>CM051029.1:2466368-2618868 GCA_027627225.1 Congeria kusceri | reverse complement strand
AAAGCATGTGCAAAATTGGGTGTCTGGAATATGTCAAATGAGTTTACTTTCTTTTACATTTCGGACGGTTTTGACCAGCTGTTTGTCCTTGATTTTTTACTCATAATATCCACACAATTTAGTTGTTTTTGTCCATTTTATATATCCAACGTATCTTTTTGGCGTATATTTTGGTCATATTTTATATATTAAGGTACATGTATTTACCAGAGGGCAAATTCATTATGTTAGTTATTATTTTTAATTTATTTATGGCTGTATTTTGTTAACATTCGGTAGATATTTCAACAATGTATGTTGACATAAAAATACCAAGTTACTGCAATGAACAATTCGATTCCGACGTTGAAAACTGAATCCGTTAAAGCAGTATGCAAACTACTGGATTGTCTCGAGCTTCTTTTGTTCGAATTGAGGCAAAGCATTGATACTGTTTGGAGTTTTGAAATTATTATAAACACTTGGTCACGCACGTTCACAGTGTTGTATTTTGTATTTTAACAAAAGCAAAGCGATATATAACAAGAAGCATCGTGTTAATACACATACAGTTGCCTTGGCCTTATACAGCTTTTGAGCAGAGCACACGTCTGTCGTGCTTGGGGTATACTGTTACCATTGTATGGTTTAAAATAAACAATATATACGTACGTACTTATTATACAACGTTGGACATGTTTAATTTTTCTTAAGTTTTTCTTTAATATTGATAATATTTGTTTGTGTAATTGATATATATAACATAAAAAATCTAGTCCAATATGAGTTGATGCCAAATGTTGCTTAAATTACATGCATCGTTAACGTCATGATATATATGGCTCTACATTTACTATTTGGAACTTCAGTATAATATAACAAGTATAAGCGAACAATACGTAATTACTTCGGACTATTTGCCCCCCACCATCGCGATTAAATATTTTCCACAACATATCTCAGTTGTATAACATGTTTGCTGGTCCATTAGTATATGATTTTTGGGTGTACCTTTTAGCTGAATCGGGTATAAAAATCAACTTTTTACAAAGACATATAAAAAGAAGAAAACAGGATTCCATAATGCTCGCAAATTTTCAGAGATTTGATAAAACACAAGTAGTCGTGTTGGTCAATGCGTTTTTATGTTTTATTTCCTCCATGGTGGCTTTTAATTGATTTCTATGTTTGACTATCGCTATTGGCTAAAAATAACTATTTTAATTTTATTCATGTTGTGAATGTTTTCCTCGGGACCCGTGTGCGACACAACAAGAATTTCACAACGTACAACAAAACGTGCTTGCCCTTCACACAACTACTGCTGATTTGAAAGATTCCGACCTTCTGTGTTATACGTCATTCTATTTCCCGATTCTGATTATATGTTTTTCCATTATGTGAACAATGTCCACATCTAATAAATACAATAATTTCTCTACACGTTTATTTTTTTTGCATTGCAGTAGGAAGATATCATCCATTATCGTTCGTGTATTTCCTTCGTTGACACAGCGATTCCAAATGTAGACTTTTACTTTCGGCTTGGGGGTCTTGTATGCTTCTGCTTTGTTTCAAATCTTATCTATTATCTCAGATAAAGACTTTAAAATAACTTAATTACATGTTCTTGTTGTTTTTTTATTCATTTCTTTAAATGTCGAAATATAGGTATCTGCAAACACTAACACTCATCACTAACCAAGCTAAATATTCTTAAAAAAAAAACAGTTAAAAGCTGTGGCAGGAACATACCATCACTGGATGTAAAGTCTGTTCCACTAACCATGTTAGCTATTACAATTGCTGTTTCTTTATCAATGACACACTATTTCCAGTACATGTCTTTGGCAGAAGTGTTGCTTCGCTTCTTAATAAAATAAAATTTAACAACGGAATATACATGCATAAGCAATAAGAACATGGTGAATGAAATTTCCATTTTGTACAGTGTTCGAAACAAAAGTTAAGCATTAATTCTGATTATTTCGAAAATCAAAGCTCATTTGATTCATGTGTGGCGCGTCAATCGTAACTGAGGTTTTGTTCCGATTTAAAATACATAAATACATAATGACATTCTACCAAATGTATGGTTTTTGTAAATTGTTTTATTTCCAGTGCCGCTCACTTCTTTGACCATTCAACCAGAGACACCCCTTTCGTACCCAGTTCTCAATGTCCCATCGACGTTCACATGCATCACTTCACAGAGCCGACCTGCGCCTAGCATTGAATGGTTTATTGATAAGGTGAACATCACCAACCTGGCTAAATATACATACTCCGCTGACGTCGCAATGAGCAGTTTGCAATATACACCGACCTCGTACGAGTATAGTGGAGGAAATTTATCCTGTGTTGCAAGTTATGAGTTCAAAGCCATCATCACAGTTCTAACAACCACCAAGAGCATTCGCGTACAATGTAAGTACTTTATTACTGTTTAAATTTACTTGCTGTCTGTATTTTGCATGATTGTATGCGTCGTGTTAATGCCATTCTGTATTTTATAGTGTTAATACAGAAAAGATGGAACACCAAAATATGTCTGGTTATTCGAACAAAACAGTGGATAATCGTTTATTCAACGGATCAATTTATTTTCAGGTAAATATTTGAGACGTTGTCGTTGTCATGTTTTATTTTTATCCAGTCCCCGTTTCCAAACCGATTTTGACTGTCAACAACATAAGTATATCTAGCACGATCACTATACGAGAAGGCAGACTTATACATTTGAATTGTTCCTCCTCCGGATATCCACCTCCCTCTTATTACTGGACCTACCCAGGAGGAAAGTCCGTCGGTGCCCTGCTATCGTTAAACGTCACTCGCAGTAACGGACGCTTTTCATGCATGGCATTGAACTTCATGTATTCATTGAATGGAACCAACAGTACACATTCCACACAGAACTTTACCCAACTCGATATAAATTTACTATGTAAGCAGTTTTCAGTGCTATGTTGAAATGTATAATGTTCAATGTTCTTAGAACTTTCAACATGTATCTCTTATTCTACTGAAATTATCATTGAATACTATATTGTGATTTCTGCAATTACAGATCCACCATCCATTACACGATTATTAAATAAGGACATCAATTTAGAAATCGTTGATAACAATATCAGAGTACTGAGGGGTGATAACATCGGCATTGAATGTGCGAGTGACGGCAATCCCCCGGCTACTGTATTCTGGCAAGGACAGAATTTCAATTACTCTACACTGACAGTGAACAGTGTACTGCATGATACAGTCTGGACATGCACAGCAACAAACATTATGACAGAAACTGACGGAACGACATCAACAGGCACTGTGACCAGAAACGTGTCCGCTACAGTATTGTGTAATTGCAATACCCATATGTTGAGTAAAATTTATCAATTCGTATACGTATTATAATTTACCAGATGCGTAACTGATCTTCTTTCAGTATATGATCATATGATTTGTTACGGAGGAAGTATCATCATCCTTTCAAACACGGCCTCAATGCACGTTTACATTTGTAAAATATAGATGTTGCATTACTGGTTCGGATAAGGAAACAATCAATAACATATTTTATTCCTAGTAAAATGCTACACTTGCACCGTTCATACCAAATTATGTATGTTGTTCTCGCTTTTTATTTTTGTTAAATATTAGCGATGCATTTTACGGAATTCTGAGTCCGCCAGTAGCATTCAGACATGTATAAAACCACTAAAATGCGATAACGCGAAGTGCATTTCGATTCTTTGGATATTTTTCAATTTGTTGTTAGAATGTTTGAGTTAATTGTTTAGTAAATAGTTAAACATTTCCTTATATGTAACAATTAACTATAAATCAAAATATTATTTGTTTCGTAGACGGTCCTGTCGTTCCTACGATCACGTATAGCATTCTACAACACTCAGATAAAAGCTGGATTGCAACAAACGAAACCTTAAGAGTTATAGTAGGAAGTACTGTTCGGTTGATGTGTTCAGTAGACAGTGTGCCAACTTCAATATACTCATGGGGCTCCGGACACGACGGGAACATTCGAAACATATATAATATCACGCGCACAACGGTCAAGAACTACACATGCACGGTAAAGAATATCATGAACACCACATTTAAAGGAAACGTTAATGGTAGCAACCATTCATCAGTAAACCTAAACTTACTGTGTAAGTATTATAGTCGACTATTTTCTTCACCGTTCACTATCAAGGCATTACAAATATAGTTGTTTTTTATCAATTTATTAGCCAATAATTATTACCTTTTAGATGGTCCTGAGAATATAGAAGCAAAATTCAACAACATCAAACAGATAGACCAAGTACTTAAAGTTATTAAAGGCTGGTCGTTCACAATAGCATGTTTTGCAAGCAGAATCCAGCTCCTAGTCTTTCTTGGTATGGCCCTGGAGCTCCAGAAGGAAATGTCCTGTCTATTACCAATGCGAGCACTAGCATGGACAGAAATTTAACATGCAACGCAGTTAACACCATGATAGATAGCGTAGGACATAGCGTAATCGAGACAGCGCGCCTAACAATTACCCTTGATATACTATGTAAGTAATATTAGCCAAAATTGACTTGATTTGTACAGAGATTGGTTTATTTTAATATCAAACTTTTTCTAGATTTTGATTATGAATACCAATTATTGATTTCCTTCTTGCGATTGTATTACATTCGAATATTCATAACATAAAAATGGTTTCCATAAATAACTGCATGTATACCTATATATAAATTGCTAAGTTTTACAAATGTATGATACCATTAATTGATGCTACAGACCCACCGACTGTTGAACGTTTGCAGAACCAAATCGCTCTACTCAACATGTCTCTAACGGTTCCATGCACCTTAACAAATGTTGGTAATCCACCAGCCTCGACCTTTACATTGATAAGGAAAGACACGAGTACAGTGGTGGGTACAGAACAAACACTAACAATCAGCAACATTGGAATGACCGACGAAGGGGAATACCAATGTAATGCATCAAACATAATGCAGCCTATTGAAAATGAAGTTGTGTACGGATTTAGTCAATCGACATTCTATATAAATGTTGAATGTAAGTTAAATAATTACTACGTTTTTATTTAACTGATGTTATTTTCATTAGACATTTATATGGAAATAACATTCATTCTGTTGACATCACACATATAAAGTTGCTTAATTATCAAGACTAACACGTATCTAAGTTCAAACCATTCCGGCGTTTGTTGAAGTGGTGAGCAAAACGTCAGAGAATGGGTGTTTCATGTTTCTATTGCAAATAACTTGCATGATGCAATAGGTTTTTATTATAATGTTTATTCGCCACTCCGTGTTTTGCTTTCTGTCCCAGCCTTGTTAACTTTTGGAAAATTAATGTATATTTCACAAGCAAGTTTCCTTCCAGACGGGGCATATATACGGGCATTCAAAGCAAATGAATCAAGCACTAACATCACTGTTGACCAAGGCGAAACATTAGAGCTGGTATGTGATGCCGATGGTGACCCTCAACCTACTGTTCGTATCGTCAATGCAACTCGTGGAAATGAAACAATCCTTGTTGAGACTGAAGCACATAGAGCCAAATCTCACATACATCGAGCAAGATGCGAATATGATGCTGGAAGCTATAAATGCCTCGCTAACAACCGTTTTAACCAAGGACAACACAAACAGTCTCTGGCTCTATTCGTTAACTGTAAGTTATGAGGTACATATGTATATCATACCGTACTTAGTAACGAGTAAATCTATTGGCTATACATATTTTAAAGTGCATACAATACAACTGTGTTCTTGCACAGGTGCACCAAGAGCGTCGCCCTTTTCACCTGCTATAACAGAACAGTACAGAGCTCCTAACGACTCGGTTGTGTTTACCTTCACAATCATGGCCTATCCTGAGCCAAAATCTTCAGACTTCAGTTGGTACAAACGTGTAGATGATGGATGGAAAGATGTGTCCAGTGACTCCAACAACTTTCTGATAAATACCTCTGATGACAACATGCAGACACAACTGATGATTCTCCGTGTGCAGGTTGGAGATTATGCAGAATACATGGCGAACGTTTCCAACACATTGGGTTCAGTAGCGGAAGTGTTTACCTTACACCCACAGTGTATGTATCTATTACAACGTTGATTTTGTTAAGTATGCTGTAACTTAACACATAGTAACACTTTACTGGAGTTAAATATTTATAAAGTTAGTTGATTCACAAGTATTTTCGCATATGTATATACACATGTTTTACTTATTAAACGAGTATACATATTTTAGCCAGACCATATGTTCCGAAGGACTTGCTTATTGACCGAGTAGGAAAAACGGACATTGTTATTACATGGGTTCCTGGTTTTAATGGCGGCCAGGATCAGAACTTCACTATTCGATACAAAGAAGTCGATATTGAAATCTGGAGAGATATCTACGTAGCAGGATCTGTTGTAATCCATACCTGGACAATTGGGGGATTAAAACCTGGCACGACTTACCAAATCAAAATGCTGGCAGAAAACAAATTAGGCAAATCAGAATGGACTAAAGAAATAACGGAAACAACCCTAGTGGACACAGGTACATAGTCTGGATACTGCTTTGTATATTATTACTAAATAACGAGATATTCTTAACAACGATATGAAAATAAAGTTAAATGGTTCAATTGTCACAAAATGTGTGTAATGAAACGCGTTTTTTACAGTTGACAGTGGTTCTGCAACCTCGTCTGTTGGCGGTGTAGTAGGTGGCCTCTTGGGGGTTGTTTTCATCATTACTGTATCCATCCTTTTATGGAAATACAGGTCGCATGGTAAATCTATATTGCATTGTTGTGCGTTGTATAACCGTTGCATATATATGTACATGTTCATTTCATCTATTGGTTTGTGGTTTTATAGATGACATTAGTTTTGCCGGGGTTGGGATTGAGTTAACTTTCAAGCGACGAAGGTGGGGAAAACAATGTTCATTTCATCTATTAGTTTGTGGTTTTATAGATGACATTAGTGTTGCCGGGGTTGGGATTGAGTTAACTTTCAAGCGACGAAGGTGGGGAAAACAATAACTCGTGCCAAGGCTGTAAATAATATAATTATATATAATATAACATTATAAATAAACATCTGTATAGATGTTAAGAAGAACAACGAATGTACGTTAAATATGATTCATGTTGGTTGTGTGTACCGACTACGTAACAATATAAAATACAAATATCAAAATACAGATTTACACACAAATATAAGATATTACACGTAATACAGTATTACAAACGCGGCATATAATTTATAAGCTAAATATAATTACCTGTAAATAATAATATTATTCATAATATAAATTATGAATAAACATCTGTATAGATGTAACGAAGAACAACGAATGACGTGAAAACGTGAATCGCTGTACTTCAGAAAATCGCCAATGGTCAATTTAAATTTGCATATAAAAAGATAATCTTGCAAAATGGTAAACTCGAACTGATTTGAAGTGAAGTATGGATTATTTGGTGGTAACAGAACGAATTACGCTGATTGAACTACTTTACTCTAAACTCTTAACTACTGGCCACTACTACTACTAATTATTGAAAGAATTGAAAACATGGGATTTTAAGTGAACAAACATAACAACGTACATCTCTATCAATTTATTTCACAACTAATAATTCCATGATAATAATATAAAATATAGCTGCAACATTAGTTATGTGTTGGGCAGGAGGACGAGCCTAGGAGATATAAATTTACAGTTTGTTTAACACATGTATTTGAGTATTTCGGGCTTAACCATGAAACTGGCTGCTTAGGAATTATCAAATTACAATAACAATAACACAACCTTGCAACATGCATTGCATATTATAACAATTACTTAGACTGAGACTTGTTTCTATCAGAAACAGCATAGTTACATAATTTATTTCAGGGCAAAACGGTTCCAAAAAATACCAAACGCATACCAACCCGACTGGCCAGTACGAAGATCTCGTAAGAGAACCGTAAGTAAATGAATATATAACATATACATGTTGATATATCATATATGTGAACGATTGAAAACAATATAACTTTATAAGTGTGTGTTTTATTATTTTATTTGAGTAAAACTGTGTCGTTCTTGAAAAGTATCTACAGACAAAAACAGTTGAATAATAACATCATTTTGCTAGTCAAGCAAGAACATCTAATAATGATTATTAAACTTGTGTTTGTACTTAGACGAGACAACGATGCCTCAACCACAGATGGAAGTTATGAAACCTGTAGAATCGGTGAGGTTTCAATATATAAGCTAATTAATAACGTCGAAGACATCAAGCCTGGAATGCATAATAAAGATAATATATCTTATGATTCTGCTTTGATGTTTATTTACTGTTTTGTCACCTTTCTTGTCAATTATATTTTCGTTTTATGTTCTACCAGATTCTGCAGATTCTCGTCAAGGCAATAACTATGAGATACTTGCAGAACTTGAATTCCGCGAATATTCGAGTATCACTCATTATGAAACTCAAGGAGATATTACATCCTCCACAGATAATCGGCCTAGGATGCCAGCATTAAGACAAACTGTGTCGTCAACTGATGATAGGGAATACGTTAATATGAAGTTGTCAACACTTTAAACGTAGCACAAGTTATTTCATGAAGATTAATTATTACTTCATAAGACAAAACAATGATTTATGTAAAATTATATACAACATTATTGAATTGTTGGATGTTATATGTAAAAACACGCATTGCCTTATTGTATTGTTTGATGAAATGCATACGTTTATTGAACTATTCGCTGATATATAAAGCATTATGTATAGCATACGATGTACGTTAATTGAATTGTAAAGTGATATATAACGTACACACGTATAAGGCTAACCCTATCTAAATTGTCGTTATATATATATGAAACATTATGCATTATGTAATTAAATTACCGCGTGGTATATGAAATGTCATGCATTAGTTAATTGTATTATTGAGTGATATATGAACTGTTATGCATTACTGTATTGAAATTATGGGTGAAATATTAAATATAATACATAGCTGAATTGAATTATTGGGTGATATATGAAATACCATGCAAGAAGAAATTGAATTTTTTTGTGACTAATGAAACATTATGCATAGCATAAACGTATCTTTGGCTAATAAATGAAGTTTTATACATAATATACTTGCAGCGGAACAGGTTGTTTATTTTAATTCTATTATGTTAAAATCCTTGAATTGTATTGATTGTATTTAAGTTTGACGTACGTTGGTAATTCGGATATGAAATATTTCAATTCGAAATAAGTATGGGCCGAATAAATTCAAGCATTTAAATTGAATTTCATTTCAAATGCCAAAATATGATTTCCATGTAGGGAACAGAGATGCACACATGACGTTTGTACTGACAGTTTGATAACACACCCGCAAACGCTAGGTTCTTTTAAAATTAAGTAAATAATATTACGTTAGTATGTATATCGTAAGACGCATAGGAACAGTACCATCTGATTTCTGTTAACATTGGTGTTCGATCCTAATTTAATAAAACATATTTTGTTTGTGTTACTGTTATTTTCCATTGCGTATCTGTCTAATTAAAGAAAATAAATAATAAAGCAATCTTAAACATATAATGATTTATATTTCCAAAGACAACCGACTATTAATATAGTATGTGTTATAATGCTATGGGATTCCAACCTGTCTGGTTTCAATTCCATAGAGGTTTAGTTTCAATTGCAGAGAGGTTTTGTAAAGATAAAACACGCATGACACCTTTACGTTGAGAAAGACGCACTATGAAAACATTAGTGGAACAAAATGTTTGTGTACGCATTAGCACTTCGCATTAAAGCAACCATATTCAAGCGTTAAATAACGCGGATTAAGTTTGTCAGTGTTAGGACATTTTTTTTTATAAATCTGTTTGCTAAATTTCATCTGTCTGATTTCCAGATTCCCTTACATGCATTTTTGTTTTTGAATCCAGCACCAGTCACAAAGACACGTCTAACGTTTGAGCCGAAGCATATTCGATTAGCCTATAGCAAGAAATTTAAACATTCCGCATACAACGATAATATACACCTTGTACATGATATGACTTAAATATGATACTTAAAAAGCGCACATATTTAGTGCGCCAGCCCATTTATGTAAACGTGTTCAAACTACATTGCAAACATGTTGACTATTTTTAATGAGTGCACTAAATGAATGCGGACGTTTATTTTTAAGACAACACACTTGAGCGCCAATTAAAATAACACTGTGTTCATATTACGCAGTACGCAGTGTGCGCATATGTTTGGCAGAAAATTAAAATACAACAACATTAAAATATTAACTGGATATTACATGTAAATACCAAACAATATAATCATTTAGGATTGCCATTATATTTTGTATTCTAAACCTCTGAAGTGGAAGTAAGCCATGTCGATGTTTTACTTTATTACATTTGTTCGTGTCGACACTTGTGACACGTGAAGCCCTACTCCATTTCGTGTATAAAACCTAACAGTTACAAAATGATTCAAAGCATATTCATGATCTAACAGTTTATTTTTACCTTTAGTTCATTTAGGACTGCAGCCGTAAAATGGTGACATATTATGACAGCCCACATGTGGACAGAAATAGTACACACACAGTAAACACTACATCATTGCAATAATACATATAAATATGATATGATTTAAACACATCTCTGTATTTTGTCGACGTTTAATGTCTTACGTTTGCTGTAACGTGCACCGTTTTGTTCATATTCCCGAGTCGATGTTGTTTTCAAAACAGACATTATAAAACAATGGACCTCCATTGCCAGAAGATACCACCTGCTGTGATAAGCATTATAATTCACTAAATGAGAATCTTTCGGTAATATATACTGAGATAACAACGTTAGCAAATGCATGAATTTAAATATTTCAAATACAATGGCATAATGATGCAAATATCTAATACGTCAATTAAATAAAACTAATACAATAAGTATGCATATAGATATTTAGTAAAACAGCTGGTTTAAACGGAGCATGTTTAAATTACAATGTTAACACACTGATAGAGAGCACTTAATACATGCGAAAGTTTAACATTATCAATTCAAACAGGGCCCGTATCTACGAACATCCTGTGGTTTACTTAAGTAAAAAATATTCATAAGGCAAGATTTTTCATTAAATCTGTATCCACAAAACACCTTAGGAAAAATCTTGGGAAAGTTTTTTTCTTACGTTTATTTGTTTTGCTTAGTAAAAAATAAATCGCTTAAAGGGAATATTTAAGTCCGTTGTCAAGCACGGTCGGAGTTTCCCGTGTATAAATATAGCATCGCGATGACGTCACAACACATATCGCGATATTTGAAGACGCACCAAAAAGTCGGATAATGTTTGCTAAAGAATAGTTATTAGGAGTTGCTTTTATGTTTAACAACGTATTCAATTCAAACGAAAGAAATATGTTGAACAAATAATGGGGATTACTTCTATTATATGCATTTGATAGTTGTGAATTTAATTAGCATTAAATGAGATGTTATATTTGTCATTCCCACGGTCGGCGTTAGGATTTTTTTGTGAATCTTAAAATAGCACCCAGACTCTTGATGCGTTAAGTTCCCCAGATGTTGTTAGTTAGCATATTAAGTTACCGACCATTCCCGAGCGAGGCGATGATCAACAATTAAAGTAAGTTTAAATGCAATTGGATACACGTAGTCGTTGAATAATGGTCAGCTTTTATATCAAAAAGTTAACATCCACTGCTAGCTTTAAATGTATTTCTGATTAAAGTACATATTGCAAGTGAAAGTGCGTTCAGCTCTCCGAAATTCAGTTTTCTTAAAATAGCGTGTGCATAGGTGTTATTATGTAAACTGTAGTTAACACAGTCACGAAATTCAAACGCACATACGTTTTCGCAAGCAATTTAATATGATTAAACTCATAGATGAGCGTTAAACTGTAAAACAACAAAAGATGTACTGTTAGGAGTGTTCTGAAATTGAACACTTATATAAAGTTTGTTTATATTAATTATTCGGACTTAACAACACAACACAAACTCGGTCAAGAATTTGAAGAAATCAAGATGGCGGATAATTACACGCTGAACATTACTTACTAGAACACACATTTGATACTAAAATACTTAAGAGTGGTTATTGAATATAAAAACTTAATAAGCTCACAGCAATAGTATTATGTGCTTAATGAACACAAGTTATTACTTAAGGGTACACTGGATTCTTGATATATTTTGGAATTGGAGAACGGGTAATACAACAATTATGTAAACCAAGGGATACTACTGTTTATAGCAACAGTAAACAAGTGAAACTGTAATATGCAGACATTAATAAAGTGCAAAGGATAAAATAAATACTTTTAATGCTAAAATTAAATTTGGACCAAGATGACGAGCTTTTACCCGCAAGGCATTGTCTGTTTTAGTCTCCTTGGCTCAATACGTCTGAGGAAAATCAAAGAGAAAATAAGAGGAAAGACACTTCAATATATCAGAGAGGTATTCTTAACATTTGGTGTTAATAATTTTCAAGACTTTTTTTGGATATACAATATGTTAACTTGTTCAATACTACTGGTAACATTTTTCAGGGAAAATACAATTACAAGCTTGGACGGATTGTGTATTTGTCCAGGACTGCAGTGAGCAGGCAAACGTTATGCAATAATAAATACAAGAATGGACGTATCTTACCACCGTTGATTGAAAACACAGAATATAGTTGTAATTAAACATGTTCTCTACAAATTACTTAGGTGGATATAAAGGCCCTTAATCTAAACACGTAAGATTCGTTTTAGTGGTGGTGCTGTATTCGTAGCAATAGAAACGTGATTAATAGACTGTCCATTACGCTGGCATTGTTAGTATACGATGCCATCAAAGGAGGTTTTGTTTTACATTAAACACTTACTCAGCACATCGATAAGCAGTGTTCTGTTGGCTATGATTGTCCCATATCCGTGGGAGATATTGCAGTATATTCTGGCTCCGTGGTACTCAGTGGTAGGGGTAAATGTAAGACTGCTCGTCGCCCTATCTCCAACCGTAAAAATGCTGCTGTGTCCAGTAAGCTCCACATCGTCCGTGTAGTCACAATTATGTTATCTAAGTACCAGGTGATGATGGGTACTTGACGTCCCACTGATGATACACAGCGTATGTAACTGATTGCCACGCTGGGTAGGACGGAAATTGTTAGTAGTGCCGGAGTCAAGGTTTCATAGGTCACTGGATCTAATACAATATGTATAATTGTGACACCAAACTTAAACCAAACAAATTATGCGCATATTGATATCATTTAATCATTTAATTGTATACCCTTTCTGTATCACTGTTATAATTATATTACTTTTATAAACGGCCAACCACGAATTCAATGCGTTTGTTGAAGAACAAAGAATAAAATAATGTGCACTCATAGTCACGCAGACATAGATGTACATGTAAGCAATACATACACAAATTGTCATGATATATGTCGCATCGAAACAATCATACATGCATAAATTTAATATCAAATTGTATTCATGATAATTCATTAGGTAGCTGTTCAGCTTGTTTTAATAATCAAATATATAATATTGAAATATATAACTTGCAGAACAAATATTTAGCAACATATAACGGGCGTCCGAAATTAAGTTTTACATCAGTATAATCTTTCGTGAATGAACGCCCTGGTTGTACAGTTGTGTTATAAAATAATGTCTATTAATGAATGATCAGTTTTGACAATTATAAACTATCGTATAATGATATGTATTTATTTTCTTCAGTACATGCACGATAAATTCCAAATCAGAATGAAGCCAATAACATCATGATTTTGTTTCAGTAAGAACCGTATATGTGATACATTCCGTATGGTAACCATAATTGTCGGAGTAGTTCGTGATGAATGTATGATATTGACTTCGTAAGACGGCCTTTGTACGCATAGGATATTACTCGAGAATTTCTTCCTACATAAGACGACCGACTTGCGATGTCATTATTTGATTTAATACCGAGCAACGCCAAGAATGCATCTTAACTGAATTTATAAAACGGAGCCAAAAACATAATTCATACCTTACTAAAACATACAAAAATGTAGATTTAATTTAGTTCATACAGGTGGATCATAAATAGCTACTGCATGTATGAAAGAACATTAAACTTGAAAATTCAACGACAATGTGCGTGTTTTTATTTATTTATAATTGCAAGTTCAATATACATGCAACCTTGAGTCTATTTTTGCTTGTATTAAAAATGTGTATAATAGTTAGTGTATATATTATATATACATGAAATATTGTTAGACATTTAAAAATACGAACAGGTGCAGTGTAATAAATTGAAGAGAATGTGCTATAATTGTTGTTTACATTTATATATATCGAACCATACATTAACAAGAGGCTTATTGCGGTATATTATCAACATCAACGACCCATCCAGGACTATTGATATGCGCATCAATATTTACATAGAGAGTCGTTATCCATACAATTTGTTTGGCATAGGGGAGCTAACTGATTATAAAATGAGCACGTGTCATACTGATGTATTATTATAGAGAGATAGAATTTAACACACTTATATAATGCAACAAATGTTTGACAAAAAGTGTATGCATTGCGATCTGTGCAACAGCAGTATGCCATATACCTGTTAATGCTAGTGTTATTTCATTGCTGTATGTTGCTTGAAAATTCATGGCAACTGAGCACGTTCACTTGTCACCGTTATTGATTGTGCTGAATGGATTAAGTGTGCGCGTAAATGTCGTCGCTCCGCTGCACCCGCAGTTCGAAAACTCATCCGGTAGCGTCGCAGGAATTGAGGTGCAAATGTTGCCAACGAATCCGATTTGAAAACGCTAATATCTATACACCAACTACCATTAAAAAAATGCATATCGAAGAGAAACATGTGCTTAAGGTATTCAACCCATAATTAGCTCGTTAGTTTCCGTGTAATTTCGACGAAAGCCGTAGCCGTCCGTACTTTATCGTTCGCATTCGGAATACATACAAAACTTCGTTAAAAATTATATATTTCTTTAGCTACACCGTAGTATTAGTTTCAGATTATAAAATCGTCGCTTTTAAAAGCAAATTAGATATCAAATAACTATTAACATGTAACGAGTATAATGGTTACGCATGCGCAAATAAATTCCTTGTTTGTTACATATAAAATATTCAAAATTTGATCTCACTTTTCACCATGACCAAGCTACTTTCCAGTATATCACTATACATTGTTGTAAAGATGAGGACATAGCCTTTTGAAAAAACAGCATGTCAAAAAATTCTATGTGTTGTAACTCAAAATATTTACCTTAGAAACAACACACCGGTTTTGATGGGCATGGAGGCTGCCATTTTGCGCATGAATATATGGGCCAAAAGTTATGAAGCTGGGAACCACTAGACAAAAAGTAGTGCACAAAACAGCCTTTTTTCTTATTACTTACATATATACCTTTAAAATGATACCAAAACGTATCATTTAAACTGTATTTTGCAAATTATATGCCTCCCGCACTCAGCCACATGTGATTATTATCTAACTGTGACTTCCGTTTTGGGGTAATTAGACCTATTTAAAACAAAAGCGGAATCGGAGTTTGTTCCCTTTGGAAATCATGATCATTTGAACGAGTATTGAATTTTATGTGCATATGACAGCGTTTACTTACCTTAATATAAATCATTCTGACTGACGAAAACGTAATAAAAGAGGTATATTTTCAAGAGAAAAATACACAGTAACAATGTACATTTTGTCGGCTATGATCAGCTGCCATGATATGTGACAGTGTGGTTGGCCAATTACCGAGAAGCATATTAGTTTGACTGTTTATATCTATGTGAAATGTTGTAACATGGACTAATGAGATGTCAATAATTTTCTCTATTGGAAAACTGACAAAGAAACCAAGTCAAACGGCAAGCCTAATACCAAGCTGTGTACGGGTTAGTATCAGTTCATTATCTAATTGTAGAGCCATTTGTTTGTATGGTAATAGTTACTAAGAAAATGACAACTCGTGAATGGTCGTGTAAATATACTTAATAAACATGTTTGATTTTTATTTATACACGGAACATAAAGTTTGGAAATATAATAAGACGAAGAACTAGTATTAGTTTCCAAGCTTATTTAACAAAGTTCTATGTTTTGAAATAATCATATAATTATGTTACAATTTCCATATTGAAAATGCTATCAATTTTGATTTGTCATTCTGTTTAAGTGTTATAACATAACCTTATAAGTCGGTTACTAAAACATCTGTAAAAATTCAACATTTGGCATTAAATTTTGCTCAACTGACATCGGTGCCATATCAGACAATAATTTAAGCAATGATTGTTGTGTAAATTAAAATCAGTCTGTAAGTAGAATCTACTGTAAAACTGTGTACTGAAAACTTATTTTCAGTGATGCTGCTGTTCAGAAAAGCAAACACACATCCAGTACGATGGGCGACATGTTAGATGGCGACCATGCTGTTAGTGTTCAACCAGAGGCATCGCTAGTAGCAGTCGCATTCCCATATTCATCAACAGCTGGGCGCACCCAGCTGATGTTCAAAAATGAGAAGGCCAGAAACATTGATTCTCTGGGTCTTCTTGCCAAGTTGCCTATACTGACGTGATAAAAATACTACAGCAGAGGACATCGCTGGCTCCGGTTTATGTACAATCGAAACATTCAACTGTGAAGGCGCGGACAGTTTATTTAGTATTTAACATGTAAATATAATGGATGGGAAACCCTATATTACAGTTGCAAAAAAGGACGTTAGAAACTTTTGTAACACAAATTAGCGGATTTTTTAAAAAGCACTCATTTTTTAAAACAGTAAATTTCATGATTGACATGGCCTGGAACGTTAAAATGTTTTAGATGAAAATGTGTTAATGCAGCACATATTGGTTCTGTCTGTTATGTTGATATTTATTTCATTAATAAAATGTAGTAATTGTAAATTTAGTTAATTCAGCTCTTTTGTTTATATTCTAGATTATGTGTTTAGACTTTTTGAATAAATATTGTTTATAATAGAATAAACAATGATGAAACAAAGTTTAATTTTAATGTTTTATCTTCAAAATTTATGGAACTAACTTTACATATTGCTTGTATGTTGTATCTAAGAACTTTTTAAAGTTTTATGAGACAATCTTTCTTAAGTTCTCAATAATTATTTAAAAATATTTTTTTAAAAGGTATCTCTGAACAATAAATCCAGAATACTTTTTTATGGGGGTAGTGTTAACAACTGTTTTAATTTTTCAAATTTGCATGGTAAAGTTTATTTGTTTTGCCTTTATTGTGTGGCTTATTGTCCAAGAATAAAATATATAATGGTTTAGATTCAGAGCATGCATTAAATAAGCATGTTTATCATATTTTGTATATGGCTTTCAAAGAATAGAACAGGAAAATTCTCATTGATCATAAATATAATTAGCAATATGAGTACATATTACTTCCATATAAATTGATTCAAGAATAATTGTTGATTTTTTTCATAATATGTGTTCATTATTCATAAATGTTTATTTATATGAAGTTTATGAAATATTAATAAAGTATTTCACTTGTAAAGATGCCTATATCTTTCAGTTTTTGATGTGTTTAGCAAAAGAGGAGGTATGGTAATTAAAAAACTATATCTGACAAACCAAATGGTAAAATCTCCAAAAATTTTGCAGAATAGTCCAGATATGAACGCCCTTCAAGAAAATAATATGATTTGTGGTGTTCTAGACATTGAGTATTATGGGTTGAATACCTTAAATATACCTGCAGCGATAAAATAATGCTGATGTAATAGGAATATTTACGTCGAAATTGCCAAATTTTACAACCTACGGCTACCCTAAACCTTCAGTAATACTGTTTTCTCATATAGGATAATTTCATTGATTGCATTTGCCGAATACTGGTGTATGACAACGATATGAACGACATTTCGCTTGTGATCCAAATAAACTGGGATTGGAGTGTGTAATTAATATGTAAGCAAAACACATATAAAACATAAATGTATAATGTTTTTTTGTAACATGTCATCAATATAAACATCGAAATAAAATAGTAATATACATAGGAGTGTACATCAAACTAATATAAAAGTATATCGTTAACATTCGATGCATGCTTAAATATACCGATACGAGAGTTGTCCCAGCATAGCGTATAATTGATATCTAGATAATGCGATTATACAGGAATAATTAAAATCATGCTTGTTGAACTTACAGCAATGCAATGCATCTTACTACTCCTGTCAAAATGGTATGTATGTACCTTCAACACGAATGAAGTTATATACCTTTTGGAACATAATATGTAGCGAAGCGTATCACACAACGTTAGTATAAAGCACGTTGTTTACGTTATACGCTTATTAATTCTCAAAACATTGTCCATAGTACTGGATACATTTGCTGTCCTGTTGTTGTTTTTTTTTGTGAGTACATAAACAAAACAATACTTAATGAGTGTCCTACAGCATAATGTTCAATGTTTCCGTCCTGTTTGCGTCCCCATAGATTACCATCCCATGGACTTGATTGTTGGACGTGATAGTTACCGGTATGTTTTGTGTCATTTCGCTGTGCGTCTATATAGTTGGAAACCTCTTTTGTCGCTTGTAAATAAATTCCAAAATTATATATTTGTGTTTATAGTGTATATTGTGTTACCAACCTGTGTTCCGATGCAATCGTTTGACGTCAAGATTTCATGCGAATGCTGGACAACATGATAAACAGATCCGCCACAGAAACTGTTGTAGTGACTTCATTTTAATGCAACCTCTTTTATTGACACACCAACGTGCTTTTTTATCATAACTTATATTTTAAAAACTAAATAGTTTGTATGAAGGACACACATTGCATTTTATGTATGATGTCATTATGTCTATTAGAAAATAAAACAGTGTGGGCTGCAATGTTTACTTAACATTTGATATACGCATATTTTTCAAAGACATATATGATAAAAGGGACTTAAATTCATTATGCAGATGTAAAAGATACAGGTATTACATGCGCACATGCTCAAACAAACAACATCATGATATTATTATTTGCTTTCTTAAATAGTATACGCTATTTTGGGACAACCCCGTATGAACAACACATTTGTCGACGCTTTGCAGTGTCCAACATTGATTTATGCACATCTAAAATAATACGCATATTTTGTTATACTAAATACATGCATATATGTTTATATCAATTTTAATCGCAAGACAGTTTAAGGTGTTTACACTATTTAATTAATGTAATTAATATACTGTCCGAATTCCCGATGGCGTAATACACGTACAACACGGACGTACCTTTAACTGAGCGTATGGAAAAATGCATGTCAAAAAGGCTTTGGGCTGTTGTTGAACAACTAACTGCCTGTATGTAAGTGGCACATGACAAATGCTGATATTTTCTAAAATTTAGAACCTGTCTAAACCGAACGGCGTCAGGACCGGGCTTATCGTTCGGTTTTCAGAGGTGTTCGGTTTATCCAGGTTTTTTATTAAATGCCATTTTCCTTTAAAAATGTACGTTCTATTTTATATGATAATTCGAGTATATGATAAGACAAAAACATGCTTTTTTTATGAATACACTTTTTTTATTTTTTTTTATTTCAAGTACAAAATGTCTACTGCCATTGCCCCACTACCTCTGATTCAAGTTAGGCAGTTGTCAGTTACTGGCATAGGTATGTGCACTTGGTACTGGTAAACCGCTTAGATCGGCTAAGCTTGCCCAGCAATAGTGTGAGTAGGTTAACTGACCGCCGTGATATGAGTGAAATACTGTTAAAAACGGCGAATATTCCAGGCACACAAACAAACAAACAAAATGTATATTTGTACAAAAAACGACACTCAAACCATCAATCAAACAAGTTAATGTATTCAACGAAACATATATCTACATATGTTTAAAGAAATCACCAATTGTTGGCTGCTTTGATTAGTTTAAACATATTTATTTTAGCGCGATTTTATGGCAAGCCTTAGAGGTATGGAGATCAGTGATCGAAATATTGTTAGAATTTACTATATGTATAAATTAATTACACTGTTCTGAAACATTTAAAGCTTTACCCTGTACATACATTTTAACATAAAACACGACCGACTTATCTGTTTTTCATAATTTTACTAGTGTCGTATGCACCAACTAGCTGATCGCTAATTTCACCACTGCCCCGTTATCGCCATGGCGATTATGCCCTTTGCGTGTAATTGTGTCACTTAATATCGGGTTCACGCTTCTGCCGTTGTGTCTACACCTGTCTGACAGAGCTGTGTACTGACGCTCTAAGCATTATGGGTATGCGTTACTTTCCAGCATAGCTCGCAATGGTTGATTAAACATCCAATTGAGGTTAGATACCCAGTAAATCGATGTGTTTCCCTCCGTTTTAAATTCGAAGTATTACCTATTACTAGAGTTCCTTTTTTCATCTGCTATGAAAAGTATTTAGCAATGTCTTTTGAGGTTGATTATAATATCCTCTGTGTGTTTGGGAAATTGTTGTGCATTTCTTTGGAGGCTAACTTGAAAGATGAGCTTTTGGGGGGTGTTTACTGGGGCATGGGGCTTTTGTCGAAATATGACTTCGCAAACCCTAGTTTCTACCGGTGTCTGCATTCAGTTGAGACGCATTTTCTTAGAAGTAACATGTCATATATTTTTATTGCAATTTTCGGAAGAGGAAAGATTCATCTCTTAACAGACACTAAGCTTGCACAATCTGATATCTGAAAGTTCGCCGTTTTATAATGGGACCCTATGGGAATTGGATTTACTGGCATCTAACCTTGAATTTTCGCACAAATCGAAAGTGAAAGTAGCTTTTTATAATAAACACGCTAAACAGCGTAGTACACGAACTACTGTTATTTTATTTAACAGAAATATATCCTACTATCAATATTAACTGAATATTAGACTGATTAATGGTATCAATAAAGTCAGGTCATGAAACAACTTTCAAACGCGGGATTACTTCATGCGTATGCACATTTCACCGTTTTGGGCGAAATAATGCGGTTAAGTACAGAGGTTTGGTGTGTGACGTCATCCTCAGTGTATATAATGCGCTTCCGCGCAATCGCGAAGTGTTACCTGACAGGATACACCGTTCGGTTTATTCAGGATTTTTAAGGTTGAATGAGATCAAATTTGTGAAAAAATCGTTCGGTATTCGGTTTTGACAGGGTTCGGTTTATTAAAGATTTGTTATATATATAAACTAAGAATAAAAACAATCGGGACCGACACAGCCGTCCGGTTTTCACAGGGATTCGGTTTTCACACGGTTCTGTTTGGACAGGTTTTACTTATCTTTAATTTTGAAAGGTTGGGCACATTCATTTTGCTACTACCACTTTTTTTTAAACAATTGAGTTCTGTTGTAATATGCCTGTTTTCGGTCGATAACGTTCGCAGAGGCCCGAAAATAGGTTAAAGACCAATCGCGTAGCACGATGGCTTTAGCGCATTTTAATGGCCTTTGCGGACGTTAACGACCGAAGAAAGGTGTAGTGTCAGTATTATAGCATACAAACAAACAGTAGTGTAATAAAACCGAAATGAATGGGTAATGAATTATAACATCGTATTTTTAATAGTATAGAGTAACGCAAAATCGTGCTCCTGCTTATTTATAGTTGTTTTCAAATGTTATTACCAGGGCCGCGTTGAGCCGAAATAGTTAGTCGCCTTTATCAAAGTTGTCTTCGATTTGAATTTAAAATTGGATTTTACATGGATTTCAGCGTGCATATATATGTATGTTATAAATAGTATACACATCGCGATAATGTAAATACTGTTCTTCAAGCTAGCACGCGTTTCATAATGAACAGTATTAACAGGCGGGGGGGGGGGGGGGGCGGATCAAGCATAATTTAAACACTAAGCCGGTCTTTATTGGCGCGTGATTTTACTGAATAATTTCTATGATAACCGACCGTTTTTTGTCCGTAAACACACCCTCTTTAACAGACTGGAGACGTTTTATGCTATAATATATGTTAATCAATGATTTGTAATATGCGTTGCAACGTGATTGACTTTCATTATATGTACCGTTAATTTTCATTTCAAAATAGAGTTTTGTCGCAATATTTTGCTAAATATTTGACAATCTAAATTTGATAAAATTTTATAAATAATTAAAAATATTCATGATCCCAAAGACTAGTATATATAACACATTGTAATGAAGAACAATAAAAAAGTAAGACCGACAATTAAATCACTCAGCATATGTTTCGTCGAATTGGCAGATTGTGTAAGTAACCACCCAGTCTAATATTAGTTGCATACAAACATATGCTAAGGTCTTGTTTTTCGTTTTATTTAATGTAAAAACGTTGTGTAATGCGTAAAAATTACGTGACCCACATTAGCGCGTGTACTTTAGACATGTAATTCAGTAAACAACCAATAATTTTATCATATGTTGTCTCCTTTTGGTTTCTAATTTCGTCGATGTTTTTCGTTTCATGCAATTATTTATTAACGTTTTAGTATTTATTTACAATGTAGTGGTTATGTTTATATTTAACATTGTAAAACAAAACTACAAAACAATACATGCAAAATACTTATAAATCTACGTACGAATACCCAGAAGTGTACAGCGACATGTTAACCAAACGACAATATTCAGAAATATATTGTCCATCTAGATGTTCGATCGAACACGTTCCTAGAAAAGCGATACGTAAAACCATGTTTCGAACATTTTTTCTAAATCATTACTTATGTTACAAAACAATAAACAACCGTGCAATGTTAAACGTATCGGTTCGATAACGTAACGATTACTTCCTATATATATAACAAATGTTAATGAATGGATTCATGTATGTGCTAAACTTTACACTGTGTCAAATGTACCGATCGTAATACTTATTTGAATATTAAAGTATTGGGCAATCATAATGTTTGTTCATTTAAGATACATTTGAAAAATACAAAAACAACGTTGAAATTATTTGATTGGCATATACCAAGTACTGCATTAGTTTAAATATATAGTGTTAAAATAGCTGTTGTTCTTAACATCTCATAAATAGAAGCCTAACCAAATCCACGTGTTTCGCTCTATTTAATCTAATCGGTGCCGAAATATTGTTAATTAAACTGGTTTATGAATGCAAATTATTTAATCCATTAATCGAATTAAAATTATACAAATACGGAAACAAATCGACTCGCATACTTATGCAGCTGTTATAAAAGTTGTAAAAAAATCCTTAAATCATATAGGCCTATCTAAGAAAAACGAATATTGAAGAAAGTTTTAACTTATGTTAATCCTTACTTACTTAAATGTACTCCTTTAGTGTTAAGGAAGAATCGGCATTCCATAACTGAAGAAGACAATATCGTAAGATTTTGAAATACACACAGTGCCGGTGTTTTTGTTTTGTTACATGTAGATTATATTTCATCTACTATCAATCGGTAGCAGTTTTAATACGGTAAGTTTACTTTCGTGTTATAATCATTCCGTTTTAGTGCATTCTCGCCTAACGTATTTACATAAACCGGATACGAATATTTAACATTTCAATGGTCCAAAATTTGCTTACATGCCATGTTAACTGCTGAATATGGACTTATGTTTGGAGCTTATTAATATTGACAATTTAATAATGTTATAAAATACCAATGTAAATACAAGTATGTCACTAGAACGACACACACACAAGGTACCTCCATGTGTGTTATAAAATTCGGATACATCGGTATCCGGATATAAAATGCGTACAAGCTAGTGTATCAGGAATATTATAGAAGGAGTGCATTACCGTTTTGTCGTTAAAAAAATCGAACCAGCACAATTTGATACATATGTCTGGGATGTTTCCACAATACGTATTAACTAATTAAATTTTTTAAATTATAATAGGTACTTTTGCTATTTACAGGTTTAATGTTCTCTTTGCATGTACGTTAGTTTCACGGATGACTTGAAATATGCTTGACGATATTGTTTTATAGTTTATATAATATTCTTTTTAATGTGCCTTATGTCCACAAATAAAATGTTTCCAAAGAGGACCCTCTTGAGACAAAGCATCAGTGATCAAAATGTACCGATTCTGTCAACATGGAAACGAGGCCCTGGATGTAACATTACATGCACGCATACAAAAGCCAACCAAGCGAAGAAGTAGCCTGTCATCCATTTGTAATCAGGTATAATGTTGCAATTATTCTGACAAGGGAAGTTGATTATCTCCAATTGATCATACTGACCAATGGTCACAGTTGACTGATTTTAAAACCAGTTTAGTCAAGTGATAGTTTCCCACTCTGTATAAATCCTTCATTCACTGTGTTCTGGGCAGTCAAGATGTGGACAGATATTTTTGTTTCAACAGTTTGTATTACTTCTGAAAGTTTAGTAATATTTGCATTGTTAATATTTTGTATTATTTATGTACTATAATTGATTTTCAAGTGAGTACTGCTTTGTCTATAATTATTTTGCATTGAACTTTGTTGTTACTGGAACCTGTAGACAAGATGGATTTCTTATGTTATCTTTGGTATGGAAAGACTATTAATCATCAATTTATGTTTGTTGTGCCCTATGATTGTAATGTTGCAGTTCTAACGTTCACGAGTCCGAACGTACAGAGGCAGGGAGGCAGAGGGAGCCAGAACTGCAGACTATGTAAAGTCCAAACCACATTTGATACGTTTATATTTGTTGTAATGTGTATGTGTGAGAGAGGAAACGTGTAACCTTTCTATGTCTTATAGCTGCTGCGATGTTTTAGTGTGTTGTAGAGAGGCAGGGAGGCAGAGGGAGCCAGAACTGCAGACTATGTAAAGTCCAAACCACATTTGGTACGTTTATATTTGTTGTAATGTGTATGTGTGAGAGTGGAAAAGTGTAACCTTTCTATGTCTTATAGCTGCTGCGATGTTTTAGTGTGTTGTAGATGATTGTTATATATCTATCTGGTGAAATATTAGCATATATGTAAAGAGTTATTTAAATTGGCCACTAGAAGATTTCTCTAATTATTATATATGCAAAAATGATCAGCGCTTTTATGTATTTTAATGTGATTACAACATGATTTTCTATATGTCTGTTGTGTATGGCTTGATCCTTAGTGGTTATTAGTGATCCTAAGGCTCGACCGTTGAGTCATCATATTTTATTATATTGGGATACTATCGGATTTGGATCAATACTTGAGACTGTGAAATATTGTAGTGTGTATGATTGCATTGTTATGAATATAAAGAAGTGAACTAAAGTTGTGCGTTTACAACTGATGAAAAGAAATATATACATGAACTGAACCCAATGTAAGAGAACATTATATTACACACAAAAATTACTGATGACATTGAGGTATGTTGCAACTGGCCTTATTCAGCTGAATGATTGCGTTGCTCGTGACATATCATAGCCTACAGCATCTAGTGCAATTGCAGAGGCTTAGTACTCAGTTTAGTTCGCATGATAAAGTTGCTCTTAACATCCAGGGTATACTGTATGAACAAGAATTTACTAAAAACGCTCATGCGTTTTATGGAAAAGCTCAGCTCAACGAGTTTTGATGGTATTGATGGAACCAAAATTAGAATCAAAGCCCCTGCAGGGAAATAGGGTGGTTAGGTTAATCACAAGGGGTACCATATCTTCAATGACAAGGTTGCATTTGATGATAATACTGCAACAACGTGTGTTAAAGGCTGTAAGTCGTCAAAGTACTGTCATAAATGAAACTTGTTTATAACTCTTGGTTTATATAGTGCAACACGACTAAATATAGATGTTTATATGTTATAAATAAATCATGTAAATTGCAATATCATGTTCTAGCTCTCATATATCGTCCGTTAAGAGCCAGTATGTGCTATCAGTCTTCTTTGCACCTATGCTGATAGCACCTTCTGGCTTTCAATGGACGATATATAAATTAATACGAATCAAATCATATAAATATATTAGGTTGTGTTTATTTCTTTTTTAAATGCTATGACATGTTGAAAACTTCTTAATTCTTCTTTAATAGTTTAAAGGAATACCAGATATGCAAACACATAATTTTGCTTTAAAATAAATGTTTTATATATAAGCTATTCTTTGCCATTACCGTTAAAGGAACTAGATTAAGTCAGGAACGATGCAGCCAATACACGAAATGGACAATAGCATATCGTAGGAGACAGTGGCTATCCGTGTAAAAGATGGATTTTGATGCAATCCTGAGATCCCCATCATGGAGCACAACATGTTTTTATCATGTTTATATTGGTAACAAGAAAAAAACACAAGAATTGTAACACGTACATACAACACTTTGTAAAACAACATCCTTTAATTTTCTTTTAATTACTACATTTTTTTATATGAATAATCTGTTTTGTGGTATTCAATAGCTTTGAACACCCACATATTATCAGTATTTTGTAAGTAATGAATACAAAAATGAATGAAAACTGAACATGTTTAAACCAATAATGAACAAAAAAGCTAAACTAACAAACGGAATCTTTTCAAAATTATAGTTCATATTTCAGATAGTTTATATTTTATTGTTTCCAAACATAATGTCATTTTTTTTAAATAATGATATATGTATCAACATGTTGTATTGTCAGTTAATTATTTTGAGCATGTATTTCGTTTTAATATGTTTGACAACTATATCAATAGTAAGATATCGTTTTAAATAATATCAAGTGCATGCATGAATACTTCGATATATCATGCTCTAACAACACACAATATTTTGAAGGTCACTTAGTCAATCAAGAGCCAAAGTTTAACGAGGTATTGGTCAGTTAAAAGGAGTCTTTGGTATCCTTTACAACGGAATACGGTTGAAACCACACAATGTATGTTTGTTAAATTGTGTAAACAGGTTTTGAAATGGTTCTTCTATGCACTTAAGAACATATATTTATTGGCAGATGAAGAACAAATGTATAATGATTAGCATAAAGCATACACTCGATACAAACATAATAAACACATTTATATATAAATGTGTTGTTTTTTTCAACAATTATAATGGGATATACATTATATTTGTACATAGAAAGAAAATGAATATAAACACTGATTTCTAATAAAACATCATATGCTAAATTTAAATCATTAGACCAACTTAGTCTTATAATGGATTAAAACTCTATATTTTGTTTTATTTACATGTAAATTCATGTAAAGGAAACATAAGATACTTTATTTCAGAGTTTTTGTTCCATGCGAAGTTCGGCATGACATATGCAAATTTCATCGAATTCCACTGCTAGCCACTATAAAAAGCATACGAGCTTATCAACTCGAATGAACATTATCACACAATTTCATTCAAGATGCACCTCAAATAGGTCTAAGATACAGAGTTCTTCTGATCACTAATACATACTTCTGACTGTTAATAAAGATTCTAAATTTAACTTCCAAACACTTGTGTATTAATTCAGACAACTACCTAATTACTATAGCGTGTTTATATCATATATGTTCCTATTTCATTTGCCTGTTTCATTTAAGCATGAGGTACACCTGATTTTCTTTTATATTTCTGTCAATGTGTTTCTGTTTGTTATTATATTTTCATATTTTAATACTTTAAGCAAAGTGATGTATGAAACCAAACACTTCAGCAGTAAAGATGGTTAGAGATTTTTGCATTTTGAGTAATAAGGTTATAAACGTAATGAATTGCGTTTGCTAATTAATGTAAGATTTTTGATCAGCAACACCATTTTACAATTGTTATTCCTCCCCCAATTGCTTTATGTACCACTGTATTTGCAGTAAGCTGTTTAGTCTTAACTGTGTTACCATGTTGTGGAATTCATATGTACAGCGGACAGTCTGGATTGTTACATTACTGAAAAAAACGGCAGGCAATATACATACATGTACTCGTAAGGACATCTATAATATAGTGCATTACTAGTTTGTTACATTAACATAAAACTAATATACTTGGTAATAACGGTACATATATTCCACCGTTATTACCATGTATATTAGTTTTATGTTATTTTACAGTATTTTTCAATAATGTAACAATCCAGACTGTAGTTCATTCAATTGTTTTTCCTATTGATTAGGCCTACATCTACAATGCAAATCCTCATTTTAATATTTGTTAACATGTATACATGTTAAATGTAAACTACACAATCTGTTCGTGGCTTATCTTGGATTCAGACGGCATAGGTAAAAATATGTGTTGTACCATTTTAGGACAATCTTAGCGTTTGTCTTGGATATTCTGCTTAGCTGTATAACTTAACTTGTACACTTCACATACCTGCTTCTTTAAATTTCCTGTTATTGCTTAAATGAAATTGGTAATTGTACAAAATTGATGTAAATAAATATCAAATCAACGCACATATTAGAATCCGTCCCCACAAAAAAACTTCCGTTTTCCTTTTTGAAAATTTCTCTTCTACGCACTAATTTATGTTCTTCATATGAGACTAATGGACATGGCAGTTTTAAACATCACTTTATGACGCTTATATAATGCTGTACATTTTACAAACTACTGGTTAAGCTGTGTTGCAAATTCGTATTATAGGACAACTTTTCAACGCCTCGATGGTCCCCCATTATTTTCGCCTATAACAAATAATCGTTTGCACTAAAAGGTGCCGATAGTGTTCGTTTTGGCCCCATTGTTTACACCAGATATTGTTTTCGAAACACGTGCGCAAACTTCCCGAACATTTCCGGAGTAATTAAGATTTAACTTACGTTAACTGATACGTAAACATTTACATAGTTTCGATTTGTTTTAGTTATTTTAAGAATAAAATATACAAGGATAAGATTGTAGTGTTTTAAAACTTAATATTCTTCGCAAATACCGATCCTTGTACATGTTTCTTTAATTTTATTAAAACATATAACATACGATTGTTGTTAGGACTTACAGTATTTTTTACAATTCTGTCTAAAAAATTAAATAGAAATCATTTGTAGCATTGTCAATACAGTAATATGAATAATAAATTATCCTCAATATAATGCCATTGAAATATAAATTGTCGACCTTATACCAGTAGCCAATGTATATTAAAAATTATCATCAAGGTAAAGCATATATACATGTCATGTACACTGTTAAAAATATTCAAACCATGCAAAGACACTAATCGCAAGCCAACCAGTGTAAAACCATACGTATAAGACCATTAACAAACCGCATCACATGTACACGTACACATTTGTAGACTTGACTTAAAATTTCTGCTCTCACTCAGTTTGTACTGGAACGTAGGTTTGTGCAAGAATTAAAAGATTCCCTCATGCAAGTTGTCGAAGAGACAAGAGCGTAAACTCATTGTATAAATGTTAAAAATATGGTTACATTCAAATATAAACAAAGCGAAACTCTAGCTGCGACAGCACGAGATTACTCTTATTAGCAGACCGAGGTCTTTTAATTATGGCAAGTGACCAATTGCCAAAAACAATAAACAGGATATCCCAAAAACACATGACAAACACACAAAAACACACATCCATTAATCTGGGGTCACCGCCTTGGAACGGTCAATGAATTGCATTGGGGGTTTAAACCGGTTTATTGGCGCACGAACCTCACACTTGGCCCAGAATTAATCACAAATCATTTAAGTGTAAATACAAATTAACCTCATAGCATCGCAATTCAAATTCAACAGCAATAAGAGAGAATATTATTCAATTTAATGACCATTACGCAATGGCTAGATGCAAACCAGAGCAGCGGAATTGCAACTTTTTGAGGCACGATGAAATGAAACAAAAAACAAGTATCAACTACATCTCGTCTTTTTATTATAAAAAGCTTTAAAGACATAACATCATATAGTTCACTTTTCAGATCACCGTCATGCAATTACAGGAAGAAGCCGTATTGTTGAGTGTAAAAAGCCAGATTACATAGCCTTGTTGTATATGTTCATTTTAAACTGAATTAAACTTAATATATTATTCTACATATTCCTGCTAACCCAAATAATTACACTATTTGTAAAAGTCCTGGGTCCTGTAACATAATGTTTTGAAATCATCGTTGTTGTTGTTTTCTAAACTGCAATTTATGTAAAAGTGACGACCTGACGATGTAGCTACACTAATTTAAAATATACATTTATCAAAGTTTGAAATGTTAGACTACAAAATATCCTTTATATATTCAAACAAGTTGCATTTTATAATTAATTAACATATACAGCTTTTTAAACTAATGGTTAACTATCAGTCGTTTCTATGTTCTGTCCAAAAAAAAGCGAAATGTAGACTATCTGTCTACGAGCACAGTTTATTGATACATTCCGGTACGAATTGTATCAGCCACTGTATTTCTTATTTCTTCTTTTTTGCAAATAAAATATAAAGGTAGGTCTTGCGTTGCTGCACCATTTATAAAATAAATGTAATTATGTTGCGCGTTAAACTTAACAGGCATAATTTTACAAGTCGATCGTCATCTAACAGTGAATAAGCTACGGTCAATAAACTGGGATGCCATTAGCTATGACATTTGGATGCGCTTGTTAAGAAAAGAAAACTGAAAATAACAAACACCTTTTCCAAATGATGTTAGTTGCTCAAAAATACCATCAACGTAACATTATCTTTTCAACAACCAAAATAATGTAGATGTAATACGTGAATATATATTTATGAATAACATTTGTCCCATGCACTTGCATATTTAAAACTTAGTACTTTGCATCTGTTGATTTATGAACTTTTGATAGCAATACTAGTGGGTGATAACCCGTCGATATCAATATGATAATACGAAATGCTAATTAATTCTAGCACATATGTGAATTTCTTTTTAAATTTATCTTCGTTTTTTTTTCAATGTTGGCTTACATCTGCGCTCCATCAGTATACTTCAATGGTTAATATATCATAATTCCATAGAACAAATTATTGTTATCCAGATCCTGACACTTTTACTCAAACTGCATTTAGTTATGGTTATAAATGTATTCACAAATAATTTTTCCAATAAAAGACTGTAAACTGTTTAAAGTATTCGACAATTTCAAATTAACATATGCATGTTCTTTCACCAATCCAGACTCACTTCCGAAACGTTAATGTAGAGTTTATTGTTCATCGCGTGGGCTTCTTATGAGTTGCCTTGTGACAGAACCGAATATTCATGAAACAAAGTTTCAGCGAGGGTTTCGTACTGATTGCCGGGATTCTGAAAACAATGAACAACCATAATTTGAATTGCTTTAAAATATTTTCATTCCGTTGTAACTGCCCGTTTTCAGATGGGTGAAACACGTGTTTAATCTCGTATTACTACATATAATATCATATTTACGACATAATAGCTCATTACTTAGTTACACGTAATTACGAGTATCCTCTGTTATACTTATAACCTATTATCACGTACGGATGACTTTTCGATTTATAACCTGTCCTAATTAGGGCCGTATGCAATCGTTGAAATGTGTCTATGTCATAAGTATGGCTAAATCATTCGTAATTACGTCTTAGTCACTCGTTATTCTGATCCATACTAAATGTTGATGTTATACAATTTAACAATAAAATAACATGACTACAATATAATGCAGGTTTTTAATCATAACTACGCTTAAAGGTTAATTATGCTTAATGGTGATCATTATCATACCGTTTCTGCAGGATTCATATTCGGAGTTCGCATTAGCATCTTGGATGCTCGCTCTGTAACAAACAGTAATATTATTTATAGAGTTGTGTTACAAAAGTTAATGGAATACGTTAAAAAATTCAACAAAATTAGTATAAACTATATTTATACTATGTGTCCACAAATGTAAATATCACAAGACCGATACATACTGTGTTCTAAATAAGTCATCGTAACGAGTTGCAGACCCCGGATTACTTGAAACATATGTTCCAATAATATAAATACAAACCCAAAACAATAAAAAGTAGTATTACTAAAAATAATACAATTCCTGTAATTTTATCCTATTTCACATTACGACAAAAATCCATGTACACGTACGTTTCAATTTGCGTCTAAATGTCCACAGTACACCCGAGATGACTGCCACAACAGTGCCGCCTACAGCTCCTCCTATAGCAGACCCGGCAGGAACTGCTATCTATAAATTATATAAATGTTATAGACGAATTAATGTGTTGCAGTTTGTAATATTTTTCCGTTATTATTTTTGGTTATGTCGTGGTTTGGGATAATATTCGTCCATTGAGTTTATATAAATTTACAAAGAATTTTAAATTCAGACGTTCTTATCACATTTAATTAAATGTCATTTAAGTCTTTTAGCAGTATTTATACACGGACATTTTCATGGTGTGAAGTCAAACCCATAAAAACATGTTAAAACGAGGAAAATAAAAGACAATAAAGTGAGCGAACATTGCATACAAGATGTCGCTTGTGTTATCACAGTAATCAAGGTGGTTTCATCTGATTTTCCAATTGAATTTTCTGCATACATGTTGACCTCATAAGAGGTCCCAGCAACTAATACATCGATGGTAATTCGACTGACTGTTGCAGAGACGTTTACGAACTGCCACGTTTCATCGGCTGTTTTTTTGTAACAAATCACGAACCATTGGTCTATTTGTCTTCACCTCCATCGAAACCAGCTTTCCATTCAACGGTTACAGAACTTTCAGTTATTAAGACTTCCACAACTTGAAATTGTTGTGGCATATCTGGCTGCTCTGAACAGTACACGCAACGTATTTCAATAATGTCTTATCCATATTCCTTTGGGGAATATATATTTATTATTTCCTAAAGTGATATTATTTTTCTTACATTCCTCAGGTTACCATCAATGATAATGTCTATTCGTGCCAACCATTTGGTATTGCTATGATTAAAATTATCTGGTGCTAGATAAGGTGAGAACTAAATACTATTGTTAAGATACATTTAGTTAGTCATGAATTCATTTATCTCTTTTTTTTTAAGTGAAAAAATGAAATATTAAATTTATAACATACTATTTGCTCGAATGACAAATTTATATTCTGTAGAGCCTAGGTCATTGTAAACACGGACCGAATAGTTTGTCAAATCTTCACTTTGTAGTTGATATACTGACAGGTTTGTCTGCAGTCTGTCTTCGAACATTTTTATTTGAAGTTCACTAGTAGTTTTGAGTGTTACCAAGTCGCCATTTTATTTTATTTTCTTCCTCCAAACATTTGCAGTTGTATCACTTTGAGAAGGATACGCCCAAGTAGTGAACACGAGGACAACGGAATCATTTAATCTTCTGAAGACAGTGGTAATCGGTGGAAAAAATGGAAAAGGTCTCGGTGCACCTTTAGTTACATAAAAGAATAATACAAAATAAATATTTAGATCGAGCTTTAAAACTATAAGTCGGAGACACGGAGAAAGAATGATCAATGCATGTTTCAATCACTATCACTTACACAGAATCATGATACTTATTTCTCTTACTTGTTCAACTGCATTATGGATGTTCTTTCCTTTACATTGGTATACACCCATATCGAATTCGCGTCGTGCATTTACAACACTGGTGGATATTGTGTTATTGTGCTCTTCGTACAGTAGACCTTCACCACCTCGAGTAATATTTACAAAGTGCTAGTTTAGCTATGGGATCACTGTCAGCTTCACAGAATAAGGTCACAGTCTGACAGTTGATGGTAATACTAGATGCAAAGTTAAACCCGCAGGAATAAAATCTATGTATGTTGGCAGGATCTACAACATAAATAGCAGGTTGTTGCACGACGTGATATCATTGTTAACGATTATTTTAACACACGCTGACGTTTTTTTGTTCCTTTGTTTCCTATAATGATATTTCTTGTTTAAAGTTAATCCAGTCGGTACAATAACACTCGATTACACTGCACAGCAAGTAAAAACTTTGTTTCGTCCACAACACTACATCCTGTGGGTTCCATTGTCTTGTTGACTCAGCATGTATTTGTTCCTTCATCAGTGATCTGTATGTTCGTCAACGAAAGATTACGCGCCGATCCAATCGTGGTTGTATTAACGTGAAACCATGTAAATCTCGTCTCTGTTGGATTTCCGGGTGTGTAAGGGCACTGGACAGTAATATTTTGTTCAGTAAAACTGTAGAGTTGCCTATTGACTGCGCAACCGCTGGTGCTGAAAAGCCGAGTGTATATGCGATCAAAATAGTTTAAACCAAAACATTAACCTTTCGGTGCATGTTTATTGTAAAATTATAAATTGGAAAGTGTATACATATACACAAAGCTAAACTTCAATAGTTTATAATGCAAAACCTGACCTAAAACATCTAGCTGGAAACTGGAATTATGTGTTCCCTTGATGTGTCCATCAAATGTTGTATAAATTTCATAATAAGCTATGCACGTGTTCTCGCCACTGTGATGTCTGCTGACAATGCTGATGAAGAAACCATTGCCAATTTCAAAGGTATTAGGTGTCCACGCATATGATGAACCCTGTTTACTATTCGCTGTACACGTGCCACTGAATGAATTTCCTTGGATCACCTTCAAGTGGTTTGTGTGGACATTCTTCTCACATGTTTGAACATTAAACGATGGGGTTTCTGGAGCAACTGCATAAAATATTACCATAAATACAGAACGCTAAATAGTAAATAAATATAATGACACAAGACTTACAAGCATTACTGGCCTTGATCATACAGCTTATACACAAACACACACAATATTCGACATAATATATGTTTGTTGAATCGTGCAATTAGACAACAACATGTTTTAGCATGTATTAATTAAAATGTTTCGCAACGCGTTTATATAATGCAATTAACTCATTATTCCGTATGAATATCATGTATACAAACGAAATAACTAAAGAGCAAAGGCCCTATTTGCATTTCGTACAATCACGGTAACTATTATTGCTTTCATGATGACAATCAAGCAAGGAGTAAACACTACCACTTTACTATGTTCACTACTCACAACTCACCACCTTAGGATTACAATAGCCTATGCAACTTATGTTCAAGAAGCGGATTGGCCCTTGGAATAGTAAGGTGGCGAACTGCAAAATGAAACTCGCACAGTACATTTGCTGTAACCATCATAGAGATAGATAAAATTGCTTGCAATACACTGGATGCTGATGTCGCCCATGACTATTGTATTCCAGTAAGGACCTATTGCAGACATAGCACCAGTGGATGTCCATATATAACGCGCAGCCTGATTCGATATAGCATGACATCTTACACTGACAGTTCTACCTCTTACAACATGTATGGTCGAACTGGTAATTTGTTGATCAGCAATCACTCGATGATAGAGAGAAAGTTCTGTTACAGGATCTGCAATAAGTGAACATGTTAATAATGTAATTAATGTCAATTTCTGGTTGATTAGTGCTTGCTATACAATGTTAACCAGAACAATGTTAACGTCATGTTGCATTACATGATATAAGAGTAACCATACTGAAAGCATTCTTTATGCACCAATGATACAATTATTAATTTAATTTAATAATATTTCTTATGTAAAAGATGCAGTTGCATTTCCAGTTATGATCTGTTGTGCGAACGTTTTGTTCACTTCCAGCGTGTAGTTATTTATTACAGAACGACTGTACATTTAGTATAATCAAGCGTTGTCCGTTCTGTTTCTCTCCCCCTGGCAGTGTCCACGTATAGCGTGTGAGGTAGGGTTACTCCTGCTGGTAGACGTCATGGTAAATGATTTATTATTTAACAGTCCGGATGTTATTGGATGTTGAAATGTTCCGATTTTACAGTTCGGTGTGGATGGGAGATCTACAACAAAAATAGATGTGATTATATCTTTCATAATACGTTCAACAACTTGTATAATTTATAATGTTAAATCAGATTGTGATAGAGTAGATAGTGTTAATATTGTGCACATTTCTGTGTTGATATTTGTGGAATGCAAAGAACCAATAGAAACAAAAACAATCCCTCTGTAAATGCAGCAACGTGAGATACAAGTGTGGTCTCTACATTACACGTACGTCCTGCATGAAAGGTGCACGATTTGCGCATGAAAAACAGAAATATTGCACGTACTGTAATCCTCACAAGAATGACATTTTCAGTTGGCTTGTCAATTGAAAACAGTTTTCCGACAAATATGTATCATTTGTGTACCTCATTGCTATTTCTAACGGAATCAATAATTACTTAAATTGATGGCGTTGGCACTGTACCTGCATACACGTGCGTTTTTATTATACTTTCACAAAGAAGTGTTTTTTTCTTTATACTTATATTGGAACTATTGTAGCATACGTTATGCGCTGGTCCATTGTATGACACAATGTATCAAACAATACAACATAAATCTCGATACATACAGTTATTATTTGGAACTCCGCTGTGTCCTTAAACAGATATAAATCAAAATGCATGCTTAACATCAATAGTAGAACTGGGCCCGTATTCATAAATCGCCCAAGTTTTAAAGAAAACAATTCCTCAGATATCAATTAATTTTCCTTATGTAACGACTTCCTTAACTTTCTTATTCATAAAGTTCCTTAGGATTTTCATAAGGTAAGATTTCACCTTAAATACTAAGGAAAAATATTGTGTTTTCGTCTTAACAATAGTTCGTATTGTTTACATTGCCGGTTTGTAAGCGGTCTATAATTCGAAACATGACATAGGACAGTGCTTGCAAAATGGCGGAACAGAATTTAGCGGATAACGGCGTTACGAAATAAAACGGCTTTACTGCATATAAAGGATAAGTAATGAATTTCAAAATGGAATAAATGCGAGTTTTATGGTTCCGGTCTGTGTCGAACAGTTGTCACACAATATCTGTCTCGATAGTATGCTTTTATCGTCGACCTCAATGTCAATAACACATATGTACAAAAACCCATTTGCTTTCACTAAATTTAAATGTCTTATTCATCATATTCAGAATTTCAAAATTTTTATTATTCAATGGCAATCAGTAAACAAGTACAAACATATTCATTTTGAACTATTTCTGGAACAGAATAGCGATTTATAACGGAGATTTCGGTAATTCTACATATGGAAGTCGCGACTCTCTTACGCTCGCGCGCGTAACGACATCCCCCATATTATTACATTTAAAGGTCTTATTCATGATATATAGAAGTGCAAAATTTATATAATTAAATGGCAATGCGTGAACAAGTACAACAATATTCATTTTGGACTGTTTCTGGAACAGAATAGCGACTTATAAATGGGATTTCGGTAATTGTACATATGGAAGTCGCGCTTCTCACACGCCAGCGCGTGTACCGAAATCCCACATGTTACTACATTACAAACTATTAAATTAAGATTTTTCATGAAACAAAGCAACGAACCTTAGCGTGGATTTCGGTACGTTTTGCGTCTCTCACACGCTCGCGCGGGTATTAAAATCCCGTGTTTGCATCATCTTATTCATCATATATAAAAGTTATCACAGTATTATTGCATGGTTAAGGGTTTAAAAGCATAAATATGTTCATTTAAGACTGTTTATGAAACAAATTAGCGAGTTTTATCGGGGATTTCGGTAATTGTAAACATGTAAGTTGCACCTGTTACATGCCAGTACAGAAATCCCGCGTGTTGCAACAGTTAAAGGTCTTATTGACCATCTATTAACGTAAAAACATAGTATTGTTCAATGGTAACGTGTAAACGTGCACACACATATTCATTTTAGTCTGTTTTTTTAACACAGTTTATGGGCGAGGATTACAAAGAGTTCGGCATATCAAGGCATAGACTCGATAAGCATAGGTTCACCAGCCGTGAGTATTGGTATTCTATTTAAATATATGTTTTTCAATTAAATTACTATCCATAATACAGAGTGGCCTCTACAATTTCGAAGTGAAATTGCATTATATTTTCCCGACCATCCTGATATTGATTTTTTGACAACGTTTAATTAAAAATGGTAACACTACATGTACATTCTCGGACACTGATGCCCCGTTTCAGAATATGCGCTTATATTTATTATGTATTGATGAAATATTTATTTGTTCATACCATTTAAAATTTTAAAATGATGTTATATGTTTTTGCCACCGTACCGTAAACTTATTAACTGATAACTGTGTGTTTTTAATATTATTTCGCAAAATTTAAAGATTTAAAAATATTTTTTCTGCGCCTTATTTTTCATTGACATATCAAATGTTTTTTGTGCCATTCTATGTGCATGTATGTTTACAAATACATATACCAACTATTTTTTGGAATAAGACAATGCCTTGTGTGTCAGACATTTTTGGTACAAATCTGCAAAATATGCACACAAAAAATCAACTAGTGCTTATAGCATTTACAAAATACCATGCTCATGGTAAAGGTGTATTGGAGTATAAACTCAATACATAATATGACAATATTATTTAAATTACAACACATGAGTACATATTATAGTACTTGACAGAAACCAATATTGATTTGAAAGTAACATATCTTTAAAATTGCAATGTACCCTTTAAATAAACTGTTATCTAGAACATTGCATGGTACTCTGTTTATGCAGAGATTTCCAGCTCTACAAAAAAGGAATTGTGGGCCGACTTGGAGACCAAGTTTAATGCAAACAGGACAGCCAGCGAGCTGGCAAAAAATGGGAAATTCTTACATTGACTGGTATCACTTTTTAAAACAATGTATTATTTGTATGTTTATTCATTTTTAAGTTAATATGTTTGCAGTGAAAAGAATTCTTCAATGCAAACATGTTTAATAACTGAATCTTATAAATTGCACACAAAATCGCTTTTGTGTGAAGCAGATTTGTCCTCATGTTGACCATCAACAGCATATATAAGCACACCAACAAGATATATATATAAACTAATTGTATATAAGAAAGTGAATGTTTAACAGCTTGCATTTGCAAGAGTTCTGCCATTTAAAATACATATTATCATAGAGTAACTTAAAAAGGATAACAGTTAACACGTGTATAACTTTGATACATTTTAAATTACTAATGCATTTATATTCAAGATTTGTTTTTGCAAATGGATCTGTGCATATAATACAGCATTAATAAAAGCGTTGCTTAAATTAAATTGCTAATTTTAGTAATTTTGTATGCAAAATAACAAAATTCAGGCAGTGCTCCCTTTCAGTCCAGGTATAGCATCATTACAGAGGCTGTCGTGTGTTCCATTGGCAAGGACAGCGTTGCAGTGCAAGGCTTTGCACCGAGCAGCCTGGACACCTCCGTTGTCCATTTGGCAGTAACTCGGTAAAAGTTAAAGTCATGGTATTGAGATACATAAAAGGAAGACAAAGTTCAGTCGTGGGTGTAAATAGTGTTTGTGATATCATTGATAGATGGTTAGTTGAAATGATGGAAATGATGGCCTACAATAATAACACAGGTTATTTGAAATATAACAAGGATAATAATATCACTTCAAGTATTAATTCTAATGCACCAGTAAACAATTAATTCAGGACAATTGTTAATAAAAAAATATGATAACAGTTCAATTCAAAACAATAATATAATAACAAAATATGAACACTCAAGAGTGACCATCCCCATAGTTTGCATATAAAATAATTAGTTCTATATTGATCACGTGACTAGCGCGGGTAATGGACGTGTTTTTGAACCTGGAGTAAAAATTTATAATTTACTGTGCTATTTTTGTGTTTTCCGTGTGTTATTAAGACGGTTGGATTCATTAATGTGAATCATACTATGGAAAATCTGATTAAATTATGGAAAATAAAAAAAAATAACAAAAGAAAAGAAAGAAACAGCAGTGACAATAGTGGTGGGGTGGCGAGTAAGCAGTTCAAGAACAGAGGCCCGTCAGGCAATTTAGACGTAAGTGTGAGTGAACTTTTAAATCAAACAAACGCAATTTTGTATAGTGATGATCACAACTACAGTAGTGTATTTGTGTCTGACACTGATGAAAATAGTGCTAAAACAGAAATAACTACGACGATGGCAGACGGCGGTGCTAGAGAGCCTACAATCTCAGATGTAATGAAAAGTTACTATTAGTGACAGATCAGTGGCTGTAGAGAAGAAACTGGGTGCTCTGGATTTACACGAGAAAAGGGTGGGCAGTTTTGAGAGGGAACTTGGAGCATTTAAATAGCGATAGAGGAGAGGTTTAAGCGGGTCGAGGAGGGAGTGTCCAAACTAGATGACAAACTGGACGGGGCGAACGTTGGAGCGGCTTTATTGGCCAGCAAGGTTGACGACCTGGAGAAGGCGAAAGATAGTCTGCGCGAGAAAGTGACGTATTTTAAGTCACAATCCAGGCGCAACAACCTCATCTTCACGAATATTCCAGAGGATAACTCAAGCGGAAATTAACCACCGAAGGTTCCGAAGAGAAAACGTAGGCAGCATTTGCAGGATGCCCTTAAAGTGGCCAAGGAAATCGCTGACAGTATACGCTTTGAGCGCGGGCATCGCTCGCCCGGTCATCCGGTTCACGGTAAATTGCGCACTGTAGTGGCAAAATTCACATACTTTCAGGACCGTGCACTAGTGCGCCGGCTATGGAAACACTTGTCAGGTACCAACTTTCATGTGTACGAACAATTACCACAGGAAGTGATAGCAAAGCGCCGGAAACTGGTGCCAAAGATGAAGGCTGCTCGGGACCAGGGGAAGCGTGCATGGATAGCGTATGATTCGCTATACTTGAACGGAAAACCGCTTCGCGAGTAGGGGCACGCCGGGGATGAGCTTTCCATTGTATCATGGAATGTAAATTGACTTTCCAACGACAAGAAACAATGTACATACTTGGTAAATATGGTGTCTTGTCACGATATATGTTTCTTATACGATTTATGGACAAATGCTAGAAGTAATTTTTCTCTTAACAGTTATATAATTTTTATAGAAAATTTCAAAACAGAAACGCTAAAAGGTGTAGTGGTGGGTTAGTTTTATATTACAGGGAAAATATACAGGACGGTTTTGAAATTACACGTAATAATCACGATACGATTATTTGGCTTAAATCAGACAAACATTTATTTAATCTTGAAGAAGATATTTACTTATGTGCGACTTATTTATGGTGTAAAGAGTAGCCATCATATACTATTGTTGATATTGATTTGTTTGATATTTTACAAAATGATATTTTTATGATATTTATAATGTTAACGGTCGTGTTGGCGATAGTAATACGTTTACATATTTATCTGGTAACGGATATTGAAGACGAATTTCATTTTGTTATAATAGTTAAACAAATGTCTGATCTGAGAAAAAATTGTTAAAAAATACTACTTTGAAAACCCATCTGTTTTTAAATTTATTCAACTCCTTAACTCAAAAAATAAAACCTAAATTATTAAGTTGTGTAAATATATTAAGCAAGCTCCGTATATTAGAAATACACTTACAGTTGTACACATTTAATACTAAGGTTCATCCTCCATATCTATTAATTAACCATAATGTTAAACATTTTCTTTTGCTATGTCATGTAGATTGTATATATTTTCTGTAAATATGTGTTGTAGACGATGTACTTTGTGCAAGTCTTAAATAAACATATGTTCTGTTCATCTGTTCTGTCTGTCATTACATGCCATATTTTATTAAACGAATTCATGAAAAATGTTAGTAAGTTAGCCATAGGCCTGTTAACATGCTCGATTGTTCGGTTAATAGTCAACCACGCTAATCATCTGAACCAGCATACATGTAAACAACATACATGCAGTACCCTTTAAAATTAGTACTACTTTCAATAAGAAACTGTAGTATAACTTATTATTATAGTCAGCATAATGTCTAAGCATACATAGCAACTAATTTAGGCATACTGCAATTGATTGTTTTAGGATAATGTCGCATATTAAAAACTATCCATATTTTCAAAATGTGATTGTTATGTCCAAATTATACGTATAACGTCTAATAACTACGATTCTTAGCTGATTTTGATATCGTGTGTTCTAATTGGCCTCTAAATACTTAATAAAAAGAAATGCATTATTTGAGGCAACACGTGTGCTTTAAAAGTTGTTTAATAGTTGCTCAAATAAAAAAATGTATTAAGATTGCACTAGGTATCAAGTTATGTTAGCTCAATAGATAAAGCATCCTGATTTCGTTGCGAAACAAAGGCACACGTACACAATAGCACTCCAATGTGACTTTATCGTCTTCATGTTAATGATAAGAATATCATATTCAAATTCAAAACAATTGCCACAATCGATCATTCAACTTTAAAGTGTAAATCAAATACGCTTGCGATATTGCATAGTTATGCAAAATGTTACTTAACATCACTACTAAGAGCTTAAACTTTATACCTACTGCTATAATTTACATCAACCACCAAAAATAAATAATCAAGAGCCAGTTAATATATATGAAAGTGCTGCGTTACTCGTAGTATTTTTTTTTAACACAGACGAACATTTATGCAAATTACATTGGACGGGTAAAACATACAATGAGAAAAATGTCTTTCCAGAACAGTTCATACATATTCATTAGTTAAATTGTGTTGTGCTTGTTTGTTTGGCGGTTTGGCTTGTTCCGACAAGAGAGATGTAGTTTTATATTACATTTCGTACATAACTAAAGAAGACGGTTGCAAGTCCGTTCGCATCAATCAATAAACTAAATAAATAATTACGATTATTATAAAATGATGAATTTACATTATAGTATGTTACCTAAATGCATGCTACAATAATAGAGCGATACGTTTCGCATAGATAAATATAATTACGCAATACACGTACATATATGTGATTACACGCGCGTATGGTGCTTGGTATTGTGCCCGTTAGTGTATTCTGGCAGCGTACACGTTGATAAGATATATTATCCGATGAACACAGACAATAAAAGGCACTTGTTTTAGAATTGCCAAATACATTGCACATGTAATAAGACACACACACACAATGTTAAAATTGTTAAATTATTTAACTATATAAGTGAACGAGTGCAACAATTTCAAAGAAAAATGGCAAGAAGGCCGATATACATGTACGAAATACTTGTTTGCGCTTAACATTGTACATATTCTACATCTGAAAGATATACATGTAGATTTCAACATCAATAACAGATGAATGTAATAATAGGATTCCCCAAGGCGGTATCTGGTGGCATTCAAAATAGCTCAGAGGCTTGTACTTGAAGCTGATACGAATACAGGATTTATTGACAAACCTTCGTCGGGCCAGATAAAAGTTTCTTACGAATTGATTGTGCAATAAAAAGATTTGACCGGCTTGAAAGCATATTGGCATGTTTTCAGGTCATGCTATGAAACAAGGAATATTCAGCAATTAAATTAACATACAAAGTATGTTCTTCTATCGAGACATAAACAATAACTGCCAATCAATAATGACACGTGAAGGGTTGTTAACCAATGCATGTATATAAAACAATACTCACATAATTATTGCCCTTTTCTTGTACACAAGGCTATGATTGAAAACTGATCACCCGAATGGAAATGTTAAAACTATAAGTGTAATACAACATATCAATTTTTAACGTAATTATTTATGATAATTGACTGTGCCATTATGCTGTGTAGTTAGTTAGATGGGATGTGACCTGATAATAGGGAATGAAATTATATGCATGTTGTTCATACATTTCTCAGTTACTATGTCATATTATGTGAACGGCTGTTTAGCCTGAATCTTATTAAACTACTTTGAACATATATTACATTCCCAGATTTCATTCGGACAAAACGGTGTTTTGAGTATGAATAAAGGCTTATGAATGTGTATACACTTACCCTCTGTATAATGGTGATGGAGATTAATAGATATTACAAATAAAATAATGTAATTATGCAAATACCTGATACAACACGAAAGCCAATACATTGAAACGGTTACAACAACTGAGCATATAGATATTTATTACACCAACTGTTTTAGAAGGAGCATGATCACATAACAATGTTATGACACTGATACAGAGCTCTTAATAAATGCGGAAGTTTAAATTTATAAATACAACGTACACACAGGTATGTCATTGAAATGACATATTGTTCATGTAAATGTAAACAGTTCACTGTGTAACTAATAATATTAGTGGTAATGGAATTTATAAACACTTTATGAACGAAGCTCGCATTTCCTATGTATTTCCATTTGTCAAAAAATTTAATTTGTTAGGGATATATTGTGGGAATAAGCAGAGGCGATATTTCTCTTAATATGTGTGTGGATATTGATATTGTCGAGAGTTACAGGTAAGTTTTAGTGAGTTTAAAAACCTTTTGGTGGCAACTTGTCGTAGTTTGCCGTGTTTCTGAAGTCCTTTGAAACATTGATACATGTAAGTACGTCTTCACAAACATTGCTGGACAAACACAAATAGCAAATGTCAATATTAAAAACAATAATCTAAATGATTCGCAGCACTATCACAGTTTTTTTTGGAATATATATCATGCAGGCATGTGCAATAAAAAGCAATAGTTTGCGAACTAATTTAACTGTTTTGCATACACATACGCATACACAGGTGTCTTATTTCTACAGTGATACATGTTTAGCGTACGAATTTCATGTACATATATGAACTATTTTTAGAATGCTCAACAATAAACTGATCTAACGACCTCATGCTTTCCAATAAGAGTTACATGAACGGCAAATAGAGCATTCAGCTATTGATTTTAATGATTAAATAACGTTAAGTTTATGGAATGGACAACATTTGCAAGATCATTTGTTAGACAGTTGTACTTGCAGTGGTTACTTCCCCATTGGTTCTCTTCTTAGTTCCCCCTGCCACGACGAGTTAAAACTTTACATATTTGGAAGGAGACGATTATGAGGAGTTGAACATTTTAATTTTATCATTATTATTTTATAACAATGACACATACATGTTGCATTATTGGCACAGGTATATATGCATGTATTTCGAGTTAAAATGAAAAACAATAAATAAACAAATAAATAAATAAGTTAACATAACAACGCAAGGATTGTACGTTGTCTCGTTTTTATTATGCGCTTCCCTATGGTCACGTGGAACTTCATGCATGCAGGGATTTAAAATTGAGCTATGTTCGGATGAGGTTGGATACATACGACAACCTTTATAAAACGGCAGTACGCTGGCCGCAAGTCTGGTGGTAAATCCCATATAAGACCAGTTTAAGATGACCAGCTTAAGATACGACCTGTTTATAAACCGGCTTCCCGCATTGTATTTAGGCATGGATTTACCGAGTAGGGGACATGAGGCATGTGCTCCCTAGCTGTCCCCAAAGCGTATGCATTATATGTATATAAAACATGAAATGTTAATAGTAAAATTGAAATTTGACAAGGTGACGCTCCTAAAGTGATCATTATCGCTTATCCAAGACCAAGGCACATATTCAAAGGAGGGGTGGGGGCGAGTGTGGCATGTCCTTCATTCTGGCTCCAATCCTAAGTTATGTGTACATTCTAAAACATGTACGTTGAAACAAAGCCCTTGGCTGTGTTCCTAAACTGTTCATAATCGCTAAACTGAGATAACCGTCATAGTAAGCACGTAGGCACTTATTCACAATAAAGAATGGGGAAAACTAAGTGCGTCTTTTTGCACCTGAACCAAACGGATCCTTATCGCATAGTAATACCACCACTTAATACCATTATAGAACCGGTGCTTGTACAATGTGTCCACACGGCACTTTAATTAAGATGCTTGTTACTTCTACACGATTTTGACATATTAATTTATTTTCAAGCTATTGCTTATATCGCTTAAAATCATTCTGGAACAAAGATATTGTCATAGGCTTTCCGGCTGGGGCAGTGGTTGGAACACTTGCTTCACACTGCGGCGATCGGAATTCAATTCCAGGTCCCGGCCCATGTGAATTTAAGTGTTGTTCACCATACCTCCGGGTACTCCGGTCTCCACCTACATCATAAGATATCACCAAAAGTAAAAATACATTTCAGTTCAAATACTTCCTTATGGATACCGTTATTTTCGAAAGTAGTGGCAATTTAAAATATATAATTATACATTTTATTTGAAATATATCATTGTGTGTGCGTGCTAATTTTATGAATTAACGTTAACCCGTTGTGGTTATATAGCATAATTCTACATAGTTTTCGAACAGCCCTCATAAATAGCTGGAAACTAAAGCTATGATTCGAAATTCGTCACAACTTTCGATGCATCTAATACAAAATAAATATTGTTTGTTTCCGCTTCCGTCTCCAATACAATCTAGCGGGAGTTAAAAACATTTTTTGTTTGTTCCTTAGCGGCATATTCACCACGCAGTTTAGGTATAATGAGGTAATATGTAATATGTAAAATGTAAAATGTTTAAACGCATGCTATCAAAGAAACTGTACCTTACGGTATGTCATTACCAAGAGCGCCTGTCTCACGCAGACTAATTCGAACTTTTTGCTTTTTACCGAAAAGCAGCATACTAGCAAAAACTGCTCTTTTTACCGAACGTAAGAAAAAATAGGGAGGAGGGGTATTTGGGTTAGCGGAAACCAACAATTTGTTTTTACGCCAAAATGTAAATTACGTAGTGGTGCTAGGGCACACCCTGGGTCCTCACAAAATGCAGCTTCGGTGCGGGCGGACGTCATAAACTTCGAAATAAACACAGTAGTAATTACCTCTTTGAATCATGGTCGAAAACACTTTAGCCCGCTTGCAACGTTTTATAATTAGTTAAATTGAAACTAATAAATGTTCTGTGTATTGAGAGATAGTGTATTTCTCAATTAATATGTTTAAAACTTAACTCACGTGTTTAGTGTTGTGTTCGCATAAATAAGAATTTCGTTAGATTGATGCAAGTGGCTCATGTTGCGTTATGTATTTCATTCAACTAGTTCACTTGTTACTATTTTGTAGTTCATGAGGTTCGTCGGTTCAAAAACTTCTGAAAGTGAGCAATCGGTTGTATTCCTTTTTTAGTTTATGAGGCGCTTCGAACTCAAGTTTGGACGAATGTTGAATCGTTGCCGCTATTTTCAGCTATTAATGAATTATGCTGAACTTTTTTTTGTTTTGTTTTTGGTTTGTTAATGACGAGTTGGGTGCAGAATTGTACGGTGGAAGATTACCTGCCAGTTATGGTAACCACCAACTGAACTCACATGCGCCGGTCGACCATCGAACCTTGGACGCATATGTGTGAACAGAGAGTATGCTAGCCAGGCATATAGCAACTACTCTACATGAGTCGCGCCTTTAATCAATTACATGGTAATGAAAATTAGGCGCAAAGAGTGGCTTGTGTATATTAGAAAAAACACTTTCCGAATAGGAAGGGTTTTGGATAGAAGGACAATGTTTAAAGACACCAGGTATTAATGAAGGAACAGTATTGTATTGACTGACTCTATATACAGTTGGCTTCGTTCGGGATGTTTCCATGTATATGTATGATTGATGGATTGATGGATTTTGGTTGCTTCTAGGCGGATTAATTGATGAATTCATGAGTGATTCAATGAATTAATAAGTGAGTGATTGGGTGAATAAATGAATAAATGAATAAATGAATAAATGAATAAATGAATAAATGAAAAAATGAATAAATGAATAAATGAATAAATGAATAAATGAATAAATGAATAAATGAATAAATGAATAAATGAATAAATGAATAAATGAATAAATGAATACATGAATACACGAATAAATTAATAAATTAATAAATTAATAAATTAATAAATTAATAAATTAATAAATTAATAAATTAATAAATTAATAAATTGGTAAATTAATAAATTAATGAATAAATGAATAATCAATCAATCAATCAATCAATATGCATTAAATGGCTGCCAGCTTCAAACCCACTGTATCCACTTTCCGCAGTCCTGTCTGGCTCCGGCCCAGTTATTCATTATGTGTTGAATAAGTTATGTATTAATTAAATTATATATTAAATAAAACATGTTATTGGTATGTCATATGAATATGTACTTTTACAAAATTTAATAGTTTTATTTAAATTTTGCACAATTAATTATATGTTAAAAGGTACGCGCAAAAACGTTACTTAAATCTACGTCATGTCGTCATCAATGCATTTTTTGCTGACATTCTTTATTCACACATCTTGAAGACCATTAAAAGTCGGAACACGTGTTAATGTGGAGTTGGTGATTTTTATTTTACATGTTGCAATTATAATGGTAGTAATTTAATAATCTCATAATAACGCTAAAAAACTTCATTTAATAAAGGCTTGCATGTTTATATGATAAGTTAATTATGTGCAATATGTAAATTAAATACTATTTAATAAATGTTTAGAATACGAATTTCATTACCAAATAGTATTCGCTCGTATATTGTTATTTCTATCATAAAAATGGTGAATTAATATCGATGACAATCATAAACATGTCTTAAATAAATGATTAAGTAAACATCCAGCGCTTTGATTTGTTATAATTTAGATCACGAGCACAAATGGGTAGTGTAACTTGGGTTATTTACATCACTCGGCACTATTCACACATTAAAATGCCTTCACCTGCTTTAATACGTGTATTTCAATATTATGGATGGTATACATATGTTCAGGTAAATACCACTGTGTTGTTTTCAAGACAAAACAATATTTATCAATCCACACATTCAAATATGATTTATTTGCACAATTGTAAAAGTAGATCCTAGCAGAGTCTTCTTTCTTAACAATATTATTAAATTGCAGCGTCTTGCATTCATCAATATGCCGAAAAAGGAGATCACAATGTGCACCTGTTGTTTGATTTCAATTGGAGTAACACACTACAAAGGAAAGTACTATGTTATAAAGAAACAACATATATGGGTGAGTGCGTATTCGTTTATGCTGCCGCATGCTCATTGTCAAACTCAATCGTTGGCGTCTACACCATTTCTTCAAATGGCGACCTCACATCTGCATACATTACTATTATGACATTAAATGAAACAACAATGGGAGAATACATCTGCTCTAAAGAGAACACCATACAGAAGGGGTCGATATGCATTCAAACCTCAGGTATGTATGTATATTTAAATGCGTGTATTGGTGTGTTTGTTTGCGTGCGGCTGTTATTTTATTGTTATGATATTATTCGGGATGTTATCGTGTATCGGTAAAATTGTACACTTATTAAAGTCATTAAATGAATAATGCATTGGATTACTTTAAATTATTTATCGGGAGACCTAGTCATGACAAGCGATCAACATTGTGTATGGAACGCCTGGGCTGTCTTAAAATGTCTATGTTTGTGTTTTTATTTTAGCCGTATATGTTATATATATATATCAAACGTTTATGTTGTTATGTCGGGAAATCTTTTACCATAATGACACGTACTTTGAAAATAATACTATACTCTTTAGACAAATTCACCTGATCATAGTACATAACAAAACTCATTTAACCATAATGTCATATTCTTTAAACAGGTTTGCCTGATCATAGTATATAATGACATAGCAGTTGAACATAATAACACGTCTTTTGGACATAATAAGACATTCCCATACAGGACGATACGAAATTTGATTACATGAGACCGTCATGGCGTTCCATTAACGTGCAACACATCCGTACTGGTTATGTTGTGTTTAAATGTCGATGATGTATACATAACATGTTAAGAAATTATATATAAGGGTGCCTTCGTACGAAGGGCGGGGGTATGTTGCTGTGTTCGTCCGTCGTTCCGTCAGTCCGTCGGTCTGCAGGAAGGCCATACTTTATCTAGGCAATAACTACATACCCTTAGGCCTTGCTTCGAGCTTGATAGGGGTTTTGATTATGACAAGTAGAGGATCTTTTATAAATTATTAATTCCGGGGTCATTTGGTCAAAAGACAAGGTCAAAGCAATCAAATTATCACTAAAAACCAATAATTGTAAAATATGTTCCAAGCACAAACTTCGCAACCATTGTCTTACTAGATATGTTTGTCATGACAAGTACATGATCCCTATTGATTTCTGGGTCCTTGGGTCAACGATCAAGGTCGAAACGTCCAAAAGATGATAAAAAACAGCCAATAATAATCTTATCAATAACTGCGTTACCCAATAGGTCTAGAGCCTGGTAGATTAGTCATGAGTATAAGCAGACCTCTCTTGATTATTGGGTCTTCGGTTCAACGGTGAAAGTCAAACTGGTCAATAGTTGTAAAGTATATTTAAGGCAATAGCTACAGAACACTAAGGTATGTGGGTTTTTGTCAAATCTGATCAGTAGGTTGTTATTAAAAGTAGCGTAGCCATATTATTATTGGGTCGTTGATTCAAAGATAAATAGCAAACTGTCCAAATTATTTAGTAAAACAACAATTCACCAATAGATGCAACAGTCGTCTAGTCAATAACTACAGAACCCGTAAGGCTAGGTTTTTGGAAACTTGGTAGGTAGATTGGTCATGACTAATTAATGATCCTTAATGATTATTCAGTCATTGGGTCAGAGGTCAAGGTAAAACTGACTTAAAGTGACCAGTAGTAAAACTAGCCCAGACAAAAATCATGGTACGCTTAGGTATATTTTCGTAAAAAGTGTGAGGTAGTTTAGTCATGATTACGAGTAAATCCCGATTGATAATTGGATCCTAGGGTCAAAGTTCAGTACAATTTTAAACAGACTAATATTTGGAAAACGATAAACTGGTCCGTGCAACAAATAAAGAATCCTAAGATAGGTAAAAGTCAGTAGGTACAATGGTTTAGACAAGAAGTAGAACGCTATTGATAATATTGGTTCATGGGATTAAAATTCAACACCTAACTGTTCATATCCATGTGATCGTTCAAGTGTAAGAAACAACTATATCCCGCTGTGATGACGATGAAGATATATATGCTTAGCTACATAGCAATTTTAATATAATTAATCGTGTTGCTAACTGCATATATGAATTTAAGTGCACTTATTTTCTTTTCAGTAAACCTTACTTCGTTGACACTCCTCCCACAGACAAACGTGTCATATCCAGTATACAATGACCAATCGACATTCACGTGTACCACCTCGATGAGTAGACCAGGTGCAAGTCTACATTGGTTTGTTGCGGGACGTAACGTCACTGACATGGCCAGCTATGCATACATCTCTTATGTTGCTACCAGCATCCTGCGATATACACCAACTTCATACGCCAGTGTGAATTTGTCGTGTACAGCATACTACTTGTTCAAAAAAACAAATATAACTATGCAACGAGGCACATGCATGCTTATTCAATGTAGTTTTACTTTCACCTAGACACATATGTAAAATGTAAAAAATACAACAACAACAAACATCATAGCCGTTGGAAAACATTTTATCATTTATGTGTCTTTCTTATTTCCATCGAATCAAGTTAATGTCATTGTTGTTCATGAAATTCTTTCTTATTTGTCCACACCAAATAACATGTATTATGCGGATCTGACTATCGTTTAAGTGAGAATTGTTATTTAAGCCTCGGTCACACTGTCACGGTTTTGGCAAGGATTGCCCACGGTTTACAAAACTTTGGTGAAGCGAGGTCAAGCGTTAACACATACCTTCTGGCATCTGTGTAAATCTTGAATCTTGAAAAATATCCATATATCCAAATTTTCACTCGGCAAGAAAAATGCAAAACAATCCACAAATGACTTCACTAAACAAGTGATGACGTGTAAGCTAGGTCATCGATCAATAGCATCCGCACTGGCGTCTCTAAGCTCTTGTCTTTGCCTGGGCATAACTTGTATTAGAAAGGATAACATTTTAATATAAATCTCAAAATGCATTTTTTTATTATTGTACATGTTAAACAATTCATTATTATTAACAGTGATATAAATGCACAATAAATTAGACGATCTAAAGGCATCTAGCAAATAGACACATCAATGTGAAATCATATCCATTTTAAAGCTACGTTCCTGAACCGATTATACGTCATGGAGATTTTATGTGGTCGCTTCTAAGAAAAGTAATGTCTACCTAAAATACCATAACATGTACATATTACTTGCTAGCGAAATGGCTTTGTTTAATGATAACTCTTGTAGACCTTGTATGATAGAATACTATCAAGCAAAAGTGAAAAAAAATGTCATATTGATTTTTGTAGAAGAAGAACTTGAACGAAATGTTCATGTATATTAATTATAAAAACATTTAATCAAACGTCAACAATAAATGCAAAAAGAGTAACAATGAACAGTATAAGACATCCTAGTTCATGTAAATATTGTTGTCGAAATATAATTTGCATAAAAATAGGACACACAGATATTACTACGCCGGTGATAAGGCATTGCGTTCATACGATTATGAATGCATACCCTTTCCATATTAAAATGCCTATGCAATGTAAATATATAAACAACTGTTATAAAGTTTGCTTTGTTGTTGTAGAGAAGTATAAGAAGTAGATAATAATATTGGTAAGAAACAATAGTCTGATATTTTGATTGCGACGAAACATGGAGCATGCAATAACGGTCCATTTGAAGTAGTAAAGGTATAAGAAGACATTACAAGTCGATGTAATGTTTAAATGATGTGATTTTTCCCAATCAGCAAACCATTTAAATAGTAAAAAATATTAATAAATAAAAAAATATAATAAAAAGTAAACACACAGTAGGCGCATATATTTCAATAATTTTCTAGTATAAAGCGCAACTAAATACAAATGTGTGATGCGATATTAATTGTAATGGATTTTAACGCACCTGTGTATGTAAGCCAATCACCACAGTACACGCCTACGACATGAAAATGCAACTATAAGCTGACAAGGAAAGCAAAAAAATACAGAAGGAAATTTTTTTAATATGTATTAGAAAAGTGTATTTAAAATTAATTATATTGAACTAGTGAATAACCGACTCCAGCTATTCCAGTCATTACGGAAAACCATCGGCTGTGTAATATTACTTTCAGGTTTATTTTAAGGTACATGGGTAAACACATGCATGTAATTGACGTTCCGGTACAGATGAATTTGTAAACAACTGTTATACAACACAAAACATCGAGTACCAATAAACAAAAGTCAAGCGTTAGTACTTGTAAGTAAATTGTTTTCTCAAGACGCTATGGAAACATGTCACAAACCTGTTTAACTCATTCAAGTCCGCAAATAATGCAGATAATAATGGCCAAATATAATAAACAGTTTTATTGTACCGATTCCTGTCTTTTCCTTATTATTTTATTGTTACTGCTTTTAATGTTTACGTAAATTGTTATGCTTTTCGAAGTGAACATCTTTCTGTTTCTTGTGGCGTTCTTTCATCATTTTATAGACTGTAACGCTGGTAAGAACTTATTACCGATATGCAGTATGCAAGTTGCCAATTTCATAGACACACATAAAGCCTCAGTCACACTGAGTGGTAGAACTTTCGAGTCGCAGGACTTTTCAGATTTGTGACGTCTTTGCCCAAGCCGCGGGACTCCGCAAGACCAACACACAACAGCAATACGTCCTGCGTTCGTCCTGCGCTGGTCTTGCGTCGACGCAAGTTGTATTTAAAAATAACGCAGGTCAAAAATTCAGTCGTAGATTGGCGTAGGTAGTCGTGCGTTAAGAACGCAGGACCATGCAGGTCGACGAAAGCCAACGTACCTGGACGTAGGTAGTTTTTTTTCCTGCTTTAGTACGACTACGCACGACAACGTACTACAACCTGCGCCTACTTAAGTTGTCTTGTATGCAGAAATATGACTTTGCGCAGTACAGTCTCATGACAAAAATTCATGTTCATTGTATTTGTCGAATAATTTAGTTCAGCAGCTTTTCCTGATTGCCAAAATGAAGCAATGACCTGTGATGCGATGGCACATTATATCTGGATCTCGGCTTATCAATGTGGCTGGAATGCAACATAAGAAGCCAAACAGAGAAGTTTATGAAACAAGATGTTGGAATACTATGTCAACATCAATTGCTTTAGGCAAGACTATTAAAACGGAGTTTAAAAGAAATAATGTATTTCTAAAAAAGGGTAATTTCCACGATATGTCGACACAGTTTACTGAGGTACATAGGACACTGCATTGAAAACTCTACATACGCGTAATACAAACATCCCCGAGGAAACCTTTACAGGGTATTATAAATGTCCTTTTATCACTGAATAATAGGTAAAACAATTAATCATTTTGATTGTACAGTACGTACTCTTGGCGGTATGCCAAACAAAGTAGCAATATTGTCTTCTAAGGCTCAGCGAAATATGTAACTAGTATCCATATACGTTTGAAACTGGATACAGTAATATACGAACATATGTCTGGTTTGCTTATTGAACTGTTCGATTATCAGTTCATAGCTCGGCAGCGAAAGGTTTGATAAAAGATTAAATTCCAAGCAACGCGTTTTCAGATAGAGTAAGAACATTTTTCAGCAATGAAGTATATAGCGTTGGTATCCTGCCTAGTCGTAAGTCAGTTATACATGGCCTGAAACATTATTGAGTCGGCGTTCGACAACCAAGTGCATCGTACTCGACGCAGACGCACTGTCTTGCATTGTCGTACAACCACGCACGTTCACGCAGGGCTACGTAGGACCTATGTCACGTCGACGTACGACTTCGCTGAAGTAAGATTTATCCAAGACGACGCATCACATCCTACGTCAATACTATGCAGGAATCTTGCCTCCAGTCGGGATGTTTTTGAACATGTTCAAAAACAAGCTAATTTTTAGACGTAAGACAACGCACGACATTCTAGAACTGCGTTTGAACACGCATGACTCCGTCAGGATGATTAGTCGTAGACCTGTTGTATACCTTTCTTAGCTGCAGTGTGACTGGGGCTTAACTAATCTGCTTTATCGCAACTGAGCTCTTCAACATAATGTGCGATTGAATGCATGTACATCTGGGAAACACATCTGCATTATTTAAAATAAGCAAATGCATTCCCTTAGTTGTATGTCATAAATCAATTCAAACAAAGATTATGATTAAGTGATTATTACACGAAATTGAAACAAATTGAGATGTACACTATACATGTAGTTTGATACAAAAATGTATGTGCAGCTGTATTGTTCTATAAAATAACAGTATTTTATGCGAACGTATCTGACTGAGATAGTATACATATTTAATCTTTACAATATTGGGTAATATATAAATATGAAAACACTTATTTATGATTGCCCTCATGAAAGCTTTATTACGCAGTGTGTTTGTCAGTTAACTAAAGTTACACATTACAATTAAACATTTCTAAACCTGCATGCACTGTTTTACTGTATTATTGTTACACCTGTATTATATACAAGCGTCTGCGTTATGCAGCATCAGTAAATGAGAGTCGACACCAAGGGAACCAACCTGCATTATATTGACTGTTAATCAGTGCCCCTTAATGTTTCTTTTTTGCAAAAAAATCGTCAACTTTAGACATCCATTTTAAGAATAAATATTTTGTCTTCCAATAAATGTTTATTACTCCTTTGTGCGTTACCGTCACATTTACATATGAACAGTGTAGATGCTAAAGAGATACCCATAAGCATGTGTTTTTTTAGCTGTATTAATTTCAACTCCTTTTCTAATCAGGAACTTCCGGATTGTAACTATACATCCACAGCGTTCATGTGATATAATTATGTTATCGATCAGACATAGCAATTACATTATCCTAGAACATGTTTGGGTGATGCACTGAAACAATATATTGGTTTAAAATGTGTCTGATCCAACGCACATTAGACCACAATTGTGTAAATGTATCAATTGTCATTTGTCATTGATTTGTGCGCATGCGCAATAACGTGTCGACATAACCAAAGGGGGTTTGTCTGTTAGTATTCAGCAAATTAAATACATTAATTGACCGATTATGTTTATCTTTAAAAATAAATAGAAATTATGCGAAGATGTATTATTACAAAGTTCAAACTACGACGAAATCGTGTATCGACTTCTTCGGTAAACGCCTTGCTTATTCCTTTTACGTTCGCATGTTCTCTAAGACAGACGCAGAACATTATGGTGTGCATGCTTTACAATTAGATTTGTAGTTCTTTCTTATGAGTGCATTGTATCTGAGAGAACGAATACCACATTTACGCCAAATGGGACATTTACAAATGTTACTTAAGACGAAGAATAATAGCTATAAAGGTGTACGCCATTGCATGTACACTGTTTATAAGTGAAACAATTGCGTGACGTGTATCCGTAAATCCATGGTATTGCATCTGCATCATCAACATGAGACGATTGTTGTGCAATACCGCATATTATATTGCACATTAAATGATGCATAATTGCCCATAAATATATTATATTTAATGATAGTGTATATTATATTGCTCATTAAATGAAACGGTAATGTCCATTATTCCTACAATGGGATGTTCGCATTGGACATTTCATAAATAAAATACGATGAAATGTCAGAAAAAAAAATATGAAAAAATGGAAGCGTTGGTAACAAGAAACTTGTTTTCTATTTACAAAATAAAATATTAGAGGGAATCATTTGAAATGTATTTCATATAGGAAGTAGACGCTTATTAAACAGATACGCAGTAACACACGTTAAGAAACTGTGCGTACGTAATATTAATTTACCACACTTCAAAAAACAAGTTCACCCTATATTTCATATATTTGGAATGCATGCGAATTATAATAAGATTACATATACTAATGTTATACAGTTTGTTTATAAAGACAGTTTAAAAAAAAATGTTTTTGAACTCTGCTAAGTATACGTCGTACGCAATAGTATTGATCAGAAACACTAGTCCGGTATTTTGATTACAAAGAAACATAGAGCACGCAATAACGTTCCATACCATGTAGTAAAGGTATCAATACACATTACAAGTATGTTTAGTGTTTAAATGGTGCGATTTTGCAGAAGCTTCAATCCATTTAAAAACCAAAAATATAAAATAAAAAATAAATAAAAATACACCCATATGTGCATGTGTGTCTATAATGTTCTAGTGTACTGCGCAACTAAATACACATGTGTGATGCGATATACGTGCAATGGACTTAAACGCACCAGTGTATATGCTGGTAATCCAATCAGCATAGTTTACGCCTGATGTATGCCACGTTAGTTTAAACCTATTTATTTTAATTGGATTGCATCGAAAGCCTAAGGCTTATAGAGACACCCTCGAGTCCGTTTCCTGGGTAGAACCAGTACTTGGTGTCTTTGGAGGAGATCTTGAGAACGCTCCCAGTGTGGTTCGAACCCGGGACCTCCCGATCGCTAGGCGGACACCATATCCACTACGCCACCGCGACCTTTCTATGCACATATTAAAATGCACATACATGGACATGAAAATGAATGTAAAAAAATGAGAAGGAAACGATTTACATATTTACTAGAAAAGTGTATTAAGATGAAATATATTGTATTACTGAATAAATGACTCCAGCCATTCCAGACATTAAACAAAACCATCGTCTACAGAACACATTTGTAATATTAATTTTAGGTTTATTTAAATGTACATGGGCATATGTCGGAAAACAAAACACGCGTGTGTCATTGGCGTTTCGGTTCAGATGCATTTGTAAACAACTGTTACACAACAAAAAACATAAATTACATCGAGTACCGATACAACATAAAGCCAAGTGTATGTACTTGTATGTAAATTATTTTCTAGAGGATTAATGGGAATATGTCACATACGTTTTTGACACTAGTCCGCAAATATTGCAGTTAATAATGATCATATATAAATATACAGTTGTTTTGTTCCGATTATTTTCTTTATTATTCCTTAGTATTTTGTTGGTACTGCTTTAATGTTTACATACATTGCTATGCTTTGAAGTGAACATTCTACTTTTTTATGTGGCGTGCTCACATCAATAACGCTCAATTACATCAATTACACAATAACGCTCCTATGGATCTTATTTACCGATGTTCAGCACGTTCTTGATGTGTGTAACGATCTAAGATGTTCTGCACTTTTTCAGTTTCTGAAGAAATTTTACATTTCCTGCAGTTCTCTTCACACATGTGGACTGTCGCCTGAGTACATTTGACACATATAATTGTTGTGCTATATCGCATCGGTTCACTTCAACATAATGTGCAATTGGATGCATGTAACTCTGGAAAACTCATTTGCATTATTTAACATAAGCAAATGCATGCCCTTGGTTGCAAGTCATAAATTCGACTATGAGTCCGTGACAATTGCAATAAATTGAAACAAATTTAGATGAACACAATACCTGCAGCTTGATTAAAAGGTTTATGCGTCTCTGAGTTGCGCAAATAACACTGTTTAAGCGTACGTACCTGTGAACATTGAGTCATATACGAACATTACAATGCTTGGCATATGAGTATAAATATATAAACATGAATACCGACTGGATTATTGCCCGCGTTAATGCTTTATTACACAGTGTGGGGATACATTACATAAAGTTACTCATTATAATTCTTGAACATTCTTACGTGGTTGATATGTTTTACTTTGTTATTGTTACACCTTTATTAAATTCATGCGACAGTGTAATGCAGCATTCATACATGGATTTGAAAACAACACTGCATTATAGTGCCGGCAAATCAGTGGCACTTAACTTTCCTTATATGCTTTAAAATCACTAATTTGCACCATCCATTTTAAGAAAAAATACATACACTTTCAAAATATGTTGTTATTACTCTGTCCTGCGCAATGGTCGCATTTAGATATTTACAAATTATGAAAAGCTAAACAAATACCCATAAGCCTTTGTACCTTAACTGTTTTTAATTTAACTCCTTTACTAATCGAAGTGTTACGTTTATTTAGGATGATGCTCTGTGACTGGCTATGATAGAATGGGCACGGTTTTAGAGAGATGCTGACAGCTTTGGCCTCGATTCTCAATTTGAAAGCTTTGTGTTTTGGAAAATTAATTGACAGTACATTAATGTATATTCTAATTGTGAATGCATGTCTCTAGATTATTTGCCACTATTGACAGTACATTAATGTATATTCTAATTGTGAATGCATGTCTCTAGATTATTTGCCACTATTGACAGTACATTAATGTATATTCTAATTGTGAATGCATGTCTCTAGATTAATTGCCACTATTGACAGTACATTAATGTATATTCTAATTGTGAATGCATGTCTCTAGATTAATTGCCACTATTGACAGTACATTAATGTATATTCTAATTGTGAATGCATGTCTCTAGATTAATTGCCACTATTGACAGTACATTAATGTATATTCTAATTGTGAATGCATGTCTCTAGATTAATTGCCACTATTGACAGTACATTAATGTATATTCTAATTGTGAATGCATGTCTCTAGATTAATTGCCACTATTGACAGTACATTAATGTATATTCTAATTGTGAATGCATGTCTCTAGATTAATTGCCACTATTGACAGTACATTAATGTATATTCTAATTGTGAATGCATGTCTCTAGATTAATTGCCACTATTGACAGTACATTAATGTATATTCTAATTGTGAATGCATGTCTCTAGATTATTTGCCACTATTGACAGTACATTAATGTATATTCTAATTGTGAATGCATGTCTCTAGATTATTTGCCACTATTGACAGTACATTAATGTATATTCTAATTGTGAATGCATGTCTCTAGATTAATTGCCACTATTGACAGTACATTAATGTATATTCTAATTGGGAATGCATGTCTCTAGATTATTTGCCACTATTGACAGTACATTAATGTATATTCTAATTGTGAATCCCTGTCTCTAGATTAATTGCCACTATTTGTTGCAGCAAATGTGTTGTCTAAATTGTTGTTGTTTGTTTGGGGTTCTTTATATAATACAACGTAGTACAAACAAATACTATGCACTTAATAATTAAAATAAGTGTGTTACGTCAAATATACATGTGTCATTCGTTTTTACATGAAGATGTAGCCAGGCTAACGAGAAAGCATTAGCTGAAAATGCGCAATCTAAGATATTAATGTTATTTACAACTATCATAAATATGAACACTACAAAAATAGTACGATATTGGTACGCTCACTATCGTGAGATGTGTAGTGTTCACCGGATAATATGTAGCTTAACATTGTTATAGTTAAAGTCGCATTCAGTCCATAGAGAATATAATTTACATCTTAAATTAACATTAGTTGTAACGAACGTAAATTCCGTTTATTCGACTGAAACTGTTTCTTATTTACGAACCTTTTCATTTTGTAATTTGTATCTTCAGAAATGATTGGTACGAACGGAATATACCCTCCGATTTACTTCAGATTTACTCATCACCAGCTATCGCATACAAATGACTATACGATAAAAGGTTACTCAAACGTTATTATTTTACCGATTTGTATTTCGATCGGTAAGATGTCCATTTCAAAAGATTTCTGAAAAGTTGTCTTTACTTAAAATATTTCTGGACTGCTACGTTAACTTTCGCACGTGCATATCATTACCCTGTGGTCCATGGGTACTGGGTAATGCAGGAAGTAAATACTTTTATAGTAATTATCGTAATTAAGTTTATATGCAACCATGCATCATTACGTTAAGTGATCACAGAGCGTACAGAATCTTTGCTTGAAGCATTAATGCCATTTCAAATACTTTCAGCAAAATATTTCAAAATGCAAAAAGTTTAAATAGTTTCAGACTCAATATTATTACATACTGGGTACTTAATCGCAAAGCAGTGTAGATATAAACTTAGCTTCAATCATCAGGTACTGATTGGGTACTCCAATTGAATAGTCCTTGATGCTAAATATTGCCGATAACATTTCACTTGTGGTATACGGTTAAATACTTATCCATTTTCTTTGTTACCCTGATATTAATAAAATCTGTATGTGCCTTTATTAATTTAATTTGTTTGAAACTTACATTAAAGGATATAATAGGCATCTTAATTAATTTTGTATCGTGTTTTTATATGTTTTATTTCAGTGAGGTCGTTTGAATAAACTCATGTTTCCAGTGCATGTAAAGATCGGGGTTGTGTTTGTGTGAATGCTGTCCTTTTATATCTTTGGAAATACATCTCTAAAGTACACAGCAGTGATTTATTATAAATTAAAATATTATATACAATGTGAACATATAAAGCCACTGTGAATTATATATGGGAACAATTCAAAGGTTACAAATAGACTCAAATTTTCTCGTACTCGTCGTACGAGCATTACACCATCCTTGTATAGTTCAAAAGGTACATGTTGTCGGAAGAAATATGAAAACAATGACCAACAACGCAGGAGAAAATGTGTATGTGCATCTGATCAGGAAGACTCTACTTCATTGCAACACTGATATGCCGTCTTTTATTTGGTAAAGCTTGTCACGTGTTTGTTACATTCTCCTGGGAGGCGTTTCATCAACGGTTTACTACCAGTCGTACGCTACGACTTACATAAATTACGACGTTTTACCGAAATCACGTTTCATGAAACAAATCGTAACGTCAGACTACATAATTTTCATACATAAATCTGCGACTGGGTAGGAGCGGTCGTATATTTAAGTAATGTGTTATTTTTTTTGTTGAAGTTTGCTATGAAAAGCGACCAAAGAACAAAATTAAGTTGGAAAATAAGGACTAAAATATTAAACATAAGAGTAGGTAGATCTATGCATGTACCTTTTCCATTCTGGAATAAATACTTCAGTGTAGGCCTACTATAGACGCTCGCATTTTGGGTCACTTATCAATTCTATACTGCATTATTTTTAATGTTTAGGCCTATAGTAGTCTTTAAACACAATTTCAATCACGATTTAATGAAAACATATTTTATAAAACATACCTAAGTAGATCGATTTCAGGGTACACCGTGATACGTACAGTACCTACGGTAGGTTAGTAGCTTTATGTACATGCTGTTCTTCGTTTTTAATAATGAACATAACATGAAATACAGTAAAAATAACAAGGGTGACAATAATTTTAATTTCACGTCCTTGTTTTTAACCCATTTCCACAACTTGTTTATTTCGAAAGCAGCGCGCGACAATGACGTCATTTAAAAAAATTAGACTGCGTCACAATATTTTCGGTAAACATTAACCATAATTTGTGTAGTCGTATATTTATGTATAGTGCATTTACGATGTCGTAAATACATAAATATCGATACGTAAATTACGATCGTTGAAGAATCGTTAATATTGATGAAACGCCTCCCAGATCTCGAATAATAGATTAAGAGAAGATAGGGGTGTTTCACTTCAGAGATTTTGTGATAGTACAGCCTATGCACATTAGTATTCGTTTTGATTATGTCCGCTATTCTGTCGGCGTTAGGGTTATTTGTAAATAAAATACAATGCAAGCTCAATACCCAGTAATATATTTTGTATAAGCTGCAGTAATTTAAGAAATGCTACATACGATCCCGAGTTGGTTCAGCTGTTATGCAGCTTACGCGGGCCAGCGTGACATATCCGAAATCGCTTACATAATCAAATACAAATGAACAATAATATGCCATGCATATGAATATAATCCTCAAACTGTTTTAGGTAGTAGTTTTCGTATTCTAACCATTATCCCACCTGTCATCTATAACCAACGACAGTTATTCATCTTGTGTATTGTTTCTTCTAAAATAAGTTCTGCTATTCCAATGTTTTTTTTCCCTTTACATTGCGTACAAAATGGTTTAATATCATTGTTGCGCTGGAACATCCAGAAAACGCTATTTGCGAACGATAATGAATTGGCACTGATAAATAGAATTCTAAAATGGAATTTGAATCTGAGTCTCAAAACCTCTCGAGCATTTTGCTACATATACAAAACATTTAGTTACATGTATTTGATAATATGCGCTCCACAACGCCCAAAATAACGTTTGATTGACGTGTTTAAAAACAATTACAAAATAACTTATTTATTACAGCTCAGAAATGTCAGCTTAGTAGGTCATCAGTATACACTGTTGCCCAGGATATAGGTATGTATAGCAATTGAGGTGACTACATTTTACAAGAATGTTAAAGATGTCCATCATTATGTAATTATTATTATTATTATTATTGTTATTATTATTATTATTATTATTATTATTATTATTATTTTTATTATTACTACAATTATCAATAGTAGTTGAAGTAGTAGTAGTAGTAGTAGTAGTAGTAGTAGTAGTAGTAGTAGTAGTAGTAGTAGTAGCTGTAGTAGAATTAGTAGTAATAGTAGTAGCAGTAACAGCAGCAGCATCAACAGTAGTAGATGTAGTAATAGTTGTAGTAATAGTAGTAGTAGTATGATTATTACAATAGTCATAATCATTATTTTCTATCGATGGCCATGACCAGTCGCTAAGCAATGTGGTAGACAACTGAGTATGTCGCATATTTGCATAGTTTATATTGACCTATATAAACAAGCCTGCATAACCATTTTAAAATGCGTTTCTTTTGCATTCACTTAAAGGCATGAGGTAGAGCTTAAACAATTTATGTTAGACTGAATAAAATTTAAACATAAACACGTCTTCCACGGGGAATTGAAATACTAGTAATCCCACAATAACGTGTTCAAACACAATCACATTTAGGAAATTTCGGTGTCTTATAAGTACGTTTGTTTTTGCAGACTGATTTCGTGAACTACATCACTATTGTAGTCTTTTGAACCGGGCATATAGTCACGTGACTATCGCCATTGCATGTATTCTGTTGTGTTTTGTTATCTTCACTTGATAGTTATGATCTCTCATGACTTAAGCATGAATTTATCTTAGAAAAAATAATTCATTGATCCAGATCGTCTACCTCGTAAAAGTCCAACGATATCAATATGTACATGTTTAACTACCCGTGCTATTCTGAAATGTTATACCCGTGATGAAGACTGCAGCACATAGCCGACAAATGCGCAGTATATCGTATACGATTGTCTTAAATCCTGCAAATTCTGTGTATCTAGAGATATGTTGGAGTTGTAAGAAATATCTAACCCCGAGCAACGTGATTTCTACACTTTAAATAGAATGTCACGACTCATACTGCCGTATCCAGATAAACGTATGTGGTAAGATATGATGGACGTTCTTGTAGAGGAAGTATTTTCTCAAGAGCCCAGTTAGTTATTAGCAATATTTATATTTACAGTGGACACATGCTACTTTTATTATTTCAATGAAATACCATATAACCGATCAGATGTTAGCATTCAATCACTTTAGTTTTAAAGCATGTCTCCCTAAATTTTGATTATTATAAACATTAAGTACATTTGAAAATATGTGTGCCGCTGACAGGTTTTGATAGTCGTTTAGTCAACTTTATATATATTAAATATAAATACTATATATTTATAAAAAACGTTAAATAGAAATAGGGTAAAAGAATGGACCAGAGTATCAAGACATATCTTCAAAAACACATATGCGGTTCTCTTTTATATGGTCTAGAAATTTTCTGCAAATATACACGAAACATTCATTGAAATATTTCTGACGTGTATTTCTGCTTTGGACTTGATTTCCGAAGAAATGCTTGACAAAAAGACTTTGAAGAACGAAATTAATGTACATCACCTCAGTGAAATGAGCATTTGCCCTCACCCAAAATTAATCCCAAAGTTGATCAACGTCAAGGTAAAATAGCTTTGGTTACTGCTGGGTCGGCATTCACAAAGCATCTGAAGGCAAATTTTATCCTTATCCTTAAATAGAGATATGTCCTTAACTGTATTACTCAGTATAAAAACTTTGCAGAACGAAATAACACTTTAAAATTACATCAGCATTAAAATGATGTTTGTTAAATAGCAGCAACATACAAATGTGTTTTTATTTAGTAATCAAATACAGTATATTTAATGTTTACACTTTAGTGAAACTATTTTAGAAATTTTGTATGACATTTCGTGAATACCGCTGCTGGATAATGCAAAATGGCCTCACGCTGTTACATTGTGGCAGTTTCTTATGAGGTTATGTGACGTGGTAATAGTTGGATTAACAAGCTTGATTGCAAACATGTTTTTACGTTTTTAGTAGAGCATGCATGTACAGTATTATGCATGCGTATACTTATTTTTATTTTTCAGTCTGTATCACATTTCATACTGTGCTATTTTTATTCAATAACAAGGAAATTCAAATAATACAAAACATCGAAAACAACAAAGTGAGTGTAAACAAACATGACATTACGAGTAATGGTTAAATGTCCTGTAGGCGACACTTCATTACGCCGTAAAAAAGAACGTCAATACAGCACAAACATAACAAACCCCAAAGAAATAAATAGCTTTATATTCTGTCATCCTCTTAATCTTGCAATCGCTAGTAATATAATAGAGTTGAACACATGTGTGACGCTGACAATACCTGATATCACTTGTCTTTATTTAAGTTAATTTTATAATATAAATGCCACCTATTTAGTAAACTCGTTGATTTCAATATTCTACTAGAATGAACATGTGTGTTGTTCTCGTTTTTATGGTCTAGAAATTGTCTGCAAACATACACATATCCTTGATTGGATTTTTGGTCATTTTTAGCTCTGCTTCGGGATTTATTTCCGAAGAAAAGCTTGAGAAACAGAACTTAAAAAACGAAATGCAAAATTACCTCAGTGGCATTAGCATTTACCCTACATCCGAAATCAATGCAAAAGTTGATCAACGTCTAGGTTATTTATATTCGGTTAGTGCTGGGGTTGTATTTACAAATCATCTTAAGATACATTTTACCTGTATCCTAAAATGGAGATACATCCTTAACTGTACTACTCCGTATACAAACAGTGCAGAACGAAATAACATTTTAAAATGACATCAGTATAAAAACGATATTTGCTCAATTTCAGCAACATACAAATGTGTGTATTTAGTAAACAAATACAGTATATTTAATGTTTGCACTTTAATGAAAATATTTTAGAAACTACTTATGACGTTTTGTGAATAACGCTGTTGGAGAACGCAAAATGGACTCACGTTGTTACATAGTGTCAGTTTCTGATGACAATGACATGGTAATAGTTGGATTAACAGCCTTAATTGCAAAGAGTTATTTAATAGCACTTAGCTGTTAACGGTGATCTTAGGAATATATTGTATTGTCCTAATGATAATACAGAGACGTCATCTACAACCGCGTAGTCGATCGTGGTACAGTATTCTACTATAAGATCAACATCAATTAAGATGACGTGTTTTGGATACCTTTAATGAGTATATGTCATACAGACAATTCTTAAATACCTATATCTTTGCACATCTTGGATATTTTTTCCGTCCATTTGCTTCGTTAAATAGGCTATCGTAATACGTGTATGTAATCATGTTATTGCACAAGCTCTTCTCAACCAATAATGACCAATTCCAGTGAAATAACATGCATGTGCATACATCACCATACGATTATGTTAATAACTAGAAAACACTCGCAGATCGCTGACCTCCGCCACGGCAGTAAGTTATTTTGCAAATTGTGGCAATTTGCCATGTATAGTAATCACCAAGACTTTAAAAAAAAATTCAGTTCAGACGGTGGTCAGGATTACCACCAAAATCTAACCAATTTAAATCATTGGTTTGATTTCAAACATTCCCCAAAATGACTTGCAAATATTTTTTTTAAGCCATAAGCGTTAAGTTGCTAACAAACAAATTACAACCAGTGCCGAAATAAAAGAAAACCTCATTGATGGATGTAATTAAATACTAAAATTGTTAATTTGGAGTAAACGCTACGATGATAATGACATAACTTGTGTGGGGATTGGTCATGAAATTATTTCTACGGCCATTCTCCCCCTAACTCTGATTCAAGTAGAGCAGTTGTCAGTTACTGGCATAAGTATGTACATGTGTTACAGCCGTTATATAGCATCACTTTCTAAAGCAGATGCATAAGTACAAAATGCATTCCAAATCCATCAGACAGTTTTAATTTGTTAAATGATAAAATGATACCTGTGGATATCAAACCAAACCATTGATGAATAGTGGCTGTGTGATCACAGCAATAAACGCTGCATTATATTTGCGTCTATATCTGCGCTTGAGTTCTGTAATATTGTTGCCCATTTTTAAACACTTTAAAACATGTGGCAAGATTCAAACACTTTATAATTAAATACAGTATTTAACCATTAAGGTTGCGTTCATTCTTCATTTTCATTCCCATGTGTTTTTAATGTGAGCCTTTGGCGAAATGCCTATCGCATTTTTAGTCAATTTGTCTCATTTCGATGGTCGATATTGTTATTATGTGTTCATACAATTGACTGACAAATTAAATCTTACCATAGACATCATTCGAATTTTCAAAAAACTACAAGATTGAAGTGAAAATGATGTGATCGAACAACGCGTTTCCGTTCTTGTATGTCAAATATTATTGCCATTTTTAAAACTGCATACTAATACAGTTTAACTACTTCGCGGAAAATATAACACAACTAGCTCTCGTTCGCAATGAACATATTAAGTATACAAATAACACATACAGAACATTTTCGAAGTACTCATTGTCTATCACACCTCTATTGTATAATAGAAACAAGACAATAGGACGCCTCTGGAGGAAGAATTAAAAAGGATTAGATTTGCTGTGCAACCATATTTTGTATATTAATACAAAGGAGTAAACAACCAAAACATGCATACGCGCAAAAATTCATACATGCGCGCGCACACACGCACGCACAAACACCCACTTCCTTTGCATAAACAGTTGCAATAGAGTCAAATACTTATTCCAATACATATGTATACTTTGTTAGTATTAGTAGTAGTAGTAGTAGTAGTAGTAGTAGTAGTAGTAGTAGTATAAAAATAATTTACACCAATATTTTGTATTTTAACATAGCATTATAAGGTCTGCAACCTAATTCAACAAAAACCTAACCGAGAAGCATTTGTTTCAGGTTTATGATGTTTACGCGCTATTTAACATGTATATCCTTTTTCTGTTGACTCTGAACGCCACTTATTCTCAGAAGCATATCCTAAACTAATTTATCTAACAAAGTCACATGTGGTTATGACTGTCAATTCGATGATAATAAATAATTACAACCCGTTACCATCTGTATAGAGGCATATACATTGTGGATTTATTAGCAGAATGGCGTTATAAATATTGGTTAAATGACCACAGTTTTTTAAGTCAGACAGATTCAACCCTGAGACTGAGGGTAGATGATATCTTCAGGCGTGCTGGATATTTGCATGCACGATGTAGGACAGGATATTGCTCTTTAAGAAAAGAGAACATAGTGCTCGCAAATGAACACAAATAATTTACATTGACATCCTCGCAGAATGTGTGTTCCAGATATTGTACTGACCAAGAACACGGCTCCTGTTACAGAAAGACCGCCGGAAATAGATCGAAGCCAAAGGCATTCACGGTATTGCTTGCTAACGCAGAACATTTACCTCATGGCAAACCAGTGCTTCTAATTTAAATACTGTATTGGTATGTCATTCGAATCAACTGTCTCAAATACAAGATCGTTTGTTATCTTATTATTTAACGTTTCCACTCGTATTAATATGTACTTACACAATGTAGTGGTAACTGCATCTGCAACAAAAACGATTATAATCGACAAATTACACTCGAATATAGCATAATTCAAATGTAGAACGTCAAATTTTATATAGTGAAAGAACTGCATTAATTGTAAATTTCATGTAATTTACACACACTCGACCATACTAGGTTTGTTTACATTGCGAGTATAATTATTTTAATTTACTGGCAGTTGGTTTTACCTCTATCACATATATATTTCTAAATAAACATACATGTAAGTAATATCTAGCCATGTTTTACGGAATCATAATCTGCTTCGATACGTTAACTATTTCTCAATCCTAAACTAGTATATGCCTTTTTAAAAATAAAATCCAACTTTAAATTAGACGTGTGTGTGTCCAATACCTAGTCGAGTACACAAAGGCTCTTCTTAATTGCCGTTTAACCGCATGGTTTCCTATATTCCTAATGCTTGTCCAAGTACGCGTTACGCAGGTATTAATCAGTGGACAAGATCGATGCTGCATGTGAATTATAATTGTTTGGCCAAAATACAAGACATGATTTGTTTCTAGTTCAGTACAAGACCTTGCGTACTTTTATTGCAAGTCTTCGCAACGCGCAATATGACGAGTAAGAGATATAGATTTTCTATTATGTATCCGCTTTACGTGATACGACTTTCAGCAATATGGCAAAAAGCATATGCAGTATTCTGAACATACATGCAATGGACACTCAGTTTCTGTTTTGGAAGACTATGTGTCTTGAAATAAGCACTTTTAGCCATGCATCGTGTAATAGGTCATTGCTTTTTATCTTAGTTGATAACGTAACGGCTTACTTTCTTGATTCTCATGACGACAAACGCATGTCCAGGCCGTAAACATAGATTCCGCGAACTCCTAATGTCAAAGATTTGGAGATTCCCAAATTTTCCAATTTCAGAGTGTTCAGAATAGTTCCATTTAATTTAATAATTCTTTTTGAGAAGATAAAGTCTGGAGCTTTAAGTCAATTATGCTAAAATTAGACTGAACCTGATTCAAAAGTACAAAGGTAGTATAAATTGAAGTCTTAGATAATTTAACACTATGCAATAGTTTTGCATTATATTTCCTGTCACATTGGCTGCTAACATGCTATAAGAGTACAATATGTTAAAACTAGTCTACTGAATAACGAAATGTTTAATAATGAAATATATGGACCAACCCAACTGATACAAACCACAAATCTGGTGTGACAGTTAAGTAATAGTGCTAAAGATTCCGTTAAATAACGGCAATAACTGGGCAGCTGATGTCCTTTTCATTCGCATTGCTCGATTTGGATTGCGAGAATGCTTCCACATGTCATATCACGGCGCTATCCTTATCGTCTGCGCCCATATAACATCTACCAAGGTTGTGGTGATTGGGAAAACATCGTACACTTTGATTCGGTTCTATTTTACAAAGATGTACAACCTTGTATAACACATTTTCCCAAGACTTAATGGATTGTAAGAATGCATTGGATGTGTTTGATGCGTCAACAACACGTTAACTCGTCGTGTGGGATTATAGACGCTGGTAGTCATATTTAAATAACTGGCATAATTGTGCTTCCGACCATTGCTTGTATTGTTAAGTATTTGTAATTCATTATACAACTTTGTAGCACTTTATACCGCTTTAATTTGCTTGTACAGTTACATTTAACCTGTCTTAATTAGAATTTTTCACAGATATATACATGTAGTCCAAAATGACTTAAATCAATACGAATTACGATCATTATTTAGATTTCTCGGGTTTCATATTGAAATCGCCCGGAACACTAATGATGAAACATCGGAAATTAAGTAGATATATTAAAGGTGTTACATTGATATATCTCTATCTCGGAAATGTTTTGTTGTTGAAAGTCTTTATTAGTTAAGTTTATAAAAGTCAGGATCTCCAGGTCAAATACAGTTTTAATACTGGTTTGTGCACTTACAAGACTTAAACAAACTCAGCGCAAAAGTAATGTAACTTCAGAAATAATATTCGATTTATCGTTGCTTATCGGCCAATACACAACGATTAGGAGTTCTGATGGATAGAATTAAACCAAAAGGGCGTTAGCTAGAGTGGTTTAAAGGCCACGCATCAGAACGACAAAGAGTGGTTTATAGTCCGATAAACAACGATAATGAGAACATTATTTAGATTCTAACATGATTTGACAAATACTTTTGCAATTATAATAACTTTATTTTACTATGCTCCGTTCAGAATCGGGACAACTTTTTGCGTTATTTATTGTGTAGTTTAACAACGATAAGTGTGTTCTTTGTTTATAGAAACATAAGCTAGTATCGTGTTAGAATAAACATTAATATACAATATGTTGTACGCTAACTGAACTGTTGATACATAATAACTGCTCTGTACTGAGCTTATTAAAATGTATTAATAATATACATGTATTAAATAAAAAACTCAAATTTAAATTGCCTATTAGAAATTCTTAGATATTCTGCTTCTTCGGTAACAAATCTTAATTGCCGGTTACAGTACTTTTTTGCCAAGCGGACGACAAGATATTAATTTTAAATCATGTTTCTTATCAAAGTGATTCATTAGTTTCTAAGCGCTTTAATGGTCTCTATGTTACTTTGTATGTACACAACGTTTGCGTTGCCTTTCAAACCAGAAATCGGTTATAAGCAATCAATTGCACATATTTATGTTGTTACGTGAATCCAAATCTGTCCTGAGCTTATTAAAACGTATTAATAATATACATGTATTAAATAAAAAACTCAAATTTAAATTGCCTATTAGAAATTCTTACATATTCTGCTTCTTCGGTAACAAATCTTAAATGCCGGTTACAGTACTTTTTTGCCAAGTGGACGACAAGATATTAATTTTAAATCATGTTTCTTATCAAAGTGATTCATTAGTTTCTAATCGCTTTAATGGTCTCTATGTTACTTTGTATGTTCACAACGTTTGCGTTGCCTTCAAACCAGAAATCGGTTATAAGCAGTCAATTGCACATATTTATGTTGTTACGTGAATCCAAATTGGTGTCATTTGCAACAAGATCCAAAATGATTCTGGATATGTTTTAAAGTACTCGCGTTTTGACAACGTGTTTTTATACTAAAATACAACATGCGTCCTCTGGATAAAATAATTTCATCTCATAAAGAGGAGTGATATTTATCAGAACATTATTATCGAGTATGTTAGTACATGTACTGAAATATCAACGTGCACACTGCCAACTACTTTACATCTCACTTGTTGTCTTTGCTAGATTTATGATCAACACAGTTATAAGAGCAACGAGATGTTTCATATGCAGCAGGCACAGCAATTGTATTCGGAAATGCGGAACCGTATGCGTGCCAACCATTTCATAGAGACAATCGTTGTATCCACACTATGCAGTAAGCCGTTCCAGAGAAAAATCTGGCAATAATTGGCCACTAGGAAAAGTTAGGTGTGTTTCAAATTAATTAGATGTATAATTATTTCCTTATAGGTTGTTGGGGGAAAATTAGATATCAATATTGATGAAACTTGATGATATTCGTTATTCATCAAACTTAAGTCATTAAGCGGTAGAAAATACTCAAACAAACACATATCGTCATATCAGAAATTTACTTTTTGTATTCATTAGGAATAATTGTTTGGAAAATATTATGCTATTTTAAAAAAAAACAGTCCAGATCATAGCGTTCTTATTTTGATATATTTGAACAGTGGGCATGAATTTAATGTGTATTTTCCATGTGTTGGTCTTGTTAAAGTGCTAAAGTTTTTGATGACTGATACTAAGTGCCTAAAATTTAGAATTTGCCGGATTAGGCTGATGAAGAATGTGCATATTTGATTATCATTCCTAGTGAAGTCACGCATTTATGGCCCTTACATTTGAGTGGCAGTATTTCAAGAGCATCTGCTTTTAAGTTATTGGTTTTATGTTTTAACTCGCTACAACATGATTATGGATATTGCTATTACTAACTTGTGTTGTTATTGTATTGTAATAGCAACATGAACTAATTTTCATCATTATATTTTCTATTGAAACTTTAATTGTACTACTACCACTACTACTATTACTAAAACCATTCCTTCTACTACTACTATAACTACCATTACCACTACTACTACTACTAATACGACTACCTCTACTACTATTTCTACTACTACTACTTCCACTACAACAACAACAACTACTACTACTACTACTACTAAAACCATTCCTTCTACTACTACTACTACTACCATTACCGACTACCTCTACTACAGCTACAACTGCTACTACAACAACAACAACTACTACTACCACTACTACAACTACTACTCCTACTACTGATACAACTACTACTACTACTACTACTACTACTACTACTACTACTACTACTACTACTACTACTACTAATACTACTACTACTACTACTACTACTACTACTACTACTACTACTACTAAAACCATTCCTTCTACTACTACTACACATACCATTACCACTGCTACTGCTACTAATACGACTACCTCTACTACTACTACTACTACTACTACTACTACTACTATTACTACAGCTACTACTACTACTACTACTACTAGTACTACTACTACTACTACTACAACTACTACTACTAATACTAATACTACAACAACAACAACTACGACCACTACTACTACTACTACTTCTACCACTTCTACTACCATTACCACTACTACTACTACTACTACTACTACTACTACTACTACTATTACTACTACTACTACTACTACTACTACTACTACTGCTGCTACTACTACTACTATTACTCCTTCTACTGTTACTACTGCTATTTCTACTACTTAACTTCTATAAACTAATGAGGACCTACGTTCGATTATGAGGTAATTGCTGATTTCTGCACCATATCTCATAGCCGAGGGATTAGATTACAGCATGTTAATGTAATAGCTGTTATCTAGCTCTAATACATCAGTAATGCCCGCTGTAAAGATGACGGCAAATTAAACGATTATACACATTGACACTCCCCTGTGTTTGTTTCGTTTTCGTAATGGCGTTCATTTTAACGGATTAATGAAATGCCGCTTCTAGCAAAAATCAAAATTATTCGGATTTACACGTGTGTTTACACTAAGTTCTTTGTGCTCGATCGTTTTTTTGAAGTAATTATAGCCAATTACCAGCGTGAACAGTGCCTGGTCTCAAGCTTGCTAATATAACAAATGAATATCAGTTCAATTACGTTTGTATTTCGGATGCAGGGCGACAAGTAATTTCACTGATGTAGTGGACGTAAATTTCACACAACGACTTGTTAAACAATTGTGTGGACGATCTTGTCTCAATGGGGGTAATGATGTCTGAAAATCCAATCAAACAGTTGTGTTTGTTTTCGTGCAGTTGCTAAGACACAGAACATAGAATAGTAGCGGGCAAAACTCTCTTGAAAACGTATTCAGACACCAAGTCATGAAGTTATGCATTATTTTTGGTTTCCATCAGTATTTGTTGAATGTTGGGCTAAAATAAATCGTCATTTAACTGAATTAGTTTAGTTTGATCTCAAATTGAAAACAAAAAACAAAGATAAACTAATGCAATACTGAAATTTTATATAATTCAACTGTGGGTCCGCATGACTAAATCACTATATTTTGCATTAAATATGGGAAGAACAAAACGATCGTTATTCATTTCTGAGTGAACAAAGTCAGTCGTACAATTATGTTCAAAATACAAACTATTAAATTATTCGTTGAACAAATTATATTCCTTTTATATTAAATTGCCATGCACTAATTCAAGATATTAAGCATACGATAATTAAGTTCGTTTAATAGTTGATATGGTAAGTTCTTATTAAAAATAATAGAGCTGGATAATCAAAAATCCAAATCACCTCATGAAAACTGAAAACTGAATATATTTGTTGTACTAAATGTTTGCCCCTTCACTCAATCATGCTTTTGATTTTATGGAACGGACAGGACAGCATCATAAGTGAAAAACACATTATGTCAGAGATATCGCAATGAATGTAACCAAATTGTAAAGTGTATTCCAACACAAAGGTCATAAATAGCGCAGAAGAGCTCTACAGTACGTAGTCAAAATGGCAGCGCGGGGTATGGCTTGATACTAGCCGGCAAAGCTATTCGCGACTTGCAGGGGCTATTATCGAGCCATGCCCCCCGCGCCGCCATTTATTGACCTGTTTGATACATATGTTTTCATTATCATTCATATTTGTTTCTTATGACATTTGTGTTTTCTTTCTTTCTTTCCAATCTGTAAATGTTAATGTACACATTTGTCACGTTTGTTCATGTTTATTTTGATGATAACTTATAACCAGTGCATGTTTTGGTATTTTCAGTAAGCATCATTTTATTGGAAGCGACCACAATTTTCATGATGCAACATGGACATAGCTTTTACATGTATTCAATTTTACCTTGTCATATATTTATATATCTACATTTGCTAATGATGATGTAGATCTAATTTATTGTGCAATTCGAGAAATCTATATTACAGTTTAATATAAAACGTTTTACAATAGGACAAATACATTTGAAGATTTGTATTCCAATGTTATTCTTATGTAGGAAAAGTAATGCCCAAGCAATTTAAAGTGGCTTAGATAAGCCCGTTTGTGTGCTATGAAGGACATGTAGATTGTACTAGTGATGTCATTTGTTTCAACAGATCTAGAACGTTAGATTGCTTTTCGTTTTTTGTAGAGTTTAAATTGTGATGTATCATAATCTACAATGCTTTGGTGTGGACTAATCATAAGATTAAAGTTATCAAATGCTGATGTGTCCGGGGTCGAGTTAAAAGCATGTACACCTCTTCATATGTTGTGTTAATAAATCAAAAGGAGTCTACGTAAAGGATCTAAAACTTTCAGCCTAGGAATCGTAATGGAAAAAATAAATCAAAAGGAGTCTACGTAAAGGATCTAAAACTTTCAGCCTAGGAATCGTAATGGAAAAAATAAATCAAAAGGAGTCTACGTAAAGGATCTAAAACTTTCAGCCTAGGAATCGTAATGGAAAAAATAAATCAAAAGGAGTCTACGTAAAGGATCTAAAACTTTCAGCCTAGGAATCGTAATGGAAAAAATAAATCAAAAGGAGTCTACGTAAAGGATCTAAAACTTTCAGCCTAGGAATCGTAATGGAAAAAATAAATCAAAAGGAGTCTACGTAAAGGATCTAAAACTTTCAGCCTAGGAATCGTAATGGAAAAAATAAATCAAAAGGAGTCTACGTAAAGGATCTAAAACTTTCAGCCTAGGAATCGTAATGGAAAAAATAAATCAAAAGGAGTCTACGTAAAGGATCTAAAACTTTCAGCCTAGGAATCGTAATGGAAAAAATAAATCAAAAGGAGTCTACGTAAAGGATCTAAAACTTTCAGCCTAGGAATCGTAATGGAAAAAATAAATCAAAAGGAGTCTACGTAAAGGATCTAAAACTTTCAGCCTAGGAATCGTAATGGAAAAAATAAATCAAAAGGAGTCTACGTAAAGGATCTAAAACTTTCAGCCTAGGAATCGTAATGGAAAAAATAAATCAAAAGGAGTCTACGTAAAGGATCTAAAACTTTCAGCCTAGGAATCGTAATGGAAAAAATAAATCAAAAGGAGTCTACGTAAAGGATCTAAAACTTTCAGCCTAGGAATCGTAATGGAAAAAATAAATCAAAAGGAGTCTACGTAAAGGATCTAAAACTTTCAGCCTAGGAATCGTAATGGAAAAAATAAATCAAAAGGAGTCTACGTAAAGGATCTAAAACTTTCAGCCTAGGAATCGTAATGGAAAAAATAAATCAAAAGGAGTCTACGTAAAGGATCTAAAACTTTCAGCCTAGGAATCGTAATGGAAAAAATAAATCAAAAGGAGTCTACGTAAAGGATCTAAAACTTTCAGCCTAGGAATCGTAATGGAAAAAATAAATCAAAAGGAGTCTACGTAAAGGATCTAAAACTTTCAGCCTAGGAATCGTAATGGAAAAATGGTAGGACTGTAGCCTAGGTTAGGAGCAGTCACGATGTTTATTTAATTTTACTAGCAAATCACCTCTAATGCTAAAGCATTGTTATTGTTTGGTGCTTGTTGGCTCTATCGGCCGAAATAGCAGAACTTCTTGATCCCAGAGGTAGTTTTGCCTCTCTTTACTTCCTTATTTAGTTTTGCGGGGATATGTTCTATCCAGTGTAAAGCAGTGTCCGCCATTTTAAACTTCGTATAGGTGTTTAAGACTACTATAAGGCTGTCTCAGAATTTTAAGTATCACTTCGTCAGCCATCTTTTCGTGAAGTGACGTCAAACGGGCGCGGTTGAAATGTCGGCGGGTCAATTATAATAATCTGCCCCGCTTGGCCGGGGCACTTTTCGATAATAAAATTTGAGGAGCAATACTGGGGATGTTTTATGTACAAACATGTTCCTATATTTAGTAGCATATGTATTAAACCCTTATAAAAGCATGCATTGTTAGGAAATTATTCTGACGTGTATTACCTTATTGAAGTTAAATTACAGAAAATAGATTCTGCATTATCTAAAACGATGTTTATAACAAGCTGCAACTTTAATGTACAAACAAACCTATTCCAGATAATAATATCGTTGACAATTCTTGAAAACACCATATTTCAATTGGATTCGACAATTCCGAACACATTTAAAATGGAAATCTGCATATCTGCTAAATTCGGAGTGCGTATAATGCATATGTTTAAGGTTTCGACATGCATCTTCATGAGAATCGATACAGACAGATGTACATTCCGTCACCCACAATTGTCTGTAAAGAACAGTTGGTAACAGACAAAGTTGGTAATTCGTAATTATGACATGTTAACTCACAGTTACAATTGCCACAAAACAGCATATAGTTTTTCCGATGTTGAAATGAAGACAGACCATATTGAGTTTGACTATTTTTCATAAACACTACAATAGCAGATTTCTAGCATGTTTCAATTGAGTACACACATTCAAAGTAAAGTATTGCCGTTTTATATAAAAGTATTGTATCACATGTATTGAATATAGTTAGTTCATCAAAACCGAATAACAAATCTTGGTAAATTAGGTTATATAAAATGGGCACTTATATTCAATTAATGAACTGCGAGTCCATTCATAAAATATGTATGTATTGATAAAACACGTGAACACGTCATCTTAAACCAAACGAAGAGAACAATGTACATGTGCGAACACCTCGTCGAAAGACACGTCTCCACGAGCGGAATATATCTGATCCTTTCACAAACACGTATTGTAAATCTTGCTATTCTTCCTGAATATATATGTTTGCCCACATTAGTTTCCATCTCGTGACATTACCAGTAGATGTATTTTGTTCCGTTTTGTTGTATGTAGTTATTTTCTGTCAGGCTTGACAAAGGATGTTAAACATGTCAGTTAACCAATATTCAAATCTTAAAAAAACACACACTTATCTGGCATCACAAAACACATGTTTCTGTTCGACTGAATAGATCGAAACACGTAGTTACGTTTGTATTTAGATCTATGATTGCACATATATATAAGATTAGTAGGATGGTCGCAAGTAGCAAGAACGCGACAAGGAAAGACACACGGTACATATTAATGTATTGACACATGTACAGTGTTCCAGATGAAGAAACGATTCAATGAAAAAGAAATTGCAGTGGTATTAAAAAAAAAGTGTTTAAAAATGTATGCTATTTGCTACTGTAACAAAAAGATGAACACTCGTAGTACTTCAAATACTATTGGATGACTTTTGTTTCAAATTTAAATCAAGTATTATATTAATGATAAAATATGCAGTGAAAGTGAAACCAAGAGATTCAAAAACTTTACAAAATACTCCAAAATTCTCTACAGTTCTCAAATATTTGAAAAAAACAAACACGGTTGTAAGACTGTACATTTGTTTTTAAATATCGCAAAAATATAGAAACACGCATGGTTCATATAAACGGTGCGAACATTGTATTATTTTTCATTTAAATCGTGTAAACCAAACGAAATCAAAACAAATACAACAACACTAAAAATATAAACTACGTAATTCATGTAATATAATACAATCACTAGTTATATAAATAAAAACAAACATCAGTTTTTTCGTTTGACAGTGAATTTTTCTGCTTGTGGCCGCGTCATCTTTATACGTGTATAGTCTTTGTTGTCATGTTTCTGGAGAGATATTTGAGACTGAGCGGAAGAAAAATCACGCATAGAAACGAAACTTGACACAAAAACATATACAGTTTATCTACCTACTTTTTTTTCCAATACTCACGCGTGTCAGATGAGAGGCTAAAATACTTTAAGGATCTATGTCTTCGAAAACTTGGTTTCCTATTGCAGTATAAATGATTAAATGACATTTAATTAATGTAACACTATAAAACATCATGACATTTTCGATAAAACGTCACAGAAAACAATAAAACGTCAAGCGGGTATCGGACACACGACTTTGGAATCATAAAAACAAATGACAGAAAACAGCGCTTTGTCTAGCTGCACCATTGTGCTTTCTACAAAAAACAACAACGTGTGTACTATTTAGTTATACGAAATATTCGGAATTCTAACGTCAAAATGTAAACAAGAACAGGAACAAAGAAAGAAGCCCTGTTATAAATTGATTTGTATCTCAGAATGCGTAAACACTTTTCCCATCTTCTGTACCTTAATGTTCAACATGTTATGACCTCTATTAGGTCGTTTTCGTTGACATTATTACTTCAAACACCTTGAATTTAAATATTGTTTATGAACATAATTGAATAATTATGTTTTCGTAGTACGTTTACTTGCATAAATTAGAAAATCGTAAGCTTGCGAATTTTATAGAAACGCTACTAATACACACAGTAACCGCAGCGAAATATGACAGTTCTGAATACATGTTGAATTTAACCTTGGTAATGTTTACTTAGTGAGACCCCGTACGAGCAGACCATAGAGGGACATTTCCATGAAATTCTTGTAAGTGAATAGAAAACAATATGAATCTGTGTTCCATTTTTCTTTTTCTTTTATAAATTATTTAGTTAAATCCTGGAAAACGACCCTTAAAATTTGAATTCAGTGACCAAAGTTATTCAGGTCCACATGAACTGTGATTTAATTAATAATAATGTTGTTCTATAGTTTAAGCTGATGTAATGCATATGTACAGTACATATTTCTGTTACATATTGCTACTGCAAATTCGTAATTATAGTAAAAGTAGCAGCAGCAGTAGCAGCAGCAACAGCAGTAGTTTTAGTAGTACGAGTAGTATTAGCAGTAGTTACTGTAGTAGTAGTTACTGCAGTAGTTGTAGTAGTAGAAGTAGAAGTAGTAATCGTTTTATTAATACATTTGTATTTGTGTTATTGTTGTCGTTATCTATAGATATATGTAAACTAGATCAACCATGTATTAAGTGATACACTTTTCGCCCTTGATATTTTTATATGTATACAGTGATAACATTCCAAACCAAAACCACTGAAAACAGTATCCCTGACTAAATAGAACGGATGTTTTGATGCCGAACTTTGATATCCTTATTATGTGCATCGATAAACCGTATTAAACCGAACCGTGTGTAAACCAGTAGCCGAACGATACGAAATCGACCTTTTGATTTAATTGTTGTTTATAAAAATATGTATTTCCAATCCTTGTTTGAAAGATTAGTTCATTTGGTTAAGGTCTACATTATTTGTATCTTTGCTTAACAAAAATTTAGAACATACTAAGTAAGAGAAAAGAACTCTATAAGCGCAAATGTCTGTTGATACATATGCATGCCACTTTTACTAACTATACATTTTATTTTTACTTAGCAGTCACTATCCTTTATTTATTCTTATAAAAATATGAACAACATTAAATAAAGTACACTGACGTGTGCTTTGAATATAACCGCTTTAAAAATGTATTGATAACATGTACATTTATTAAAATAATGGAATTCTAAGAATCCCTGGGTAACCTGAACACTGTGAAAACCCAACGATCTGCCCGGTCCCATTTCCATTCGGTTTTAACTGATTTTACTGCACTTAATTCTGGTTAAAACCGATTAATCGACACACGTATGTGGTTCTATAAATAGAAGCACGTAATCTATTCGTTGAACTGTTATTTGTGTTATCAGAGGTTTCGTTTGTGTTTATTATCTGCCGATAACAACTTTTAGTGTCATCTACATCACGTGTTTTTTTTGTATATAGATGCACATTCTACTTATCTTTTGGATAAATTCATCCACTTATACATGTATTGTTTAAAAGTTCATGTTTAATTAATGCGTAATTAGTTGAAAAATATTGCTATAAAAACTACTGGTTCGATGAGAGCCTTTGTTGAAATAAATAAATACAAGAAATGACTTTAAAAAAGAAAATCGGCTTTTCAATTAATATTGAGATGCCATGTTTTGACCTAAATGTAATACAAGAAGACCAAGATGATCGGTTACGTGACTTCTCGGACTCCAGATGTTTCGGTCCCTACTAAGGAGGCTTTTTGGGCACTAGATTTTTCGGACGCCATAAGAAAACGTATCGGCCCCAAATTAATTTGATATAAACTCAATCCTTAATAATATCTGAACATTAACATATATCTGACAAGTGCACATAGTTATGTTAAATAATAGACTTTATGTATCATCAGCATTGCAAATACTGTATCCATGCTACGCAAATGAATTTAAAGCAACATGAATAACCTTCCGGCGTATTACGAAACTTCGTTCACCTCAATTTAGGTATAATAATATGTATAGATTGAATTAAGTTACAGATTGGAGAAGTTGATAGAAACGTGCAATTATAAATAATTCTTAATAAAACGCAACAACAATTTAAATACAAATTAACATGCACTGGTAATAAATATAAATACCTCATTTATTAAAATTCACGGGTTTGTGATTCTCCGGACGCTAATTGATGCGTGTGTTTTAACACAGCTTTACCGCGCGCTATGTTTAGAATGATTCACGCTCTTTCTGAAGTGTGTTGTGCTTGCGAGAATAAATTTACGGGGAACCAAATCGGTTACAACGTACAATAATATTTTTACACAATGATAAAGTAATAGAAAATATAAGCTCTATCAATTTTTTATTATTTGTTTGCTTATTTATCAGAAAAATACTAGAAATGTACCACTTTATCTTGTGTGCTTGTCACAGAAAACCTTAACACTAATGGCAGGCAGATGTGACGCGAGATCAACAGGCAACAGTGTACGTTGTGGCCGACGTGGGTCCCTCATTGTAATTGCTATTTATAGAGCGTACCGCTTATGTAAGCTAAACTAAATAGTTATATCATTATGTGAATGAATATAACATTCTGATCATGACTTACAATGAGTATAATTATTCATAATTATGTTCAGTTCTAGAGTGAATGTCAAAGATATAGATAATTCATGTACATGGTTGGTGCCGGGATTGAGCATGTTTATCCGGTGAGGCTTAGAAAATGAAAATAGGGCGAGCTTTAGCGAGCCCTATTTTTGTTTTCGGGCCGAAAAGCATCGCGTTTTCTACTTTTGGTCAAAAAAACAATGCAACAAGTGCCACAGACTTCACCATTCCAGTATTTGTAATCATAAACTCAATCGAAAAACTACACAGTCGGTGACTGTTACATCTACCCTCTATCCACAAGCAGCAGAATTTAATGCTTCCACTAGACACGGCACTTCCGGTGTTCTACTTCAGGCGGCCACCGATACCGAGAGCTCGCGTGATAATATATTGACCCAGGATAACAAACTTGTAGATGAGGGCTGTCATTACGGACAAGATGGCGGAATAACTGCGGTTACCCAAGCAGCGTCAGGAAACCATACATCTCGCATCATTTTGGATACTCTAGCTGCAAGACGATGCACCTAGATGTCGAGACCTTCCTTTTGCTTACAGAATACCATGAAGCGATCTCTGTCCAAGTGCTGATTGTCCCAGTCATATCAACACCGAGGAACAATAGTCTGATTCACGCGGTGAACAAATATGGCCGTCAAATTGAAGTTAGGGTACTTAATGTCCGGTCTAGTGAGCGGCAACAATCCCAAAACAAGAATATCGGTATATTTTACCTATAACATGATTTATACGGAGACACGTTGTCATGTTGAGGCTAACGTTCGTGTAAAGTCTTGAAATCAATTGAAGAAGTTAAAAGTCCGGACAAGCAAAAGGCCTTTCACGGCTTTGACCTTTAAATATGACATTGACTTTTGACCAACAGATCTTACAAACTGAATTGCAGCAAAATTATAATTCGGACAGACGGACAAAGCGGCGTCTATATGCTCCGCCATTTCGGGGAGCATAACTACAGGGCACGCAATGAAAGTCAGTATTACTCCCATATGGCAGACGAAATTTCATCTGAGAGCTGACAATGAAGAGGGCTGCTTCAAGGAAACGCAGCAAGTTAAAGCGAACGAGAAGCAAGTTCAACAAGTCGTCTAGGTGGATTAAAAAAGGAAGAGCATGAAGCAAATAAAGTTTGACAAACGCAGTAGCAAGTCCAGAAAGCGTCGCAGCAGGTCAAACGGGATGGGCGTCATTAAAATGGGGACACAGCAAATCATACAACGTTGGAGGCGCAAGTACCTGACGGGTCTTAGGCAACACCACGAGACAACAATACGCTGACAATTGCCGTGGGTGATAGTTTTCAAATACACGACTAATCCCCAAGGACACTATGGAAACTAGCTTTCGTCCAGCAACTGGTTCCCGGAAACGATGGACTAATTCGTTCAGCGATTATCAAGACCAGCCAGGGTGTTACAAACAGAGCTCTACCTATAATAAGTACGGCAACATGAGTGTTAGACTAACTGTTTTATTATGCAAGCGTAAACTATGGTGAAAACACTGCACTATGAAATAGTGAACGTTTATATTCAGGGTTTATTTAAACAATTATTTAGTGCGTGACATATTGACTGTGTATTACTTCAGTGAGTGATGTGAGCAATACATGGACTGTACACATTACCCATAATAATATTCATTAAGAATTTAACATATATTGATTTACTTATATGTTTGTGTTTACTTGTTTAGTATACGTGTGGGCCCTTAGACAGTTGTATATAACGCGCTTAATTGCACGTGGCGTCATTACGTTCTGTGCATGACGTCACCTCCGCCCACATGTTTATTTTTATGATTAGCCCAGTTATTAAAAGGTATCGAACCTGTGATCATGTACTATTCTTTTTGTTCCACATACTATCAAATATACATAGTAGATACATCCATATACGGTGTGTTTAGTACTACCTATTCCAAGAAGGCAATGATCGAATGATCCAATAAAAAGCCAAAAATAGCGTGCGTTAAGACCATGTCCTTAGTGATTAAGTGTTTCACATAATGAATGCAAACTAGCTATTTCATTGGATCAAAACTTTGGTTATAGTCTAAGGTATTTAAATAAACAGTTATACATTTTAACATGTCAGTTGAACAATTGAGCTCATTGATAACCGATATTTAAATCAAATCAAATGACCGCTTAATAATCTGATAATATAATGATAGCGGGACTGTTATTTCAATACGGAGATGTACTCCAACACAAGTTTTGTTTAAAGTTGAGTACTTAGACGAATTCCGAACTCTACTTTGTCAGGTATTACAGAAATGTCAATTGTGAACAATTAGCAGAACAATTGTGCTTCCGGCATAATGGTAAGTGTATTTACTGCCAGAGAGCAATATATTTGTTTGTTTATTTCACACACAGTTGTGACATTTCCTTTAACATTGACTATACTTGTATTCAAAGATTCGGATTGCATGTAAGTTTCGTAAAGTGGTGAATACTAGTGAATTTGATCATTAATATATGTGTTATATGAACCAATTTCTTAATTAGTTGATAGTTTCAGTATGAATTACCCTCGATATAGTAAAAAGTACGTCGGCTTTTTACGCCACTGCAGACAAAATACAAACTTTAATAAAGGCACTTTTGTTTCAATCATAACACTGAGAAACAAGTCAGAATACAAAATTAAGTGTCAAGTTCGTTGAGAAGTAACGCAGAACAACATAATGAAATCATCTGTTATTTGTATAAAATTTCGAAAATATCTATGTTATCCTAACAGATTTATACAGAGCCATGGGCGGTAGTGACTCCACAGTATGTGCTTAAGGACAAATACAGTACGCGCCACGCGAAACCCGCAGAATTCGCGCTGTCAATCAATATTCGCGAAGCGACGTCACGAAAGTCATCTCATAGAGGGCGGCCCCATCGCGAGTTTTCGCGACGAATATGTCAAGAAATTTCGTCGCGACGAAATTACTCTAGACTATCAACTTTAAGAGTTTTACAGTTTCATGGTCTTTCTACATTGTGTATTGTATAGTGTCTGTTAAATGTAGAAATGTAAATTGTATGACCTTAATATCACGTTTAAGTAATGCCATATATATATATATATATATATATATATATATATATATATATATATATATATATATATATATATTTATCCTATTACTACATACGAATCGATCGAATAACAACCCATCGTATAAACTTTAGCTTTATATAGATAGTATATGCCTATTTTTAGATCATGTTAGTGATCGCTATTTATAGATCGGAACTACTTTTTTGACCCTCACTGCAATAAATATTTTGAACAGTTTGATAGGCTAATAATAATTACAAATAAAATTTGTGTGTAAAATGTTTGCAATAAATATTTTAAATATATGTAAAAATAAAATGTAAAAACAAGCATGTGTTGTATTTTATTGATTTTATTTACATTAATTATTATGTGTATTATTCTGCACAAAATTGCTGTCTGCTTCAGTCACTCAAAGATCAAAATGTCTGACTACATTGACTTTCCAAATTTTAATTTAATACTAGAAGATGAAGAATTTGAAGAAGTCTCTAAAACTACTGTTAAAACACAAAAAGTTGTTGAAATCTCCTATGAAGAATTTCAGGACAAGTTTTGGTTTGATGCAAGAATGCTGTTTGACTTTGATACTGAATTAGAGAATCCCATCAATCCTGAATCTGAGAACATTCCCCCAAATGAAAATAATAATCCTGTAACACTTAATAATAAATATTGCAAAACCAATGAATTTAAGGATATAAACACAGAACAAGTCAACAAATTCATAGCTGAACAGGAAAACAAAAACACTGCCAAGAAAACACTGGCTGACATCAATAAATTCCGCAGGTTTCTTGCTAAAGAAGGCGAGAGTAAACACATCCATGAAATTGAGGTCAATCAGTTAGATCACCATGTGGCCAGATTCCTTCTGTCTCTAACAAAACCAGACGGTTCTGACTATGAACCGAGTTCATTGAGAGGATTCCTGAGCAGCCTAGACAGGTACTTCCCGCATCACCGCTACCCGCACAACATCATGTCGGCCTCAGGAACAGAGTTTTCACTCACACGGGAAACCTTCAATGCGAAAAAGAAAAGTTTAAAGAAACAGGTAATCACTGTTTCTATATCCTCTAATCCAAAATTAAGCCCATATATATATTTAAAATTGTTGGGTTTTTTTAAATTAAAGCAACACAAGTTATTTGACAACAAAGTTTTAGACAACACATTACTGTAATATAATTGTTCTGAAGCTAGCAATTGAGATTTGATTTTAAAATGCAATCAATTACATTGCGTCAAAAAATATGTAGATCTACTGCAGAAATAAATCTCGACACAACCGGTTAACCTTTTTTTGGTTAAGTGTATTAGCAATCAAGCATAACCAATCAACAGATTATAATCCTTTGACATTAGCAGTTGTCTGGGACAAACAAAATATTGCTTTGGTCAATCAGTTGTCTGGGACAAACAAAATATTGCTTTGGTCAATCAGTTTTAGCCAATTTATTTGTCATAACAATACTGGCACTAATGTCTGGTTTAAAGTACTTAAGTTAAAAAGCTGTGGCAATATGCATACCTTGTCACCGACAATTTTGTCATTGAACGTTCTGTACTCAGGGCAAAGGTAACCGCCCACATGAAGCAGACCCACTCACAGATGAAGATATCGACCAGATGTGGGAATCCTCAGTTCTTGGTCCCCACACGCCAACTTCCCTGTTAAATACAATGTGGCTAAATAACAGCCTCCACTTCGGTTTACGGGGAACAAATGAACAGCATAATTTGAGGTGGATCATTCAGCATAATTGTTATTTTTAACATTTTAAAGGGACTTGTTCACAGTTTGGCAAAATGACAATTTTCAAAAAAATTGTCATAGATTCAAAAAAGAATGTATGCATTATATTCACACAAGCAAAATAACACTCCTGACTAAGAAAAATGTTAAAAAGATATGTTCGTTTATTTATAATCATCAATCGAAATAGGAAAAATAATGAAGCGTTTTCCTCTTGTATTTAAATGTAAATGAAATTAATATTCCTGCAAATTAATAAATACTCATGATATTTATAAGAATTTCAGAAGGCAAAATAATTGCAGAAACAGTAATTTTTACTACCTTCATCAATATTTGAAAGCAGTCGCTTTAAACAAAATGTTAGCATAACTTATATTTACAATTTTGTTAAATAAGAAAATTTGACAATATAAAGATTTATATTAATAATAAAACATTATAAAAAATAAAAATTGAGTACCTTTTCTGTAGATGGGGTGACGTAAAAGCTAAGGAAGACTGCCCAGGGTGAGGAATTCTTAGAGTTTCATGAGCGCCAGACGAAAACCCGCACCGACAAGAATCTAGGGGACTTTAGGAAAGTCAATCCTAAGATGTTTGGGGTCAATTCTGATCGTGACCCCATAACACTTTACAAGATGTATGCTGCCAAGCGACCAGTAGGGTATTCGAATGATGAAGATCCTTTCTATTTGGCACCGCGCACCAGGGAAGGTTGTACTGGCCAGTGGTACATGCGACAGCGTCTCGGGGAGGTCAAACTCGGGAAGATGATCAAGACCATGGCGGTTGCAGCCAATCTTCCCGAGGGAACACGCTACACGAACCACTCCGCACGGAAACATCTCGTCCAGAAACTGCGTGGCCAAGATATCCCTCCAACGGAAATTATGGCAATAACTGGCCATAAAAATGTCCAATCCATTTTGAATTATTCTTCTGTTACAGAAAAACAACTTCAAAAATGTTCCACCATATTGTCAACGTCCATGAATGTCCGATCAAAATCAGATCACAGCTTCAAAACTACAAACACAACGACATGCACAGAAACACCAACCTCGCAAGCAAACCATGTCACAAGTAGACTCACAAATCCTCAACAAAACTTGGCTTTTGCAGATTTCGCACTCCCCACCCACTCCACGTCGAATGTAAACACTGATTTCAATGAATCCATTCCGAGACAAATCACATCACAGTTTTATGGAGCAACTTTAAACATCCAAAACTTCAATTTCATAAGCTCCTCAAGCACAGGATCACTTGCAGATCTTAAAAAATGATTTTGTTCTCTGGTCGACCACATGTTGTGAAATTGAAAACTGACGCTTTGACTGGTGTGATCACGAGTGACACACATTGAAAAATATTGTTATTGAATGATTTATCGTTTTTGATTGAAACTATATTTTCATAGTTGAAACACTGACCTAAATAAAAAAAACTTGTTCAAAAGGTTGTTTGATCAATAAAATCTTGGATTATCCGTGGTCTATTTTCTACAGTGCCCGCGGAATGATACACTTGGGTTTTTCCAAATATCTAAACGCAGGATGTCAACTACGGAAGAGCAAAATAGTCAACAATCTATGAATTTTTTGAAAAAATAAAACAATAAAAATCGCACAAAAATAGGATAAATAGAATATTATGTGGGTTTAGGATAAAGATCAAGTTTATCATGCTCGGCTCGAAACATGGTAGCGCTCGGCAAGCCTCGCGCTACCATGTTTCTCAGCCTCGCATGATAAACTTGATCTTTATCCTAAACCCACATAATATTCTCTATATATTATAATAAAGCACTATTTGTAACAGTATTAGTCTAGAAAAAGCATATGCAGGTCACAATGATTTCATATCGTATATACGTTTAAGTTAAAACGTACTATTCGGACACAAATTATTAAACTCCACTTAAAATTATGAATCATGGATTGTTGTTGGAATTAATTGATATCGATTATCGAATATAGTCATTTAATATTCAAGTAATAGTTAATGTTCGCAACTCTGATGTAGTTACATATAGTCTACATAAGATGAAAGTAACTAGTAATAGTTCATTCAATCTTTATATCAAAATACTGTAAGTATTCTTAAAGGATGACAACGAATAACCGGTTATCCGAATATTAAGGCGGCAATCCGGTTATAAGTGATCCTTTGTTATTCGCGTTTAAAACGCAGGTTTCTGATAAAGAAGATATAGATAAAAAAATCTGCATGCTCTTATCGGTGTTAATATCCAACCCGTGGACCGATCTGCAATAGCACTCCTTAATTGATCAGCAGTGGTCGTGAAAAGGTAGAGGGAGCAACCACCTCTTATGTTGTAACTTTCAGCCTTTGTTTTTCATTTAGCACTGTATAATTATCCATTTAATTGCGTTTGATTTAACTGTTTCTGTTGTTGGTAATGTATAGGGCACGATTAAATGATTATTCTTCCTTTTAATATTTTTTTAAATTTATGAACCGATATATTATAATATAACTTAATTTTTCTTTCCACAAAACTGTCGTTATTGTGTTGTCATAAATGTATGTTTAAATGATACTGTAAAAAGATAATCAGAGTATTACATTTATATAACAATTCCGAAAAGTTCTTTTAAAACGAATTATTAATTGACCGCTAAGTGAAAATTGTGCGTTAAGATGCGCATTTTGACTAATTACTTTATCGTCGCGATTCGTGGCGGGACAAAATCCTTCGCCACGAAAGTTCGCGAATACGCGCGAATTTTCGTCGCGATATATATTTAGCGAAGATTTGTGACATCGCGAGCAAGCGCTCTGCGCATCGCGATAAAATCGGCTCGTCGCATATCGCGAACTGTGCGGGTTTCGCGTGGCACGTACTGTAGTAGTGCAGTTATGTAAACTATGCCCTTGCTTAGCCTGTTTATGTGTTTAATCTATTGCATATATATTGAAATACCTCTACCAGGATAGTTATTGTGACATGATTGCAGGGTGCCAGTTCGAGCTCTAGTTCAAGTAAATCCTGGACGGCCAGTTTACAGTTTTACCCGAATGAAGGTAATGAAAATAAAGAATCCACATTCTTTAAGCATGATGAGCTTCAGACCAGATTCAAAGAAACTGTGGGAGACGATGAAAATATTACACACATGAGGGTTTATAAATCGTCAGTGGAGAAATTATGTTGCGAAATCATTGTAAAACACCGGTTCATCGTTTTTAAAACAGATACTTGGTGGTATTCAATAGAAAAAAATAACCGATGTGTAACCGTTCAACGTGGAAAAAATGAAGAAATGGTCAGGGATAAATTAGTAAATCAAACGCGCAAAGATTGCGTTCCGAAAAGTGACTGGCTGGACCAAAGCTATTTAAGCGTTCACGGGCTAATTGACGGGCTCTATGAAGGAACAGAACTGCATAAGACATTCAATGCTTTGACAAGTAACTGCATACATTTTGCTAAAGCTGTATTTTTGCAATACATGTCAAAGAAGAAGAATGAACATGAAAACATATCTATGGACGAGCTGAATCGTCGAAGACCCCTGTAAACTAAACGAAATGGTACAACACTAACTCAATTATTGACGACAAATGAAGTACATTTGTATTTACATGCACGATTGATATTTCTATTGGTTTCTTTACAGAAGTATTTGACTTGCGTGATTTTCTTGTTTGTATATGTCATTATTTTGCAAGTAAAAAAAAACATGCAAACATCCTGGTCAAGCGTCTGTGGACTAATAACACTTGTAATTATTGCTATTATGGTATTTATAATTATCATATATAATGATATATATTATATTTGTGGTAATTAATAAGAAATTATTAAACATTAGAAAGTGATTCAAATTAAGCATACACTAAAATATACAATTTGTATTATTTTAAAAATACAGTGCAAATAATTGACGGACATATATTACAGTCTGTCTTTTTTATCAATGTATATTTCAATGTTCATCCAAAATTTACACATTAGTTCATTTTATTCTGGTATGATAATGTGCCACGTGTTTTTATAACCTTACATGTAGCATTAAGGTCGTGTTATTGTCACACTTAGCATACTGTCACTAAAAATATCATCACATACAGGCGGTGCAAAGTACCTGCACGAGTAGATTAACTGCCGTTGATACACATGTATACATGTATATTTTGAAAAACACTTTACGTTATCATTTAACAACATTTCTCAATGATTCGTGAAAAGATATGTATGTATATTATCTGCTCTGGAAAATATTATGGTTTGCATATATTATTGTCAATCCGTAGGTTAAACAAACTGTTAAACGAATTATGCTACACCTGATTAAATCGGAACATTGCCATTGATGTTTTTAAAGTTCTTTTTGAAACTCAATGTTTCCATTTTTGTTTCTGAAATTTTAATTTGACTTATAGTGTATGTACCATGCATTTCAGTGTGATTATCTTGTAAAACGACATACAGCTTGAGGAACGTATTAAGAAACATTACAGCGTGATTACACTGTATCAGGCAATTGGATGTACACTGTGTCGTCTTATTCTAATAATACCATGAAACGTATTGTTGTTATATTACGAATTACTCACGTAAAATAATTATACATTTGTAAATTGCTATTGCAAGCGGCACTTGACCATCATATTTTTACCGTAAGTTAAACCAACTGTTTAACGAATTATTCTATATCTGATTGAACCGAGAAATTTCCATTGATGTAGTTTAAGTTCTATTAGAAAACATATTTTCGTACAGAACTAACCCAGTCATTTAAGATACAACAAATACATTGTTTAAAAGAAAACTAGGTGTTTCCTCTTTTTTTGTTTTAGAATTTTGTATTTGACTTTATTGTTTATGTACCATGCATTTCCATGTGACGGACAAACATAAAACTTTAGAAAGTATTAAGTTATTAAGAACCATTGGAACGTGATTCACCCATATCAGGCAATACAATGTACACTGTGTCGTTTATTCTAATAGTAGCATGTGTGATGTATTGGCGTAATATTACGAACTCCTCACATAAAATGATGATACATGTGTAAATTGCTATTGCAAGCGACACTTACCCATCACATTCTTATGTGGAAATTACTGTATTTTGAGAATAAAGTATTTTATCATTATTCGCTTAACATATGCACTCATACTTCATTTAACTTTATTTGTAAATCATTCTATATCCACATGGTTATTTTGTATGACTTTGAACGGTAATAATCAGCTAAGGAGTTAGCTGTGACAATTTTTCAGTAATGGGTGGGGGCATTTTCCAGTAATGATCTTAAGGTAATCCTTATGCAGGCATTTTTACAGATTTAAGTAAAATATATTTTGATAATTAAAAATATATTCATACGCAGGTACAACATAACTTCATGCAAATAGAACGGACATTGTGAGCTACGTACCAATATTAGCTAAAGGTTAAGTCCTTAACATATTCTGTTCGTACTCAATATATATCGCATAATAGTAACTGGTAATAGTTTAGCCTACATATGTATATTCTTACTATTATTGCTGTAAAAGTATTCAATACAATGCAAATTTAGTACGTCTTTTACATCATACACGTTATTCGAATCGGTCTATGCTGCCAACATGCATCTTAAAGAGTTATCACAAAGTATCATGAATTATTTATATGGCGATTCTTTGTTGTCTACATATACAATATACACGTGGATTATTGTAAAAACCATTGGTCAACTTCCCAATTTCTCAACGTAAATCACAAGGGAATTCTTGAAATAGGTATTGACTAATTGTTTCATTATGGTGAGGATTCTTTTAAAATTACTTATCTAATATATCGTTTCAGATATGATATGGTAAAACTTATCTGAAACACCATAGTCATTTGAATCAGTAATCTCTCCGCGCTTCATATTTTCCACACACCCCAAATCCCCAATGTGTTCCGGGCAACAACATGGTTTGCTATTTTGCGACTTAATATATAGAGGATATTTGTTTAATGCAGTGTAAGATCGTATTTTATTTCATGAGTAGTTATAGACAGAATAATTACGATCTAACGCTGTAATAAACACATTTTCTTTTTATTTCATGCTATTGAACGATAAATATAAACAAATGCGCGAGATATGCTGTAGCGTCACAAGTGTTGTATATTATGACGTCATAAATATGAGGTTATTATGTTTCCAAAATTGTCGATCACTATTGAGGTGGGAAAATAGTACCAACCTTACTGCGTCGTTGTTGCTTAATTATAGTTGTATTGAATGTTATTATGTGTTTGCTTTGTTTAAAAAAGCTGATGTTTACACTGACGATTAGGTTATTCATATACTTAAAAAAACAACATAAAAACTAAGTTAAAAGTAGTTCCATATAATTAAGAGTGAAATGATCAAACGTTATCATTTCACTCGATCTACAGTGAAATGATCGGGTTATCATTCACTGGTATTCTCCAATCATTTACCGCATAGCATGAAATAACATTCAAGATCGTCCGACATGATTAAAAAATATTAAATCGTTATTACCGGTGTAATCTGCGTGGACAACATCCACTGGGGGCTAACGCGTGTAAACTAAAAGTGTTTCTCAAAGACAGCACATATGTTCCTCAATGAAAGCGTGTTTACATGGCTTCAAACTAATCGTGTGTTGGGTACAATTTTATGTAATTCTTGGACTTGTGTAATTGTCATGGAGATCAAATAGCAGTTACACGATAGTGGATGCTTTTGTTTTATAGTACAAACGCCTCTTGTTGTAAAATGTATGTTCTAGTGCAGTTAATGCCATAAAAGTATGTGTTTTGTGTTTTATTGCATACTTTTATGTAAAATCTAACTCACTGGGCAAACGTGACACCACATATTGGCCAATTATTGAGCCAAAATAGAGCAACGATATAGAAACAGCTCCAAAAACCGTACGTAAACCACCGTTTGAAGTATTCTGATTACAATGTTATACTTGTATGTGCTGACCTAGAGATCCAACTAAATTGCAAAGACCGTCATATACTTACTTTGACCGATTTAATAGATAAACTGTGAATATTCCTTAAATAAACGTAAACTGCTCGCTGAAAAAATGCAGCTCATCGTTTGTTTCTTTCAATTATCGATGAGTTTAAACATGTTTATAAAAAATGTGAATCGAGCGATTGTTTACGAATACTATAAAGAACATTTCCTGAAATGTTCAGCTACTATTGTTGCGTATTAAGTGAGGTCTACTTATTAAACAATGCCAACTTGTGTACTGAGTATTGCATGCTAGTGTATAGAGTATTGCATTGTATCCATTTTTAGTGTACTCGGTATTGCGCAAAGAGCCATTACAGTTTTTGATGATTTATACTATAAATACCTAAATTTCATATAATAAAATAGTACTTATACAAAGCTTTATCGATACATACACAATATTATACAATAATAATAGTACAATCGATTAATATTATACAAATATGAACTCCAATATCGTGTGATGGTGCACAACATAATGCATATTGAACGAGGCGATATACATTATATTTCAAAGCTAATAAGTCCATACTTGTTTTATTATATGACTTATAAAATAAACGACAGCTGCTGAAATTGTTACTACAACACAATTGTATGTTTCAATAATTATATTAAAACAAAACGACATGTAAATCAAGTAAATTAAATGATCATCTTAACTCACGTTTACCCTTCTTCTCAGAGGCACCGGTGTAGGGCTGTTTTATCACAATCACCTTTTATTCTTCAAATTCACCATCGCTAAAGAAAATACAAATAAGAATAACATTCAGCGTTGTCGACTATCTCTGCATTTAATCAAACACACTTAAACAAGGCATAATAATATCAGATCTTATCAGATCTGTATGTCAGTCGTGGCAATCGTATAAATCGTAGAAAATTAGTGAACGGTTAAAATATTTCCACGATTAACACGGTTAAACATCAGAATCATCCTATCAAATCTTATTGCATCGTAACAAAGCGCGACAAATCGTATATAATCGTGCTTCCAAATCGTGATGATCGGGATCGATCGTAAACAAGAAAAACACCACGCTCTCTTAAGCTGTCTTGCGATACCAAGAAACAATGCACTCAATAGGCCTTTCCCAATACTAGGTGATCTCCCTTGGAAATTACCTCCCGTTATTGCGAATTCACATCTGCCATATTTGAAACCCGACTTCTGGCGACGTTTTCCCTAGCTTGCCATATAAAGTATTATAGATCTAAGACCAGCGGCTTTCAAAACTTGTAATGGAAAATTTTAAAAACATATGTTTTTATTAAATATTATAAAAAACTCATAGAGGATATATCTTATAAAAATAAATTATAAGAACTAAATATAGCATCGTTTTAAACTCATTAGTAAGGCCACATGTCCAATTGACAGGTATCCTGAAACAAGGAGTATCCTTATCTCGTCTTAAACGGTTGTTTTCCATACATAAATACCACCACATGTTCTCTCAATGGATACTTAGTTATCTGACTGATGAGGGGGTCATAAAAATACCAAAGCCACAAACCGCTGGGATCTTATCAAATTGCCCTTAGAACAATATTGCTAATCCGTGCAATTGTGTAATGCATTGATGATAAAGATCAACATGCCGAGACAAATAACATGTCACACTTCGTCTCGATTGTTTGCGTCTCCAATTAAAGTTAATCTCACATTTTAAAATGTTGTTGCCTCTGTTGTTGTTCTTTGCCTATCACCCTATGAAATTTCGCCACCTTATTGAACAGAACAGAACATAATTTAAAGCATTAAACACTTTTTCGAATTAATAAATTGGTTTAAATTGAAGAGTGAAATAATATAGCACAGCATTTAAATTTCAAGACTGAAGAATTGAAAGGTGGTGAACATTTAACGCTCGTCGTGTTTTGTTTTTCTAAAACATACGGGAATCACCGTAGCTGCTGCGAGATTAAAATGTTGTTTGTTTACCACGATTCCGACAGAAATGAGGAAATAATCTCAGTTAAAGTTATATACATGAAGGACAACTAAATCAAACAGAATCAACAAGTATAACATATTTATTCAAATGTATGTTAGACTCTTATGTTGGCTTAGTTAATTACTTACTCTGACTTGTGTAAACTTGTTTCAAAATGTATATATCTATGTCCTTTTTATTAAAGATACTCACCCTATTATGTACATAATTATCACGACATATCTATTGCCTGGTGACATATAGACCCATTGGGTCGGGTGTTATTTGTTTCCTTGATTATATGAAGTTATCATGAACATTGTTTAAACACATGACACAATAATAAACAAACTACTTACTTAATATCTGTAATACAACATCAGTTATAACATTTAATGAGGAGTGACATCATCTTTAGTTATTGTAATATTGTGTTAACCGTAATAAAAAAGATAGTTGTTTTGTTACATTATATTTCAAGATTAAAGCGAAGCCTGTTCAAGCACCGTAAATATTTAGCACACAACAAGAATATCTGCAACGAAAAAAGCTTTAAAGTTAAACACACATGTGTATGGAATTCAAATAAGAAGTTACTGTAAAAAAAGCATCGGAATTACGCTCAAACATTCTGTGATGATACCTTATTTTCGTAATTTTAGTCGCCAGAAGAATGTTAGCTTAGAGTTACTTAGCAAAATCATTTTACTAGAAACAGCTTTTTATTTATTTTATTTAATAATGCAAATTTAATACATGATGAAGGCAAAGGTTGTTTAGATACTGAAATCGCTATTTTTGTGTTTTGTTGCATAATAACCGTTAAACGTACTGTGTACAGTTTGTTTGTCAGTCTGCACAGAGTAGACAATATTGTTAAAAATCAAAATAATAATTTAATTAAATCGATAAATAAAGTACATGATATATATTATATACGAATGTTGATATTTGTAAATTATTTTTACGACATCCACACAATTTTAAGATTGAAAATCAAATATATTGCATGTTTTTCGGTAAATATCAATACGCTTATCCCGCCTTATAATTAATAAACGTCGCCGGAAGTGAACAGGGGACATCACTCGTGATTACGCAAGGGAAGTAACCTAGTTTTGGGAAAGGCCTATAGTCTGTCGGGCTGTATTTATATAATTCGGGTCCAGTTGTAGCTCATATCGTGAACTCGATCATGATCGTGAAAGATATTGCTACCACAATCGTATAATATTCTAACAGAGCGCATTTATTCTTGAAGAGAGTATCGGAACTTATCTGCACCTACTAGAAAGTCATAATTCTGGGAACCCGATCGTGATGATTGTGTCAGATGGACACCCAATCGTGGACTCGATCGAAACAATCCCAACGGAACGTATGTAATCTTATCTAAACTGGAGATAAGACCGTGAAAGATCGTGACACCTGTATTTGACCAATCGAGACCAGATCGCATCCGATCGTAAAACATCGTATCAAAACGTATCGAATCGCATTCAAGCCTAAAATCAAAGTCAAATACCACGATCAGCTCCGAATGGCCAATTGCGGCGGATCGCATCACAGTGGGAATCTAGCGTAAACATAGTACTTATCGTGCAAGCTTGATCGTATTCCGGGTTTTAGCGAGCAATTAAATGTTTTGTCGGTAAACCCCTTACTGAGTACATGAACATATTAACGTCAGAGCATTTATCGGCTTATGCAAAAGGTTAAATCAATATACCAATGAACTAAAGACAAACACAATTTACACAATTAGCCATATACACTATAACATTTAAAACAAATCGAACGACAAATGACGTACTCGTACACCAAACGCTAACTCTGTCAAACAACGGTGTAATAACAACCAAAAAAGACGCGCACCGTACACCGGCTGACCTACGCCGATGAGACATCACAGTATATTAGTAAACAATACTCAGTACAGCAGCCTACAATACCCCGTTCAAGAGCAACTGAATAAATTAATCCCCAGTACACCTGTCACAACAATATTGCAGTGCATATCTCAGCTATTTATTAATCAAAATTACTGGAACTTGGAACAATAGCATAATATGTAAACAATCGCTCCATTCACATTGTTCTATACATGGTTAAAATATTAAATAATTGACTGAAATGAGTGAGGACCGGACATTTTTCAGCGAGCATTTGTTTTTTAAACGATTATTATGTACAGTTCATCTACAACATGGTCATAGCAATTAAATGAATGTCTTCCAAATTTATTTGGCAGTCTACATAAGCACATGTTAATAACATATTATCAACAAATCAATTTAAATCGGCATACAACTTACCGTTTGTGTAGTGAACCTGCTCTTTTTTCGCTCGATAATTGGCCAATATCCGGTGTCACGTCTTACCCAGTGTAACTGTACATCGACAATATTGGTTCATAATAGTGTGACCTTGACATAATGGCGTGATTTGGAAATAATATGCATGCTTTTCTGTTTCTGATAAACAAAAATACATATTAAGGATTTTGCGCAGTTTATTGTTTGTGCGTATCGCACAATAAGTGCGTATGTGTTCCAACGATGTCAAATACAATTTAAGTGTGTGTTTATCAACGAAATCATGTTAAAAGTCAGGAAATGAACCACGCTGTATGTCAATATTTTCGTTAAGAAGCAGACACGTGCTGTCTTCTTCGTTACACGCGTCAGCCCCCAGTGACAACGCTACAGCAAGGAATTGTGATCACAACGTGTTAACTAACTATGCATACGCGCAAAAAGATCAGCCAAAAATGTCGAGGTTTCCATAAGTAGTGAAACAATAAAGAAAACAGTCCGCTGTAGACCTACGTTTCATTTTGTGCATAATATTTGTGAAAGTCAAATATTAAAATATGATTAAATGCTGCATAATTTCAAGTGGTTTATTTTATTATAATTTTAAGCGGTTTCGTTCTTTTATATTTGTTTTGTTCTTTTTGAAGTCGTTTTGCTTATTTGGTGTGGCGTCGTTCATTTATAGTGATGCCGTTCAATTTTTTGTCTCGTTGTTAATTTTATAATTTTGCCGGTCATGTATAGTGATGTATAGGGAGTGATGTATAGTAATGCCGGCGTTCGTGGTTCTCTACATACTTATTGAATATGTGGCGTAATGTCAAGACCAGTGAGTGTTTTCGGGATTTCTCAATAAAACTGACAAACTGATACTGAAATGATGTCTTAGCCAACTAACTGATTGTTTCAAAATAACTATGTTTCTTTATGAAACTATGTTAGGGCGCTATCGGTTTAGACATAATAGTGTTGCATTCTCAGTCAGTTCATTTTCCGCATAAAGCAACGAAGTGCACAACTGTCATGTACATATGTAAGATATTGTTTAGCAAGCGCTTTTGTTTTAACAAACTTGTATTGCGTAACATCTATCAGTAATGAATATTTATTTCCCCACGGTTCCAATGTTTCCCAAGAAACGTAAGTTTTGTTTGTTATCATAAGAATTACTAAACATCAGGATATTCGGTAGTCGGAAACTCAGTGTTACCCAAGTCATTCTGACTTTTCCCGAAAAGGATATATGATCAAATATGGTGTATGTTTTTGGCAGCACTTGGGCACTTCATAGCCAATTGTGGTATGAACCGGCGAATCAAGATTTAAAGAATGTCAGTCATAAAATCTGAATATTCTAGCAACACAAACTTTAATGAACCAATGAGTATTTCATTTGGTATTATTATTCAGATGTAAGTAAAATGTTCTGATAACTAGGTACATAATTGACATAACTAAAATATAAAAGAAATAAGATAAACGGTTTATAAAATATAATCAATGTTTTAATATATTATAGTGTTTAGTCAAATGTGTTGCAAACTTCCAACGCTTTATTTATATATAGCAACTTTGAAAACCATCTTTCATATAAATCGTTAACCCTAAATAGTATCGTATTTAAGTTATCACTCATTTCTTTATAAATGTGATGCCAGCGTTGGAATCCTGCATTTTACAAATTCTCTATGAACATGCTCTCGTGCTTGAGCAGAAGCATTGCCAATTACAATCTTTAATCAGTTCAGCCTTGTAGCATGTTTATGTTTACCTTCGGGTAATACTTGTGCTCTCCTTTATCACCTCCAGTGATATGACTTATTGTTTAAGAGACATAGCGTGTTATATATCATTACTATATGAGCCGCAGGAGATATATCCAATTAAGAAGAAGTACCTTAACTTGGCAGGGCAGATTTTGTTCAATATTCATTTGCTTCCGAACTAAGTAACCCGTTATTGGCACATCGTAATCGAATTTAAGACCTCAGCGCCATATTTTATATTTAACAAATAATTGAAGAGATTATGATCTTGTTTTACAATACAAAAATCCAAAAAAAAGATTTAGAACGAGCATTTTGATATTCTTAGCTGTAAACACGCGTAAATATGCTATTATTTTGTTTACCTCATATCTTAACAAAAAAACAACAATACATTCCTTTATTTCGGTTTCCACATTGTCGCATATTGCGCTTCACGTTACCCGCTCATAAGACATCGTCACTCAAGATTGTTTAATATTGGACTGATCTGAACCAATATTTTCATCAGATGTAACATTTAAAACCTCTAAACTCTATTTTGCTAAGTTTGGAATATTTTTTTGAAATCTGCCCCTTTGTATCGCGTGAAGAAAATAGCTTTTTTGACATTTATCTATGAGTAAATGCGTTTTGTTTCGATTGCAACACATTTTGTCTTGCAATGAAGTTAAAGTTATACAACACGAAACAGATGAAAGTTTAAGTATCTGCTTTCAAAAAACTTAGTTAAAATATCCCTCAAGCAATATTTAATAATTAACGAATTTCAAAACGCTTAAAAGCAACTGCAAACCCCACTTTTAGATATAAGTGTTGTCATTACATGTTCTTCAAAGTGTTTTTAAATATTTTATGTATTTTAATACTTACCAATGTGAAAGAAAACCAATACAATGTATGTTTAATTTGTTAAATATTTTATAAAAAAATGTAAGTGGAGAGTAATGGAACGAACACAATACAAAATGCGAATAACAACAAAGTGCACGTCTATAAAGAAGCCGGTAAACAGTATAATACATGCACATATATGCATTTAAATAAAATGTCTTACATATTTTACAGTGCATGTGTATCTAGCTATATTTGAGCAAGTGTTGTTACATGGTGTATAAACTATCGATTCAAATGAAGCGACGAACTCATTTTTGATAAGCTGATTTTTAAACTCTGCATTACTCATTTTTGCTCAATGTTTACAAATGCTAAACACCCATGGGGAAACATATATTTTGTAATGAAACAAAGGAACAAAATGTTCAACGTAAAGTTCAAATCAGAGAACAGGTTTACAAATTAAACAGTAAACCATTATATTATTCGTTAACCAGACCTATTAGATGTCTTACAAGTCTGACGTTATCTTGATGTACTTGATCCAAATGGTTTTAACATTTATATGGCGTACACCCATCGAAAAATCTCACAACGAAGATGCCGTTTTTAGCATGGCTTTAAACTACAGTGGAATACAGATCAATAATTTGTGTTTGGTATTTAGAATTTCTCTTACACTATTAGTGTTTGGAACGTTTATTTTCTGAAATACTTGCCGAACCGTAAATCTCATCTACAATCGTCATTACCATTAGTTATCCGATAGTTTTTGTTTTTTTTCATCATTAAACTGTGCCTGTTTTGTCCTACACGTATGTAATTTAATTTAATTGAACTGTATTGTTAAAAAGTAATTGACCGATATTTCGCGAAGTGCAATTTTCCGAAAAGACATTACGCGTACACTGTAGTCATCAACAGTAAAAATGCGATATTAGTATACTGATATAATGACACAGATTATTCTATTAAAACAAGAGCTATCCTAGTTAAAAGTACTGAAGATTTAATCCATGCTCTCATTTGCTTCTGCTGCTGCTACTATTTGCTGCAATCTGCGTCTTAAAGCATAATTAATTTCACATTTGATAACATTACATAATTTCCTGATTGCGTTCGCGATTGCATTTGCCAAATAATAAGTGGTAATTTTAAATGAAAGTGTATTGTTAACTTAATAATACGGTCAATGTATTGTTAATTTTTACGTAGTGTTCGGCATTACCTGCTGCAACATGCCAAGTGTATTATATATAGGATCCTATACGAGTTCAGGAATTTCGTTAGAAAGCAAGCCTTTGCGATAACGAGTGTCAGATCTTGTTTATCACATGCTTTTTAGAGAGAAAACAACCCATATAAGTTTACCAAAATATGTTGATAAATCATAAGAGGTGTGTACTGACCTGACGTAATTCACCAAAATACACCAAAATAACGTCACGCGATTGCTCAGTATGTGTAGAATATGTAGCCAATGAAAATGCTCGAAATGTTTTCTTACACATTCGTAATGGCTTTATTGCAGGGAAAACAAGGTATAGCATGTGATAAAAGATGTTTAATATAGCACCCGCTACATGTACAGCTTGTGTGTACAACTTTATCAACCATTTATCTTTATCGGAGAAATAATTTTTTTATTAAGATTACGTTAACTAGTTTGTTAAATACTTTGCTGTGAGCCCAGCCTCAATTCATTAATAATACTATAATCAACACAAGAGATGTATTCGTGTTCAACAAAACCACCCAAGACTCTTTTGAAATTTTAATCCGCGATTACTTATTCAAAGCTCGTGTTTTTTAAAAGTTGAATCAGGTTTGGAGTTCCAACGCAGATTACATGCTATTTGTAACGTCATTTAACACGTTGTTAATTTAACAAGTTTGGTTTAAACCGGCAGAGACCACCGTGTCTCAACGTAAAGTATTGCTTAATTTAGAACATGTTCAGTGATCAAAGTGTATTAAAGGATATATTTCAATAAAGAATACATTTTTGAAAGTACTTGTACTCACAATCATAGAACTATACATGTAATGTAATTACCTTAGAACAATTTGGTTTCCTATTAGCCCCAACACGTCCATGTTTCCGATTCTTAAGCGTTTTCTGTTTGAAAGCAATTAATTGATAGCGGCGTGCAGATCAGAACTTCCGTTTCAGGTTACGCTGAGATTGCATGCATACATTGTATTGACTGTTGTTTAAATGGTTTGCGTTACGAATAGTGTGAATCTTAACGATTATTTTCCGGATATTGCTTTCTCTTTGAACATACAATATCGTGAACAGATTTTTGAGTTCTAATAAAAATCATGAGTATTTGGAATTAAATACAAATCAAAACCAAACTACAACCACACATCAAATGTACCTGTTTCTGTACAAGTTTGTTTATTTAATTATTTAATTCTGTATCACAAATCCAGGTTCCTTGCTTTGCTATTTTAATGAAGACGCAAAGATGCGTCATTGAAAAAGTTACCAGCGCGTTCAATGTCAGTTTTCAAATAAGAACGCTACAAACCGCACTATATTTCTAGCGTCTTGTTAAACAAATTTTGACAAATGGACATCGGCTTTTATCGAATAGATGTACTCTCATTTACTGAGACAGTTGAACGTAACAATGGACAAACATAATGCAAATAAAGAACCATAGATCCGCCTTATTGTTTACATATACAATCATCGAAACGCACGTGATATGACGTAATACCCTGAGGTTTACCGTGGATAAGTTATCTATAGAATAACTAGTTTTGTGTTTAGTTATATTTTTGTAAACTAAACAGTGCATTGGATGTTGTATACCCAGTTTGTTTGCCGATGTAATTACTGTTTTTATGATATAAAATAACTTTTCACAACCACAAATGTTTACCAGTCAATATATTCTATTACATTATGCATACTATATTTTCATGAACTTTTTTGCATAAGGCCAATGGGTTTATTGCTGTGCATTAAAATATAAACGAAGCGAAACTCTAGTGGCGACAGCAGGAGAGAACTCTTATTAGCAAACCGAGTTCATTTTTTATGGAAAGTGACCGATGGCCAAAAAACAGCACAGCACAAACACAAAACTCATATGATTTACCCATTAGAAAAAAAGATGTGTATTCTTCGGAACGAAATATGGGTCACACAAAACGGGCTCAATATTATCTGAACCAAAAAGCACATTAGTATTGTAGAGACGTGATCACTTCTAAAATATTCGGTTTCGAACTTGTTGTAGTGAAGTCGTTACAAGCTCTGGCCATTTAAACACAATGCAATACTATCTGCACTTGTTTACATCATTTGCTATTAACATGATTGCGATTGCACCAGGCCTAATCGCGATAAAGGCGTCATTGCGCCCGATAGATTGAGGATTTGGTTGCCGAGGTACAGATTTGCTGCTTCCAGAAATTACTGGGAAACATGTGTTTGCTCAATATCAACTGGTACGGTTCTTGTTGCTGTATCTATACATGTACATTGTGATCTTGCGACGCCAGTGTGAAATAGACCGAATTATATTATGTGACTTATTTGTTGCTCTTAACACTGTATTACCATGTCGTGGATTGCCCCCCCCCAAAAAAAAAACAACAACACAACAACAACAAAACAACAACAAAAAACAAAAAACATTAGTCACCATTTTTTCGATTGCGCAGCAGCGTTATTGCACCAATTATTTTAAATTGTTTTGGTGATAAACCATATTCTGTTTAGAACAAGTGTAGAAACATCAGACGCTTATAGTAGTATAATAATAATAAATTTGCAAATTGCTGTCAAAGTGAGTATTGTAACAAGTACATTAGATATATCTTATTACAAGAGTTCGTTTTCGTCTTAAACATGTGCCGAATATAAATGTCAAGACCGGTTCTACAGGTATATTTTCCGAAATTATGAGGGTTTTATTTTACGTCCACACGCATCGAAGCTAGTTCCCAACGGTACTTTCATGTTCTCGCTTTAAATGGAACATTTCGACGTCACGTATATATAAATTCTTCCCAACAGAAGGCACTGTTACGATCGGTTACTGTGAAGCCTCTCGCTACCACATTATCTGTCATATCGCATGTAACTGTGTTGCCTGGCAACCATATACTTCCTGGTTAAACCCAAACATCCGCAGCTATCAAGTGATATTATGTTGTCTAATGCGCAAAGTAATATTTTTACGCAGATCATGTCTCTTGGTGCAGCAGTGCAAAATTAGATTGGTTTATAATAGTAATCTAACACCTGTTATGACTTCTAGTTTACATTATTATACTGTACATCAGACTACCATTTTATAAATGCACACTTGGCATTTACTTTTTTCGCAATAATATTGCGACATTAACTAAAGGTAGATGGATGTTATGCAATAAAAAATCCCACAGGCGCCTTGCTTGTCTGAACATTAAAAACATTGTGAAATTTAATTGAGTACTTAGCAAAATAGCAATTGCAGTATGCGAATCTGTATTTAAACTGAGGTCCAACCGACAACACCTTGTATCGATTTCCTGGGTAAAAGCAGTTTGTTTTTATAACGCTAGAAGGTTCTGTTGTCAATAATGATGAATACCGCCTTACACTAAGTAAGACATTTAATGTTGAAATGTTCGAAAAACACATTAACCCTATTATGAGAGCCATTTGCGCGATGTCATGCTGATTGTACAAAATAGAAGAACACTTCGAAGTACGTGTTGCTTTTTTCTATTAAAAATTTAATATGGTGTTTATTAATTTGCTTTATACGAATCGCTAAGTGCATGCTGTAAATAAGACGAACTGTCTCAGTAAGTAAGGTGTTGACTATTGTTTGTACGCAAATAAAAGTTATGAATTTGTATCAGAATTCCACTTAATGCAAAACTTACGTCGACGGTAGAACCAAGTCTTCCCGTGAGACGTTTGCATGCCGTATTTCAATATCTCATTATATTGCATCTATATCATCAACTTAAGACGATTATTTAGCATCAGTGGATATAACATTGCACATTAAATGATGCATAATTGCGCATACAATTATATTTAATGGTAGTGCATATTATATTGTTCATTAAATGAAACGCGTATGTCTATTACATGCATTCCTAAAATGGTATCCTCGAATTAGAGATTTCACAAATAGCATACGATCAACTGTCAGAAAATGGTATCCTCTAATTAGAGATTTCATAAATAGCATACGATCAACTGTCAGAAAATACGCGTATGTCTATTACATGCATTCCTAAAATGGTATCCTCTAATTAGAGATTTCATAAATAGCATACGATCAACTGTCAGAAAATACGCGTATGTCTATTACATGCATTCCTAAAATGATATCCTCTAATTAGAGATTGCATAAATAGCATACGATCAAATGTCAGAAAGTAGCTATGGAAAATGTGAGTGGTGGGAACAAAAAATGTGTTTACTATTTACAAAATACAGTACTAGTTCCAGTGAGACGTTGGCATGCCGTATTTCAATATCACATTATATTGCACCTATATCATCAACTTAAGACGATTATTTAGCATCAGTGGATATAACATTGCACATTAAATGATGGATGCATAATTGCCCATACAATTATATTTAATGGTAGTGCATATTATATTGTTCATTAAATGAAACGCGTATGTCTATTACATGCATTCCTAAAATGGTATCCTCTAATTAGAGATTTCATAAATAGCATACGATCAAATGTCAGAAAGTAGCTATGTCTATTACATGCATTCCTAAAATGGTATCCTCTAATTAGAGATTTCATAAATAGCATACGATCAAATGTCAGAAAGTAGCTATGGAGAATGTGAGTGGTGGGAACAAGAAATGTGTTTTCTATTTACAAAATACAGTACTAGTTTTTGATAAAATTATTTGCAAAGTAGTGCATACGTGTATAGAAAAATGACGCTTAATAAATATATACGGGCAGAAACGAACGTTCAAGAACTGTGAGTACATAACGATAATTTACCACACATCGAATTCAAGTTTACTTGTATTTCATAATTTGGTATGCAAGCGATATACGTTAATAATAATACTAATAATAATACTATTGAGTAGAAACAATAGTCTGGTCTTTTGATTTCGCAGAATAATGGAACACGCAATAACGTTCCATTACATGTAGTATAGGTATTAGAACACATTTCAAGTCGAGTTAATGTTTAATGTTTGTGCGATTTAGCCGTATCAGCTAACCACTTAAAAATAAAGAAAAATAAAAATTAATAATAATAAATACAAATACTAAAACAACAAAACATACAGTATATGCGTGAATGTCGATAATATTTTAGTGTACAGCGCATCTAAATACAAATGTGTGATGTAATATAAGTGCAATGGACATTAACGCACCCGTGTATATAGGCCATGCCGAATTAGTAATTCGCGTGGCATATACATGGATATATGTCTGAAACCAAACACGTGTGTGCAATTAACGTTTTGGTACAGATGCATTTGTAAACAACTGTTATACAACATAAAGCATCAACGAAATCGAGTGCGTATACGCAATAAAGTTAATTGTATGTACTTGTTAGTAAATTGTTTTCTGAAGACGTTATGGGAAACATGTCACTAACATTTTTACTCAATCAAGTCCGCAAATAATGCAGTTAATAATGATCAAATATTTTTTTACAGTTTTATTGTATCGATTTTTGTATTTGTTATTTCTACTTATTATGTATTGTTACTGCTTTTAATGTTTACGTAAATTGTTATGCTTTTCCTGCAGCAGTCTTCACACATTTGGACTGTCGCCTGATTTCATTTTAACACACACAACTACTTTGCTATTGTATCGCATCAGTGCACTTCAACATTATAAGCGATTGAATACCTGTAACACTGGAAAACACATTTGCATTATTCAAAGTAAGCAAATATATTCTCTTAGTCGCAAGTCATAAATCAACCCAAATAATTTTAAAACGATTCCGAAAAAACTGTTAGAAATTGAACCAAATTAAGATGCTTAACAGTACATGTAGCTTGATTAAAATATGTATCTGCCACTGTATTGTTCTATAAAATAATTTTGTTTAAGCGAACGCAGCTGAGAACAATTATACAATAATACATTAAAATTAAACATTATAAACCTGCATGTGATATTTTACTGCGTTATGCAGCATCAATAAATGAGAGTCGACACGAAGTAAACCAAACTGCATTATAGTGACGGTTAATCAAAGCTCCTCGATGTTCCTTATTTGCAAAAAAAAAAAGATCAACGTAAAACAACCATTTTAAGAATAAATATAAACTCTTCCAATAAATGTGTATAACTGGACTTTTAGTGTTCAGCAAATTAAAGACAATAATTTACCACCTAATAATCTCTGAAATAAAATATCAATTATGTGTACGCCTTGCTTATTCCTTCTACGTTCGCATGATCTCTAAGACAGACAAGGGCAGTTATGCAGTTATGGTCTGCATGCACTAAACGTAGATTTGTTATTCTTTCTTATGAGAGCATTGTACATGAGGAACGAATACCACATTTACGCCAAATGGGACATTTACGAACGTTACTTAATTTGAAAAACATAGCCATAATAATCTACGTCATTGTCTGTAAACTGTTTGTAAGTGAAATCATTGCGTGATGTTAATCCATTAATCCATGATATTGTTTCTGAATCAACAACATGTGACAATTGTTTTGCAATAGTGCATATTATATTGTACATTAAATGATGCTAAATTGCCCATTTAATAGATTATATTTAATGGTAGCGCATATTATATTGCACATTAAATGACTCAATTATTCCTAAAATGGTATCTTTGCATTTTAGATCTCATAAATATAATACTATCAAATGTCTGAAAAATACTATGGAAAATAGGATTGGTGGGAACAAGAAATGTGTTTTCTATTTTCAAAATACAATATTTTAGGAAATTATTTGAGACATATTGCAGACATATATAGAAAAAAAAACGCTAAAAATATATACGCGCAGAAACACACATTCAAGAACTGTGAGAACGTAATGTTAATTTACCACACTTTGAACACAAGTTCACCATTTATTTCATATCTTTGGTATGCCTGCGAATTATAAGGATATTACTTAAGGATTGAAATTAATTTTGGTTGCGTTCATTTGATTATGAACGCAATGGTTAAACTGGCAAATCCACGATGCGCTCTATCGCTTCATGGATAATTTGCCAGTTTGACAATTGCGCTAAAGCTCGCCCTATTTTCATTTTCTAAGCCTCACCGTATAAACTTTCTCTATCGAAAACACACAATTCCTAGCCTGAGATTTAAACACAACATATGGAGACTTACATGATTTTAAATGCTTTAAATCCACAACATATATTCAAATTTTCACTCGGCAAGAAAAATGCAAAACAATCCACAAAAGACATCACTAAACAATGATGACGTGTAAGCTAGGTCATCTATCAATAGCATCCACACGGGCGTATCTAAGCTCTTTTCTTTGCCTGGGCATAACTGGCAATAGAAAGGATAACATTTTAATAAACATCTTTCTGTTTCTTGTGGCGTTCTTTCATCATGTGATAGACTGTAACGCTGGTAAGAACATATTACCGATATGCAGTATGCAAGTTGCCAATGTATATAACAATCTAAGATGTTCTGCACTTGTGCACTTCGTGAAAAAGATTTGCATTTCCTTCAGCGCTCTCCAAACACTTCGTCGGTCGCCTGATTTCATAGACACACATAAAGCCCCAGTCACACTGAGTGGTAGCACTTTCGAGTCGCAGGACTTTTGAGATTTGTGACGTCTTTGCCCAAGCCGCGGGACTCCGCAAGACAAACACACAACAGCAATACGTCCTGCGTTCATCCCGCGCTGGTCTTGCGTCGACGCAAGTTTGTACTTAAAAATAACGCAGGTCAAAAATTCAGTCGTAGATTGGCGTAGTTAGTCGTGCGTTAAGAACGCAGGACCATGCAGGTCGAAGAAAGCCAACTTACCTGGACGTAGGTAGTTTTTTTTTCTGCTTTAGTACGACTACGCACGACAACGTACTACAACATGCGTCTACTTAAGTTGTCTTGTATGCAGAAGTATGACTTTGCGCAGTACAGTCTCATGACAAAAATTCATGTTCATTGTATTTGTCGAATAATTTAGTTCAGCAGCTTTTCCTGATTGCCAAAATGAAGCAATGACCTGTGATGCGATGGCACATTATATCTGGATCTCGGCTTATCAATGTAGCTGGAATGCAACATAAGAAGCCAAACAGAGAAGTTTATGAAACAAGATGTTGTAATACTATGACAACATCAATTGCTTTAGGCAAGACTATTAAAACGGAGTTTAAAAGAAATATTGTATTTCTAAAAAAGGGTAATTTGCACGATATGTCGACACAGTTTACTGAGGTACATAGGACACTGCATTGAAAACTTTACATACGCGTAATACAATACACTGCATTGAAAACTCTACATACGCGTAATACAAACATCCCCGAGGAAACCTTTACTGGTTATTATAAATGTCATTTTATCACTGAATAATAGATAAAACAATTAATCATTTTGATTGTAAAGTACGTACTCTTGGCGGTATGCCAAACAAAGTAGCAGTATTGTCTTCTAAGTTGATAGGGCATAAGGCTCAGCGAAATATGTAACTAGTATCCATATACGTTTGAAACTGGAGACAGTAATATACGAGCATATGTCTGGTTTGCTTATTGAACTGTTCGATTATCAGTTCATAGCGCGGCAGCGAAAGGTTTGATAAAATATTAAATTCCAAGCAACGCGTTTTCAGATAGAGTAAGAACATTTTTCAGCAATGAAGTATATAGCGTTGGTATCCTGCGTAGTCGTAAGTCAGTCATACATGGCCTGAAACATTATTGAGCCGACGTACGACAACCAAGTGCATCGTACGTCGACGCAGACGCACTGTCTTGCATTGTCGTACCACCACGCACGTTCACGCAGGGCTACGTAGGACCTATGTCACGTCGACGTACGACTTCGCTGAAGTAAGATTTATCCAAGACGACGCATCACATTACATACGACGTCCTACGTCAATACTATGCAGGAATCTTGCCTCCAGTCGGGATGTTTTTGAACATGTTCAAAAACCAGCTAAGACTGATTTTTAGACGTAAGACAACGCACGACATTCTAGAACTGCGTTTTGAACACGCATGACTCTGTCAGGATGATACGTCGTAGACCTGTTGTATACCTTTCTTAGTGCAGTGTGACTGGGGCTTAACTAATCTGCTTTATCGCAACTGAGCTCTTCAACATAATGTGCGATTTAATGCATGTGCATCTGGGAAACACATCTGAATTATTTAAAATAAGCAAATGTATTCCCTTAGTTGTATGTCATAAATCAATTCAAACAAAGATTATGATTATGTGATTATTACATGAAATTGAAATAAATTGAGATGTACACAAAACATGTAGTTTGACACAAAAATGCATGTGCAGCTGTATTGTTCTATAAAATAATAGTATTTTTATGCGAACGTATCTGACTGAGACCAAGTATACATATTTAATCTTTACAATATTGGGTAATATATAAATATCAAAACACTTATTTATGATTGCCCGCATGAAAGCTTTAGTACGCAGTGTGTTCGTCAGTTAACTAAAGTTACACATTACAATTAAACATTTCTAAACCTGCATGCAATGTTTTACTGTATTATTGTTACACCTGTATTATATACAAGCGTCTGCGTTATGCAGCATCAGAAAATGAGAGTCGACACCAAGGGAACCAACCTGCATTATATTGACTGTTAATCAGTGCCCCTTAATGTTTCTTGTTTGCAAACAAATCTTCAACTTTAGACATCCATTTTAAGAATAAATATTTAGTCTTCCAATAAATGTTTATTACTCCGTTGTGCGTTACCGTCACATTTACATATGAACAGTGTAGATGCTAAAGAGATACCCATAAGCATGTGTTTTTTTAGCTGTATTAATTTCAACTCCTTTTTAATCAGGAACTTCCAGATTGTAACTATACATTCACAGCGTTCATGTGATATAATTATGTTATCGATCAGACATAGCAATTACATTATCCTAGAACATGTTTGGGTGATGCACTGAAAAAATATATTGGTTTAACATGTGTCTGATCCAACGCACATTATACCACAATTGCGTAAATGTATAAATTGTCATTTGTCATTGATTTGTGCGCACGCGCAATAACGTGACGACATAACCAAAGGGGGTTTGTCTTTTAGTATTCAGCAAATTAAATACATTAATTTACCAATTATGTTTATCTTTAAAAATAAATAGAAATTATGCGAAGATGTATTATTACAAAGTTCAAACTACGACGAAATCGTGTGTCGACTTCTTCGGTAAACGGCTTGCTTATTCCTTTTACGTTCGCATGTTCTCTAAGACAGACGCAGAACATTATGGTGTGCATGCTTTACAATTAGATTTGTAGTTCTTTCTTATGAGTGCATTGTATCTGAGAGAACGAATTCCACATTTACGCCAAATGTGACATTTACAAATGTTACTTAAGACGAAGAATAATAGCTATAAAGGTGTACGCCATTGCCTGTGCACTGTTTATAAGTGAAACAAGTGCGTGACGTGTATCCATAAATCCATGATATTGCATCTGCATCATCAACATGAGACGATTGCTGTGCAATAGTGCATATTATATTGCACATTAAATGATGCATAATTGTCCATAAATATATTATATTTAATGATAGTGTATATTATATTGCTCATTAAATGAAACGGTAATGTTCATTATTCCTACAATAGTATGTTTGCATTGGAGATTTCATAAATAAACTACGATGAAAGGTCAGAAAAAAAAACTATGAAAAAATGGAAGCGTTGGTAACAAGAAACTTGTTTACAAAATAAAATATTAGAGGGAATCATTTGAAATGTATTTCATATACGAAGTAGACGCTTAATAAACAGATACGCAGTAACACACGTTAAGAAACTGTGCGTACGTAATATTAATTTACCACACTTCAAACACAAGTTCACCCTTTATTTCATATATTTGGAATGCATGCGAATTATAATAAGATTACATATACTAATGTTATACAGTTTGCTTATAAAGACAGTTGTTTTTTGTGGATGTTTTTGAACTCTGCTAAGTATACGTCGTAATAGTATTGATCAGAAACACTTGTCCGCTATTTTGATTACAAAGAAACATAGAGCACGCAATAACGTTCCATACAATGAAGTAAAGGTATCAATACACATTATAGGTATGTTTAGTGTTTAAATGGTGCGATTTTGAAGAAGCTTCAACCCATTTAAAAAGCAAAAATAACAAATAAAAGATAAATAAAAATACGCCTATATGTGCATGTGTGTCTATAATGTTCTAGTGTACAGCGCAACTACATAAAAATGTGTGATGCGATATACGTGCAATGGACTTAAACGCACCAGTGTAGATGCTGGTAAGCCAATCAGCATAGTTTACGCCTGATGTATGCCACGTTTGTATGCGCATATTAAAATGCACATATATGGACATGAAAATGAATGTCAAAAAATGAGAAGGAAACGATTTACATATTTACTAGAAAAGTGTATTTAAAATGAAATATATTGTATTACTGAATTAATGACTCCAGCCATTCCAGACATTAAACAAAACCATCGTCTACAGAACACATTTGTAATATTAGGTTTATTTAAATGTACATGGGCATATGTCGGAAAACAAAACACGCCTGTGTCATTGGCGCTTCGGTTCAGATGCATTTGTAAACAACTGTTACACAACATAACACATCAATTACATCGAGTACCGATACAACATAAAGTCAAGTGTATGTACTTGTATGTAAATTATTTTCTAGAGGATTAATTGGAATATGTCACATACGTTTTTGACTTAAGTCCGAAAATATTCCAGTTAATAATGATCATATATAAATATACAGTTTTTTTTTGTTCCAATTATTTTCTTTATTATTCCTTAGTATTTTGTTGGTACTGCTTTAATGTTTACATACATTGTTATGCTTTTAAGTGAACATTCTACCACTTTAAGTGGCGTGCTCACATCAATAACGCTCAATTACATCAATTACACAGCAACGCTCGTATGAATCTTATTTACCGATGTTCAGAACGTTGTTGATGTGTGTAACGATCTAAGATGTTCTGCACGTTTGCAGGTGCTGAAGAAAATTTACATTTCCTGCAGCGCTCTTCACACATGTGGACTGTCGCCTGAGTACATTTGACACATATAATTCTTGTGCTATATCGCATCGGTTCACTTCAACATAATGTGCAATTGGATGCATGTAACTCTGGAAAACTCATTTGCATTAGTTAACATAAGCAAATGCATGCCGTTGGTTGCAAGTCATAAATTCGACTATGAGTCCGTGAAAATTGCAATAAATTGAAAGAGATTTAGATGAAAACAATACCTGCAGCTTGATTAAAAGGTTTATGCGTCTCTGAATTGTTCAAATAGCACTGTTTAAGCTTACGTACCTGTGAACATTGATGCATATACAAACATTAGAATGCTTGGCATATGAGTATAACTATAAAAACATGAATAACGACTGGATTATTGCCCGCGTTAATGCTTTATTACACAGTGTGGGAATACATTAAATAAAGTTACTCATTATAATTCTTGAACATTCGTACGTGGTTGATATGTTTTACTTTATTATTGTTACACCTTTATTAAATTCATGCGACTGTGTAATGCAGCATTCATACATGGATTTGAAAACAACACTGCATTATAGTGCCGGCAAATCAGTGGCACTTAACTTTCCTTATATGCTTTAAAATCACTAATTTGCACCATCCATTTTAAGAAAAAATACATACGCTTTCAAAATATGCTGTTATTACTCTGTCCTGCGCAATGGTCGCATTTAGATTTTTACAAATTATTAAAAGCTAAACAAATACCCATAAGCCTTTGTACCTTTAGCTGTTTTAATTTTAACTTCTGTAATAATCATAGTGTTACGTTTATTTTTAGGATGATGCTCTGTGACTGGCTATGATAGAATGGTCACGGTTTTAGAGAGATGCTGACAGCTTTGGCCTCGATCCTCAATTTGAAAGCTTTGTGTTTTGGAAAATTAATTGACAGTACATTAATTTATATTCTAATTGGGAATGCCTGTCTCTAGATTAATTGCCACTATTTGTTGCAGCAAATGTGTTTGTTGTCTAAATTGTTGTTGTTTGTTTGGTGTTCTTTATATAATACAACAACATAGTACAAACAAATACTATGCACTTAATAATTAAAATATACATGTGTCATTCGTTTTTACATGAATATGTAGCAAGGCTAACGAAAATGTGTATCTTGTTTGAAGTATAACGAGAAAGCATTAGCTGAAAATGCGCAATCTAAGATATTAGTGTTATTTACAACTATCATAAATATGAACACTACAAAATAGTACTATATTGTTACGCTCACTATCGTGAGATGTATAGTGTTCACCGGCGAATATGTAGCTTAACATTGTTAGGGTTAAAGTCGCATTCAGTCCATAGAGAATATAATTTACATCTTCAATTAACATTAGTTGTAATGAACGTAAACTCCGTTTATTCGACTGAAAACTGTTTCTTATTTACGAAAGGCATTTTGTAATGTGCATCTTCAAAAATGATTGGTACGAACGGAATATACCCTCCGATTTACTTCAGATTTACTTATCACCAGCTATCGCATACAAATGACTATACGATAAAAGGTTACTCAAAGATTATTATTTCACCGATTTGTATTTCGATCGGTAAGATGTCCATTACAAACGATTTCTGAAAAGTTGTCTTTACTTAAAATATTTCTGGACTGCTGCTTTAACTTTCACACGTGCATATCCGCGTTTTGATAATTACCCAGTGGTCCATGGGTACTGGGTAATGCTGGAAATAGTAATTATCGTAATTAAGTTTATATGCAACCATGCATCGTTACGTTAAGTGATCACAGCGCGTACAGAATCTTTGCTTGACGCATTAATGCCATTTCAAATACTTTCATCAAAATATTTCAAAATGCAAAAAATTTAAATAGTTTCAGACTCAAGATTATTACATACTGGGTACTTAATCGCAAAGCAGTGTAGATATAAACTTAGCTTCAATCATCAGGTACGGATTGGGTTCTCCAATTGAATAGTCCTCGATGCTTAATATTCCCGATAACATTTCACTGGGGGTATACGGTTAAATGCTTATCCATGTTCTTTGTTACCCTGATATTAATACAATCTGTATGAGCCTTTATTAATTTAATTAGTTTGAAACTTACATTAAAGGATATAATAAGCATCTTAATTAATTTGTTATCGTGTTTGTGTATGTTTTATTTCAGTGAGGTCGTTTGAATAAACTCATGTTTCCAGTGCATGTAAAGATCGGGGTTGTGTTTGTGTGAATGCTGTCCTTTTATATCTTTGGGAATACATCTCTAAAGTACACAGCAGTGATTTATTATAAATTAAAATATTATATACAATGTGAACATATAAAGCCACTATGAATTATGTATGGGAACAAATCAAAGGTTACAAATAGACTCAACTGTACTCGTACTCGTCGTAAAAGCATTACACCATCCTTGTATATTTCACAAGGTACATGTTGTCTGAAGAAATATGAACAAAATGACCAACAACGCAGGAGAAAATGTGTATGTGCATCTGATCAGGAAGACTCTACTTCATCGCAACACTGATATGCCGTCTTTTATTTGGTAAAGCTTGTCACGTGTTTGTTACATTCTCCTGGGAGGCGTTTCATCAACGGTTTACTACCAGTCGTACGCTACGACTTACATAAATTACGACGTTTTACCAAAATCACGTTTCATCAAACAAATCGTAACGTCAGACTACATAATTTTCATACATAAATCTGCGACTGGGTAGGAGCGGTCGTATATTTACGTAATGTGTTATTTTTTTGTTGAAGTTTGCTATGACAAGCGACCAAAGAACAAAATTAAGTTGGAAAATAAGGACTAAAATATTAAGCATAAGAGTAGGTAGATCTATGCATGTACCTTTTCCATTTTGGAATAAATACTTCAGTGTAGGCCTACTATAGACGCTCGCATTTTGGGTCACTTATCAATTCTATAGAGCATTATTTTTAATGTTTAGGCCTATAATAGTCTTTAAACACAATTTCATTCCCGATTTAATGAAAACATATTTTATAAAACATACCTAAGTAGATCGATTTCAGGGTACACCGTGACACGTATATTACCTACGGTAGGTTAGTAGCTTTATGTACATGTTGTTATTCGTTTTTAATAATGAACATAACATGAAATACAGCAAAAATAACAAGGGTGACAATAATTTTAATGTCACGTCCTTGTTTTTAACCCATTTCCACAACTTGTTTATTTCGAAAGCAGCGCGCGACAATGACGTCATTTTAAAAAATTACACTGCGTCACAATATTTTCGGTAAACATTCACCATAATTTGTGTAGTCGTATATTTATGTATAGTGCATTTACCATGTCGTTGATGAAACGGAATTTATGTATAATCGTAAACAACTACATAAATATCGATATACGTAAATTACAATCGTAGAAGAATCGTTAATATTGATGAAACGCCTCATATGTCTCGAATAATAGATCAAGAGAAGATTAGATGTTTCACTTCAGAGATTTTGTGATAGTACAGCCTATGCACAGTAGAATTCGTTTTGATTATGTCCGCAATTCTGTCGGCGTTAGGGTTATTTGTAAATGAAATACAATGCAAGCTCAAGACCCAGTAATATATTGTTTTATAAACTGCAGTAATTTAAGAATGCTACATACGATCCCGAGTTGGGTCAGCTGTTATGTAGCTTACGCGGGCCAGCGTGACATATCCGAAATCGCTTACATAATCAAATACAAATGTATAATAATATGCCATGCATATGAATATAATGCTAAAACTGTTTTAGGTAGTACTTTTCGCAATCTAACCAGTAACCCACCTGTCATCTATAACCAACGACAGTTATTCATCTTGTGTATTGTTTCTTCTAAAATAAGTGCTGTTATTCCAAAGTTTTTTTCCCTTTACATCGCGTAAAAATGGTTTAATATCATTGTTGCGCTGGAACATCCAGAAAACGCTATTTGCGAACGATAATGAATCGGCACTGATATCTAAAATGGAATATGAATCTGAGTCTCAAAACCTCGAGCATTTTGCTACATATAAAAACATTAAGTTACATGTATTTGATAATATGCGCTCCGCAACGCCCAAAATAACGTTTGATTGACGTGTTTAAAAACAATTACAAAATAACTTATTTATTACAGCTCAGAAATGTGAGCTTAGTAGGTCATCAGTATACACTGTTGCCCATGATATAGGTATGTAAAGCAATTGAGGTGACTACATTTTACAAGAATGTTATAGATGTCCATCTTTATGTAATTATTACTATTATTATTATTATTGTTGTTATTATTATTATTATTATGATAATTATTATTATTATTATTGTTACTATAGTCAATAGTAGTTGAAGTAGTAGTAGTAGTAGTTGTAGTAGTAGTAGTAGTAGTAGTAGAAGTAGTAGTAGTAGTAGTAGTAGTAGTAGTAGTAGTAGTAGTAGTAGTAGTAGTAGTAGTAGTAGAAGTAGTAGTAGTAGTAGTAGTAGTAGCTGTAGTAAAAGTAGTTGGAGTAGTAGTACTAGTAGTAGCAGTAGTAGCAGTAACAGCAGCAGCAACAACAGTAGTGGATGTAGTAATATTAGTAGTAATAGTAGTAGTAGTAGTATGATTATTACAATTGTCATAATCATTACTTTCTATCGATGGCCATGACCAGTCGCTAAGCAATGTGGTAAAACACTGAGTATTTCTCATATTTGCATTCACTTAAAGGCATGAGGTAGACCTTAAACAATTTATGTTAGACTGAATAAAATTGAAGTTAAACATAAACACGTCTTCCACAATAACGTGTTCGAACACGATCACATTTAGGAAATTTCGGTGTCTTATAAGTAAGTTTGTTTTTGCAGACTAATTTCGTGAACTAGATCACTATGTAGTCTATTGAACCGGGCATATAGTCATGTGACTATCGCCATTGCATGTATTTTTATTTTTTTTTTGTAATCTTCACTTGATTGTTTTGATCTCTCATGACTTAAGCATGAATTTATCTTAGAAAAAATAATTCATTGATCCAGATCGTCTACCTCGTAAAAGTCCAACGATATCAATATGTACATGTTTAACTTCCCGTGCTATTCTGAAATGTTACACCCTAGATGAAGAATGCAACACATAGCCGACAAATGCGCAGTATATCGTATAAAATTGTCTTAGATTCTGCAAATTCTGTGTATCTAGAGATATATTAGAGTTGTAAGAAATATCTAACCCCGAGAAACGACATTTCTACACTTTAAATCGAATGTCATGATTCATACTGCCGTATCCAGATAAACGTATGTGGAAAGACATGATGTACGTTCTTATAGAGGAAGTATTTTCTCATGAGCCCAGTTAGTTGTTAGCAATATTTATATTTATAGCGGACACATGCTACTTTTATTATTTCAATGAAATACTATATAACCGATCAGATGTTAACATTCAATCACTTAAGTTTTAAAGCATGTCTCCCTAAATTTTGATTATTATAAACATTAATTAAATTTGAAAATATGTGTGCCGCTGACAGTTTTTGATATGACAATACTTTATTCAACTTTATATATATTAAATATGAATACTATATATTTATTAAAAACGTTAAATATAAATAGGGTAAAAAAACACTATGCGGTTCTCTTTTATATGGTCTAGAAATTGTCTGCAAATATACACGACGCATTAATTGAATTTTCTGACATGTGTATCTCTGCTTTGGACTTGATTTCCGAAGAAAAGCTTGACAAAAAGACTTTGAAAAACGAAATTAATGTCAATCACCTCAGTGAAATGAGCATTTACCCTCACCCAAAATTAATCCCAAAGTTGATCAACGTCAAGGTTAAATAGCGTTGGCTACTGCTGGGTCGGCATTCACAAAGCATCTGAAGGCAAATGTTATCCTTATCCTTAAATAGAGATTTTTCCTTAACAGTATTACTCAGTATAAAAACTAAACGAGTGCAGAACGAAATAACATTTTAAAATTACATCAGTATTAAAATGATGTTTGTTAAATAGCAGCAACATACAAATGTGTATATTTAGTATTTAAATACAGTATATTAAATGTTTACACTTTAGTGAAACTATTTTAGAAATGTTTAATGACATTTCGTAAATACCGCTGCTGGAGAATGCAAAATGGTCTCATGCTGTTACATTGTGGCAGTTTCTTATGTGGTAATAGGATTAACAAGCTTGATTGCAAACATGTTTTTACGTTCTTAGTAGAGCATGCACGTACAGTATTATGCATGCGTATACTGGTTTTTATTTTCCAGTCTGTATCACATGTATACTCTACTAGTTTTATTCAATAACAAGGAAATTCAAATAATACAAAACATCGAAAACAACAAAATGAGTGTAAACACACATGACATTACGAGTAATGGTTAAATGTCCTGGAGGCGACACTTCATTACGCCGTAAAAAAGAACGTCAATACAACACAAGCATAACAAACCCCAAAGGAATACTATCTTTATATTCTGTCATCTCGCAATCGCTAGTATTATATTAGAGTTGAAAACATGTGTGACGTTGACAATACCTGATATCACTTGTCTTTATTTAAGTTAGTTTTATAATATAAATGCCATCTATTTAGTAAACTCGTTGAATTAAATATCGTACTAGAATGAACATGTGTGTTGTTCTTTTCTCTATGGTCTATAAATTGTCTGCAAACATACACATATCCTTGATTGGATTTTCGGTCATTTTTATCTCTGCTTTGGGCTTTATTTCAGAAGAAAAGCTTGACAAACAGAACTTGAAAAACGAAATGAAAAATTACAACAGTGGCATAAGCTTTAATCCTACATCCGAAATCAATCAAAAAGTTGATCAACGTCTAGGTTAAATATATATTCGGTTAGTGCTGGGGTTGTATTTACAGAGCATCTTAAGGTACATTTTACCTGTATCCTTAAATGGAGATACGTCCTTAACTGTACTTCTCCGTATAAAAACAGTGCAGAACGAAATAACATTTCAGCAACATACACATGTGTGTATTTAGTAAACAAATACAGTATATTTAATGTTTGCACTTTAATGAAAATATTTTAGAAACCACTTATGACGTTTTCGTGAATAACGCTGTTGGAGAACGCAAAATGGCCTCATGTTGTTACATAGTGTCAGTTTCTGATGGCAGTGAGATGGTAATAGTTGGATTAACAACCTTAATTGCAAAGATTTATTTAATAGCGCTTAGCTGTTAACGGTGATCTTAAGGATATACTGTATTGTCCTAATAATAATATAGAGACGTCATCTACAACCGCGTAGTCGATCGTGGTACAGTATTCTACTATAAGATCAACATCAATTAAGATGACGTATTCCTAATCTTTGCACATCTCGGATATTTTTTCCGTCCATTTGAGTCATTAAATACGCTATCGTAATACGTGTAGGTAATCATGTTATTGCACAAGCTCTTCTCAACCAATAATGACCAATTCCAGTGAAATAACATGCATGTGTATGCATCACCATATGATTATGGTTATAACTAGAAAACACTCGCAGATCGCTGACATCCGCGACGGTAGTAAGTTATTTTGCAAATTGTGGCAATTTGCCATGTATAGCAATCACAAAGACTTTGAAAAACAATTCAGTTCAGACAGTGGTCAGAAGTACCACCAAAATCTAACCAATTTAAATCATTGGTTCGATTTCAAACATTCCCCAAAATGACTTGCACATATTTTTTTTTAAGCCATAAGCGTTAAGTTGCTAACAAACAAATTACAACCAGTGCCGAAATAAAATAAAACCTCATTGATGCATATAATTAAATACTAAAATTGTTAATTTGGAGTAAACGCTACGATGATAATGACATACCTTGTGTGGGGATTGGTCATGAATTTATTTATACGGCCATTCTCCCCTTAACTCTGATTCAAGTAGAGCAGTTGTCAGTTACTGGCATACGTATGTGCACTAAGTACTGGTAAACCGCTTAGATCGGCTAAGATTGCCCAGGAAAAGTGTGAGTAGGTTAACTGACCGCCGTGATTTGACTGACATACTGTTAAAAACGGCGAACAATCCAAACAAACAAGTACAACAGGAATCATACAGACCTCTGACCGTGTAGGGGGTTCACTGTGAAATTTATAAAAGGCAACATGGTTACAATCAATAGAGAGAAATAAGACAATTAATCCGGCTTTGCTTTCATTATATCTACTATAATGTTAATACATGTGTTACAGCCGTTATATAGCATCATTATCTAAAGCAGACGCATACGTACAAAACGCATTCCAAATCCATCAGACAGTTTTAATTTGTTAAATGATAAAATAAGAACCTGTGGATATCAAACCAAACCATTGATGAATAGTGACTGTGTGATAACAGGAAATAAACGCTGCATTATATTTGCGTATATATCCTTGCTTGAGTTCTGTAATATTGTTGCCCATTTTTAAACACTTTAAAACATGTGGCAAGATTCAAACACTTGATAATTAAATAAAGTATTAAACCATTAACGTTCATTCTTCATGTTCATTCCCATGTGTTTTCAATGTTAGCCTTTGGCGAAATGCCTATCGCATTTTTAGTCAATTTGTCTCATTTCGATGGTCGATATTGTTATTCTGTGTTCATACAATTGACTGACAAATTAAATCTTACCATAGACATAATTCGAATTTTCAAAAAGCTACAAGATTGAAGCGGAAATGATGTGATCGAGCAACGCGTTTCTGTTCTTATATTTTATATCAAATAGTATTGCCATTTTTAAAACTGCATACGAATACATCTTAACTACTTCGCGGAAAATATAACATAAATAACTCTCGTTCGCAATGAACATATTAAGTATACAAGTAACACATAAAGAACATTTGCGAACTACTCATTGTCTATCACACATCTATTGTAAAATATAAACAAGACAATAGGACGCCTTTGGAAGAAGAATTAAAAAGGATTAGATTTGCTGTGCAACCATATTGTGTTTATTAATACAAAGGAGTCAACAACCAAAACATGCATACGCGAAAAAATGCACACATGCGCGCGCACACACGCACGCACACACACCCACTTCCTTTGCATAAACAGTTGCAATAGAGTCAAATACTTATTCCAATACATATGTATACTTTGTTAGTATAAGTAGTAGTAGTAGTAGTAGTATAACAATAATTTACACCAATACTTTTGTATTTTAACATAGCATAATAAGGTCTGCAACCTAATTCAACAAAAACACTAACCGAGAAGCATTTGTTTTCAGTTTTATGATGTTTACGCAATATTTAACATGTGTTTTCTATTTCTGTTGACTCTGAACGCCACTTATTTTCAGAAGCATATCCTAAACTAATTTATCTAACAAAGTCACATGTGGTTATGACTGTCAACTCGATGATAATAAATAATTACAACCCATTACCATCTGTATAGAGGCATATACATTGTACACACATATTAGCAGAATGGCGTTATACATATCGGTTGAATGACCACAGTTTTTTAAGTCAGACAGATTCAACCCTGAGACTGAGGGTAGATTATATCTTCAGGCGTGCTGGATATTTGCATGCACGATGTAGGACAGGATATTGCTCTTTAAGAAAAGAGAATATAGTGCTCGCAAATGAACACACATAATTTACATTGACATTCTCGCAGAATGTGTGTTCCAAATATTGTACTGACCAAGAACACGGCTCCTGTTCCAGAAAGACCGCCGGAAATAGATCGAAGCCAAAGGCATTCACGTTATTGCTTGCTAACGTAGAACATTTACTTCATGTCAAACCAGTGTTTCTAATTTATATACTGTATTGGTATGTCATTCGAATCAACTGTCTCAAATACAGGATCGTTTGTTATCTTATTATTTAACGTTCCCACTCGTATTAATCTGTTCTTACATGATGTAGTGGTAACTGCATCTGCAACAAAAACGATTATAATCGACAAATTACACTCGAATATAGCATAATACAAATGTATAACTTCACATTTTAAATAGTGAAATAACTGCATTAATTGTACATTTCATGTAATTTACACACACGCGACCATACTAGGTTTGTTTACATTGCGCGTATAATTATTTTAATTTACTGGCAGTTGGTTTTTCTCTATCAAATATATATATCTAAATAAACATACATGTAAGTAATATCTAGTCATGTTTTACTGAAGCATAATCTGCTTTGATACGTTTACTATTTCTCAATCCTAAACTAGTATATGCCTTTTTAAAAATAAAATCCAACTTTAAATTAGACGTATATTTGTTCAATACCTAGTCGAGTACACATTAGGCTCTTCTTAAATGCCGTTTAACCGCATGGTTTCCTATAGTCCTAATGTTTGTCCAAGTACGCGGTACGCACATATTAATCAGTGGACAAGATCGATGCTGCATGTGAATTATAATTGTTTGGCCTAAATACAAGACATGATTTGTTTCTATTTCAGTACAAGACCTTGCGTACTTTTATTGCAAGTCTTCGCAACGCTCACTATGAGGAGTTTTGCATTACATTTCCTGTCACATTGGCTGCTACCATGCTCTAAGAGTACAATATGTTAAAACTAGTGTACTGAAAACGAAATGTTTAATAATGAAATATATGGACCAACCCAACTGATACAAAAACAATACAAAAATATGGTGTGACAGTTAAGTAATAGTGCTAAAGATTCCGTTAAACAACGGCAATAACTGGACAGCTGATGTCCTTTTCATTCGCATTGCTCGATCTGGATTGCGAGAATGCTTCCACATGTCATATCATTGCACAAAGATATACAACTTTGATTAACACATTTTCCCTAGACTAAATGGATTGTAAGAATGTATTGAATGTGATTGATGCGTCAACAACACGTTAACTCGTCGTGGGGGATTATAGATGCTGGTAGTCATATTTAAATAACTGGCATAATTGTGCTTCCCACCATTGCTTGTATTGTTAAGTGTATCCGCAATTTATTAAGGTTTTCAAAAATAGATTAACTCTGATTGTTATTGTTATTCATTATACAACTTTGTATCACTTTATACCGCTTTCATTTGCTTGTACGGTTACATTTAACAACCTGTCTTAATCAGAATATTTCACAGATATATACATGTGGTCAAAAATGACTTAAATCATTACGAATTGCGATTATTATTTAGATTTATCAGGTTTCATATTGAAATCTCCCGGAACACTAATGATGAAACATCGGAAATTAAGTAGATATATTAAAGGTGTTCCATTGATATATCTCTATCTCGGAAATGTTTTGTTGTTGAAAGTCTTATTAGTTAAGTTTATAAAGGTCAGGATCTCCAGGTCAAATACAGTTTTAATACTGGTTTGTGCACTAACAAGACTTAAACAAACTCAGCGCAAAAGTAATGTAACTTAAGAAATGATGTTTGATTTATCGTTGCTTATCGGCCAATACACAACGATTAGGAGTTCTGATGGATAGGAATTAAATCAAGAGGGCGTTAGCTAGAGTGGTTTAAAGGCCACGCATCTGGAACGACAAATAGTGGTTTATAGTCCGATTAACAACGATAATGAGAACATTGTTTAGATTCTTACATGATTTGACAAATACTTCTGCAATTTTAATAACTTTATTGTTCTATGCTCCGTTCAGAATCGGGACAACATTTTGCGTTGCGTATTGTGTAGTTTAACAACGATAAGTGTGTTATTTGTCTATAGAAAAATAAACTAGTATCGTGTTAGAATAAACATTAATATATAATATGTTTGTACGCTAATTGAACTGTTGATACATAATAACTACTCTGTAATGTCCAGGATGCTATTAAAAATATATATATTAATCAGAACAATAAACTCTACTGAGAAAAACGCGTTTACGCAGCATCTTTTGGGTGAAGAGTCGTATGTTCGTATCTCTATATTAGTTTTAGTTGAACACGTATGTGATGTTTTCATTCTAAACACATGTATTGTGGTTACGAAACATTTATATAGAACAAAAATATGCAATATTGCGCACGCGCGAATGCTGCTTTGTGCTTGAGCATGACAATAAACATCATGTAACTCATTTTACAGTGTTGCCAATTGTAAAATTGCTAATAAAATATGAGTATCTAAATTTGGACTTAGAAAGCTCCATACTGAAGCTATGCAAGAAACCTTTTGCCCAAGCATCAATCAACAGAACAAAAATAACTGGAATTCTACGACATTTCCGTGGATAGCGTTCATTGGTATTTAAGACATACGGTAATCATGGCTGGTACATTCTAGTAGCACATAGAACATTGACTTCATGCGGCGAAATTAGGCTTCATGCAATTTAGTGTAGAATGATGGTAACTTGTGCTAGCATATGTATAACATTAACACCAACCACTTTAAAAGGTTACATGTATTGAATACACAGAAGTGGTTTATATTAGCCGCATATGTAGAACATTTATTTAAACATCCTACAGCTCACGCATGATTCATCATATGTATAACATTTATTTTAACATCCTACAGATCAATCATGATTCATATGTATAACATTTATTTTAACATACTACAGCTCACTCATGATTCATCATATGCATAACATTTATTGTAACATCCTGCAAATCAAACATGATTAATATGTATAACATTTATTTTAACATCCTACAGATCAATCATGATACATATGTATAACATTTATTTTAACATCCTACAGCTCACTCATGATGCATATGCTATTTCAATTGGCTGGCAGCTTGATGTGATTATTTGTTATGGTGTGAACGTATTATTAACTCAACATCCGAACTTTGTATTCGAAGATTGTTTTTAATGAATTAAGATGGATGATGCCCACGTAAAATACCTGAGAAATGCGTTCTTTTTAAAAGAAACACGAGCTTAGATCGTGAAACTCTTTGCTATGTCATTGCATTTAAGGAAATACCACTCTCTTTTACGCATGTAATTATCTTCTATTGGATGTTCGTCTCCTAGCTGACTTGTAAACAATTGTACACACTTAATATATACGCATTTTGAGTATGCATATATTGTGTATGCATTGTTGCGCTATTAGATAATACACTATTAGGAACAGATGAGTATGCATATATTGTGTATGCATTGTTGCGCTATTAGATAATACACTATTAGGAACAGAATATGAACTAACTGGAGATAATAATCATTAAATACCTCTTTGAAATTTTAAAATACAGTGTATAACAATAACACTTAGTATTAAGTTAATAGAGAAGAAGAATACAGCAAATATGTCAAGAGAATAAATGCATCTCTGACCACGTTACACAGTTTTAACGACTATAAAAAGTTGATACAATACCGTACTCGGACTATTAAAACAGGTCATAGGCACAGACGCTAAACAAAACATATCAAAGAAAAGGTAAACGTGAAGCAGTTTGCAAGGCACATCAAAATCAATCTGATATTTAGACTGTGTTTGATGCTGAAATGTTACGTTTGTTTATCTTCAATATCGCACCTTAGATAAATATAAATTATGTAAGCACAGTGCATCAAACTGTATTACATTTACGATAGCATCTGCGCTTCAGTTCCGTAATTTAGTTGCCCACGGTTAATCACTTAGAAACATATTACGACAAGAGGCGAATACTTGGTAATTTACAAATTATTTTTGCATTAATTTACGTCAATCCCATATATTTTAAAAATATAACCATTTGTTGTAATACATATTGCATGCGTGTTCATATTTATCTATTGTCGGTCGAGTGTGTTGATTGTTTTTATACAAATGGCGAATTAAGTCTCCAACAACATCATATCAACCCTTTAAACTCTGGAAGATAAAATGTATCGAGCAAATATGTTTCCCTTATAAAATCTGTGCGGCAATAATCAGTTCCTCCCTCAAGGTTACATGGTGCATTGTAATAATGAAGAATGTCTTTGCACCTAGAGGAAAAACGTAGGTTGGACTTTACGCCACGTATCGCATTCAGTGTGTTCCATACGTAATGGAGACACTCTACATCGACTGATCTGAAAATACATATTTATGTATTATTCTTTTCTTATGTCTTTAGTTATTGTGTATGCTAGATGTTAACCTGTAAAACCGTTAAAATACTATGTGCTTTTATTCATGTATTGTATTTCAATAGCAAAGCATTCTTAGATTTTATGAAAGTACCGAGAGGAAATAAATGGATTTGCAGCACTAAAATAATTTTTGTTAAATAATTAATAATGTACACATACTAACACACATCATTTGCATATACCTTTACACACAGTTTTTCAACCGTATATTTTAATGTAAGTAGTGCTAATATACATACATATTTTTAAAATATAATGTGTTCTACTTAACCACTGCAATGCAGCAGTTAATGGGGGGGGGGGGGGGGGTGGGGTAAATAATGACCATTGGTGTAAATGGTATATTTATGTCACCTATATAGTAATAGTTCACCTTGAATGTATTTTATTTAGAAAATATAGAACACTATTATGATTAAGCATACATGATATTTTTATTAGTGTTATTATTATTATCATTATTATTATTATTATTATTATTTTTTTTTTTTTTTTATTATTATTATTAATGCTATATTAATAATAGTAATACTAATACTACTACTGCTACTACTACTACTAATAATAATAATAACAATAATAATAATAATAATACAAATATTAAACTACTACCACTACTTCTACAACAACTACTACTACTACTACTTCTACTACTACTACTACTACTACAACTACTACTACTACTTCTACTACTACTACTACTACTACTACTACTACTACTACTACTACTACTACTACTACTACTACTACTACTACTACTACTACTACTACTACTACTACTACTACTACTACTACTACTACTACTACTACTACTACTACTACTACTACTACTACTACTACTACTACTACTACTACTACTACTACTACTACTACTACTACTACTACTACTACTACTACTACTACTACTACTACTACTACTACTACTACTACTACTACTACTACTACTACTACTACTACTACTACTACTACTACTACTACTACTACTACTACTACTACTACTACTACTACTACTACTACTACTACTACTACTACTACTACTACTACTACTACTACTACTACTACTACTACTACTACTACTACTACTACTACTACTACTACTACTACTACTACTACTACTACTACTACTACTACTACTACTACTACTACTACTACTACTACTACTACTACTACTACTACTACTACTACTACTACTACTACTACTACTACTACTATTACTACTACTACTACTACTACTACTACTATTACTACTACTACTACTACTACTACTACTACTACTACTACTACTACTACTTCTACTACTACTACTACTGCTGCTGCTGCTGCTGCTCTGCTGCTACTACTACTACTACTACTACTACTACTACTACTACTACTACTACTACTACTACTACTACTACTACTACTACTACTACTACTACTACTACTACTACTACTACTACTGCTACTACTACTATTACTACTTCTACTACTACTACTACTGCTATTTCTGCTACTACTTCTTCTATGAGCTAATGAGGACCTACATTCGATTACCAGGTAATTGCTAATTTCTCCACCATATCGCTTAGACGAGGGATTAGGCTACAGCATGTTAATGCAATGGCTGTTAGCTAACTCCAATATGTCAGTAATACCCGCTAGGCTAAACGGATGACAGGAAATTAAACGATTATACACCTTTACACTACCCTGTGTTTGTTTCATTTCGTAATGGCGTTCACTTTAACGGATTATTGAAATGTCGCTTCTAGCAAACATCAATTTACTCGGATTTAAACGTCTGTTTACCCTGAGTTCATTGTGCTCGATCGTTTATTTGAAGTAATTCTAACTAATTACCAGCGTGAACAGTGCCTGGTTTGTAGCTTGCTTATATAACATATGAATGTCACTAACAGACATCATCGAATCGAATGTGTTGACTCTGAAGTAACCAATACTATTAAAATTGGAAGTTCAATTACGTTTGCATTTCGTATGCAGGGCGACTAGTAATTTTACTGATGTAGTGGACGTAAATTTCTTTTTGCAAACACATTTGCACCCAATGCCTTGTCAAACTCTTTTTGGACGATCTTGTCACAATTAGAGTAATTATCAATCAAAAACTCATGTTTGTTTTAGGGCAGTTCCTAGGACACAGAACATAAAATAGTTGCGGGCAAAACTCTCTTGAAGACGTATTCTGACACCAAGTCATGCAGTTATGCATAACTTTGGGTTTCCATCATTATTTGTTGAAAGTCGTGCTAAAATATATTATCATATATTTAAATAAGTTTAGTCTGGTCTCACATTGAAAAACTAAAAAAACAAAGATAAACTAATACAATACTGAACTTTTCCATAATTCAACTGTGAGTCCGCATGACTAAATCAGTATATTTTGCATTAAATACGGGTACTGATAGTTGCAATCACCATGAATAATACAAGAACAGTCGTAATGACTTTCTGAGTGGTCACTGTCAGTTGTACAATTATGTTCAAAATACAAACTATTAAATAATTCGCCATACAAAGTATTCTCCTTTGATATCATATTGCCATGAACTAATTGAAAATATTAAACATACGATAATTAATTTCGTTTACTAGGTGATCAAGTAAGTTCTAATTTAAAATAATAGAGATGTACAATCACAAATCCAAATCAGTTCATGAAAACTGAAAACTGAAGATATTTCTTTGTACTGAATGTTTGTCCCTTCACTCAATCATGCTTTTGATTTTATGGAATTTAAAAGACAGCATCATCAAAGCAAAACACAATATGTCAGAGATATCGCAAAGAATGTAACCAAATTGTAAAGTGTATTCCAACTCAGAGGTCATAAATAGCGCAATAGAGCTCTACAGTAAGAAGTCAAAAAATGACACTAGTTCCGGCAAAAAAGACATTTGCGACTTGCCGGGGCTATTATCGAGCCATGCCCCCCGCGCCGCCATTAATTGACCTGTTTGATACATATGTTTTCATTATCATTCATGTTTGTTTTGAATGCCATTTGTGTTTTCTTTATTTCTTTCCTATCTATAACCTATTAAATTTCTTGTCAAAAGACATGTAAATGTACACAGTTTTTACGCTTTATCATGTTTATTGTAATTCTAACTTATAACCAGTGCATGTTTTGGTATTTCAAGTAAGTATTTTCATAGAAGCGACCACAATTGTCTTGACGCAACATGGACGTAGCTTTTAAATATATTTAATTTTAACTTGTCATATATTTATATATCTACATTTGCTAATGATGAGGTAGATCTAATTTATTGTGCAATTCGATAAATCTATTTTATAGTTTAATAATAAGCGTTTAACAATATTACAAATACATGTGTAGATTTGTACTCCAACGTTGTTTCTGTGTAGGACAAGTAATGCCAACGCAATTTAAATGGCTTATTTAAGCCCGTTTGGGTGCTCTCGAGGTAAGTTTGATTGTAGTAGTGAGGTCATTTGTTTCAACAGATCTAGGTCAAACAATGCTGATGTGTCCGGGGTAGGGTTGAAAGCATATACACGTCTTCATCTGCTGTGTTAATAAATTAAATGGAGTCTATGTACAGGATCTGAAACTTTCAGCCTAGAAATTGTAATGTAAAAGTGGTAGGACTGTAGCCTAGGTCAAGAAAATTCTCGATGTGAATTTAATCTTACTAGCAAAGCACCTCTAAAGCTAAAGCAATGCTATTGTTTGGTGCTTTTTGACTCTATCGGCCGATATAGCAGAACTTCTTAATACCAAAGGTATTTTGCCTCTCTTTTCTTCCTTATTTAGTTTTGAGGCGATATGTTATATCCAGTGTAAAGCAGTGTCCGCCATTTTAAGATTCGTATAGATGTTTAAGGCTGCTATAAGGCTGTCTCATAATATGCCCCGCTGTGCCGGGGCACTTTTCGATAAAAACATTTGAGGAGCATTACTGGGGATGTTATACGTACACAAATTTTACCATATATAGTATAATAATTATTAAACCCTTATAAAAACATGTATTTTTAGGAAATTATTCTGACGTGTATTACCTTATTGAAGTTAAATTACAGAAAATAGATTCTGCATTGTCAAAAACGATGTTTATACCAAGCTGCAATTATAATGTACACAAAAACCTACTTCAGATAATACTATCGTTGACAATTCTTGAAAACACCATATTTGAATTGGATACGATAATTCCGAACACATTAAAAATGGAAATCTGCATATCTGCAAAATTCGGAGTGTGTATAATGCATCTGTTTACGGTCGGTTTCGACATGCATCTTCATGATAATCAATACAGACAGATGTACATTCCGTCATCCGCCATTGTCTGCAAAGAACAAAGAACAAAAGACATTACAGCGGCCAACAGACAAAGTTCGTAATTCGTAAGTATGACATGTTACCTCACAGTTACAATTGCCAAAAAACAGCATATAGTTTTTTTCCGATGTAGAAATGAAGACAGACCATATGGAGTTTGCCTATTTTCCATAAATACAAAACTAGCAGAATTCTAGCATGTTTCAAATGAGTACACACATTCAAAGTAAAGTATTGACGTTTTGTATAAAAGTATTGTATCATGTATTGAATATAGATAGTTCATCAACACCGCAATAGAAAATCTTGGTAAATTAGGTTATATAAAATACTTATATTCAATTAATGAACTATGACCTGCGAGTCGATTTATAAAACACGTATGTATTAATAAAACACGTGAACCCGTCATCTAAAACAAAAAACAAATGACCAAACGAAGAACAAATGTACATGTTCGAATACCTCGTCTAAAGACACGTCTCCACAAGCGGAATATATCTGATCCTTTCACACAAAAGCTTTGTAAATCTTGCTATTCTTCCTGAGTATATATGTTTGCCCACATTAGTTTCCATCTCGTGACATTACCAGTAGATGTATGTTGTTCCGTTTTGTTTCGCTCGGTATCACACCCGTTTACTCGCTCAATCACTCACTTATTCAGTTACTAACTTACTCACTCTCTCACAGGAGCATTATGAATGTTTTGTATGAACATTTCATTATAAAACGGCACGAAATATAAGGTATTATGTGTATTCAAACATGTAGCATTAAGTTACGTACGGCAAGTATGTTTAATTGATAGAATATATCACAGCTACATAAGCTTAGTTGAAATATTAACCTCGTCCCACTTGGCTTTGTATCGCTCTGTGCGCAATATATAAACCTTCATGCAAACACATGAACACACTTGCCGACGTTGGATAAACACTTTATGCTAATACATTATCATAATACCCATTTGTATTCAGAAGAAGTGGCAATAAAGCTTGCATCTGTCTCACCACTAATTTTGGTAGTGCAGTCCATATTATATTTAATATACACAACTGTAAGTAACTGATTAAAAAGTATGGAATGGAAATAATACGATGATGCATGCTATTGATTAAATTGGCTGTGCTTCGTAAATGCTGTTTAGTATAAATATAAAACAAATATTAAAAAATAAGACACTCGTTTACAGTGTAGTTTTAATGCGCAATATATATGACAACGATGTATCCCACGTTTGCATCGTTTGTTGTTTCTAGTCATGCGAAGTCATTCATGACCAGACATTGGTAGTTGATACAAGAGTTTTATATTTTCTGAATAATATAATCTAAACACACACTCAAAAAATGTATTTGTTGGCGAATATTCGAAGAATAAAAGATGTATTGCATTGTAATTTGATAGATAAATAATCGATGCAGTTTACCGGTACTTCGGTGTGCCAATATAAATAATACGTATTAACAATCGATCTATTAGTTGAATTAAGATCGTTCTTTGTACTGGATTCATAATTTGGCAGCGATGTTTCTGAACTACGTATGTAATCGTTGATATTGATGCATATTTCACAATTAAAGGTACCCTATCGTGAAAGCATGTTTGCAAATTCGTGTCAAGTATATTTGCAAATGGATACTTGCATAAAATTTACAGCCGTAACCTCGCCGAAAGGTTATCACATCAACACGAATAAATAAAACCCGCAGACGGATTGCAAACAAGCTTGCAAATGCATAAACACTTTGACATCTAAGTACATATATAAAATACTTTGCATTAAATTTATACAAAATAATTTATAACATACAAATACGTCACTAAACACACTCACAGTACTAATCAAACAGGCAAGAAATGATTGCGTTTTCATAAATATATTTCTTTTATCAAATGTTTGCACCACGGCTATTGACACAATATAAAGAAATGCATCTCTAAATAACAATTCATTCTATTGTATATAATGGCTGAACAGCAATAGGGCACATCTCTAGTATGAACAAATATATGTACTATTTTGATATACCATTCCTAGAGCATATAATATTCGTAAAACATGTACATGCATTTGAAATTAGTTTTTCCTTGTGTATTTTTAGATTTAAGTTTTAAACGACATATTGGACGTAAAAATAGTTCATCTCGATTATTTTCCTTTAGCACAGTGATTGTTGATGTATGCAATGTTTATAAGGTTTTGTTATGTATTTTAGTTAATAAAATGAAATGGTCCTATTTTATGGTAAGTCAATAAATCATTGTTAAATGTGCCAGGATCCATTTTAACGGCAATCTACCGCAATTGTCGATACATGTTCATTACAGCAGTCTAATTAATGGTGCGTCACAAAAATGCTACTCGCGCACTTGTCAATGCATGTTCATTATATCAGCCTAATTAATGGTGCATCACAACGCTGTTACAAAAACGAACATAATGAACCGCATCCAATTAATGTCATTATGTTGTGCTTAAGGCTAAATGTATGTTCATTTTATTGGAATGTATGTCCTTCTATTGTGTGCATTTTGTCGCTCTTTGCAACTGATTCAACCCCTGCAGATAGATAAAATATTGTATTAATAAACCATTTTAAAACAAACATATTTTTATCGTATTTTGGTTGTTTTAATAAGTCGCATTTACCACACAGGCTAACTTTGTAAAGACACTTTAAATTATAAGATAATGCATCAGTTTCAATTAAGTTACGCAAAATTATATGTACATATAGGATTTGATACTACCATCACACATATTGTATACAGTCGTTGTCAAAACGAGAGCATATCTGCTAATTTGATTACTTGTCTATTGGTAATTTATGTTTCATGAAGTGTAGTTTTCATTATTGTTTTTTTCCATGGGAATTTTTCCCCACATTTTTTAAATATGCTTTTTAATTGCATATATATGCATATTAAGCGTTGTTTAAATGTTTGCACTAAGACTTTTTTTAAATTAAGTTATGATTAGAAATAACAATCCCACTTTTTAAATGGGAAAAAATATCCGGTGAGAAAAAATGTTATTTTATTAATTAACAAAAAACATATCTTGAGTTAGTAGAAAAATTGTGTTGTTTAATATTTCTTCATATCTTTATAAGCGTTTTCTGAATTTTTACATTTTGAATTTTCCCACTTCCGAAAGTGGGAACATTTTCCCACTTTTACAAATGGAAAAATGTGCCCACTTTAAAAACGGGATTATTGTATTGTGTAAGAAAATGTGTATTTCCTCATTTCTACGTAATGTGTTACTGTTTAAACTATGCTATTCGATGTCTAAATTATCATAATTCCATTGTGTAAACGCATGATAAGTTGAGTATAACCTGTGATACCTAGGTCTTTTTCAGACAACTGCTTGACCGATACTGTACATTTTGTTCGAGCTAGTTATAATATTAAAGTGTTAATACAAGTTAGCATATTATGCTTAATTCGAACGTCGATTAATTTTTGTCATCTATCAATCAGTAAACAATAAAATAAGGTTAGTTTAATGTTTCAAACATTAAAGTGTGTTTCGTGAAACCCGAGAAAACGTTTAAATTTGGTACACACATCATTCCACTCATTTGATGACGACACTCAAACAAAGAAATGTACGAGTAATTAAATTACCGTGTGTCATGTATTTATTTTTTTTCTATTATATATTTAAAATAATTAATAATTAAAATTACACAAATAACGTGAGATCTCTTGTAACATTTCTCAAGTTTGAATAAGTATAAACGAAATGTATGTTGATGTACTATTAAACTAAAAGATGTTGCATACAATTTCTATTTATATCAAAACTATTGTTTTGATACTATTAAAACTGAGATATGCTGCATAATAGTATAAAGTTAATTAATAAAATTGGCATTAATTAATTCAGACAGCCGTATAAGCCGTCGGCCTACGGCCTCAGGCCAATAGAGCAGTCTTCAGCCCAATAACAAGGCCAATATGGATTCAACTAATTAATACAATTATATTATTACTGCATTACTGTCTTACTCACTGACATAATTTTGTGCAGTTGCAATATTTATGGCAGTACGGGGGTATAAAATTAATATATCAAAATATCTTAAGCTAATTGTATTCAGGTTAACATTAGCGTTAAAAGTGCATAGCAGGACGATTGTTTCTTCTTTACCTGTTAATGCATTATTCACTGAATGCATTATTCACTTCGTTCTAGAAAACATGAATAGTTTCCTTGTTATTATGCATCGTTTATGGCTTTCAACAAGTTACAAACTATAGTGTTATGCCTTTTAATGGTGATATTTCGTACATGATTATTTTACGCACCAGCCAGTTAACGGTATGAACTAGTAGTACAAGAAAAATATTAAATAACAGCTATATAAAATTTCATGTTCCTCATTACCTCTAAAGGAAAACAAAGATCCGCGTAGTGGTCATGAAGCGTGCTACATGGAAACAATTAAAGCAAACAATAATGCCAGCAGATAGCGGTTTTCTCACCAATTTCAAATATAATGTACCTATCCAAATGCAGAAAAAACAACAACAAACAAAATGTAGATCAGGCACACATTCATACGGAATTAGTTTTTCCTTGTTTAATTTCGTTCTTTACAAGACCTCGAAGATGTAACAACGCGAAGTTTATGCCTTAATACCTACACACGACACATTTGAGCGATATTTATCGCTCTCACCTTTTTAATACAGTGCTAATTTCGAACAGAAAAATCAAATTACTCATGTTGACAGATTTAAGACAAGTAACATTATTGGTGTAAACACTTATACACTGATCAATCTTATACACTGATACATCTCTTGGTTTATCATATTTCTTACTGACATTGTACTTTCTCAGTGGTCAACTTATATTGTCTCTTAAGCATGGCCCATAAGTATATTTTGAAGCCAGATGGCCGTTCTATACGTGGATTAAAAATAAAGAATTTGACTCGTCGCTTTTCCATTTCAAGCTATTTACTAGTTTTTATTACAAATGTATGAACTGCAAAATTAGTACAGTTTTGCAATCAATATATTCAAATTTAAGCGCGCATTTCAAAGCTCGGGACCAGGCAGGGCGATTTAAGTTAACAAATATATTTTCTTTGTATATTGATGATTTAGCACATTGAAGATGACGTAGCCAACTGCAAGGACACGACATGCAACCTCCAATTACATGTAACCCCTGTTTGTATCGAAATTTTGTCAAGATACTGGAATGCACTTGAACTTAAACAAAACATAAATAAGATTGTTCGAAATGGCGGTCTTTCACGTTTCTATATGGGAACAGTTTTAAAATGGTTAACATGTTTAAGTAGTGGCAGTATAGAAATATAATTTATGGTCCTATTATTTACTCGAAGCTATCGTGAACAAATCCTAAAACTAAGCTGTTGACAAAAGTACGCAAAGCTAGTTTCTCTATGAACACTTCCAAAATCCCTTTGGGTATATTATCCATTCTGACATATTTCAACTTTATGACTGTATATCGGCATGACTAAACTTACAAACGGAGACGAAATACGTTATTTTGATTACAGTGAAATAATTGAAAAATATCCCATTCTGCAAATATTCCATTCTCTATAGTTATTAATAATATGGTGTTCGGAGAGTTCAGTAGAATGCCACGTTGATAGGAATATTATTCGAAATGTAATAAATACATCATCAAATCGCCACCTTAGTATTAAAACAGATGTTAGATAGGCCCTTGTAATCCTAAGGTGGTGAAATGCATTTTGTTTCAATTAATAAATGAATACTACTTAGACAATAATATACGGCAGAGCTGGGCCCGGCATCTATAATCGGCAGCTGCCGATATAATGGCCCGAGCTTCTTTGGCCCGAGGGCCGTTATACGGCTAGGCCCGATTATAGACGCCCTGCCCAGCTCTGCCGTATATTATCGTTTATAATACATATTATCCTGTCACAAGAAAAGAATCATGTAACTTTCTTTATTACACAAAATGTTAACAAAAACACCAAACAAACTTTCCGTACTTTTATTTTACATTCAACTAATTACGCAATACGTGACGCAATTCTAACAAATGACGTAATTTATAAACAGAAAAACAGTGACGAATCAAACCAGTTTTCGCTGGACTCGCAGTTTTGTTGTGACAACGATTATGTCGTGTTTGCTTTTATTTTTATTAAAATACATTATTATTAGTTTAATAGATCATGCATGGACGAATTCTGAATGAAGAATGTGAAAGTTAGATAAATAATATATTTTGAGACTTTGAATCATATATAAAATAAAACGTTCTGACCAGTCATTGCGATTTCGTAAATCGTGTTTCTGGTCAGAATGGTTCACATGAAATCAATATCATTACTGTTAAAAAATAAGGCTTATGGATACAAGACAGTGAAATTGAAGTGCTTACAGTATTTTTGGATTATTATTGTTGGAAGCAATAGATTAAAATTCAGGTACAGTAAAAGTTTCCGATCTGTTCAATTTTGTTCAATGAGTCTTTTTCTCAAACTTAAAGATGCAAAGGCTATAGATCGTATATATATTTAATCAATTTAACTACAAACTTTCGTTATTATTCAGTATTAGCATTTTCGGATATAACCGTTTTATTTTGACTTAATACACTATTCGTGGTCGTTAACGTCGCGCGATCGGATTCTCTTCGATTATCGAAAAATCGGCAGCGGCCAATTATAATTATATCGGCTCAGCGGAGCCGCGTAACGGCCCGTAATCGACGTCAAAATGTTACTATTTTTAGTAACACTATGTAATATACTGTATTATGTTTGAAAGACATGTTGGTTGTTCTGTGTCATGCACCTGATTTTGGCAGTAAATTGCCATTGTTTTATGTGCCTGTCCACTTAAAACGTATTTGGCATTATTATACTTCACTTGATTATTTCTCTATATAATGCATATACTCTGCAGCGGGCAACAATTTGATATGTCGCCCGGCAATGTTGCCCGCTACCGCTATGTCGCCAGGTACGCAAATGATACGGGATTAAGCTTATTTTGTTCGGTATAATAACATAAATCTTGACTTCCTTAAGGGTGACAGTGCGTCTCGTCAACCCTCGACAAACACAAAGCCGTGGTCGACAGTGTTGCCTCGGGTTGACAAGCCCCTCTGTCACCCTCAATGAAGTCAATATTTATATATTGTTAAATATATCCGGAATATCTTTAAACATGCTACATCCGTATCACTACATTCAAACACAAACGCATCGATGATTATTTGTATTATTCATTTACCTAAGTGTAATAGTTTTTATAACTGTTTGTCTTTGTTGCAGGAATTTACTAACAAAAAGGTTAAATCGTTTTAACTACGTTTTATTCAACCTCTGCGGCATGGTTTGAATCATCGAGGTACCATCTAAAACATTATTGAATGAACACATTCGGTTGTAAACACAGAGGTTGCATTGCATTATAAAGTTATTACATTCTTCCCCCTTTTAAACTGTCAATTATTGGCACATCATTTGCATAAAACTGATTGTCTGTAATATTGATGAGAATGACTAGAATGACATATTTAGAGTATAATGTCCCCAAAAGGTAAAACAAATTATTACCATGTCAAATACAACAAAGGCTAGGAAATAGTATAGAATCAGAGTTCTGTTGGGTCTCACAGGCATTATTATGGCCTTTTAATAGTGAGAACACACAATGCTCATTAGGCACTTCATAACAAATTTAGTTTCTTTGGTGGTCTTCGAATACGCTGTGGATAACGCCTATCATGCGGATGTTGAGATGTTGTTCGAGAACTTGGAGGTGAGGTTGGACCCACTGGTTGTTCTAGCATATGCAGAACTGGTGAAGCTGACTCCACGGCCGGGCTGGTATCTATTAGAGCCCTATCAAGTGTAGCAGATCCCAGCGCCGGACTGGAGTTCGTTTGAACTGTTGGGTTGGACGTTGTTCTAGGTCCAAACACTGGATCTAATCCTGACTCTGACATCGGACTGTGTCTGATGGCAATTCCATCGTTGGCTGCCTCGGAATCAAGTAGTCTGCAACCGCATTTCACCAGATATGTCACTTTACCCAGCACTTTATGGATAACGCTAGGAGTCCAATGCCCGACAATTGAATTGGTTTTTACTGCAATTCCCTCATTTTAACTGACTGGTCATGTCGTTTTTTCATCTCTGTTTGCCCCTGCTTCACGATCTTTCTTTATCTGGCTTTGTAAGACTCAATCGCGACCTCAGTTGTCTCCCCTGGAACAATACACATGGTTCTTCAACAAAAAGTCTGCTAGCAAATGGTTTACACTAACTGTATGTGCGCGTTTATCATTATCTTTCATTCTTGCTGTTAGTGCTTGCTTGACGATTTGGACAGCCGTCTCTGCTTGTCCATTAGATGATGGATGATAAGGAGGTGAGAACTTGTGATGTATACCATTCAATTAACACAATTCATGGAAATCTGCTGCTTTGAACTGAGGACCATTGCCGGAGACTATTTGCTTTGCAAGCCCTGTGTTCGCAAACACGAGTCGTAGCTTCTCAATGATGCTTTGGCTGGTTGTACTATTCATTGGAATTACTTACAGCTATTTACTCTAGCTGGCAATTACATCAAAACGACTGATTCTTGTAATTTGCAAAATTGATATGGATGCGCACCATGGGTCGACTAGCACACGCCCAATGATGCTGGGGTCATTCTGGTGGTAGATTTCTCAAAGCCTGAAAGGTGTCACAATTCTTGACCATGTCTTCCACTGCAGCGTCCAGGCCAGGCCACCACGCGTAACCACGGGCAAGAGATTTCATCCGATTTACCCCAATGTGTTGATCGTGCAACTCCCTCAGTATTGCTTCTCTGAGTTTCTCTGGTATAATCATTCTAAGGCCCAACAACAAAACACCATGGTCTACTGACAGTTCATTACGTCTACTAAAGTACGGCTTTATGGCTTCATCATCATTGTGATTTGGCCATCCTGTCTGCACAACAATCATGACCTTGCTCAATATTGGTGATTGCCTTGTGGCATCAGCTATGTTCTTACTGTCTACTGGAAGATCTTCGATAAATGAGACACAAATTTATGTGTACTCAACAGTTTCTGTGTCGCAAACTGGAAGTCTGGATAGCCCGTCGCAATAACCATGTTGTGCAGACTTTCTGTATTTGATGTCATATGAATAACCTGACAGCAAGACTGACCATTTTTGAAGTCTAGCTGCAGCGAGAGTTGGCACTGCTCGCTTTGGTCGAAATATGGTAGTGAGCGCTGAATGATCTGTCAGTAACATGAATTTCCTCCCATAGAGGTACTTATGGAACTTCTTGATTCCAAACACTATTCCCAGTGCTTCTTTCTCAACTTGCGCGTAGTTTTTTTTCAGCTGGTGCCAAGGTTCTTAAGGTGTCTCTTGGACAGCCTTCGTCTTCTTTTCGGTAGGATGGATGCCCTCCGAATCGATACGGTGACCCATGTACACCACAGTATCTACCATGAACTCGCATTTGGCTGTATTGAGTTTCAAGTTGTGTTTTATCAAACGGGTGAATACTTCACTCAACTTTATCAGATGCGCCTCGTCATTGTCTGCCGTCACCAGGATATCGTCAATCCTGCAGACTACACCGGACAAACCCGCAAGTACCGAATCCATTAAGGATTGAAAGATTGTCGGAGCTGAGCTGACTCCATAATCCAGACGATTATATCGGAACAAACCATTATGTGTGTTAATTGTTAAGAGAGGTTTTGAGAATTCCTCGAGTTATAACTGTACATAAGCTAAAGCCAAGTCCAATTTTGAGAACTTCTTTCCACCCGCCAATGTAGCAAACATAGGCGTTAACATTTGGCAATGGGTACCGTTCTCCACTTCTTTCAAGATTGACTAACACTTTAAAGTCACCGCAAAGTCTTATTGAATTCTGATCTGCTTTGGGTACTTCCAGCAACGGCGAAGCCCACTCGCTATGGTCTACCGGCTCAATTACCTTTTCTTCCAAAAGTTTGTTCAATTCTTGAATGGCCTTCTCCTTGACTGCATCGGGCACCGGCCTTTCTTTGAGAACCAAGCTTGTGCATTTTCTTTCAGCTTTGTACTTACTTTGAAACAATGAATGTGTTTGTCATTCAGTTCTGGAACAGCCTCTACTTTCGGTGATACTGCGTTAACGAAGATTGTTTTCCAGTCTAATTTGACTTCATTCATCCATTCATGGCCTAAAAGATTCGGTTTGTCCCCTTTAACAATAATAGCTTTTAGACGTTTATTTTCATCGCTCAAATGTACGGTAAACTCGCCCAGAGTTCCAATGTTTTCGCCTGAGTAGCCCTTTAGTTTTACTGCTGTTGGTTGAAGGTGACAAGTTCGCAAGTGTTTTTAATATGTGTTTTCACTAATAAGTGTCCAGCCACTGCCCATGTCTTATTCCATCCGTAGATCAGAACCATTGACATTTAGCTTAATGTCAATCGCATTGGATTTACCATCTGAATTTAAGTACACCAACAGTGCGTATTCTTCTTCGTCTTTGTGTGCGACAATTGTTTGCCAAATGACCTACTTTGGAGCACTTGAAACATTTGAAGTCTTTATGCGGACATGTCTTTGGGCGATGTTTACCGCCACATCGGTAGCATTCAGGTTGCTGTTGCTTGCCACTCTTGAATGATGTATTGGCTTTGCTCCAGTGTTTAGGCTGTTGTTTGTGTTGGTGCCCCTCATGTTTTGTTCTCAGTTTGTTGACGCTTTGAGTGTCTTTCCCTTGTGCACAGAAATATACCATGTCTTTTTCAACCATTTCCATTGCCTGTGCAATTTTAACTGCGGCCTCAAACGTAAATCTTTCCTCTGCCAACAGCTTTCTCTGCATTGACTCAGATAATAGGCCACATACAAATCTGTTCCTTAATGCTTTATCCAAAAATGTTCCGAAATTGCAAACGACTGAGCTCTACCACATACTCTCCTACCTTTTAACCCTCTTTCTGTTTTCGTTTGTTAAATATGAACGTTTCCGAAATTATTAGAGGTCGGGGGTTGTAATACCCATTTAACAGCCGGATTAGATCCTGGTAGCTGTTGTCCTTTGGCAAATCTAGTTGGACTAAATTCCGGACGACTCCGTATGCTGTCGCTCCGACCACAGATAAAAAGACTGCTACCTTCTTTTTATCCCCGATTTCGTTGGCCTAAACAACTGCATCTCCACCTAATTCTCTAACGATTTCTTCCCTTCAGAAAATTCAGTAACCTTTCCTAAGTTCGACATTGTGGGAGTCGATTATTCGTCGCCAGTTTTATAACTTTGTGACTTTGTTGCAGAAGTTTGCTAACAATAACGTTGAATCGTTTTAACTACTTTTTATTCAATTTCTACGGCATGGTATGAATCATCGAGGTGCCATCTAAAGCATTAACGAATGACCACATTCGGTTGTAAACATAGAGGTTGCATTGCACTATAAAGTTATAACAATGGTCTTTTTTCGAAGTCAATGTTATTAAATACAACACCTCTTCAGTCATAATCATCAATTGTCTACAAATGTGCTATGCACTGTTTTATTTTGGTTTGTTTTTTTCAACGGAAAGAACTAACGGACAGACAGACGAAGATGGTTTTTACACAAAATATTGCGAATGATACTCGTTTGATTGCGTTGTGAACTAATAAGGTTAGTAATGCCGACTTTGTGTCAATTTCGCTGACATACGGTGCCGGAAAAAATGCAATCGCCAGGAATTGGAGTAAACGTTGTGGACACCCCTCTATTTTATCACGTAATATCTTTTTTATAAATGTATAAGACAATATGCAAGTTGGTGTGATTGCTAATAGAACATTTAACAAAAAGTTTGTCGATTTAGATTTTGGGGAACAATACTATTGATTGAGACAAAACTGTTTAATCTCAAAAGTAGGCATTGATTTGACTTGAATTTCGACTTTAAATAGTATTTATTCGAAAAAGTATAAATTGCTTTTATGTGATATCCTGTCCCAACGGTGTATTGCATCTGACATCTTTATACAATATATGAATTTATAAAATAAAAAAAAACATCCACACATAAAGGTATTTATTTGTTGCTAAGTGGTGAAATATATAAAAATATGAGTGAGATAATACCTTTTATTATACCTCACTTTAGTATTTCTCAATATAATGCATATAATGTGCAGCGGGCAACACTTTGATATGTCAACCGGCAATGTCGCCCCCTACCGCTAGGTCGCCCAGTATGAAAATGATACGGGATTAAGCCTATTTTGTTCGATATAATAAAATAAATCTTGACTTCCTTGAGGGTGACAGTGCGTCTCGTCAACCCTCAACAAACACTGTCGATCTAGGCTAAAGCCCAGGTCGACAGTGTTTCATCGGGTTGACAAGACGCAATATCACCCTCAAGGAAGTCAATATTTATATATTGTTATATATATCCGGAATATCTTTAAACATGCAACATCTGTATCGCTACATTCAAACACACAAGCATCGATACTTTTTCGAATCAATGTCAATAGCACACGTATTCTGTTATGATCATCAATTTTGTACAAATGTGCTATGCACTGTTTTATTTTGTTGTTTTTTTTCAACGGAAACAACTAATGGACAGACAGACGTAGATGGTTTTTTACACGAAATCGTGCGAATGATACTCGTATGATTGCGCTGTGAACTAATAATGCAAGTAATGCCGACTTTGGGTCAATTTCTCTGACATATGGTGCCGGAATGTTGGCAAGTTTGTGTGATTGCTAATAGAACATTGAACAAAACGTTTGTCGATTTAGATTTGGGGAACAATACTTTTGATTTAGACAAAACTGTTTAATCTCAAAAGTAGGCATTGATTTGACTTGAATTTCGACTTTCAATAGTATTTATTCGAACAAGTATAAATGGCTTTTATTGGGTACCCTGTCCCAACGGTGTATTGCATCTGACAGCTTTATACAATATATGAATTTATAAAATAAAAAAAACATCCACACAAACAGTTTTTTATTTATTGCTAAGTGGTGAAATATAGTACAATATCAGTGAGATAATACCCTATATTATACCTGACTTGATTATTTCTCTAAAGAATGCATATAATCTGCAGCGGGCAACAATTTGATATGTCGTTCGGCAATGTCGCCCAGTAGGCAAATGAGGAAAGGGGGCTACAATTTACATATTTCACGCGCGCTAGCGCTCGTGAAAAAAACTAGTAATGAGATAACGCGTTATCACACCGAAAACAAACACATGTTTTCTATATATACCCACTGTCTATAGTGTATCGTTGTTACTGAACTTTTGCGCCGGTACTACGGGAAATCGTAGAACGGGCTAGGTCGGGTCTGTTTTACTAAAATAAATGTGTGTCTTGTACAAAACTGAATGCGTGAAACGTGCGAAAAGTTTTAAAGCATATTTATCCAGTTTTTATGCATTTATAAATGCCCATATATGTATGGTCCGGCAGTTTTAGGAGGAGGTTGAAGAAATTGGGAAACATGTATTTTGTCTTTCGCCTTTCGGCTAGTTTTATAAACGATAATGCCCTTATCCTAACCATGTCTGACTAGATCGGCACGGCACGCAATACTAGCAGGTACACAGTACTCACATACTAAATCATATTTTATACGTTTATTTACTTTTCCGTATTTTTGTTTCTTAAACACTACTTATAAGTGACAGTGCTCTTCAATTTCTTAAGAATTATTTCTATGAACTTTACTTCCACGTCGTTTGCTTGTTGGATATCGTTTTCGCACACCCGGATGATCATATTTCGAACATTAAATGCATGAGCTAGCTCTGAGATCTTCCGTCATTACACATGTAAAACAATGTGTTTTACAATGGTTAATACAAACCAAATACGAGTAATGCTATATATTTCTGCTGTGCGTTAACAGACGTTATACTATAGCGCAGATATTCATTCAGAAATAGGCAGACAGTAACATAAAGCAGAAAAGTAAAACATATAACGATATTCAGAACAAGGAAGACATTCTCTCGTAAATACATTTATTCTTATATATATTACCATGGCTGAACACATTACTGTTAAAATATCTGTAGACTATAAATATCACATATCTTTTGACACGAATCCTCGTGAGGTGATTTAAACTCGATACCAAACACGTAAACAAACGTGTCATATTTTGAAAACTGAATGCCTTTGGAATGTTAAGTACTGTAAATGCACACACCCTAACTCCATTGTATTACTTTCCATAGTAGTAGTAGTAGTAGTGGTAGTAGTAGTAGTAGTAGTAGTAGTAGTAGTAGTAGTAGAAGTAGTAGTAGAAGTAGTAGTAGTAGTAGTAGTAGTAGTAGTAGTAGTAGTAGTAGTAGTAGTAGAAGTAGAAGTAGTATTAGTAGTAGTAGTTTTAGTAAAAGTATCAGTAGTAATAGTAGTAATTGTAGTAGAAGTAGTAGTAGTGGTAGTGGTAGTATTAGTAGTAGTAAAACTAGTAGTAATAGCCATAGCAGTAGTCGTAGTAGTGGTAGTGGTAGTGGCGATGTTAGTAGAAGTAGTAGTAGTAATAGTATAAGAGGTAGAAGTAGCGATAATGGTAGTGGTAGTGGTAATTGTAGTAGTAATAGTAGTAGAAAAAGTAATAGTAGTTGTAGTAGCAGTGATAGTGGTAGTAGTAGTAGTAGTAGTAGTAGTAGTAGTAGTAGTAGTAGTAGTAGTGGTAGTAGTAGTAGTAGTAGTAGTAGTACTAGTAGTAATAGTAGTAGTAGCAGTAGTAGTAGTAGTAGTAATAGTAGTAGTAATAGTAGTAGTAGTAGTAGTAGTAGTAGTAGTAGTAGTAGTAGTAGTAGTAGTAGTAGTAGTAGTAGTAGTAGTAGTAGTAGTAGTAGTAGTAGTAGTAGTAGTAGTAGTAGTAGTAGTAGTAGTAGTAGTAGTAGTAGTAGTAGTAGTAGTAGTAGTAGTAGTAGTAGTAGTAGTAGTGGTAGTAGTAGTAGTAGTAGTAGTAGTAGTAGTAGTAGTATTGTAGTAGTAATAATAATAATAGTAATAGTAGTAGTGGTAGGGGTAGTGGTAGTGGTAGTAATAGTAATAGTAGGATAAGAGTTGAGTATGTAGTAGTAGAGTAGTAGTAATAGTAGTAGAAATAGTGGTCTATTATGTTGGAGGTGGATAGTAAAGTGTTTTTGATAGTAGTAGTAGTAGAAGTAATGGTAATAGTAGTTAGTCGTACCTGTAGTAGTAGTGGTAGTTGTAGTAGCAGTAGTAGTAGAAATTGTAATAGAAGTTGTAATAGTAATAGTAATAGTGGTAGTGGAAGTGGTAATGGTATTGGTATTGGTAGTGGTAGTTGTAGTTGTAATGGCAATAGTAGTAGTAGTTGCACTGGTAGTAGTAGTAGTAATAGCAGTAGTAGTAGTAGTAGTAGCAGTAGTGGAAAATGCAGTAGTAGCATTAGTGGAAGTAGTGGTAGTAGTGGTTATAATAGTAGTAGTAGTAGTTTGTGATGACAGCATGTACTTTGTTTGTTTATATTAAGTATTATTTTCGCAATTAAATAAACGTCTACATACTAAAATTTTAAAGAGACCGCCCAAGAAATATAAATGTAGAGCTTTAAGTTTTCATATCAATGTTTTACTTGTAATTTTGTAAACAAAGATATTATATCGTATTGCCCCTGAAATCAGCTTTTGGGCGTTAATGGGCCTTCACAATTTATTCCACACGTTTACTAACGTCTTATTCAATTTTTCTTAGTATTACCTGCCTTTGAATCGGTGTATTTGATATATTTTAATTGCTGCTAATTATTAGTTCCTGTTGCATATTAATTTGTATTTGAGTAAATAATAAAGTTCAAGTGTTCTGAAGTGTGTTGTAATTAGTTTTTTAACAGGAACGAATTTACACATATTGTTATAATTATTATTATTTAACTTGAAATGCAAGTATTTTATAATAACATGTATCCACTGTTGCCCTATTATTGTTTTAGTCAGGACAAATAATCTCTCGCACACATCGATAGTTTCCCCACGAGTTGTTTCCCTTCTTTCGATGTTTTAATAATAAAATCAACAATTATTTTACAATACTACTTATAACATCCGCGGTAAAACCATATAACATATCAGATACGAAATTGTGATTATATTACCGCTGACCGATAACCAATGAAATTGAACGATATGTTGATTCCTTCGTTGAATTTCATTGTCATATTTACTCATTTTGAGTCTCTGTTTTGAATGACGAATTATTGATAAGTCAAGCACATCATACATGTCTTTGTTTTTATTTGCACACAATAATACATGCATTATAAAATAAACATCGCGAAAAACTTCGTTATGTGTGGTCCGAAAACACAGACGTTTAATATATTATTATATGCCTAATATCAAGATCTTGTGTTGCATTGGACAATGCAGTTCATTATAATATCATAGCAGTATACTCCATATGTTTTACGTTGGTATATTAACAAAGGTATCTACTTAATTTTAAAGAGCTGAGCAATATATTGTTTAATTAGATTGTACCCAGCATGTCTCTTGAGCACTTGACACTCATTTGATTATGCATTATTTCTCATATTGAGTGCAAACAGTATTTTATAAAATTGCCTAATGGACCTATTTTAAGTAAAATTAGCTCATATATGAAATACATTTTATAGTTATAGTAGTAATAATGATTAACTTGGACGCTCGAAGGAAGTCAAAAACTGTACCCATGATGATTGGTTATACAGACCACTACTTTTCACGAAACATACCAGTAGGTACTCAAAGTCGAGTAGAATTACTAGTTCACATAGACCAATAACACTTTGCTAGGTTATCTAAGATACACATTAGACTTTGTTGAATAGTGTACCGAATAATGTAGTAGAACTAATGAACAAACTGTTCATGGCTAAAAAAATAAAATAATACAAATGAAATAATTGTTATTTCATAACACTTTTTCCGTCTTCACTACACACACAAAACGACAAAACAGATTTTGTCGAAAAACATTAATAAAATAAATATAATCTCGTATATAGACTCGTGTACATGCATGCTTAGCGAGTAATATTAACCATTACGGCACGTTATTGAAACTATCCAGCTTCACACCTAATGCTGTTTTAATATTTAAACTGCAAGTTGAGGTTAGCTTATTGACCACACAGCTTCCCACTTCATTATAAATCTGCATGGCGTCTAACAGGGCTTCTTAATGAATTGCGCAGTGCGTCTATGGGTTTCTCCGCGTCGCTTGAGTCCGGTATATATTATGTTATGTGTTTCGCTGGTTCTGCATATATATGAATTTATGCTTACATACACTTATGGTAACATTTTATGTAAATATGGCAGTTTTCGTGAGTAAGTGCTAGTGTCGTGATTTTGTTTGTGTTTCCCACTACCACAGGCCCTTAGAGATAAGACGTTTTATATTTAAATCATAATGACTAAGCAATACGGTTTCTCTGCTTCATAAAAACATGTTTGTTGCATTTTAATATGTCGTTAATGCTCGTTTTGTGTAGTAAATTCAATGCAACTTAATACATTTTAATTTATGTAATTAATAATGAGAATTATACGTATGATTCTACATATATATCGTATATGGTAATGAATACCACTAACAGCGCTGTTGATCCTAGCGTTGAGTCCCTCAAAAGAAATACAAGTTCTGTATTGATTAATCAATTCTGCCTCGATTATTTGTTTTTGCGTAACAGTATGATCCGCATCAGTGCAACAACGAAGCAATTTTGCATACGGCGTATAAGATAACAAACATTTGCTTGTCTGCTAATTATTGCGTACATTTCCAGATTCTAGTGTTTGATATCGTTGCTATGAATCGATAAATCCGTGCTAACTGATAAATCCGTGCTAACTGAACATTCTACAAGAAAGAAGATTGTAAGCAATGTCACTATGACAATTATATTTGTTTTACTAAACACGTATTTTTTGTCTTAGTCTGTACACATATAAAAATTTGTCTTTTGATTATTGCGTACCTTTATCGTTGGGATCCCACTGAAAAGATGTATAGGTGGTAATATGTTTAAACCGTTATCATCTGCTCCAACTGCAGTCCCTTCAATTACAAATATCTACATTTAGTGTTCAGGATTATTTAATTGTCTGTTCTATTTTAGTAAATATCGTTTTATTTTTGCATGTTTGTTTTTTATGTCATAAACTAACTACACTTTGTATAAGGAATTTCACATTGTAAGATAATATATCAGCTGCAATATAATTTTGAGAAAGCATGCTTCTACACGTTTTTTTTTGTCTGCTAATTATGTCCTACCTCTACCATCACTACTTCCAGCTATTTCTTCAAATAACTGTCGTTAAATAACTAGACGCACTTCTTGAAGGGAATTTAAATTGAAAGACAATACATTGGCAGCAACGTAATTATGGGAAATTTATGTACGATTGAACACCTATTTTTTAATATTATTTCCTGCCAATTGCGTTGCTTTAAATCTTTGTAAAGAAACTTCTGCCACATGCTAATCTCGATGTATTGGAATTGCAGTTTAAGTTGATTGTGTTATTTTACAGTTTTCAAATCTTTAATGAACTTCATATGGAATTAACGTCCTATGTTTCTGTATCATTAACACATCAAATATAAAGTCAGGTATATTACATTTGCAACATTTGCTGCAATATTGCTTCCGACATGTTTTGCAATAATTGCAAAAGAAGCAAAGTAGAATCCCAATTGTCCCGCCTGCGACGCCTTAACACGCAAAAACAATTCCGGCGATTGCTTCGTCGTTCAGCTCTTGGGGAAGATTCGCATGAAATATGAAAAAAAATATGCATAAAGTGCTTATGTCTTCTATTGGCAGCATATATTTAACAGTAACTTTAATATGTTATTACATATAAGCAATACCTTATCGTTTAATATTTGTTTAATAATCTCATCTTGCAAACAATTGAAATCATATTCCCGACGCTTTAAACTAGTGGTACACGGGAATATGTGTTAAGAGTGTACTACCCAATACCTATTGGGTGGACATTTCGACGCTTTTGTTTTATCATGTGTCGTTTAATTTATTAATCTAAACCACTTGAGAAGACACGTTCGTTTTACACAACGACCATGTAAATACAAATAGAAGTTGATAACACAAAGTCGACAACAACATTAATCGCTGCAATAATCCATAACAGATTTGCGTCATTTGCGTTTTCTTGAGAGTTCTTTTCTTTTTCTAACTATTTTGCCTTGTCATTTCTGAAGCTACACAAACGATTGTAAATTAAGTTATATTACCCAAAAATAATGTTCAATTTTTTTATATTGTCAAATAATATTCTTCCTTAACATAACATTTCTCTCTTGAATGGATTTTATTTTCATTTGTATTTGTAAAAGGCATACCCTGTGTGCAGAAAACTAGTGCAAATGTGATACTGTTTCACGACAAAAATATATTACCTGTTGAATGTCCATGTGTATTTCCGACGTTGACGGTGTTGTTGCTAAATATATAGAGATATTTAAAATATCTACTGCTAGGTATGTTTTGAGCAAGACTACAATAACTTTAAGAGCACAATGATTATAAAACAACACAACAACAACAACAACAACAATACTACTTCTACCACTACTACTGCTGCTACTACTACTACTACTACTACTACTACTACTACTACTACTACTACTACTACTACAACAACTACTACTACTACTACTACTACTACTACTACTACTACTACTACTACTACTACTACTAATATTAATAATAATAATAATAATATATAATAATAATAATTATAATAATTATAATACTCACCACAATAATAATAATAATAATAATAATAATAATAATAATAAATATAGCAACAACAATAATAATAATAAACCTGGTGTTTTTTCCAAGCAGATTGTCTTCGTGTTCGGTATTGTTGGTTTAGAGCAGCTATACGTTCCTGACGTAGTTTCGTTAAAATATATAAACAGTTAAAGATACAGACGTCAGGTTCGTAGAGAAAAACCGTGTACACTCCAACACTTGTTGGCTCAATGTCACAGTTTATTAATAGAGACCCATAACAGTGCCCGATGTATGTTTGATTTTTTGAACATTCGATTGATGTTTGTCCACCTATCCAACTGTAGTTAAACAGCA
>CM051029.1:2226077-2466168 GCA_027627225.1 Congeria kusceri | reverse complement strand
AGGTTTTCAAAATTTACATTTGGTAAATATAAATCATGTCAATTGAGTTTAAAACCAGAGAAATGAGACAAGGGAACACTTAATGAAAAGTTAGCTTTCTGCAAGTATCACACCTAATTAAACACACACAAGTCAGTTTAGTTTCAAAATTATTAAAGCAGAAATCGAGTTGAACATTGTAACTGGTGCGGTGCATAATAATCGTTATTTAACGGTGGAGTTATTTAATATTAATGAACGTACGTAATTATAAGCAATATGAGAATCAGACGATCGATGTGCGCATAATTCGCTGATGAATTTAGCATACAAACTGTATCGTTAAATGGGGCAAATATAAGAAATTTGGATACATATAATACATTTGCAGTTGTTTAAGAATAGAAATTGTTGTATGCATTTTTAGTGGCTCATTGGCTCGACCCTATGATCCTTTGCAGAAAAGTTGATTTTACAAACATGCATGCTACGTTTGTCACAAAACATCATCACATTATTTCAGGTTTCCACACACTTGGATATCATAAACCGCTATGATTTTACAGTCAATGATATTCTTAATTATTTTCAGGATGTTTACATTGATATTTTTCCGAGGTATTATCTTATTTCAATAACGTAGATTATGGAGTATTTTTAGTGTATACTTTTACATTTTTATCAATATTACGCTTGCTATAGAATGTCATTTTCATACACGAATTGTTTTTTAGAAATGAATTGCGATACATGAAATCAAGTGGTTTCACAAATATTATGTAGTTAAGATATGAGTTGGAAGATAATTATCATGATGATATTCGTGTTAGTTGGATAATGCAGATGGGCATGCACAAATTAAGTGTTATCACGAATATCCTCTACATGCAAACAAAAATAAGTTTATGTTAACCATTGCGCAGCAGAAATTCAGAAAATACATTTTCTGTTTGGTGCCTTATAATTTTGTTGAGTGTATACTTTGTTTGTGGATTATATTGCTTTGTTTTCCAAACATTTCAGTCTATATGAATATGTCAAAAGTAATAAATAATTGTCACAAGAATATCACATTAAATACATGTATATTTTGCAAATAGATGTTATATAAAGTAAACATTCAAATCAAATCAATGGTTTTATACTTTCGAGTTGAACCAGATTTATCTCATTAAAGTTATAAACTTTGCTCAATTTTACAACAGCAATCACACCATATTTGCATATTTGTAATGCATTTATAATAAAGATATTACGTGATATAGCAGAGAAATGTCCAAAACGTTGGCACCAATTCGTAACGATTTAATACTTTTACTGCTCCATATGTCGGTGAAACGTGATCAACAAAAAGTCGGCATTACTTGCTGTATTGGTTCGCAACGCAATCTTAGACGATTCTATCATACTATTTCGTGTAAAAGACATATTTGTCTGTCAGTCCGTCCAATGGTTTCGATATAAAATCGTCCATGGTATATTTATCATGTGACCGATGAGTACATGTGTTAATTATTGAATAACATTCACTTTGAAATTGACTTTATTTACACTTAATTTACACTCTAGTAGATAAACAAAACAAATAGCTATCGATAATTGCGTTTGTTGGAAATTAGTCTGCTACATGTATAAATCTCCGATTTTAAAATACGTTCATGTTGCGTGTCAAACGGCTTGTTTCTTGATCAAATCCAATGACCAGTTTTTCCCGGGAACACGGAACAATATGGAACCATTTCACATATAAGAACACGAAGTTCGTCATTGGTCGGACAGGACTGTACACGTCTTTTCGTTTACTTTGTGAAACTGATGAAGATGGTTGCTACATAATTATCAGCGAAAGTGTATGTGGTTGTTCCCATAATCTTTAAGAAGATTTCGGTAGTTTTTTCTGCGCATCTTTGATTTAAATCTTCAAAATATGAAGTGTCTTGACAGATTATACTCATTATTAAATAGTGTGTAAAATGTAATTATTAACTAGAATTATGTATATGCATATAATTACCACGGTTGTAGGAATGACTTAATGATTTGTGAAAGTTTGTAGATACACTGAAAACGAAAGAAGAAACGCGCAGCCTGAATATTGGAGTCGCATTTAACTGTGCACTTGTTAATGAGAATGTGTTTTGGTTATAATAAATATTTGTACATATTTATAACAAACCGACGTTATTTAAATAATTATAATATTAAATACTTGTAATATAATATAAATATATCAATGTATTGTTATAAAGAATGACTGTCATGCTATCCTGTTTTTAAAGACAAATATCGAATTCGCACATATAAATTACCTTTTTTTTCTCGAAAACATGCACGGTGACCCTGTGTAGTCTTTTTTTTTTTAAGTTTATTCAGCAAATGTATATGTATTAACTATTGAAAAATCTGGACTTTTCACGGAACAGATTTTTTCTACCCCTAAAACAAAGCTTTTATATGATAACAACATGTAGATTTTTGTACGCCAAAAATGGATTAAAATGCTATTTTGTGAAATATAATGGTATTTTTTTTATCATGAACGGACTGCTTTTTTAGAATATGGCATATTAACCAACAGAATGCCATCTTGTTTGTACCTATCACTGGTCAATACGATGTTTCTGCTAAAATAAAAGAAAAAACAGAAAAAAAACTATTCTAAAATGCTTACATTTGCAGGTCTTTTTCCGGAAAAATATAATTCGGTGACCCCCTTTTTATGGTTTTATTGTATTAGGCATTGAACGATCTACAAAATTAGTAAGAATGAAAAACAAATCCATGGAAGGAACAAACGTAGAAATGGTCTTTAATACAATAGTTTTTCATCTTATGCAAACAATTTTTTTTTTTCCATATTAACAAAAATAATGATGATTTTAGATGGGCATGCCAATTCATCATATACCGTAGTTTTATCAGAAACCATTCGATTCCTCGTGCAAATCATTGAGATATAATAAAAGCGTATCAATAATGTACACGTGAATTAACTCTGGATTTCCAAATCTGTTTAAAGAAACGCACTACGAATTACTCTGGATTACATATAACACGGGAATTTATATATGATTAGCAAACACAGAGTTAATTTTAGGTTAATTCCCCAGTAAAGAGATTGGGCATTAGAGTCATAGTTTCCCGTAAAAGGAATTCAAATCCTATGCATTATTTTTGCATGGAAAAATCCCGTTATTGTGGTCATTGAATTGTTTCAATTTCGAGGGTCGTCTAATAAGCCTATACTAGTATCAGAATTGAATAAAGACATTGGTACGACACATTGAGAAAACAATAGCACACAATGTGGTTTTCTATGCAAATTTACTTACTATAGTGGTCAGAAACTTACCAAGTAATTTTTAGTTCGTAAATCATTGCATGTAGTATATATTTTAAACTTTAAATACTGTACAAAACGTTTTAGAGACGGCCCTCAAAATGACTTGTCCAGTTTATGACAAATAACATTACCGTAAGCAGTACAGTTACTCATGAAAAGCATGGAACTTGTGAAAATCACCACACTAGCAAATAAAACAAAGCACGTGTTTATTAACAGTTTACTTGGAGGATCGGTGCTTTTATTTTAAACGGTATTCAAAAATCAAATAGTTTCCAGACGTTGGGAAGCTTACACATACAATATTCAATTTTACCAGACATATTTTAATTGTTTAATATGAATGTTCACCTTAAATGAGGCTTTAAGAATTAACATACGGCATATATAAAGATATGCGATTATTCAAGAATTATATAACTTATATTTAGAACAATGAACAGCTGATTTGGATAAAATCACAGTCGAAACCAATGTCCATGTTCCGCAATATATCTATTGCATTAACCTTCATATGGATAATTTTTTGAATACTCGTTGCTTCATGAAGAACGCTGAGAATGTAGGTGCTTGCTTTTGAACACATTTAAAAAAATAAAGCTAAAGACTTGCAATATAATATGTACTTCACTTGTCATTAGGCAAACACCGAAATTTCATATACATGTAATAGCGTTCTTATTTGTATATGCAACATTTGTCAATGGATAGTTTTTCATTAAAAAAAACCATTCTTGAACACAAATTAAGAATGTACTTATATTTTCAGGTTTTGAAAGCCTCACAGGTCCACTATTTTTTGAAATACTATTGACTGTCAGAATATTCGATTTGTTTCTGCTGTCCCTGCCAGAATGTGGCAGCCGGAGGATTAGCGTCATTCTCACTGCAACACGTTTCACCTGCTGGAGTTGATGACAAAGATGTATTCTAAAATTCATGTGATTAACGTATGTATTTTTAAAGTAACAAGACCTTTGAATACAAACTTTAACCAAGTGGACGCCGACGCCGGTGCGAGTAGGAAAGCTCATATTGTTTCCGGATATTCGAGTTATAAAGAAATAAATTCGAAAGTCGCACAAATAGTGTTCATATATCTGCATACGCTCATTCTTTGTTTAAACATGTTCACTTCATTTTTTGTCCTGTTTTGAAGTTGTGTATTTGCGCATTTGTAATCCGCGTTGTGTGTTATTTACTAATTGGAACATAATCGAATTACTTTATAAGATGTTGCACAATAATGCCTTAAAGGCCTAGTTTAAGGAATGTCTGGCCTCCCAATTGGGTATTCCACTCTATGTATTGGTTAACCATAATATATCGTATCATTATCTATAATCTTTTCTCTCAGCTGACTGAGCAATATCTAAGTGCACAATTTCCTCTGCAGCCGTGTATTGATATTAGCTGATAAGGTCGCCACTCTGTGTCCACATTGTGACCACAATAGGGTGTACACTACTCCAGATTTGGAGAGGGGGTCAACTAAAAAAGGATTTAACTAAGCCTTTAACGAAGTGTTCGACACAGTACCAAATTATTTAATATAATGAAGGTATAGCTAGGCCGGACCGCGTGTATTATAAGGTATTATTTATGCATACAGCAATTTGTGTTCGATCCCGTACTCTAGTTATTAATACAATTAAATGAGCTGACAGGCCGGGCAAAATCTACTTTTATGTTTAAAATGTTTATAATAATGTATTATTCATACTAACACTGGTAATTTGTGTTCCAATGTTTTTAATAATAAAATCACCAGATCGGATGAATCGTGAATACTATAATATATTTCACGTTACATTTCTTTTTAGTGAAGTTGCGAGGGCAGCTTGACATTAATGCAAGTTTCTATTGTGGATAAAACACACGTTCTATCTGACTGAGGAATAACAATAACTGTTTGTAAAAACGTGAATGGCCCTATAGGTTATAAGCAATATTTAAAATATCAAAGTTGGTGTAGATAAGGTGAAAACTGGTGGACATAAAAAGCAAAACATGTTGCATTTGCCAATTTTAGAAAAAATCAAGGACCATAACCATGCTGTTCATCATTCATCATAAAAATTGGCTAAGATATTATGCTCTCCAATAGTTTTATAAAGTTTGGTGAAGACCGGATGAAAAATGTTGAGAGCGGAAACGTCTACAATGGCCAATTTTAGATTATTCAAGAGCCTTGACTCCACAATTCCTGAGGCTATTTGGTTGATTATCGAACTTGACGGATACATTAGGTCCACAAATAGTTTCATAAATTGTAGTGAAGATTGACCTAGTAGGCGGAAACTCACGTGGTTTACCGACCGACATTAACAAACCAATATACCCCGCAATGGGGCTTGATATCAATGTTTCCGAAGAGCCTGTCTGACCTATATGATTTACATAAAAGCAACGATAAGTACTCACTCTCAATTATAGTATTGTAGCTATTGTCCATGACCTATAACTTCTAACCTGCCAAGCTGTTGGCCTGCCCGTGCTACTTGCACAATATACACAGCGCTCTCCACAACCTCAGGTAGACTTCCTTGTCCAGCTAGCAACACCCAATTGGTTCAATAACCTAGCTGCCAGTGCTGCAATAAGTCTACAGTTAATTACAATAACAGTACCGCTGCTAATTTTATATTGTGTTAATTATACTAAAGTAACTACAGCCTGTTCAAGCTAAGTGGACTACCTTCCGATCACAGAAGTGCTTAGTACAAACGGTGGCCCATCTAGGGTATCTACATTTAGTACAAGAGTCTTACACAAAGCAACTCGGACCTGTAGCACTTTATTATTTATGGGAAGGGTCGTCATCTAATGTTGTTTAAATCTGTGACCCAACCCTTCTGCTTTTTTTAAATATTTATCTATGTTGATTATATACTACGTCTTCTTTATGCTGTAGTTGAACATTTGTGTATTACTTGTAAATATATTATGAAAAAAAAAAGTATTAAACTGTAAACTGTATTATTTTTCCTGGCTTATTACCGTCCGATCAATGCAGTGCATGGTAAAAAAGCAAGTGAATATTAATAATTAGTTACTTTTGAACAATGCGAACGCTGTGCCGACCGGAAACAAACTGACTTTATTAAGGCCCTCCCATTGTCATTAGACCACCGTTGTTGTAAGCGCTGCTATCAATAAACTAACAGGAACGATCGTTTACCTCCTTGACAACTGTATCAATCATTTCAAAACTTCCAGATAAACAGTGTGCTACGGAATTCCATATACGACAACATACTGTAACCGCCTACTGCTGTCAACCGTCGACTGTGTATAATTTAATGCCTAAACTACGGTGGCATGGATCGACATGCTACATATTTATTTCTTTCACGCGCGCACGTGAATGGCTAAATGCGAACGCGAAGGTCTTTACGTGCGCATGTAAGTGTCTTTTCGCGCGCTACTGACCGTCTGTGTTAATTGGTTGAAATGTTCATAAAATTAACTTTATCTGGACATATTTGTAAACAGTGATTGTGATCATTTCTGTAACCAAGATAAACAAACTGCATGCGAATGTCCGGAATCTACGATAGTAAACGAATATGAAAAGTATATTTTTACGAAGTGTTCAAAAATAACATTTCATAAACAGGGAAAAACATACACATGCTGTGTTATAATGTGATGGCCAACAAATATAAAGAAGTGACTTTGGCAAGCAGTGAAAAACTTAATTACAATTGTACTTCTGCATGTATACTTTGTTATACATATATATCATTAATATGTATATGTCTATTATGCATGCCTTCATGTATGAATGTATGTATGTATGTATGTATGTATGTATGTATGTATGTATGTATGTATGTATGTACGTATGTAAATATACTATGAGCAAAAAAATATCGCACACACGAAAAAAAAAAAAAAAAAAAAAAAAATCATTTACAAGAAATATAGAGCTTGTACCTGTTTTATGGAGAAATTCCACAGAAAAAATACATAATAATACTGAAATACTTCAATACGTTTTACTCATACATTTAATTATACACTGAACAGCACTTCTAACCCGACACTTACTAAATTCGCAATAAAGTGGTCATTTTTCGGCGAAATTGTATTAAATGTACGCAGTCATTCTCTAACATATGTATTAGTATGTAAGATTTAATGTCATTAATTGAATATATTGATGCTAAAAGTAGCATAATAACACAATAACCATAAAAATAAAATTTGCAAAATATTTCAATAAACAACTTGAACATTCTAAGGCACACTATACGGGACCGTTTTCATCATTTTGCACCAGTGAAGGTAGGTGAATGAACAATATGGATTTGTTGTTTTAAAAATGTATCATTTCATACTAAATCATTCAATGAACAAATAAAACTTGATTGAACATCTCTGGGACAAACTAAACAGGTGTTTTAGAAAGCGACATGTAAGCATTCGAAAGCTGGTGCAATTGGAGCAGGCTCTAATTGAGGAATGGGGGACGATTCCTTAATCTTTCGCAAACAACAATGATATTTCTATGAGACAGAGGTACCTGCATGTCTTAGGAACCATGGGAGGACACACGTTGTATTAATGGTTATTTTATGAACGCCGTGTTGTGCATTATCATCATATAATATGGTTTAGCGTTTTCACCACAAACACAGTATTTTGCGAATTTTCTTTTTAGCGTTATTGTTTAATTGTGTTAATGGTAAAATCAAAATGCAATAAAATGTACAAGGGAATATATGTGTCATTGATTTAATCGCTGTCAAAATGTGATCAAATGTGGCTAACAAATAGCCATTTGATTAGGATTAATGTAAGTGTCGGGCTAGAAGTGCTGTTCAGTGTACATAAATATCATTACAACACATATAGAACATGTACCTCTTTTATTGCGAAAGTCCACAGGTTCTTACTAAAACTAAATCAGCGATACTAATGCCAGGACTTACCATAAATTACGTGCCGATTTTCTCGAATTATTGCATATATTATATACGATGTTTGATTGACCTTTCACGTGCGCACATTTAGACGGTCACGTGCGCACGTAAATACATTCAAGTGGGCACATAACGAACTTTACGCGCACACGTAAAGACCTCCATGTGCTCATGTAAAGACCTTCACGTGCGCACGTATACATTTACGTGCGTACGTACAAGTAAAAAAAATATGTATCATGTCACCGCCATGCCACCGTAACATAAACAACTTACTTGTTTACAGCGTTCTGTTAACTGCGTAATGCGTATTGTTAACTGCTCACCCAGTACGCGCTGTTTATACTGTATACATATCGGTGGAAAACGCCGTCAATATAGAGATAATAAAAGAACGCAGTCCATACAGGAGAGGCATAGACGCAATGCGAAGTCTGTTGTAAATTATTCCAATTTCTGTGCATTATCTAAATTAGCGCCCTTCTATATTCTAACCAGATTTAGAAATCAAAAGTTTAATTAACAGTTAAAATAATAATTGTTGTTGTGTATAAAGGTAACACTCTTTAATATGTCTAAGTTATAGCAACGGAGTAGTGGATATGGTGTCCGCCTGCGAGCGGGAGGTCAAGGGTTCGATCCCAACTCAGGGAGCATTCTCAAGATGTTTCCAAAGACGCCAAGTACTGGTTCTTTCCAGGAACCGGACTCGATTGTGTCTTTATAAGACTAATGACTTCGATGCAATCAAGCATAAATAATTAGGTTTAAACTAAGTTACAGCGTTGCGCTATTTTTACTTAGAACTAAATTCACATCGGCATCATATGTTAACATGTACTACATTTTTACAATAATGTATATTATTACATTCGTTTCCATTTGTATTTCATTTTTGAAGGGTTTGGTATGATTTTAATACAAATATGCGCAGTAGTCATGGAAACATATTATTGCAGATCGCTTTGGAAATTTAAGCCAGGTTTCGTGAGTTCTCCCCTAGTAGTACCTCTGATTCCAGAAGGGCAGTTGTCAGTTACTGGCATAACTTGGTACTGGTAAACCGTTTGGATCGGTTAATCTTGTCCAGGAAAAGTGTGAGTAGGGTATCTGACCGCCGCTATATGACTGAAACATTGTTAAATACGGCGAAAAATCCAATCACTTGTAGCTCTTCGCAAAATCACTGTAAAATCACTGTACGCACACATACTTTTTTTTTATTTACATGTTCGTCTCTCATATCTCTTTTCTGACTGGTTTTGTACATATATATCATGATTTTATACTGTGCTATAGTTTGTTGTACAAAAGTGGAACTTAAATAAGCTGTTCTGTGTGTCTGTCTGTCTTTACAATGTGTTAATGTAAGCTATATTGCGTTGCAAATGTGTTGTATGAATAGTATCTTTATAGTATATATCTCGTTGATTTGTAATTATGTATACAGAAAAATATAAACAAATATTGAGTTGCGTCATTTATATTCCTTTTTATTGATTTTTGTTTAATTTATTTTAATGATTACTTATTTTTGTTAGGACTATTGCCGTGCGTATGTTCGTTGGTCTTATTACTGCTTTTTTACATAAATCAAATCAAAACTGCAGTATACACATCTTGTTTTTTCTTGCATATTAATATTGCATTTTTTTCTATAAAGTATAAATCGTTATTTTATATTACGGTACAATATTATTTTCAAATATATAAAATAAGTTTAAATAATAAAGCAGTTATTTAACTAAATTTTTATTTCAGTGACACCCATCGTTTAATCAATAAAGTATTGCATCATTCTTTTTAATCGTCTTTTTTATTTAGGACAAAATCGACATTTACTATTGCATTGGTGTTAATTGGTGTCGCTAAATGATGCGTCTTCCCTGTATGTCTATATTTGCTGCTTTAATAGCTGCGTTTAACAAACGCTAAACATACGCTGGGTGTGAGAAGTTAACAGTACGTAGTAAGCTTTAACTAGTAAGTTGTTTAGGCAGAGCAGGTTACACAGTAGATAGTTAACAGCAGGCAGTAGGCGGTAACAGTACGCTGTTGTGTATGGAATTCCGCCGGGTGTCATCAGGGCTGTTCTCCTGCTTTGACAGGGTTACCCTTTGGATCACCAACACTTAGTCTTGTGGACGGGGAATATAACATTTTGCTTCAAAAGCCTACCCCAGGGTGACAGGTAAATTCAACCAGAAAGTTAATTGGACATTAATACATACACATGAAGGCAAACGTTATGTTCTTCCGGTTCTACAAAACGGCTTACGCTTTAGGGCCTTTAACAATAATAGTGTAAAAACAGTTAGGTCTTTACATACTGTGTCAATGTGCATTAGAAGATAGCCTTAGGTAGGCATCAAAAAAAGGCGCGGTGACAAAGGGATATTTTGGTCGCCAGTAGTTCACAGGTGTTTTGATAGATGTGTGTGTTTGGAGAGGACGTGCAAAAAAGACGTGAGACCATACGCCTCCCAAACAATTTCAAGGAAAACCCAGTCCTGTGAAAATCAGCTTCATTCATTCTTTCAAGATTTAATACTTGTCCTACAAAACACGATAAAACTCAAAGGCACGGAATAAAGTTCGCAATGTGTGTATCAAAAACAGTAAATCCCCGCATAATGCCTGCTAGAGCTCAACGCAAGGGCAGTGTTTGGGCAACTCCCAAAAGACGTTAACTTCCGGACGAATCTGCGCACGTCAAAAGCTACTCTAAAGGAAAGTCACAACGGTACATCCCGCCCCACGGGATCATCGGTTCTTATTGCACATTTATTTCTTTGTGGATGGTCCAACGACAATGCAAAACTCGGTATTTCACTAATACACTCATTGAATGCTGATATAATATTCCACCTACTTGATAGCAATGTGGTAGAACTTGATTGGCTACCCGTGATTTGACTTCAATATAAATGCAATTCATCGCAACTCCACAAAAACCTCTGGAGAAGTCGGACTTAATATTATCAATGACTGTTATTTTACAATTAATGTAATTAAGAAATGTTACCAATTACTTTAATTATGTTATCGTCGTAGACTGCGCATGTATAATTGCATTGAAATTTACAGACTAAAGGTATCTGAGAGGACGAGGTGATTGGTGTTTCTTTGCACATCTTTTAGCACAAATATAACTCATGCTAACATGAGTGTGTGTTCGAACATGAAAAGCCGTTTCGGCCCCATTGTCGGATTAATTTAGTAAATCCGCTACTCTATGCAGAAGCGAAAACATATTGACAATGATATTTATCAACATACCCGTGAGTTTTATCGAATTGCTTTATAACACAAAATTATGTGATTAAAATAGGCGATTTTAGAACCAAAAATGCAACTGTACCCCAATATAGAAACACGAGAAATCAGTTGTCGATTATATATGTGTCCCTTTCAAAATATCTGGAAATTGAATGTATGTTTGCGGACAAACAAACCGGATTTCGAACAAACTGATGTGAGGATCACTTTGTTTATATCGAATAGTTTAAATTTTGAAATACGGAACACAAAAAAATCGTGTGTTCAAATAAATAGCAAACGTATTGACTGGTTTGATTGCATAACCGGCGTAAAGTAAGATGTTCGCATATGGCCTTTTTAAGGAATTCAATGCTTTGTTGTGCGGCGTTTACATTGGAGAAAGTCAGGTGTCGCTTCTCCTGAACGCAGACGACATAGCCTATAGACGACATAAACGACATTTGTTTTCCAAACTGGATTATAAGCGGCCAGACAGAAATGCAAAAATGGGAGGAGTAGCATGTTTTATTCGTAGTGACACTCCAGCCCGAATGTGTAAAGACCTTGTGTCAGCTGTTAAGGAATATATATGAAGTAACTGTAAATAAGACAACTTGGACTTTAACATTTTGTTGCGCTCCGTGGTCTTGCTAATCTACAGATTCACTAAAACAATGTCCCGTTTTAAAGTTTTACAAAATTAATTCCAAACAACAGAATATATATATTTTACACTGACATGCAAAATAATAACGATATGTTTTAAATATTTAGACGGTATATATATTTATAGTACTGTATGGCAATATCAAATAGCCGTAAGTCTATGGTTAAATGACACTTGTCAATATAAAATGTCAATACAAAACAAAGTTAGACTGGCATTCACTGTTAATTAAATGATAGCATTCAATATTCTAAATCTCTGTAAAAATGTTAACTTATTATAATGAAGACTGTTTTCGTACATTAACAAAAAATCGAAATAGACGTTGCCTGTAATAGTTTTGGATGTTCATAAAATGAGTTCCGATACCAAGATTCGGTTGCCTTTATATACACCAGAGTTCTATTCGTGACCAGAGTCTGTCCACTCTGACCGTAACCTGAGTCGCAAGTGACCACAAAATGGTCACAAAATGGCCAACACTGGTCACACTAACGGTTGTGACCAATTATAGAATGCTAACTAAGTTATAGGTATACATGTTAAAATAGACTATAAAAGATACAATTAAAACAAGCTATTCAATCTAGCATAAGGGTGCTGCTATGCACAATTTACCCATAAGTCAATATTTAAAATATTCCAAAATGGCCGACAATGGAGAACTGACAATACAAAGTTCAGTGAAATGTACAAATAACGATCAAATTAACGAAGAACATCATATAATATGTATGGATTAATGGAATATGCATGCTCAATTTACTCTGGAGAGTGCTCTTTAGGTATAGATGCAAACACAAATGTGCATTACACTAGTAAATACATTGCGTCTCGGCTTAGTTCTCTTAGATTTGTATATAATGATATCCCATATCCCGAGAACTATAGCCATAGAGAATGTAAATGTGTGCATGATCTGTCACCAGCAGTTGTATCTGATCGTGCTGTTAAACATGTATGTTGAATTTAGTTAAGATATAATTATATTTTACAGATACTAAGAGTCAGATTGTAAGAACGTCTTTCGTTATGCAACTCCAGTATTGTGGAACTCAAGTCCACGTACATTCAGATTTTGTACACATTTTTGACAAATTCGTTCACTTATTTTTATCTAGAATGGCAGAGACTGTGCTTGTTTAGCCTGTCGCCATGTGCCGATATTAAACTTTCTAATCCTAAGTTATCTGTCCTTTGCTTTTCAAAGTTTTTACCTTTATTTAGCTATGTGAAAATGTGCATTGTTTTATCCATGTTTTAACCTGACACATGGATTCAAAGTTTGTGCCGACATATTTTCCATTAGCTTAGAATTAACACGCTTGTCGTAAGTTAAATACCGTTTAAATGTCATGTGACTGTATGAATTTTCATTGTTAATCATGCCTAAATGTGTATCTAAAAGTTTTGTACATGTACATTATATCGTGCTGATAGCTTTGTATTAACATGTCTAATCTTGTGAGTTCTAATTAATTTAAGCCATTCATTAATTAATTCGTACACATATATTATATATTATCCTCTATATTTAGGATAATTTTAGCAAATATTTGTTTGTATGCTTGTTGAAGAGTGAAATCTCGCCAATATTTTATGTATTATATTTCTTTTAATAGTTGTGTGTTAGCATACCTTTACGTTGTGTTTTATTTTCCTTTTTACTGAAATTTTTTTTATATTGTCATCTTATCTTTAGAAAATGTTCAGTTATGTTTTGATGGTTCATCTATACAGACAGATGTTAATGTGCATTTTATTTAAAATTTTGATAATGCTTTTAAACAGTTTAAAGTTTTATTTTTTTTTAATTAAGCCAGATTATATCGAAAGCCAAATACACGTTTCGGAGTAAAACAATGACTCGGTCTTTTTAGATAAAACTCTCAAAGGCTTGAAGAGTACGTTTGAAAATAGCGATCTTTTAATCGCAAGCCGAACACTTATGAATAAACCTTTAGACTGTGTACGATGCTTGTTTTGCATTAAATCAAACAACAGTCTTACCAATCTCTTGCACACCGGCTACATTCCATTCACCTGTGTAGTTGGCTCGGAAAGGAGTCCAAACTCATGCACATGGCTTAAGTCACATGATCATAGCACTCAAACGCAACGCACAATTCCACCCACTCTGCCCATTTTGTTTACATCTGCGAACTGACTCCATCTGCGTAAATGGGCATACAAATAGTTCAAATAATAAGTTTTACCCATTTATGATAATTTACAAACTATGTATATGCTTGTGGTCATAAAAATCAAATTTAATGGGAGTTTAATACATTTTTTTCCGTTTTGACAACATACTTGTCATTGAGCCCGTTGCAGAGGCGAATGGTGAGAGCAACGAACTACAACTTTGCAAGTAGATTGCAACCTTACAGTCACACAGTAAATGATGCGCATTAAAAATAATAATTAGTTGAAAGCGTTTGTCAATGTAAACAGAATTGACCAGTATCGAAGAATTCGATTTGGGGCCTATGAATAGTCATTATTGAAGTTTTATAAAACAGAGTTATATATTACACTCAATAGCGTATGGCAGTGCAATACGGAGGTATTAAACATGTCATTGCTTTTGTTATTTGTGAAATACTTTGTTCTAGTTTATTTACCTCTTACATCACCAAACCAACGAAACCCTAAATAAGGCAGACAAACATGGTGCTATTTAACTTCCTACTTAACCCGATCTTGTTATTAGCTTGCCTGAGCAATATGCGCCCAAGAATGTGTATTTGCAAACGCATCTGGCCCTTATTTACAGTTTATATTTCTTCGAAGTACTGTCTAGCACATCAGTGCACTTCCATGCGATAACTACGACATACATACGTGATCTCTTAAACCCGATCCCGTTATATTTGTAGCACTCGTATTTTACATTTACAAGTCCACATTTACAACCTGACACTTACACGGCTGTAATCACTGGCGCCAAATCTTGTTGATAGAGTGTTAACAAAAGGAGCCACATGTATTCCGAGGTTACACTTATGACAACAAATTGTTGCTAAACAAAAGTAAGTGAGTTGTTCAAAACACAAGTCCGGAATAAATAAAATCTGTATAATTATAGTGCCATTCAGAACGGAATATTCTCAAGAAAAGCGTACACATATTCGAAGTCAACATCTATGTTCTAATGCAAGGAAGTTTATTAGTTGTGGCATTGTGGCGACTGTACAAGTTTACACATTTGCATGTTATATGACCTTAAATGACCTCATTTACACAGTGGAAATGAAAATGGTGACGTAAAATAATTGCTTTCCAGAAAACCTATTTTCTAAAATAAAGATAATGTTGGTAGGCGGTCGATTTGCTAAGCTCACTGAATTTACAGTAAAGAGGTGCCTTAGCCTTTGCAAAACAAATGCTGAACCGATCCTACTAGCTTTGATAGTATGCATCAACCAAGTCTTATTTACTGCAAAACAACTTAACGTGGACCTTTGTATTTCTACTTAAATGCACAAGCTGTATATTTTAGCATGCATTTAAATAATTAACATAATCACTTAAATGATTGATAGTTACGTTGCTCTATTTATAAAGTTAGTTTGTAACATATCACTAACACGCATCCACCTTATGGAACTATTAACCTGTGCACAAATGCGCAAACATTACACTATGATCTGTCGTGTTATTTGATATCAACTGAGAATTCGATTTCATTTAATGTGTTTATCTCTTTGTATAGGTTTTTTCTGGTATCAAATACTTTGATTCTAAATCAGATATAACAAGAGATGAAAAAAAAACACAACACCAGCACAGAAACGAACTACAACGACACAAAACCACGATCATATTCAGGAGTAAATGTAAATAAAGCACATCAAATAAAAAATAAACATTGTCTCCACCTCATGTCTGAAACCCTTCTCTACTGCATTGGCTCCACTTTGTTAAGTAACACTTCAAACACGTGTAGTATGTCGACCTCCAACGAACCGTACATTGTATCATTACTCACAAGCAGTCGCATTATGCCCATAATCCCATCATTTGTGTGTATACATGAATACCAGTCATCTTTTGTTCAAATGACCATCATGACATTTTCTGGTTCCCGATATTTACTTACTTCGTAGTAACGACTAGGCACCCGCCAAATCTTTGATGATAAACAACGGCTTATGCAAAATGGCGAAGGTACGTTATGTTCTATGGTGAAGTTTAAACCATCTAAAAATGAAGTACTTCTGTTCATGTCTTTGGTTTTTATTGAAATTGTATTTAGTATGTGCATTGATATGCTTGTCATATCAGTGGCACTTGCAATTTTGTTCAACATCTGACTACAATTGATTTAATATCGTGTATTTCGGATATTCGGATCGTTGTTAAGGAATCAATTAACTCAAATAAATTGTTATACAAGTTTAAAAAAAGTTTAACATGTTAAGCAATTGCATCTAACATAAAACTTGGTTAATGTAGAATCATTAAACATTGGAAATACATAATAAATAGTGTAGTTGTGATAGTGCAAAATAGTTGATGCCAGTGAAACTGACTTATAATTGTAATGCAAGTTCAAATGATTGATTTATCTCTTTTGAAGCAGCTGATTCAGTTAGTAATTGATTTTTAGATCTAAATTGCATCATAATGGATGAATATGTTGTGCAATGCTTATTGTTTTCAGACATTTTTAGAATTGCATAACCTGAATTGTTCAGAGGCATTCTGGTGTATTGGCATTCATTTATGCTTTAGCCTGACTGGTTAACTGCACTGGAAATTCAACGACGGTTGAAATTGATTGTCAAATATAGCTATATTAATAAGTTATGTTATACAAGGGTAGTTTTATAATTATTTTTCATCATCACCAATATGTAAAAGAGTAGCATATGTACAATAGTTATGAAGGTTATTCAAGTGGAAATGTAGGCATGTCTTACAGACATAGGCAATAACAATTGACTTAAAAAAAAAATGTTGAGAATGCTTACATGATGTGGTTATTTATTAGCAATCAGCTAGTTAGATAGTCACTCGTAGATCAGGTGAGCTTTTCATATCAAATTGAGCATCTTGGTGTAGCATTGCTCCGTACAATGCGCGCCTTTTATTATACGAGTTGTTTGCTGGATTTACGGACATTTTATTGGTATGACAAAAGGGATAGTTCACCAAGGACAAATGTTGTTTTTGGTCATATTCATTTGTCACATATTTAAATATCTGGGTCATCTGGATGAAGATAATGATAACAAAGCAAACAGCGCGTCCATTTGAAATGGTTTAGCGATACATCAATTGTTTTGATTAGCAACAGTTTTCGCTCTTTGAGTGCTTACATTCTCTAATACAAAGTAGTTTAATGTGCACTTGAGTTAACATGTAATCAAGTCTAAAAGAAGTAAACACCATGCGATATGGCAAAGATTAACGTACATTCAAGACGTTCAGATGAACCATTCACATACACTTGATTGCCAGGGGGTAAGTTTGTTTTATAATTCGTTCTGAATGTCCTTTTATGCTCACTGTTTTCCACCACAGTCTTACTATTACCAGTTATGAAGTGTGCAACCACTGTCGATGACGACTTATACTAATGTCTTCATATAAGGTTTACAATTTCTAATAAATTAAATTGTATTATTGGTGTCCGGAAACCCTCGTATTGATGTAAGAATATCTCACTCCTGATTCAAGTTTGTAACATGGATATATTTGCTTTACTTTTAATTGCAATGAGGTTAACGTTGGTTCGAAGGACCATATTCAAACATAGTACTTGATTTTAGTTATTTTAATCATATGGTTTTAGACGATATGTCATTCCTGTCACACGTTATCCTGCACAAAAGTTACCCACCTGACCACCTCAGTTCAATAAATTTCCAGAAAACTAATCCAAAGTATAAAAAATAACGAAATATTATTAAGTTATTGACAGAAACAAAATATAATTAAGAAGGAGTGGATTCGAAATACATTAAACTAGTATGTTTATATTTGGGAAAGCACTCGTATGGTTCGTTGACGTGTATCATGACAATATACTTCGTGTAACAAGGATACACACACATTAATCATGTGACCTTGCGAATCCATGCGCTTTTTATTTGCATTAAAGCACACTTTTTACATGGTGTGTATTTTATGTTGTTGACACACCAAATTATGCGTATGCACAAATTGAAAAACAGCTGTGATTGTTTTTATTTATGTATTTATTATTTTTGCTGGCGTTTTAAATGTATTTGAATTGTCGCATTTTGCCAAATGTAAATAATTACCAAACAATGTCCTCCCACTTTTCTTATATTAACAATGAAGAGAAGGGTGTGATACTTATGTCGCATCTTCGTTGTGATAGTTATATTGCAACTTCTTTACATTTACACATTCTTTAAAAGTCACTACACACTTATTTATCATACAGTACCTGTAGGTCTTAATGTATCTAATCGTTTATAAATCTGTCCCGGTTATGACATAATTAATAATGCAACAGCTTGTGTTACATAGTTTTCTAGTAACACATACACACGTGTGCATCCCCCCCCCCCCCCGTCAAAATTAGGAATTATTATGTACTTTTCATTCTGTTAACTAGTGTACTTTATATGTTACTGGTTTACGTAATATGCTTACAAATCATGGAATCATAATGTATAGTTGAAGCTGAGTTTCATGTTTGTTGCTTGCTTTAACAAAACATACTTGGCGTAATTACTGTTTAATGTAATGGTTTATATAAACATGTAATCATATCTTATGATAAGTGCACTATAAAGAAAATTCCAGTCCTTCCTGAAGCAGACGAACAGGAATACTAACATAGTGCAGTTACTAAAGTAATCACGCAAAAAAACCCAGATAATTGCCTATGCAACTATTCAAGCATTACGTGCAAACTTTTCGTTTGCGATGACGTTTTAAAAAGTCAATGTGCGAAAAAAGGTTTAATTTTTAACCCCAAACATCGTAAACCAGATTACGACTTATTTCAAAATATGTTTTACTTAGAATTCAGAACCGGTTCAAGATACATGTATGACTCAGTGGATAGGGAGGGTACAGTGTTTATGAACCTAGCAGCCATTGTATGCGTTTTCATTCATTAATTCATATAATTAGTCTCCCTAATTCCTCCCTTCCTACCCCACACGCTTACTCACACGCTTACTCACACGCTCACTCACATGCTCACGCACACGCTCACGCAAACGCTCACGCAAACGCCCACGCACACTCTCACGCACACGCTTACTCACGCGCTTAGGCACACGCTCACTCACACGCTCACTCACACTCTCACGCACACGCTCACTCACACGCTCACACACACGCTTAGGCACACGCTCACTCACGCGCTCACTCACACGCTCACTCACACGCTCATTCACACTCTCACACACACGCTCACTCACACGCTCACGCACACGCTCACACACACGCACACTCACACGTTCACTCACACGCTCGCTCACACGCTCACTTACATGCTCACACGCTCACTCACACGCTTACTCACACTCTCACTCACTCATTCACTCACTCACTCACTCGCTCTTTTGATTTAAATAACATAAATTGGAACTTATTGTTTTTAATTTATATGTTGGACATTTCATATGACATTGAGGACATAAGACATTCTGACTCGCACTGGGGACCAGAGCAGACTGAGGACCAAGGACAGTGAGGACGCCACACACTTGCACATTGAGGACCCCACACATTGACAACTGAGGACAATACGCATTCATTATGTTTTGCAGATTAAATATGTGATATATATTTAGGGCTAGGCTTGTTCAAGAGATGGCAGCTACAAGAATTGTAACAAGTAAATTTGTGTTAGACCTTATACAACTTACTCCGTAGTATATAGTTTACACGTTAGCTGTATACGCCAGCAATGAGGCGTATAAAGTTTGTGTCTAGTGGATGATGTGATCAGATCATCATGTCATCGTCGTCGTCCTCTGGCCGTGGATTAACATTCGTTTACTCAGTTCATTCCACTCCTGCGTACATGGTGTGTGTGGGGTGTTACAAACGGGTAAGTCGAAATGCTATAACCGGGGATTAACTTCTTTTGAATTATAACGCCGGAATGGGGGTCATATTTCTATGGGGTCACTTCACTTAGTTATACATATTTTGGGCATTAACAAAATTCTGACCTGTACGCATATTTTGGGCCGTTGCGCCAATTCATTTTTTATTTACTACAAATACAATTACATCTACAACTAATACTACTGCTGCTGCAGCTGCTGAGGATGTTGTTGCTGCGGCTATTGATGCTGTTTTCGTTATGCTTCTGTTCTGCTACTGCTACTGTAATTAATACTTATCTCAGTTATGTATAATACTAGTAACTTACCATGTCAGTTACATTCAATATTAAAGACGAACGACCTATTTCAAAAGTATATGTATGTTTCGAACGTATACAGGTTATGTAAAATGTATACGTTGTCTACTAACTAATTATAGCTCACCGTAAACTGTATACTTTGTCAACCCTCGTATAAAACTCACACGTAAGCTATTGAACGGCGTGAATAGTGTACGGTCTATCAGATGTGTATACAGTGTACATATGAACAGGCATTATTTTACAGTGATAACATTACGTTGCAACCGCTTCACGGACAGACTCTTTCGGAGATGAGCGTTTGCGTGTCAAGTGTGTCAAACCCTTAATCTGTGGGAGTATACGTGCCCGTATTAGACATGGCGTGCGATAAGTCACTCGATATAGCCTCATATGCCTGCTGCCACACAAACGTGAGCAAACGCGTTTATGCGGCGATTTTTAACGCATGTAAATACTGATTGCTTTCACGCGGCGACTTGCGACACGGATCGCATGTAAGAATCGATGCGTAAATGCGGAACGACAGTGTCCTTTAAACGCAATATTCGCGTTACAGCGCTTCCCTACGTGGCTGAGCGACGTGAGACCATTTTTGTGAGGAGTGTTTGAGTGATCGCGAATTACATCAGTGGTCCTACCGTCGAGTCAGCTTAAGTGCATATATTAAAAACATATAGTATAGTCGCGTATAGCCCATTGACAGTGGACGCTCGTGAAGTAGCGCTGGATTTGTCCGTGTGTTCGCGTAACGGTCTGAACCTCGGGAACCGCGATTTGTAACGCCGTATTTGCACTTCGCCGCAAAAAATCATAGCCTGATTAATGACGCATATACAGTTTCATTCCGTTTATGCGGAGACACGCGTAACTTTAAGACGATCGTTGTTGTTTCATATGTGGGCAATGTATTTGCCATTTTATCGCATACAGAAGGATAGCTTCAAATGTTTATTAAATATTTGTTGTTGTCTTTTCCCGAGATTATATAAAAGTGTTGCGTAAATATGCAGTGGGGATTTTACTTACAGTGAAATATAAAGAGTCTTTATATATAGTATTGTTAAGATGTATTGAAGCTTACGTCCGAATTGAGCCGACGCCCTTGAGTGGCAGTTTATGTTAGTAGCCAAAAAACAGAATCCATATAGTTTCCCATTGTTAAATAGCTAAATCTAGTGTCGTCGTTCACCACTTTCCATTATTTCAGATGTAGCTATCTTGTTTCTTTAGAAAGATGTTTCTCTCTACGTTCAAAATAGTTAAGTTACTTATTTGATTTTAGTCATCCGTGAAAAACACAGATGCATTCGCGATTTTGAAAAAAAGCATCTGCTGTCTGAGACTATACATAAACTACTAAAAAATCGATATAAGACCAATATAGTTTGTTTGCCTGTTTGCTTTGTTGTTTGCTTTGATTTTTCGCCGTATTTTTCTTTTAATTCTGTGAAAACGGATTGTCGTGTTGTTGTTGTTTGCAAGGACCGACTATGTGTCATTCCCTATGGCTGCCAATATTCATAAATAAATGCTTATATTATGAAACTTATTTTTGAAAAGAATCAGTGCCTAGTTGGAATAAGTGGAACAATTTATGAACAATTGAGGGCTTTGTGTAAACAATCGAGTACAGTGTGAAAACAACTGAGGACAGTGTGTAAACAACTGAGGACAGTTTACCAACAACTGAATAATTTATGTTATGAAGTGAAATGGTTCATATCCTTATTCAATCACGTTAAAGAACTGAAATGTTTAGTACACGTACATATTTGTATTTTAGACTTAAAATCATAGTTAACGTTTAGTTTCAAGAAACTGTATCAACCCTGATTAAGGTACTGTACAACCACTGCTGCTTCTTAAGTAAAAACGTGTTTTATAAACTAACTATTTTGTTTTAATTATAACTTACATAATTATGTTTATTATTCGTTGTATGTAATACATACATATTAAGCGTTTAAAGTTGAATTATTTTCGAACATGTAATTTATTTTCAAATACAATCAACTACACTGCATTACAAAATATATTGTATGCGTTTAAAGCAGCAATGGTCATGGACGTTGTGGGTATAACCGTATAAAGCCGCGCATGCACGTCGCCGCAAAATAATGATCAAACACGTATATGTGTTGCCTTTCAACACAAGCACATGAACAGTTGTATGTGGCAAAAAGGTACATTGGGCCGAATCAACAATACAAATACACGTCAATAAAGTGAACAAGTTTGTATACCCTCGTGCAACAAAGTTTTAGAAACGAATGTCGGTTCGACCGTCAGGCCGCCCGGCAGCCTGTATGTCTTTTAACAAAATTGTCTCCACATTTTGCTCTTAAACAATTAAAAAAAAAATTCACAGACGTGTGGCTATGTTTACACTAAAAATATAACATTTTAAAATTTGTCCACAGTTATGGCCTTTTTGTATTTTTCTTTGGAAAATTGTTATTATTTACAATATATGTCTGCAACCTTCTCCGGAAACAACGGCCAAAACTGGGGGATCCGTACACATGCCCTCCTGATAATTTTGGTCGAGTGGACATATGCCCTCCCGGACATTTGCCAACAAGGACACATGCCATCCCGATAAGTTTAGTTGAACTGACAAATGCCCTACCGGACATTTGCAACCCAGGACACTTGCCCTCCCGGAAATATATGCCCTCTCGATAATTTTACTCGAGCGGACATATGCCCTCCCGGACATTTGCCACCCAGGACACATGCCCTACCGGACATATGCCCTCCCGATAATTTAGTGGAGCGGACGTATGCCCTCCCGGACATTTGCCACCCAGGACACATGCCCTCTCGGACATATGCCCTGCCGATAATTTAAGTCAAGCGGACATTTGCCCCCCAGAATTTACCATCCCAGACACATGCCCTACCGTAAATATGTCACTCGGACACTGGTCCTCTTGCTATGTTTAAGATATTCATTCAAGTTTATTGCATTAAATATATACATGAACATGTTTATGGCAAATAATAAATAATACATACATGACGGTTTGAGTTTACAAAAGAGCATAGGAAGATAATTATAATGTGTGTTAATTTCTATGTTTGTTTTTATGTTAAATAAATTTGCTTAGTCCATTAAATAGTGATGTTGATGTCATAAGGTTTATACATTTTTGCAATGAAGGCCATGTAAAATAATAACGTTTTAAATATTGTTATCTAAAATCGGAATAATTTGGATATATGAGTACAAAGTGATATTCATGTTCTATCAAATTAAAGTGACAATTGGTACAAAATATGGTATTTCTAGGTATATCAGTATATCTACCTGTTTCTATTGCTTAATTATTAGCAGATGTTCGAAATTTTGCCAAGGTTGTCTTAAATGTTTTAACCTTGATGGTTTGTGGCGAGTTATTAATTTTTTTTTCATACCATGCTTCCTTAAATATGTTAAGAATTTTGTGTTTGATTGGTAATACTTCTACATGTGTATTTAACTGACTCTTCCCTACTATCCATAGTCCTATTTCATTTCATATATTGTTTATTTGGTAAGCCCATTTTTGTTTACCGTTCTATGAAATGCCTCGTTGTGCATCATTCCTTAGCATGTTATAAGTTTTATAGGATACTGTTTTTGTTATTTTATCCAAATTTTTTTTCTTCATAATTTTTCTTTCATATAATTTAACGTTCAACCTATCTGTCATAATATCATATATTATTAAAAATACTTTATTTAACCAGGGTTTTGAAAGCTTTCCTACCCCCTCCGGGTGTAGATCCCTGGCGGAATCATAACTAAATAAACAGAACATACATGGGCAGAGAAGAAAGGAAAATAGAGCTATTAATTGTATGGTGTCGTTCAGCCTTACTGCACAATGGGGATAAGACTATTAGTTTAGCGTTACCGTGATTCCATTGCTGTGTGTCTGATCGACATATAGGTTCAGGGAATGCAGCGTGTTGCTCCTACCATAAGACCCTGACATTTCATATAAAACATTGAATTTCTCGGTGTACTTATATATCTTATTTAAAAAATAACCTTGGGACATACGCTATTACGAATAATCAGAAATTAAAAGATTTCAAATAATGTCGAGACAACAACGTTCCCTTTAAGGCAACACATATAATAACTAGTATTAACGTATGTACAATTATAATTATAATATTAATTTAATTAAAGCCAGGCAAGAAGCGCAGTCCCAGTTTAACTTAAAAATAATCGATAATCGATAGACCTGCTAAATTATGGGAGGTCAGTGTCCGGGTGGCATATTAACGGGGTATCAAATGTCCGGAAGGGCATTTGTCCACCTAACTCAAAATAATCGGGAGGGCACATGTCTAGGAGGGCATATGTCCGACATTCGCCCAAATTAGATGAACCTATTAAGAAGTAATTATTATTTAATATAGGCATTCATACAGCAAGCGGAGTAATTTAAAGTAGCCGAACTGATCATGCCAGGTCCTGATGATAATGATGATGATCATGTTGATGATTATAATTTTCATCAGTGTTGTTATATTCCCTAATTTTTGTACTTTACATTTATGTTAGTTTTCTTTATTCGTTAAAACGCACAGTCTTGCATCATATAAGTAACGATTGCTTATGCGTGTCGCCACATAAACAATCTCTATATTCGTTGAAAATCACCGCACAAACCTCCCTATACCTTATTCGCCGATTGTCGATAAACAACTGAACGAATAAGGCATACAGAACTTGTTTTCTTCATTTCTTCCTGAACAAGGAACATAAGCATGACAAAAACAGCACTATTTCTATTTATAATTTGTATTTAGAGAACTAGTGCAATTTAAAGATAATCAAAGTGCTGAAAGCACTGACTCACTTGGCTGGCCAATGGTCACGTCCCGAAATATATTATTATATTATATTTTATATGTACGATATGTGATAAATTAGTGTTGACACAATGAAGCAGTGGGTGAATATGTGAGTAAAGTATGTTTACAAGTGAGGAATGTGTGTGAAAAAGTCAGGACAATGATTAAAAACTGATTCATTATCAGTATCGAACAATCAAGCATACACTTTTACTTCCTCCACCACTTCCACCACTATCACAATTACAAGTGCTAGCAATACAACTACCACTTCTACTATATTATTTTATTCAAAAACAATTTATGATTAAAATAAACACAATGATACAATCAGTCGAAAACAACACTTCGCTATATGCTGCAATTACAATCCTGATTAATACATGTTTTAAACTATCGCATAGCGTTTGAACGTTCATTAAAGAATTTAAGTTGAAGTCTTATAGTATTTGTTAATCTATTGCACACACCTTACGCCAACCTGCGTCACTTAACATTCCAGCGGATATCAACGATGAGCATCTATTGGTCCAAAAGCAGTTATAACTATGTGCGCCATCCAAATCTGTTTTAAAAAAAAACAACAGACGCACACGATAATAATGAGCGCGAGTAAAAAAACAACTACTGATAACTTATCCCAAGTTAACAATTGCCATGGGTGCCGTGCCATAACTTGATCAATGATTGTCCTTGCTATTTTAGGACATCGTTGATGGCTACGGGGTATACTAGTATACGGCGTATTTGTTTCAATTGCCTACGGAAACAGAACGGGATCTGTGGCGGCTGGCATAGAAAATCCGCACAGAGGTTGCGCGGAGATTAAACTGATATCTTGCAATTTATTACATTTGCAGTGCGGCATCAGCAGACTCCCCATGGAAATCGTACGGAGTACGTGCGATTCCGTGCAGAGTCTGCGTCAAGATGGTGCGTTGACCGTCGAACTACTTTTGAGCGTATGTTTGCTGAATAATGCCTGGATTACATTTCGGGAGCAGGTGAGGGCAAATCCGTACGGAGACCGCACGGATGCAGCAAGATGGTTATACGGAAATCGTAGGATTTCAGAGCCCGTGCGGCATCCGTGCATCTTCCGTAAAGAGATGGTGCGGCAACAAAGCAGCCGAGCCATATTTTAGCTTTTTGGTGCCGCGCGATGATCGCGCAATATTCGTTTACGGGTACATCTTACGGGCATCCTGCGGCAACCTAACGATACCTATAGGTGCGAGAGCCGTACATATGCCGCATGATACTACGATACCCCGTTGTGTTTTTATTTTCGGAAAATGTTTTCAAAAAAACCCTAAGTAACCCCATCAAATACGGTCATTTTTTAAAAGACGGAGTTTATACCTTACTTACAACATAGACAATAATTACTAGCCCTCCACAGGAAGAGCAGACCAGTATGGGGAGGAAAGCGTATGTGTCTGTGGGTGACAGCAGCGGTCCAACCTTCCGGATCGCAAAAATGTGTTTACATAAATAATGCCATTTATGATTACAGTAGATTTTGTTGAGTTAGTTGTTTATAACGTCGCAAACAGTATCCAGACCGGTCTGACCCTCACGACCTGAGAGAGAGTGCTGCCGTGTTTTGGTGTTTTAGGCTTCCGCACGTAGGTAGCGGACCTAAACCACTTTCGGGGAAGAGAACCGTTTAGATCATCGGGACTCGCACATCTGCCACATTTGGTGTTATGCGTCGCTCCCGGTCCCGAGCATTTAGAGTGACGTCCGACCTCTAGTGTAGGGACGCTTAATGCGTCCGCGCGTGCCTCCATCTGTCCCATTCTCAGGACACGCACCGTTACTCGCTGTACATGAGAACGACTGTGCTTCGTATGAATCGCACTAGATACAAGATACAAGGAACTGTATATAACAGTAAAACATTAGCTATAAAGCTATTTGCCTACAAAACAACAACAGTAGCAATTATTCATTAACAAGAAAATCACCAAAAAATATAGGCACTATAGCAATAAAGCTTAACAGAGGTATATATTAAATTTATACAGTTGTTTATGTGGTACTGATATAACAAACAATAAATAATTGACATCAGTCGCAATACAAAATCATGATCGAGTGTCTTTATACATGTAATAGCACTGGGCCACAAACATTCATTTCATAAAATTCCATGAAACCAAAAATAAGAGTACAGTGGGGAAAAAAAAGATCTAGGTACAATATTTCATGTATAAAAAAAAAGAAAATAGGTTATATTAAAAACATACTGTCGCACAAAATTTCAGAAATATTAAACAACAAAGTTACATAATTAAAAACTCTTATACATAAATAAGAATCCGAACAATTGTACAAATACGTATAACCCGACATTGAAAACGCTATTCTTGACATTTCAACATAATATAATACATTACGTAAATGTAAAACATTGACATACAGAGAGGGTGCAATATCCGAATTGAGCTGAAGCTCTTACCGGGTTAGGAATGATACAACATTTCATGATTCTGGCTCCGTCTTTTATGTTTTCAAATGTCATTTATTATATTATTCTTTACCTTCGTTTACCTTGTATTCGTGAATAAATATATTTAAGAATTGAATATTTCGATATGAGCTAATAGGGTCAGTGTGTTAACTACTAGAGGCAGTGTGTGAACAATTGGGGATAGTGTGTCAGCAATTGGGGACAGTGTGTGGACAACTGGGGACACTTTGTCAATAATTGGGAGCATTTTGCCAATAAGTAAGAGCTATGCGTATCTCTTAAGAATTTATTGTTTTGCAGGTACGTCGATGGGTTTTGCCTTAATTCACGCATTACTTTAATTATGGTATTTTTTTATTTATAAATGCATGATTATGTATTCATACCTTTCAAATGGTTAATAATACACATACGAAATATAAATGATGCAATCAGAAATTTGAACAAAATTGTGACGAATTTGATTATTACTGTATTCTTAAAAACAAAACATAATTATCCAATATAAAGAAAATTTGTTATGATTGAAAGCGAGCCAGAGCAGATAAAGAGCGTTTATAGAATGGTGTGCGCCGGACAGCTTAACAACTGTATTGTGTTCTTGAGGGATGTATATGCGGATTGATACATACATTGCATGCAGAGAACGATTGACTTAATTCGTCGACAGTGCATATATGCATTGCAATGCATTGCGGAAGCCGTGCAACTCTATAACTATCTAATATGTTGCAAGCGCGATGACCGTAATACGACCGTTCTTTGACCAAGTGCTTTGTAGCTGGTTTACATTTGCCCTGGGCGCCGAATGATAAATTCGTCTACATTTTTCCGTGCGAATTTAAAGCATCATAGGTTGCTGCGGGCTACGGCGTCTTTGTTCACATTGTATACGATCTTCGTGCGATTTTTGTACTGACTTTCGGGAGCAGGTGAGGGAAAAGCCGTATGGAGTCCGCCCAGAGACCGCACAAATCGTAGGATTTCCGTGCTGTTGTTCGGCAGAATCATTTGTAACTTATCACGGAAATCGTACGGAGCTGTATGCTTCCGTGAGGAGAAGGTGCGGTGACAATGCAACCAAGCCATGTTATTGCTTTGGGGTGCCGCGCGATAATCACTAAATATCCGTGCAATTTCACGGGTATCGTTAGGGCATCCTGCGGCAAAACTACGATACCTGTGCATGAGCCGTACTGATGCCGCACGATACTACGATAGCCCGATGTATTTTTTCGGACGCTGCCCACAAAGGGATCGAGCATTGCGACCGATTTAGGGCAGTCGGATTCGAGCGTTGCGGCCGATGTTAATAGGATTAATAAAGAGAGGTCCAGCATTGCTGTCGAGTTCAGGCAGATGGGGTTCAGCGTTGCAGCCGAGTTCAGGCAGGTGGGGTTGAGCGTTGCAGCTGAGTTCAGACAGGTGGGGTTGGGCGTTGCGGTCGATATAGGAGAAGTGGGATCAAGCGGTTGAGCCGATTTATGGGAGGTGGGTTCGGGCGATGCGGCCAATTTTGAGGAGGCCGATTTCGTGGAGCCGGATTGGAACGATGTTTTGGCGGAAAGCCGATTGTTTTTTCGCGGAGGTATCATGAATGCAGGCATGCCATCAAGAAATCGTGCGGAAAACCCCGGACATTTATACATAATATATATATCGCTTTTACTAGTATAGTAGATAATGCTTTAAGTTCCTAGGCGACTGGCCCACATCGGACCTCTTCAGCATGTCTTCGCGTTCCTGCATTGGTGCAACATTCGAGATCAACACCGTAAGCCCGTGAGAGCGAATGCGCCATGCGAATGGCGAAATGCGCTTATATAGAGTCTCTTCGAGCGTCTTGGAGGCTGGGCGATTGCAGACCAGTATGGGGAGGAAAGCGTATGTGTACGTGTGTGACTGCAGCGGTCCAACCTTCCGGATCGCAACAATGTGTATACATAAATAATGTCAATTATGATTACAGTATATTTTGTTGAGTTAGTTGTTTATAACGTCGCAAACAGTATCCAGACCGGTCTGACCCTCAAGACCTGAGAGAGAGTGCTGCCGTGTTTTGGTGTTTTAGGCTTCCGCACGTAGGTAGCGGACCTAAACCACTTTCGGGGAAGAGAACCGTTTAGATCATCGGGACTCGCACATCTGCCACATTTGGTGTTATGCGTCGCTCCCGGTCCCGAGCATTTAGAGTGACGTCCGACCTCTAGTGTAGGGACGCTTAATGCGTCCGCGCGTGCCTCCATCTGTCCCACTCTCCGGACACGCACCGTTACTCGCTGTACATGAGAACGACTGTGCCTCGTATGAATCGCACTAGATACAAGATACAAGGAACTGTATTTAACGTCGGCTTGTATATAACAGTAAAACATTAGCTATAAAGCTATTTGCCTACAAAAAAACAACAGTAGCAATTATTCATTAACAAGAAAATCACCAAAAAACATAGGCACTATAGCAATAAAGATTAACAGAGGTATATATTAAATTTATACAGTTGTTTATGGTACTGATATAACAAACAATAAATAATTGACATCAGTCGCAATACAAAATCAGAAAAAGATGATCGAGTGTCATATATATACATGTAATAGCACTGGGCCACAAACATGCATTTCATAAAAATCCATGAAACCACAAATAAGAGTACAGTGGGCAAAAACAAGATCTAGGTACAATATTTCATGAATTAAAAAAAATGAAAATAGGAAATATTAAAAACATACTGTCGCACAAAATTTCAGAAATATTAAACAACAAAGTTACATAGTTAAAACTCTTATACATAAGTAACAATCCGAACAATTGCACAAATACTTATAACCCGACATTGAAAACGCTATTCTCGACATTCCAACATAATATAATACATTACGTAAATAGAAACAAATTGACATACAGAGAGGGTGCAATATCCGAATTGAGCTGAAGCTCTTACCTGGTTGAGAATGATGTCATGATTCTGGCTCGGTCTTTTATGTTTTCAATTGTCATATATTATATTATTCTTTACCTTCGTTTACGTTGTATTCGTGAATAAATATAATTAAGAATTGAATATTTCTATATGAGCTAATAGGGTCAGTGTGTTAACTACTAGAGGCAGTGTGTGAACAATTGGGGATAGTGTGTCAGCAATTGGGGACAGTGTGTGGACAACTGGGGACAGTGTGTGGACAACTGGGGACAGTGTGTGGACAACTGGGGACAGTGTGTCAATAAATGGGGGCATTTGGCCAATTAGTAATGGCTGTGCGTATCTCTTAAGAAGTTATTGTTTTGCAGGTACGTCGATGGGTTTTGCCTTAATTCACGCATTACGTAAATTATGGTATTTTTTAATTTAATAATGCATGATTATATATTCATACCTTTCAAATGGTTAATAATACACATACGAAATATAAATGATGCAATCAGAAATTTGAACAAAATTGTGACGAATTTGATTATTACTGTCTTCTTAAAAACAAAACACAATTATCCAATATAAAGAAAATTTGTTATGATTGAAAGCGAGCCAGAACAGATAAAGAGCGTTTATAGAATTGTGTGCGCCGGACAGGTTAACAACTGTATTGTGTTCTTGAGGGATGTATATGCGGATTGATACATACATTGCATGCAGAGAAAGATTGACTTAATTCGTCGACCGTGCGTATCTGCATTGCAATGCATTGCGGAAGCCGTGCAACTCTATCACTGTCTTATATGTTGCAAGCGCGATGACCGTAATACGACCGCTCTGTGACCACGTGCTTTGTATATGCCTGGTTTACATTTGCCCTGGGCGCCGTATGATGAATTCTTCTACGATTTTCCGTGCGAATTTAAAGCATCATAGGTTGCTGCAGGCTACGGCGTCTTTGTTCACATTGTATACGATCTTCGTGCGATTTTTGTACTGACTTTCGGGAGCAGGTGAGGGCAAATCCGTATGGAGTCCGCCCAGAGACCGCACAAATCGTAGGATTTCCGTGCTGTTGTCCGGCAGAATCACTTGTAACTTATCACGGAAATCGTACGGAGCTGTACGTAATCCGTGCAGAGGCCGCGCGGCTTCCGTGAGGAGAAGGTGCGGTGACAATGCAACCAAGCCATATTATTGCTTTGGGGTGGAGCGCGATAATCGCTAAATATCCGTGCAATTTCACGGGTATCGTAAGGGCATACTGCGGCAAACCTACGATACATGTGCATGAGCCGTACATATGCCGCACGATACTACGATAGCCCGATGTATTTGTTCGGACGCTGTCCACAAAAGGTCGTGATTTTTCCGAACGATCATTGCACGGCCACCGCACGATACCCTTGCGGAGATGGTACAGTGCCATCTACGATATGTTTACGGGTTGCGAGCTTACGATTGAAAAATATGTATACTTTTCAGATAAGCAAAATAGTTGAGGCTACGACACCAGTAAATCCGTCGGTATCGTACGAAAATCTCACGGCTTCCTCAAGGGGGCCGCACGGAAAAGAGTTACGGACAGTTAACGGGCGCCGTAGACGCATCATAGTCCACATGTAAACTAGGCAGTCACTATCTGATATTTTTGCATACATTTTGTATCATCATTTCATTTTACTAGTTACCTGTTAGTTTGTTTCCTGTATGTTTGAATAAAATACTAGTATCTTCTATGAACAACAAACAACAAACAACATGAACACAAACTACAATATATTGTCTTTCTGATCTACATGTCGATTCAAAATTTGTAAAAGGTAATAACACTTTCAGGAAACGAAAATACAAGTATTTGTGTTGCTGGAAATATACTATTCATCTCTTGCGGTAATCGTTCGAACAACTTGCGATGACCGCGTGGTAACCTTATGGCGACTGTGCGGCAGCAGTATAAATACTTACCAATCGTACGGTAACAATACTGCGACGGTGCAAAAGACGCACGTCATGCCTGGAGTACAGTAGTCCCGGTCGCCGTACGATACATTGTCTACGACTTTTCGTACGATTTGTTAGGCATCGTAGATGTCTAGGAGCTAAGGCGTCTGTGTTCACATTGAATACGATCTTGCTGCGATTCGTACTGTCTTTCGAGAGCAAGCGAATGCAATTCCGTACGGAGACCGCACGAATGCCGCACTATGGTTTGACGGAAATTGTGGGATTTCAGTGCTGCTGCGGTCTTGTGGTCTCCGAAAACTACTCATGGAAATTGTCCTGAGTCCGTGCAGCATTTATGCATAGGCTGTGCGGCTTGCGTGCGGAGATGGTGCGGTGACAATGCAGCAAGATCGTCGAACGGCCTTGTCCGGCGGTCTCAAAACCTTGCGATTGATCCCCGGTCTCCGGCGATGGCAGTGACTGTATGCTTCTAGGGCGAATCTATAATGTTTTGTACACATATGTTTATTGTAGATATCTATTATACAAAGCTAAAGCGCGATATTCGTCCTAGAACTAGGTTAACCGCCTTGTTAGTATGAATTTCGAATATCGAGTTCATGGGTATATAGCTGGAAATGTATGGGGGCCGCCTAAAGTCTAACTATGTATAGTGTACATTTGTCAAACGACAAAGCAGCCGTCTGTCTTGCAGCAGTTTATCCTTTTTAGGTGACATGGCAAAAATAACAAACCGACATAATGCGTGTCTGAGCATACAACCCCATTGGCATTGTGGTGAGCGTGTCAGACTATTGATCAGGAGACCGTGGGTTCGAGTCCCTTTGGAGGCATATTTTTCTTCCATTTTATGCTTTTCTTGACAGACACCATTTGCTGATCCAGACGATTTAAGTTCTTGGAGTGAATACAGTTTAAGACAAAATTTAAAATGATAACAATTATGAATACGAATGTACGAATGTCAACGAAAAATTTATTTCCTACTGCACTATAAATGAGACATGTATCAGATGATAGAAATGCGCTATACTAAGATGTGTACATTAAAGAATACATAATATAACACACAATAAGATATTTGATAAAACAAATAAACAAAAATGTTTGTACAAATTAAAATCCCAAGCAGGTATCTAACTCACGACTTCACGAATTACAGTAGATAACGCTTTGACCAACCTCGCTTTACTGTTTTGTAAGGAAAGTGTGTTACCTATGTATGGTTATACAAAATACAATTTTGACGTCAAAGTGTAAACATGAAAAGGGCCAAACGAACACGACTCATATAAATTAACTTTTAATGTCAGAATGCGAAAACGTGTTCCCAGTATATATATCTTATTTTAACCGTTGTTATATGCCATTATTAATATCTAAATTTCAGATTTGTTTTAAAGAAATTACTCCTTTGATGCCCTTTTCGTTAACATTATCCCTTTAGTAAGACTATACTATTTTAGCATATTATTACTTAGTATCGACGCATGAAAGCAGTGTGCGAATAATTGGGTCAGTCTGTTAACAATTGGGGACAGTGTGCGAACAAGTGGGGACAGTGTGCGAACAAGTGGATAGCATGTAGTGATATGTGTGTACATCGTTGATTAATTATTTCTTGTATCATGATACATAGAAAAATACGCAAAATATCAAATGTTAAGAACAGCAGTGACAGGGTGAAGTGTAACAGTCCGAGCTGCTTTTTCCTGTATTTGCAGAAATAACAATGTGGTTGTAGTTTGGAAGGCAAAGTAAATAAATGAAGAAGTCAAGTGTTGCCGAACGTGTTTGTGTCGCTTGCCTGCCGATTTTATAATAATAATAAACATTACTTTTGAGTAATATTCACTTGCAATAAATTCGCACCCCCCCCCCAAAAAAAAACGTCAGGTGCGCATGAGTTTGATAAATGCGTTGACTAACATCTAGCACTTTATTGATACAGACTTCTATTCTTAATGAGCATTTTTACATAATACATATATATAACAGTACCTGTCGGAATTGTTCTCTTTGTATTAAACGGCAAACGAACAAATGTCTTTAACAACATGTTAAAGGGGCGTATCGGCAGTAGATCGCCGATAACAGTTGCGAAATAAAGTTCATTTGCTGACAAGTAATATTGAAGCATTGATAAATACAATGGCTTTGTTTTTTTTTTATAAACATTTGACAAGCATACATTGCTTTTTTACTCAAACAGTCGTCACCGGAGAAACTTTAGCTGGCGCGCGAAAAGGTGTAGTACTTAGCAGTAAAATCGATATAAATAAAATGTACATGAGGTATCGTGAAGCGTAGGCACATAACAACGTGGGTAAGTTTTCATTGAAGAGCGCAGATATTAAGGCGTAAGTTAGAATCCTACTAAAACATGTTGCCCACAATTATTTCGATCTTTGTTTATCCCTTTTCTTAACAAAGCAAAACATAGATTGTCTTGTTGTAATATATATCTAAATTTATGCGAAATACGGTCGATATATCCCTTTAACATGCGCAATAGGTGTTGACTGCGATTAACCTGCGTCTCTTGCAGCCGCTATTACCTACGGTAACAAAAAACATAGCATCCGTTGTAAAGGTAATAACGCCGTCAAGTCTATTAGCGCTTTTGAGGCGTCTGTTCAAAAAAAATAAATAATGAATGTCAATAAAACAGATAGTTTCCGCTCAAAACGCAATATACATAATGTGTTTAATTGACCTGTACGGATAAATTGGCAATCCTGTACATGTAGCTGACTAATAACTAATCGATTTCTACGGTGTTCCGTTAGTGCCACTCGTTGTTTCGCACTTTCAACCTTTCAATTACAAGCGCGAAAACGCGAGAACACGATACGATGTAGCGAAATCACGATGCGAAATTGAAAGATTACGATGCGAGATCGCGAAATTAAAATCTCGTATCGTGTTCTCGCGTTCTCGCGCTTGTAAATCATATGTCGAAAGTGGAAACAACGAGTAGATTTCGGATATCTTAAACATCTTTGCAAGCTTGTTTTATTTCAATTGAGCACACGGTATGACTCAAGTTAATGTGATGGCTATCTTCTAAAATTTAAATAATACATTGGTATTGGCTCTAAAAGTTTAAAGTGCATATTAAACTTCGTTTGATCACCGACTGTATCAGGGATTTTTTTAATTATTATTTAATCTTAATCATAATTACAAAAAGGCCACATTCCATAAAATAAAATTAAGTATGGTTTTCCAAGTATGACTCAACGCTGTCATCATCCAATCCCATGTATGTTCCACACCCGTCAGTTGTTATTATCACAGTGTTCATACACGTTCTTTGTGATCTTCGCCCATATGCGGTCCTGTTGTAGCAGTGCAATGGGAAAAATAATTTTACTTTAAATTTGATTTTTCAGCAGGCATGTGTCTCTCTTTGCTCCATTCCTGCAAAATAAAAACATTTAAGGTATAAAGTCCTTATTCATGATAACAACAAATGTAAAAACAATATTCTATATACAATAAAATAGGTATATTTTAGTGAGTAAATAACTAGACAGCATTCATTATACAAAATACACGTCTGTGAGGACATGTTTACATGAAAACTGTTTACCTTGTCCAGTTACCATTTGCTACATGTGACTTTGTGCTAACGAGTATCAGCAGCCATCAGTTTATTGGTTTCATTTCTGTAAAGAAAAGGACATCATTCAGATGTACAAGCAGAAGCGTGTGAACAAATGATGACTGTGTGTGAACAAGTGAGGACTGTGTGTGAACAAATGAGGACTGTGTGTGAACAAGTGAGGACTGTGTGTGATCAAGTGAGGTATGTGACAATGTAAACATAACAATTTCACCAACTAAGTATATATTGGCATATTATATTTTTATGACAGTAAATAAGTCTACATGGTTATACTTATTACTAATGAAAACACGAAAATACAGCTTTTGAAGAAATGAGGAAAGTGTGTCAACAAGTAAGGGCTGGGTGTAAACAAATGAGGAATGTGCATGTACAATGTCCCAGTGAATGTTCAATGAATATCATAATTTGCTCTTCAATTAATGATATATTTTAATAATTGAAACAGATTACTGTTTAAAAAACATATTTTTTATATAATTTACACAGTATACTGCCGTGGAAATATATGATTTAAATCACTAATTATCAAATACAGTCACACACTAACAAAATAGTATACTAGACCATGAATGATTATTTCTATCTTTTTTATGATAACAAATGTAAAAACAAAATTCTTAATACAATAAAATAAGTATATTATAATGAGTCAATTACTAAACAACATGCATTCTACTCAATAATCCTCTGTGAGGACATGATTACATGTAAACTGTTTACATTGCCTAGTTACCATTTGATACATGTAGCTTTCTGCTAACGAGTCTCAGCTGCCATCCGTTTCTTGGTTTCATTTCTATAAATAAAATGCTATCATTCAGATGTACAAGCAGAAGAGTGTGAACAAATGAGGACTGTGTGTCAACAAGTGAGGACTGTGTGTGAACCAATGAGGACTGTGACAATGTAAACATAACAATTTTCGCCAACTAAGTACATATTAGCATATTGTAGTTGTATTATAGTAAATAAGTTAAAATGATTATTCTAATTATTTATTAAAACACGAAACTACTGCTTTTGAAGAAATGATGAAAGTGTGTCGACTAGTGAGGACTGGGTGCAAACAAATGAGGAATGTGCATGTATAATGGGGACAGAGAATGTTCAAATTAATACCATATTTAAGTCTTAAGTTAATGATATTGAAGCATATTACTGTTCTTACAAAATTATTTTATAATTATACATTATGTATAATGTCATGAAACTATATGATTTAAAACAATAAATATCAACTAAATTAAAGTCACACACTAACACAATAGTATACTAGACCATGAATGATTATTCCTATTCTTACAACGTAATTGGTACAAAATAAAGGATTCAAGTAGTAATTAACTAACTGTTTTCAGATAATTCAATGCATCAACCCATATGTAAGTGTTCAATAATTAAATATTTTGATCAGAAATACCTTGCAAAGTGTCCAAGTCAGTGTCTTTGAACATCGACAGTGAACCCATTTCAGCTGAAAATATGCAAATACTGTACACATTATGGGACACTACACCTGTTTCAATTACAAACCATTGTGAATGAATACTGTTACCTTATTTTGAAAAAAAAACCCAGAGTAAATGTGATATTTTTAAATAAATGTTTTAAAAATATTCATTGAGGCTAGATATTAACATGAAAAAGTATTAATATATCTGTACATGTATACAAAAGTACATGTAATTGAAAAATATTTTGAATATAGACTAACTAAAAAATGAAGATATGTTAAACAAGGAACTGTCCTAATTTAGTGACCAGTAGGCAAATGTTGTGTTTGAATGAATCACACATATGTAATGTAAATTCAATGAAGTTTATGAAACACAAATATAGCAAGTTATGTGCACAACAGCATATTATATATTTAAAATGTATGATCAGATAAGATTTTAATTTTAAAATGTTTGCAGAAGTTATTTAAAAGTAAGCAGTATATATATCAAACCAATGATTTAATTACACATGTTCTGTTGCAATGCAACATTGTGTCTTCAGTAAACATTGTAGAATATCGGACGAAGTGTACCATTACCGAAGCCTTCCAGGACAAAGCGTTCTATTGTCAGGACGAAGCATACCAGCCTTATGGTACAATGTATATTGCATAGCGACAGTAATTGAAATTATAAGTGCAATGATGAAGTGAAATAATGTCTGCATTGTCTATCATCATGTATTTAAAAAATAATATGAAACAAATCACAAAAGATATAGAAAAAACAACTATCTATTAATTGGAAGTTATGAACTCACTCTTAATGCACTGTCCTGTGAACTGGGATTGGTTGTGTATACTTAAAATATACAACAGCTGTCAGAGGACAGCACGCTCGACTATTAAATGTATTTCAGTTGGTATATATTTTGGAAAGTGTTAGGGTTTGTTGAAATACAAAACTGAGTTATGGTAATTATTTCATCAAATTACTGTGTAATTTTGAAGTTATCAGATTTTTGAATATATAACTTTTAACCAGAAGATCTATGTGAAAAAGAGGTATGATCTGTCAAAATACAAAACAGAGTTATAGGGAATGTTGCCCCTGACACTTGAGTTGATGACAAATGTATATTCCACGTTTCAAGTGAATAACTTCTGTAGTTTTGAAGTTACAACACTTTTGAATATAACTTTAACCCGAAAATATATGTGAAAAGGGGCGTAACTCTGTCACAATACAAAACAGAGTTATGGTTAATATTGCCCCTGATTCTGGAGTTGACGACAAAGGTATATTCCAAATTTCAAGTGAATAACTTGTGTAGTTTGAATTTACAAGACCTTTGAATGAAAACGGAAAGCAAATTCAAACGCGGACGCCGACGCCATGATAGTCATCTGTTTTTCATATAGTCGAGCTAATAATAAGCGGTTTGCATTTATAAATTAAAGTACAGAATGTGTTACATTTCCATATTAATTGATAAGAACAAACAACTCTATACAGCAGAAGTTTGTTGTAAATCTTATTCCAAATTGCCTGTTCTGTTTTATTGCCACATATCTCCGAGTACTTGTGAATCTAGATGATTCGGATATGGCTTGCTGTAAATCTGGTTCATTTTGGGAAATGCTATATAATTGTCTTTGCTGAAAGGAAAATGAGTTCTTTCATTAATCCCTTCTGTTCCTCTACAGAAGGAATATAGTGAAGTGGGTCAAAGCCAGGAGTAGCAGTTCCTCTATCACCACTTGGGACTATTCGGTATATGATGGCATAGATATTGAACACATGTAATGACTCAGTTTTCTGTTCGGATATCCTGTAGGATGGCAGAATGTATTTGTCCCAGTTGTCACCAACAAGTTGGTACTTTTTGTGTCCCCCATGTATACAGTCATTTTTCAGTGACATGATTTCATTTTCGAGCATCCCACCCCATGACAGCAACTATCTATGCACAATCTCTGGCATCACACTCAATCCTAGCTTGGACAGTCTGACAATCGTCTGTTCAAAAGGCAACAAAACATAATTAGAAAATGCATAATAAAGTGTGTTAAGTGCAAACAATATCATTAAATAATCTCCAGTCAGTCTGACGTTGCCATACTATGGTATCGGCCTAACAGTCAGAACTAATGGAGCGAACATTAGGATTTGATTTTAATGAGATTTGAAATGCACATAAAATTTACACTCCTGCATAATGTGATTTCTGTCATTTGTTTAAACAATAATTCAATGCATTACTTTTTATTGTACATCCTTATGGACTATTGTGTATTTAGTAAAGAGAACAAGTGTCAAGTATCCACCAAACGTGATCAACACATCACTAACAATACTTATGGAAATGCGACATTTTTACCAACTGGTTATTTAATGCCACTGCCAATATATATTTCTTATAAAGTAAAATGATTAAAATTCCGAATTAAATTGCTTCAGAATGATATAAAAGTTGGGCAATTATATGAATCGTATTATGTACATGGTTTATATGAATATTCATTATAGTACTTTTAAATAGGATATTTCATATGTTTGTGCAAGACGAATTACATGTATTATATTCATGAAAGTGATGCAATCACAACACAAGATACTCTATAAAAAAAATCTGATTCAAATACATATCACCTTTTGTGTGCATCCTCCATCAGCTAAAACAAATCCCACAAGGTACTGTACCGCTGACACCTCCTGTGTCCTGGTATGCAACAGCATTGTTGTGTTAAGCACCAAGTGTGTGTATAGCTTACTGAAGACTGCCCTATGGGTCGGTTGGTCACTTAGGGCTGCCTCCACAATACTTAGCAAGCTGGGACAGGTACATTTAAGTTCATTTTAGATTGTTTCCCATTTGAGATTGAGCAAGTCCACATATCCAGTTTTTCTCAACACTGAGTCAGAATCCCTTTTACACAATAATTGTGTCTCTATTCTGATTATTGTAGCAGCACTTTTGATAATTTCATTTGGGTGTTCCTTTCCTACATAATACAATATGATTTTTACACAGTTTTTCCCTTTTAATATAATTTTGCAGATGGTTTTGTGCAGTTCTCGCCAGATGAAAGCCGACTTTCTTCCACTCGGATAGTGAAAGGTTACCTGAAAAAAGAGTTGTGGTTACTTTATTTATGAGGAAAAAAACTGTTTCCTAAAATCCTATAAAGATCAACACACATTTTGAGCTTATAAACATATACTGTCAACTTGCTAGCTGAAACTTACAATATAACTGAAGACAATATACATTGATGATGCATTGCACAACTGTCTGAAAATGCTTAGAACATCCATATTTTACATGTATTTCCTATCTGCACATTTCTACATTTTGTATCAACAAAAAACATCCTGAAAAGACTGTATTTGAAGCAACAAACATTAAGACAAAATTTTAAGTGCGTAAATATGTTTTTTTCATATCAACTATTTTCAAAATAAGCAGAGTGAAGTGGCAAAATATGAAAATATCCTCAAATAAATAAACTAATACATGTGTTGATTTTTGCATTTTTATTAGTGTTGTGTAACCCTAAACTTTTGTCAAGTCAGGGTGTAGTTACGTTTACAGATGTATTATGTATACAGTTTTCTGCTGTACAGTCGAAAACTATTTTAATATTAAAATACTAACCATTTATGCAGCGATAGTTCTTTTTAACATTTCTTTCATTTTTATTTTTTTTACTCTGCGTTGTCTGATTTAAAAGCACATTATACACACTTTACAAGCCTGAAATAAACAGCAAATGAACGTAACTGATGTTGATGCTCACATATTGAAATAACACATCCTTTTTTCTATTGTTCTCACGGGTCAAACTCAGACATGGTGAAAGACTGTCAAACTTTACAGGCCAGACGGAAGGGAATAAATTACAGGCCAATTGTAAATTTCACTGACTTAAATCGAGTTTGAAATACATATACTATTACAAATACGAAACAATTGCAGGACAGTAAGTGTGGCATCTTGCAGTCTTTTGCCATATCTGAGTCAAACTATGCCAAAGCCAAAATATAGTGGATTTTTCAAGTTCTTAAAACTATTAACCCTTTATCATAATCAAGAATTAAAAACTAACATAAAGAGTTAAAAACACATTATTTCAAAATTATTACTAAACTGGCATAGTTTGCACTGGATAATTCCCATTGAATTGCAGCAAGGTACTTTTCCTAAAATGGTCAGAAAAAGGCCTTTCCCAGAAGTTTAAACTAATAAAAAACAAAAGCAAAGCATAAAGTTTAACAAATCTGGGAACAAAGTGTTATTCATAACACGAACTTTAACTTTTTAATTTACTTCAACTTCGCCATGTCCTGCCGTTTGCGTTTGATCAACAAATGCGAGATACTTTCTAGCTGCGGTTGACTCAGACTGTCCTGATTTATGCACATAAATATTTTATTTGGGATTTTTAACTAAAATAACTTAAATTACTGATAGCAAAACATTGGAAGTATTGTTAATCATACAAAAAATCAAATAAGGGAAATATAATGAGCAAAATAGTGCTCAGATGCAACCTTTAACTTGCTTATAAAATATTAATCATTGATAACGCTTTCCCCTGCTTTTTATAAGCAGCATTGTAAACTATGATGCCACATCATGCAACACAACAGATAATATATTCAGATAATTTTACTTTTTTCATTAAAATGAATATTTTTAAAAGTAATCAGCTAAGACAATACACATTGTAATTACCTTTCGCTTTTGGTTGATCTCCACTTGACAGGCACATTATACTGGCAGTGGGCGCTATTTTCACGCATTTAGACTGTTTAATTGGTGAAGGCATTGGTGAAGATAACAGTCTTTTTGATCGAATAATAGTATCCGGTACCGATGCAGATGTTACGGACGTCTGGAAATAATATAAATATAAATGTATAATTTAACACTATTCTTTGATAAATAGTAATATTAATATGTTAACATCCAGTTAACGCAAGTAATGGTTATGTGTTAGACTATGTTACACAACATTTGTGTATGCATCTGTAACCATACAATAAAATACACTCTGTCCACACTGTCCATTTCTAAACTGAAAACATGGCAGAGCAAATATCTTTACTTTGATTGATACCTGACATATTAACTGTCAGTGTCATTATTTTGATGTCAGAGGGTACTGAATATCTCCACCTTCCTCTAACTTAGAATCCTTTATATCTGCCTGATCGCAGATCTAAATGCAATAGAATGGTGTTATTTCTTTCTTGTTCTTGAATACCGAGTTGAATGTCATTGTCAAGTCACGGGAATCAAGAGCATGACCTCTGACGCACTGTCATCAGATCCAGTCAGCGTATAGTAAAGCAGCGTCAAACTGGATATGATTTTAATGAGATTGATATTAATAGGGAATTAGTTATATTTAACCTAATGACAGAGAGGTAACTCCTGTCAAACCAAATTATTCATCCGTCTGTAATTCATCACTATCATTCCATGATGGGAGACTACTTTTCCGAAACAAACTTGTACATTGCTCTAAAAATAGACATTGCTCAGTAGAGAATGCAAAGGGTTAAACCCAGTCAGTGTTTAAATTGTATACTACTGGCTCTGTCAATAATCAATAGTATTGTACTTTTATTGATTTAATGATATCAATTTAATTCTCCCTGTGTCATAAGGCAATGTAAATTATTAATTCAATGCCACTTCTGAATTATTCTATCATTTTGTGCTCCTGTACTGTACACATCTCTATTGATAATTTTAATTTATATGTCTGTGTCTTAAGGCAAATTGTCAAATAATTGTTACCTTTTAAGCATTTTATTATTAAAGTGGCATTATCATTGTGCACAATTAATATTGCTCTCAAGCTGCAGGAATTCCCCATTCTCTTTATGTTATTCTTTTATTTCCCCTTCTCCCCTCTGTGTACACGCATATGAGAGGTGCTGGGCTCAACGCATAGGAAGATAGCAACACATATCTTAATTTAAATATTATTTAACAATGTACGATTCTGTTATTAGCAAAGCCCTTCATAAACCTTGATGAATCTGACCAATAATTCTTTATTTTAAGCCATGTATGCTTTTTGCCCTTATTACATGTGTCAGCTCTTAATAAGCTCCATTTTTATTGCATGTTTTATATAAAATGGGGAGGGCCCAGTTATCAACCTTTTAAAGTGTGCACACTATTGTTTAACACTTATGAGACGTAAGATTCTTATTATTATGACAACAATTGATCAAATTGTCAATATTGAACAAGATGTCATTATTTCTGATTGATATTGTACATTTTGATCACTTACATGTAGTCGTACCTACACTTTTAAACTTTTAATTCAGTATCTTGCACCTATTCACATATCACTCTTTTATAGAAGTAGTTTCCCACATTAAACATTTTAAATCAATTAAACTACATATTTTATGTGTCCCTATCTATATAATCATTATAAACCTGTGCACCCATCTGGTCCCAAAGTAAAAAAAAAACTCAAACCACCGCCGGACAAAATTCAACTCCCCCACCAGTACTATAATCCATCTCCCAAAACCATGAACAAGACGGGGACTTTTTTCTTTGGTTTTCCCGGGGTGATTTTCTTATATTTGTGTATACTTTACAGTCAAGACAGTTTTTTTGTGATTATTGCCTTTACTTTAAATTATACCTTATGTCGTTTAAATATTTCCGCTGCATATTAATAATTATTATTAAATTATCGTCCTTTATGGGTTTAATTTTTTTTTTATTTATCATAAAACTACGTGTTTCCATCATTAAATTCTTATTCCAGTCCGAGGGTATACACCCCAATCATTCATATTGTTCAGAGCAATATTCTCCTTCATAAACTTCGTTTCAGTACTTTAATATACTGAACCATCTATTTTTAGACTATAACCCCATGATCATAAGGAAATATAAGCTTTGTACTGGTACCCTTGGGCAACGGTACGCTTCATCCTGCACCCAACTGAATTAAACTGACACTGAATCTGAAGATATAAGCAGTGACTGGGAAAGGATTTTTCTCTATGAGATAAATTCATTTTACGCAAAAAATCTATGTTTTGTTTTCAAAATATATATTGGATTTCCTCCGATTTTTATGGGATTGACAACAATAACATTTTGTGAACGTCTAACTGTTTTTATCGAGAAAGGAAATCACGCCTACAGTTCAAGGTGTAATGAAAGTCTGTTTATACTGATTTTTACTGTTCACTGGCAAATTAATTGTATGGATAAAATCTCACCGCATAGTGGCACAACTGCAAACTTAAGATCGAGCATTGTGTATTGTACGGCTGCCGGCAAAGTTTTTCGATTCGTACTAAAAAATTTCAGTGTGACGTAAAATCGCATCGGTGAACATTTATTTGCAATTGTTCTCAATTTGAAGCGCAATTATCGCATTTCGCATGGGTTTCCCAGTCACTGTATATAAGCATCAGATGGAAATAAAGAAAAACACATTATATTACATTGATACTTAAAGGGACTATGTTATTGAAAAGGACGTCAATGGGGCAATTTCTTAAAAACAATGGACATTTTTATATTAATACTGGAATATAATAACGGCTAAAACAGGGTATATATAATGGGAAAAGAGATACAAATCAATTTATAATATGGGTTGTTTTTGTTTGGCCCTTTTCCTGTTTACATTTTGACGTCAGAATTGTAAGCATTTTATATAACCATAGTTCAAGCGCTGTCTACTGTCGTTTGTTCGTATGGCTCCTAAGTCGTGAGTTCTATACCCGCTTGGGGTTTTAATTTGTTCAGGCTTTTTCAGCATTTTTTTATATCAAATATCTGTTTGTATATTATATTATTTTTATTTATTTGATGCACATGTTTTAGTAAAGGGCAATTGCATCAAATAATATAGTTTATAGTGCAATAGGAAGCCAATTTTTTGTTAACGCAGTCCCTTTAATGAAAAGCAATGCCTTATTATGGTAACTGTGCAATTTATTTTTTATAGAATTATTTATTATGAATGTTACATTTTGTACAGCAATTTAAAGTATTATTTATTATTTTAAATGTGTACTTAGAATAACAGTTCTGACAATAAAAGGGAATTATTGTGTCATTGCAATCAATATTTGCTGCGTTTTAGATGCTACATAGTTTCATTACATCTAGATATCTGGTACTACATGGGGATAACCCGATCAGTTACTTCTCAATTTAATAAAGTAAACCTTGCAGGAAAAGTGTGCCTGGTGCGGGGCTCGAACCCACGACCGCCGGAACACTAGCACGGAGCCTATCATCTGAGCTTACCGGGCAGTTGGTTCTAACCCATACACACTACACTTTTCCTCCCATTAACCATTTTGATCGACTCCAGGCACTCCTGCTGTGTACTCATGACACCGTTAAAGTAAATCTGGTAGGAAAAGTGCGCCCGGTGAGGGGCTCGAACTCCTGACAGCCGACACATTAGCACAGCGTTCTACCATTCTGAGCTAACCGGGTGGATGGTTCTTACCCACGCGCACTACATTTACTTGAAATGTTTTTTTAACTATTAATTTGAAAGTGTCGCACAAATATGTGATGCTATATAATCTACATAAAACGTATGAACGCTTAATGTTCTTTTACTGCACTTTACTTTAAATCAGTACGTTGAATTATATTATTGCATTTTATAATAATACACACGTCAGCGATAGTTCAAATTGTTACATTAATTAGTTTAAAGCTTGTCAAATATTTGGCTGTTACAATTCGCTAACCAACGTTGATTCGATACTAATGGTCGATGATTTCTAAAAGAATTTCATAAGCAATTCTGCGATACGGTAAATAAATGTTAAATATATATTTTAGTCCCATTACAAACAACAGTGTTACATGTTAACTTTCCCATACACGTTTAAAACCACAGCAAATTACAATTACATCCAAATGTCTGGATGACATAAACAATGATGACGTCATTATTACAGCGCATGCGCACTTAAAACCGAGTGCGTCGTCCCAAAGCGGCAAAAGCTCCAAAATTTAAAACTGTACACACTGCGGTACAAAAAACAACTCAAGTCTGACGGCAACTGGGACCTTATACTTTTGGTTATTTTATTTTATGTTTTAGACAAAAATATGCAAAATGAAGGCGATTTATACGTTTGACAAGTGAGGACGTCCTCACTGTTACAGTGAGACCCCACTCGTTGGTGTGTATACCGACTGAAGTCCTCAGTATCCCGTGCGTGCGTGCAACCTCACCCAAAACCCCAAAACCCAACCACCGACCCACCCACCCGCCCGACCACCCACCCACCAATCCACCAAAAACCCAACCACCGAACCACCCACCCACCCGTTCATTCACACATTCACACATTCACTCATTCACTCACTCACTCACTCACTCACTCACTCACTCAAATCCCAGGCGGCTACACTTTTATAACTAAATTGAGTGTAATATTCCATGTTATTAAAGGTAACTAATCTCATGGTCTTTACATCATATGCAGACTAAAATTCTGTGCGACACAGACTTTACCGGATATTGAGCAAATATGAATATTTGAAGTGAACACATTTAAAATTAAAACAACTAGAATTGTCACATGACTGACTGATATAACCCCACAATATGACATTGTCACAAATCTATGGCATCCATTCAAAAGAAATGGACACAGAGATAATGCTTTAATTTGTGAATGTTTCACAGTATATCTGGATAAAAATAATTTCAATAGGAGCCATAACTCTGTCAACATTTAAAAGTTTGTAACCAAAGTTGATTTTAATCTGTATTTTAGGATGTTGCACCTCTGTACCTAAAAATATTTTAAATAGAATCGTGGAAATTCCAAGAAAACCTTTTTTTTTAACCAAATGCATAAAAGTCAGCACAATAATGAGATAATATTCCGGGCGCATGGTGAAGGTCATACACCTTTGGCTAGGAAATGGTGACCTTGACCTTGCAATCCAAAGCGAGGTCTCAATATAAGGTATATACATATGAGGTTTCATTGAACTATCTAAATACGTTTTTAAATTATTGAGTGGAAACCGTCTTTTTATTTTAGTAAAGGTGACCTTGACCCCACCCACTCCATATGCAATCCCCAGAGAGGTCTATCTATATATGAAGTTTGATTAAAATATCTCAATTCGTTATCTAGGTATTAAGCAGAAACTGGTTGTCTATATTTAATAATGGTGATATTGACCCTACCCACCCCATATGCAATCCCAAGTTAGGTCTCAATATGAGGTATCTAAATTTCTCAATGCGTTCTCAATTTATTGAGAGGAACCTGTTTCTCTATTTTAGCAATGGTAATCTTGACCCTGACCCCACCTACCCCATATGCAATCCCAAGCAAGGTCTCAATTTAGGGTATATATGTATGAAGTGTCATTAAAAGATCTTAATGTGTTCTCAAGTTATTGAGTGGAAACTGTTTTTCTATTGTTAGTAATGGTGAACTTGACCCCACCCACCCCATATGCAATCCCAAGCCAGATCTCTCGATATAAGGCATCTATGTAGACGTTTCATTAAAATATATCAATGCATTCTCAAGTTTTTGAGCGGAAACTGTTTTTATATTTTTAGTAGCGGTGACCTTTATCTTGATCCCACCCACTTCATATACAATCCCAGGGAAAGACTCGATGCAATGTATCTATATATGAAGTTTCGTTAAAAATATCTCAATACGTTCTCAAATTATTGAGCGGAAACCGTTTATCTACTTTAATAATGGTTTCCTTGACCTTGACCCCATCCATCCCATGTGCAATCCAAAGCGAACTCCCGATATAAGGTATCTGTGCGCGAAGTTTCATTAAAATATATCGATGCGTTCTCAAGTTATTGAGCGGAAACCGTTTTTCTATTTTGAGTAGCGGTGGCCTTGACCCCACCCACCTCATATTCAATCCCAAGCAAGGTCTTGGAATAAAGTATGTATGTATGAAGTTGCATCAAAATAGCTTGATGCCTTCTAAAGTTATTGAGCGGAAACCATTTTTCTATTTTAACAGTGACCTTGACACCTTGAACCCATCCACCCATATTCAATCCCAAGCGATGTCTCGATATTACATATCTATATATGAAGTTTCATTACAATAGCTCAATTCGTTCTCGAGTTCGAGTGCGGATACAAAAAGTTGATGCCGCCACCCAGCCCGTCTGACTACCCGCCCGCCCGCCAAACCAACGACATATCCCAATATAATAACCGAAAATAGTATTCGAAGAATTGGGTTGAATATGTGAAGCCTTTCATAAGTTATTGTCCAGAAACCATGTTTTGGGGGTGAATTTAAGTCAGAAAAGGGGCCATAACTGTGTCAAAATTTAATGGTGTGTAACCGAAGTCGATCTTACATGTAACCTGTATTTTATGATGCTACACATTTATACCAAGAATTATTTAAATAAATCAAGCTATTCTTGCGTTTTTGTCCGGAAACCATGTTTAAAGGGATTTTAAGTCGAAAAGGGGCCATAACTTTGTCAAAATTTAGTGGTTTGTAATCAAAGTCGAACTTGACCTGTATTTTATGATGTTACACATGTGTAGCAAAAATTATTTGAAAATGTAAAGCCCTTCTAGAGTTATCATCCGGAAGCCAAAAACACAACACACCGACATTCCGATTGACCGACGGACCGACAGACCGACCGACAAGCTAACAACAAATCAACTGTGCCTGCATTTGAAAACATGCATGTTAACTTGTAGAAGGGCTGTTTGATCTGGAATTCGTCGTTTAATCTCTACTTTATACGCACATGCATTTTGCGATCGTGCATAAAGTGTACAGCATAATGCAAACGTAGTTTCATTTGAATCATCAGGTTTTAAGCAATACCATGAACCATTTTTAATTCAAAAAGGGGAAAAAATATGCACCTATTTTGTTCTTAAATGAAGTATATTAACTCCCTGTATAAAAGCAGGCATGAGCGGATGATAATAATACACACACAGTGTACGCAACTGTCGCATATTAATACGATTTCCGACAGATAACGTATCGTATTACTCGAAACCACGTAAACATGTAGTCAAGTAGGTCAAGGCCTTGAAGTTTAGTTCAGAACACATAGTACTTCGACATTGCGTACGTGAATGATTGCGCTCAAAATATGTCAATACTTCCTGATTGCATAGCAACCAGGTATACGCGTCGTAGCTTCAAGGTACTTGTGCAACCTGATAACACCTTGGGAAATCCCGATCTGTCTCAATCAATATCCCTGCTCGGCTAGTTTTGTCTTCACTGAATGAGGTTTAGCACGCATGTCTGTACTTTATTGAAAAAAACGAGTGTAGTTGCTGTGCAACTTTGAAACAGGAAGAATAGAAAGTTGACATATACGAATACATGTATTTAAATAACTAACCGATACAAAATCAGAGGTTATCGATATGCGGTTTATTATATTTCGGGTTCAAAACTTCCTCGTTAAACGACTAGTTATGATATTATTCTCTTTCTTATCAGATTCGTCCTGTCACTGCACTTATTGTACACTACACGTATCTTTGATGTTAAATTGATGTAAAATTGTGTCTCACCGAAGCGCCCTACATGCACGTTGCATTATTTCTGTACATCCGAAACAAACTGATCATATGATACAATTGCATGGAAAATGCACTTATAGCCTAATGATGGCTCATAATCTTCCCTAAACTACTAACAGTATTCTTTTTGTCATTACTTTTTCTACGTGCCCATGTGTCATTAAGAACTTATTAGTAGCTGTATACGAGTATATTGTTATTACGAGTGTAAGTATTAGTGCTTGTTATGTCTTTCAACCTTGGCAATACATAGCATGTTACATTAATATCAAAATACAATGCAACATAATCATCATTAAAATAACAATACAAGTTGACAAACTATTTTGTTTCAATATCCCATTCAGTGTCGTGAGAACAGACCTGTTTTGGGTAGAATACTTGTTTGTTTTGCGAGCTCAATGTTTGCAAAAAGACGTGCAAACGTCGCAATAAAACATTATAAACGGGTAGTCAGATCCGATTCTCGTCTGAATGATCTACATGTTCAAATCAACTAGAGGTACAATATGTTATTTAAGAAAAAGCATATTTACAATAGTATCGTTAATTAATCATTTGCTGTTTTCTAAATTATTTAAACTACGTAATTAGGTGTAGTATATTTTATGATATTGGCCACATTCCCATTCAGGAAGCGAAAAATGCACTAATTTTATTTCAAATAATTATCGGGTGCATGTATTTAGGTCATGGCTACATTGATTGTTGTAAACATGTGTGCTTCTTCAGTTACACGCACATGACAAGAGCTATTGATAAACCTCTATTCATTGCTTTACGGCTGGTATGATATCAGCTTTTTCTCTTCCTGTTAAAAGCCTTAATTTTCAAGTTACCCTGCATAAACTGAATATTTATGATCCTTTGACAGCATGTATTATAAACACCGAATGTACACAAGTAACTGCACGTCAGTTAAGTTTAAAAATCAGTTAAGTCCGGAAAAATAGCGGACCAAGGAACTCTCGAATATTTAACGATTTGGGTGTTTATTTTTATTGAAGAAGGCTCAAGATATGCAATCTAAATAATGTATCATAAATATTAATATCGAAGAAGTTTAAGCGTAATATAGTTTTATCTTAATGATATTGCACATTGGCAGTAGGCATTTATAAAATATACTAGACTGCATGACTGAACGCTTTCCAAATGGTATGTGACATCTTCGAGTAGTCCTCTACAAAGATTGATCAAATTATGCCCCTGTGCTGAAAAGTGGCCACGTCCCGGGGGTCACATTGTTTATATAGACTTAAATAGCAAAATTATTTTTAAAATCTTCTCCTTTGAAACCTCAAGGCCTTGAGGTTTTGTATCTGGTATGTAAAATGATATAGACTGTCCAAATTATTACCCCGGGGTAAAAAGAGGCCACGCCCTGGGTATGACTTTATTTCTTAAATAGCAACACGACTTTAAAAATAGTATCCTGTGAAACCGCAATGCCCGTATTTGGTTTGTAATATCTGATATGGGTCCTCTACAAAGGTTGCTCAAATTATGACCCTGGGGTAAAATGTGTCCGCTCCCTGGGATAGATATAGACTATATAGACTTAAATAGCAACATTAATTCAAAAATCCTCTCCTCTGAAACCTCAAGGCCCAAAGTTTGTTAATATGTAACATAGTATAGTGGTCCTCTACCATAATTGTTTAAATAATGCCCTGGGTTAAAAGGTGGCCACATCCCGGGGGTCACATGGTTAATATAGACTAAAATAGCAAAATGACTTAAACAATCTTCTCCTCTAAAACCGCAAGGCCCAGAGGTTTCGTATTTAATATGTAACATCGTATAGTGGTCCACTTCACAGATTTTTCAAATTGTGCCTCCAGGGTAAAAAGTGGTCTCATGTTTTATATAGACTTAAATAGCAAATCGTCTCATATTATGACCCTGGGGTCAAAACTGACAACGCCCCGGGTTCACCTGGTTTATGTAGACTTAAACAATCTTCTTCTCTAAAAACGCAAGGCCCAGAGGTTTTGTATTTAGTATGTAACATCGTACAGTGGTCCACTTCAAAGATTTTTCAAATTGTGCCTCCAGGCTAAAAAGTGGTCACATGTTTTATATAGACTTGAATAGCAAATCATCTCATATTATGTCCCTGGGGTCAAAACTGACCACGCCCCGGGTTCACCTGGTTTATGTAGACTTAAATAGCAAAATGATTTCAACAATCTGTTCCTCTGAAACCGCAAAGCACAGAGGTATCGTATATAGCCTGTACTATCGTATAGTGGTCCTGTACACAGATTTTTCAAATTATGCCCTTGGGGTTAATAGTGGCCATGCCCCTACGGTGGCATGGTTTATATAGACTTAAATAGCAAAATGAAAAAACTAATCATCTCCTCTGAAACCGCAATGACCAGAGTTTTCTTTTTAGCTCACCTGAGCACAAAGTGCTCATGGTGAGCTTTTGTGATCGCCCGTTGTCCGTCGTCCGTGTGTGCGTGCGACCGTGCGGGCGCCGTCCTCAAGTTTACATTCAAACGATAACTCCTCCTAAACCACTTGGCAGATTTTTACCAAACTTCACAGAAATGATCAATGGGTGACGCTCTTTTAAAGTTGTTCAAATCGTTACGGTCCGCTGCATATATAGGTCACCAGAGCTAAAAATAGATTTCAACAGTTTAAACTTAAAAAATCTTCTTCTCTGAAACCGCAGGGCCCAGAGGTTTTATATTCGGTGTGTAACATCCAATGGTGGTTCTCTACAAAGATTGTTCAAATGATGTCCCTAGGATCAAAACTGGCCACGCCCCGGAGGTCATATGGTTTATATAGAATATATAGCAAAATGATTTTGAAAAACCTTCTCCTCTGAAACCACAAGGCCCAGAGATTTCATATTTGGTAGGTAACATCCTAAAGTGGTCTTCTACAAAGACTGTTCAAATTATGCCCCTGGTGTCAAAACTGGCCACGCCCCGGAGGTCACAGGGTTTATATGGAATATATAGCAAAATGACTTTAAAACTCTTCTCCTCTGAAACCGCAAGGCCCAGAGATTTCATAATTGGTTTGTAACATCCTTTAGTGGTCCTTTACAAAGTTTGTTCAAATTATGCCCCTTGGGTCAAAACAGGCCATGTGCGGGGGTCACATGGTTTATGTAGAATATTTAGCAATATGACCTCAAAGATCTTCTCCTCTGACACCACAAGGCACAGAGGTTTCATATTTGGTATGTAACATCCTATAGTGGTCCTCTACAAATAGTGTTCAAATGATGCCCCTGGAGTCAAAACTGGCCACGCATTGGGGGTCACATGATTTATATACTTAAATAGCAAAATGACTTTAAAAATCTTCTCCTCAGAAACCGCGAGGCCCAGAGGTTTTTTATTTAGTATGTAACATCTTATAGTGGTCCTCTACAAAGATTGTTCAAATTATGCCCCTGTGGTCAAAACTGGCCACGCCCTGGGGGTCACATGGTGTATATAAACAGAAATAGCAAAATGTCTTTAAAAATCTTCTCATGAAACTGCAAAGCCCTGAGGTTTCGTATTTGGTATGTAACATCCTATAGTGCTCCTCTAGATTGTTCAAATTATGCCCCATGGGTCAAAAGTGACCACACCCCAGGGGTCACATGGTTTATATAAACTTATATAGCAAAATGACTTTAAAATTCTAATCCTCTGAAACCTCAAGGCCTCTACAAATATTGTTGAAATTATTCCCCTGGGGTCAAAACTGGTCACGTACACGGTTTATATCGACTTAAATAGCAAAATGACTTTAAACATCCACAGCTTTCCCATATGTAGTACGTAACATTGCATAGTGGTCCTCTCCAAAGATTGTTCAAATTATGCCCCTGGGGTCAATTCTGGCCACACCCCAAGGAGTCACACGGTTTATATAGACTTAAACAGCAGAATGACTTTAAAAAGCTTTACCTTAAACCGTAAGGCCCAGAGGTTTGTTACGATTGTTCAAATTATGCCCCTGGGATAAAAAATAAGCCACACCTCGGACATGACAATTATGATTTGGTTACAAGGTCTCAGGTGAGCGTCCTAGGGCCCTCAGGGCCCTCTTTTTTGTTTGTAACATCCTATAGTAGTCCTCAACAATGATTATTCAAATCATGCCCCTGTGGTGAAAAGAAGCCAAGCCCAGGGATCACATGATTTGTATAGACTTATATGGCAAGCGGACTTTAGAAATATTCTCCTCTGAAACCGCAAGGCCCAGAGATTTCATATTTGGCATGAAACATTGTCTAGTGGTCCTCTACAAGGATTCTTCAAACTATGACCCTGTGGTAAAAGAAAGCCACGCACACGGGGTCAAACGGTTTCTATAAACTTTTATGGCAAGTGGACTTTAAGAATCTTCTCTGTTGCTGCAAAGCCCAGCGGTTTAATATTTGGCGTGTATCATGGTATATTGGTTCTCTACAAAGATTGTTCAAATTATGCCCCCGGGGTCAAAGCCAGCCACGTCCCAGGCGTCACGTAGTTTAGACTGAAAAGCAAAAATGACTTGAACACTCTTCTCCTTTGAAACCACAAGGCCCATCTATTCATACTCAGGTGAGCGTTATAGGGCCACCTAGCCATTTTGTAAAAAAAAACACAAAATTAACTGTCCTTTGTTCACCGAAGATATGCTTGCGTGTACAATGACAAACTGATAAAGTATATGTCTTTAATATACACTTAGTTTTTGTTTTAAATAATACATAAATACGAATATGCACATGTATATTCATTGTTTGATGGTTCAGTATTTAGTATTTTGAGGAAGATCACGTCACTTAATATGAATACAACAATGCTACACAAATGCCAGTTACTTTTAACACGATACGTTTGATATGTAACTGTATTTGTTTGAGACAGTTTGTGACAAAATAAGTTTTCGAAACAAAAACAAAAACGATAGTGTAAAATACAACGCAAACGATGCTTTAAATGCTCATATATATGTTTTCATTAATATGTAGACTACCTAAATGTTATAAATATTACAAATAATATATATAGTCAGACATAAACAGCAATTATATTAAATCAACCACAATGCGTTATATTGACTTCACATTATTACATACATGGAAACAGTTTTTTATAACTTTGCAGATAATCTATGTAAAATACAAATACAAAAACTACATAATAGATGAGATAGACTATAGCAAATGCATAATAAAATCCTAATTCTAATTAAAAAGGGATTTTATGTTCTCAGCTACTTTCAGTCACTGTACAATTGGCTCATATGAATACTTGAACAGGTAAACTATTTGTTCTTGTCCTTTGTTCAGTAGCCCTATACAGGTCACGTGTTTGCATACACCGGACATCCCTCGACATATTCTTTCATGAACTCATGGCAGAACCGGTACTGTGCCTGAACAGATATTCATGAATGCATTGAGAAGTTTGTATGATTAATTTATTTTATTTCCAATGGTTGTTAACAGTGTTACGCGTTTAAGGAAATGAACGTAATAGTTACTTTACATAAGAAACCATTGGACATAGTGTATACTTAAATGATTTTAAAATCAATGGTTATTATATACTACTCAAAAGGAGATAAGGATAACTTGTTATAAAAGGATGTGTGCTTTATATTATTGTCATTATTAAACAGTAATTAATTTATTATTGATTCATGCACTTTAATTTCAAATTTAATTTGTCGGTAGACACATAAAACAACAGTTGCAAACTTTGAGTAGTACTGATCGAAATACAGACCATAATTTAGTGTCTTTCAATAGTCAATCAATAGTTTGTTTCATTTACATTTCATTTTAAACGACAACATGTTCAGTAATTTGCAATGGGTCTAGTTTTCATATTTGAAATATGAATCGCCTTGATATGACTAAACGTGGATTCTGAAATACCTCGTTTTTAATGACTTGCTCCCTTCTTCGCCTGATCACTCGCACTGTTTCTCCCACAGCCACCTCCCCGTCCCGTTTACTTCGATCCATGAGGCACCACAGAACAGCCACCAGACCACTGCGGCTGTAGCCGTCACTGGAATAAGGGGCTAAATGATAAACATATGCTTCACCCGAGTGCCCAGTCATAATTATGTTTTGTTTACAATTATTATGTTTTGTTTTATTTTTATTTAGGTTTAATTGCACATTAAATGTTGAAAAATGTGTTACCGGCACTGAATCACGATTGGACCTTCAGACGAAGTACTTTCCTGAACTTCCATTAACATGCTCAGACTTTCGTCTGTCTGGCAGACATCAAATTGTTTAGACCAATGTGTAAACCTAAATATACGGACCTCGAAACTTTCGTGCTGAAAATTAAAGGAATCATAATTTAAATATAGTATAAACCAGATTAATTTTCAATGCAATCAGATAAATCAAATCTGCATTGCTTCGTTGTATGTTAAGACAAATATATCATTTTAAATTCGTTTTATTTTGGCTCGTGTACCTCGACGATGTGTTTAAATTTGACGACAGAAACGCGAATATGCTTTTTGTTTGTATTCGAGACTACCGATGCTGTGAACGGTCCAATAACGATCATTTCTCCGCTCTCTGGCATGTAGGGCTCCACCTAAATATGAATTAGATCATTCATCCGTATACAATTATATCCAAATATGTACATTGTATTGAAGGAAACATAAGAAATGTTGTACCAAACACTAATAAAATTAACACAACAAAGCAATGTCAATTATCATACATTACCGATGTTGTTCACGTTGAATCCTACATATAATATTCTAGGCATATTGTGTAAAAATACAAAACCGCCATGTAAGTAATTTATGTAAATTCTAACTGTATACCTGGTCACCGAGTGTAACAACTGTCCTCACAAAATGGTCGTGTAGCAACCGCACGAAATCTATATCTGAACTTGTTCTCGCTGACTGCGTAAGGATCAATCTGTCTGCCTCCCGAAACGTCTTTGAATTAAAAATATACAGGAACCAACAATCAGGACTATATACTAGTACACGTTGTTTTATGAGCAACTTTAAAAACAAAATGCGGCTAAGCAGTTTTATGAATGTGCATTGAATGTTACTTACTGAGATGTACACGGCGTTTATATAATCAGTGTGCCCCTTGCTATTCACAGCCATACTGAGTACAGGGCGATATTTGTCATCTGCAACAAACAAAGCATTTTAAATATTTTGCAAATGCAATACAATATTGTGCAATGTACAAATGCATGTAGTTGAGGAAACATAATATAGCAATATAAACAAAATAAGTTCTACCAGGCACAACGCATGGATCAATATTTTTATTCATATTTTCGGTTTTTCGCCATCTAAAACTTTAATGTAGTCGCCGTCTGTTTCGGCTTCTTCCCGGTCAGGAATGTAATATTGGCAGATCGTCTGTAGAATATAACGGAACGATGGTTATTTTTATTTACAGTCAATTGAATAATAGTAACTGTATTAAAAAAATTAATTGTATTAATCAGATAGAATTGAATTATTTCATTTGTTTTGCGTCTGTTTGCGTCTTAAGTTTACGCCGCCTTGTACCTAACAAAACATATTATACAAATAAAAATAAAAATAATATGTTCACAAGAATCAGCCAAGTTTTATTGGACCGATATGTATATGTAATTTAACTTGGTTCTTAAATTATTTACTGTAAAACGAGTGTACATAAAAAAAAAACACTAATGATGCGTAAAACTTTGCAAAGCTCTTTAATAATTAAGTTCTTTACGCAGAATTACGTTTTGACAGTTTATAATAAGCTGTAGCGTTACAAGCACAGACCTCTATCCTTAAATGGATCACTAGCACATAATTGTTTTCTACAGTAAAAACAATTCCAAAAATGGTAACTAAACATACATTTAAAATCAAAGTTCTTCATCAAATGAACTTGACCTGATGTATATTAGAAATGCACTGCAATTGTAATATTATATTGTCTGCGGCATTCGCTGTTGAAGTTTTATTGTTTTACATAGTTTTATTTCACATGATGTACAACTCAACATGAAGTTTGTGCGTATCCATTATTTACACAATGCTTGTCAAATATAAGTAACCAGAAAATTGATTTTATATAGCTACTGGCAGGTTAGTTTAACAACAGACCATGAGTTTGGTAAAGACAATATTTTTACTGTAACTGGTTTTCATAGTCGTACCTTATACTCCTGGTTAAGAGAATCAGCTGTGCGTTTTGTTTCTAAATATGCCTTGTTCGCTAGAACCTCACCAGCAGGACAAAGAGCTTCACACAACACTTCGTGGAGATATAAATACTGGTTCTGCAAAAGCCGGATTCTACATATTTAACAATACTCAAAGAAATAAAAACAACGGCTGAATATATTATAGCTATTAGGGTTCAAACATATTTAAGAACTGGTAACATTGAAACGTACTTTTTATGTGTGAACTGATTATTGGTAATGTCAGAAACGACGATTACTAATTAGTATGGCATGCTTGTGCGTATGGCTAAACGCAGGTTGTGTACAAAGTGTCGTTGCAGTTTGTTAGTTTCATTGTTTAGCCTGGGATTTAAAACAAGATCGTTCATCATAACGCTCGATATATAAAACATACACAATCAATTTTGAACTTTACAGTGGGATATTCGAGATAATGCTGTTATCAAACCTTTGTTTCAATCATGTTGATTCGTTGTTCACGAAGTAACAGTACAGCATCAAACACGTTAATTTGTTTCTCTGCTACTCCTTGGTCGTAAAGATAATCAAGCGCGATAAAAGTTCCAGTTCGTCCAACACCGGCACTGATAAAAAGAGAGCATTTCAATAATGTGAGCAGCATGATGAAAGGAATACCGATAACACAACACGTCACGTTTGCCACTAACTTAGCATGGACTTTCAAGCATTTCCTTTTACCAAAATATTGTTAACAGCAAAATGTAAACCTGCAATGCACAATCCAGGGAACCACATCTGGCTTTTCCACATTGCGAACCTTGCGCCAAAACTGCATAAGGGAAAGAGCTGTGTCCGGTATATCTTTGTCAGGCCATGAGGTGAAATGTAAATTAGTGACCGTTTGTGTTCTTTATGACCCCGTCTACAGTTTCGAGCCGTTGTAAGAAACAAAAAACATTATCAACGAACGCATGTTGGTATCAAATGTGGAAGTAACCATTAAATATCGTATTTGCCATATGATCAATACCTGTGTACATTGTAACCTGCGAATAACAAAATCAGCGTAAGTTTCTTCTGAAAGGAGATGTATGGTGGAATCACCGTACTGACAGTCATTTTCGGAATCTGTAGGCCAGTACTGGAAGCATTTCCTCTGTAAAAGAATGTCATATGTATTGTGGCGTTTAAGGGTTTCACAAACTAAAATACCGAAGAAGTTACACAAATACTGTTTGTACATGAACCAATCAAGCATTATTGTCCAATTAGGTATTATGGTCTAAACCATGAGTAACGTTTTACTATATGCACAGAGAAAGGTGCACACTACTGCTTAAATAGCACGTGCTATTTTGGGAATTATGTTCCTGCGTACCTTTGACTCCTCTACTAAATTTGTGACCATGACCACAACTCTGACATTCTGCTCCCAAATCATTATCCATAAATCCGCGATCGTGCCAGCCAATGGTCCTGCCAAATATAAACGGACAAATAGCGTTTTAGGGTCTGGTGAAAAGAAATAAATACAAGAAATATATAAATAAAAAATACATAAATAAACAAATACATAAATGAATACATATATAAATAAATACACAAAAAAATCGTATGCAAAAAAACCCCAAAGTAATTAAGGTAACAGTTTATTAATTAATAAATGAATGAATTAATTAATTAATTAATTAATTTATTTATTTTTCAATTTATCAATTTATTTATTAAATAAATAAAAAATATATGAATTAAATAAACAAATAAATAAATAAATAAATAAATTAATAAACTGTTACCTTGTGCAGCAATATATTTCTTTTGATAGGAATAACCCTGTAATAAAACGTATATTAATAGCATGCGTTAATACGACAATGCCAATGTAATGAACCAATGCATAAAATGCAGACCATATAGTTAATAAACTATACATTACATCTATGAAACTGGCATTGATAAAATCCGACTCGAGGTCATTTCCAACAACGGACAGGGTTACCCGATTTTTATCGTCTGGAAAAGTAATGAAAATAATCGAATAATAATGTTATAGCGACTTATGGATAACGATACATGTGGTAAGTCATTATGATATGTTGATATGTTGCTTTTTATAGAGTGGCACCAACTGATTCACTTTTAGGATTGCTCATGATAAAAGGAGATAACGTCGGAAAAACCGATTTGATGGATTTCGCATACAATTCGGCGCCCTCGTGATGGGTATATTCTGAGCGTTATTATGATCACACATGCATTTTATATAACATATATTTTTTATACTGCGGTACAAAAGAGAAATTGTCATTTTCGTAGTTTTGCCCTATTTTCGATGGTTTATACAACGCAGCAAATTGATGTTAAAACACCATTGTAACACCATTGTTTAAAATCCTTTTTTTTCAATTTTATATTAAATTAAAGGCTGACTTTACTTACAAGGGTACATATTTTTATATCTGTTTTTTGATGTATTGGCCGTCTTCGTGGCTGCGTTTGTGGAATACGCAATGTTCTCACTAGCAATGTTCAATGCCTAAAAATAAAGATATGACATTATATTTCAAGATATTAATCATTAACATCAATACATTATTTAAAGTCATCACCGTGGATTACTTCCCAAATGTTATGCAATACAGCCATATACTTGGGGGGGGGGGGGGGGGGTAAGTAATTTCAAATGTATAAAATAAGACTTGCTTACGCTATATTCAGTGAACACATCTGTTTTATTGTCTTTGTCTTGAACAACAGTGTCTCGTAAGTTCTGAACGCTTATATCCCGACTCTTGAACTGCTTCTTTTTCTTATAAAGATTATCATAAATCGGGTCGTGTTCAACTGCAAAGGAGTCTCGTCTTTGCAGTGAAGAGTTCTCTTTCGAAGGTGTTATTGGTGGGCCTAGGATGTCTGCCTCTACAGTCTTAGTTGAACTTTGGACCGTATCTGGATGAGATACCGATTTCACTGCATTCTTCTCTGAAATTTGGATATTATTTTGGCTACTATAAGGTGCTAATCTATGTGAATGCTCGCACGCAATTTGGAGACCATTACCGGGACGTGACGTTACATGTGTTGTTGTTTTCTTCTCCTGACGAGGTGTTACCATACCTTGAAATATTTTATGAATATTTTTTGTCAAACACATTTAATTTCAATCAATATTAAATTTTGTAAAATACAACTTCTTTCAACACAACATAACACTTCATACATATCATCAATTCAATCAGTATTCATATAAGGCGAAGTTAAAAAAACAACAGAAAGGAAATATAGAAGACAATGCACAAAAATATATAAGTATGCTTAGACCAGTCAAAATGCTTTACACATATATGTTCACAAGAAAGAAAGAAAGTAGAAAGCAAAAACAAAAGAAAAAAGAAAACTAAACATCAACAGGTCTTTTTGTATTTCATGTACTGAACACATGACATTTAAACATACACACATATAGGTAGATTTATATTTTGCAGATGTCGCTTTAGATAAATTAATGTTGAATTGATTTAGTATACGTGCAGTTTAAGTGAGTACTATCTAACGAAGTCTAATCCAACTATGCTGAAAGTCGTGTTTATATACAAGTATATAGAAGAATAAAGGAACAACCACAAAAACACTACTTAGTTGATAAGTACTTCATACATTTCACTGGTTCAGAAATGAACAGTTAAGTTGTAATGATTTACGTTGAGAGCATAGTATGTGCTAACATATGTCCATGCAAGATCAAAACGTTCAATTTTATTTTGAAAGATTGCTATACTTTTGAGATTTTCATGTTTTAATTTTATAAAATTTCCTCCGTTTTCAACAGTTGACTGTATTGTAGACATTTTGCATTTATACAGATAAAACTGTGCATTCATAAAAACATTGTTAACAACATCACTGTTCATTCTGTATAGCCAAGAAGAATATTAAAACAGCAGTTTGGGAAAAAGTGCTCTGTAACAGTTTTGAAATATGACATTCCCAGAAAACTGTGTTGAATAGTTTCCTCATAATTTTGTGGCAAAATGTACAATTGGGAGAATCTGTCAATTTTATTTTGAACAGTAAATGATATGTTCCAATTATTTTGTTCATTATTCGGTACTGAAACCATTGTTCTTAAACATCTTTATTGATTGAAAATGGAACAATACATATATTATTCCAATCAGTGTTCAGTAATTGCAAGATTTAATTTGCATGACCGTGTTTGTTTAATCGTTAAACTACTTTAGTATAATACAAATGCTGTAAATAATTTTGTTCCAGATTCAGGCATGATACTTGTTTTGAATGCAGAACGTATGCAAGGCCTTTGTATGGTAGCATACTGTTTGTAGTGTTCTTCAACATCAAGTTTAGTAAACACTGCAAATACTAATATCAGCTTTTTAATACCAATATATAAAAGGAAATCAATTGTATGGTATATAGTTTTCATTTATTGCATTAATGTTTAAAAAGTCCCCACATTTTATACGTGTGTTGAAATATACTTAAATATTAGCTCTATTGAACCGTTTCTCAATGGCGTAGTATGCGCGTATAAGCCATGTTAATTTCATTGATTGGGTAAAAGCTTCAACGTGTGTCATGTTTAGACCTCTGTCACAATAGTCGTTAGTTAAAATGCTTAATTTAATTCTACTCTGCCCGTTCCATATGATGTCAGTAAAAATGATAGTTAAATTCTTAATGTTTTGTGGCGGATTAAGAAGGGATATAAACAAGTGGTTAAATAACGAATTCAATAGAGTTTTTATTACAGTTAGTTTGCCTACAGGCGTAACAATCTTTTTTTTCAAATTGTTAGTATACACGCCATTTTCGTTAGCGTATCACTGTAATTAAGAATCTTCTGTAAATCAACATGAAAATGTATACATTCGACAACTGTGCTGTTTTATTTTAAAATTGTTACATATTATTTGGTTGTTTTCCTTTCCTGATGAGGTGTTAGCATACGTTGAAATATTTGGATTAATAGTTAGTTGATACTTATAACTTATTTGTTCATTGAAATGCATTTTACATAAATTACTTCAGTTTTAATTATTAGACTTTTAAAACTTGAAATGTGTTGACTAGCATTTTGCAATGGAAAAAGCAATATTAATTATTATAAATTAATAAATGATCATTTACCTATATTTTCGTATGTGCCGTTTTCATGATAAATTGACCTACAACATATACTACATACATGCAATACAACTAATACAATGCTTTAATTAGTAAATAGCATAATCGTACATATAAACAACTGATAAAACTGTTACACTAGATCTGTTTCAATCAAATGCATTTGAATCAACGACACAGGGTTTTCTATAAACAACAAAACAACTTATTATTTTTACATAATTCGACAATTTCAAACTGTATGCTTAATGAGTCATACCTTCTCGACAGTGTTTGCTTCGAATCAGTTTTTTTCAATGCTAAAAATCAAAATATGCAAAGTAAATACAAAATACATGTGAACAGGTGCATAAAAAAAAGAAGATAATTTCTTTGAAAATACATTAATGTGCAAATAGGTAAATCAAAAAAAGTTTGTTATTATTACGTATTAAACTTATCAAACTAATAATAAGAGACAAACGCTCTCTTCCCAATCTATTTTGTTAATATTAAATAACCTCCATAAGTTAAAATGTACCTTTTGTTCTGTATCTCCATATCACAACTGTAGCAGCGATAATTATGCCAACTCCTGCAACACCACCGATTGGCCCACCGATAGCAAATGAAGCTGAGTCATTTTCAACTGTAATAACAAACAGACAAATACAATACAATGCATATGTGCGATTTTCCTATTCCGGCCTACGGTTTCCAGTTTAAATACAAGTATCATTATTTCAAATTACTTGCATCCGCAAGCGTAGTTTCTGTTATTTCTTCTGTCCAATCTGATTTGCCAATTGTGTTTTGCGCCAGCATTTTTAATTGGTAAGCCGTATTAGGTTTTAACGCTTCAATTGTCCAGTTGTAGCCTTTGGAACTTGCTATGTCGATATCCCTACAGTTTTCAACATCGACTTCTTTGTACCGAATAGTAAAATTTTGTTCATCTCCACCATTAAAACCAGGAACCCATTCAACAACTAGTTCCGTTGTTCCTACTTGGCTTGCATGCAATTCTTTTGGGACTTCCGGTCTAGCTATAACAGTATATACAAGCAATGAAATACAGGTATTTATATAACACTATCGACATCAATAATACTTCAGTATATTGCCTTCAATTTTGTTTTCAAATACAATGCAACCAAATGTTTGCATTCATTGTGTTAAACATTAGTACAATAAATACCTACAACGTGCATGTAAAGTAAAGGATTCCGATATTGAGCCCACTGTATTGGAAACGTTCACCATATATTCTGCATAATCGTCAACGTGCACACGTAGTATCGTCAGCTGCGTCTGCATTTTGCTATCAGAGATATTGATCAGGATATTTCCTCCATTGGATAAAACCTTCCATTCACCATTTTTATGCTTGTACCAAGTAAAGTCCGAAGTATTGGGGGCAGGAAAGGCCTTTATTGTGAATGTGAACACAACCGAGTCGTTAGGAGCTTTGTATTGTTGTTTTATAGGAGGTGAAAATGGCGACGCTCTTGGTGAACCTTTGCAGGAAAAAACATGTAAGTAAAAATTCAGTTGCTTGATGATGAATATATTTTCATGTCTTACTCCGCACGATATAATATAAATATTACTTACAGTTAATGGACACAGCAAGTATCTGCTCCTGTGGTTCTTTGTTAAGACTATTGTTTGCAAGGCATTTATAGTTGCCTGCATCATATTCACATCTTGCTCGATGAATGTAAAATGTGGCTATCTGCGCTTCTTTCTGTATTAAAAGTGTTTCACTGCCACCTGTTGCATTAACGATACGAACAACAGGTACCGGATCACCGTCTGTATCACACACAATTTCTATGGTTTCCCCTTGGTCAACAGTGATGGTGCTTTGATAACCGTTTCCTTTCAATCGTCCTATGCTTGCGCCGTCTGAAAAATACAATGTTTCTTTTTGCGGATGTAAAAATACGTACTATATACGTCTTGATAATCAGATACAACGAAAGTGACGTAACGCATGTTTATTAGCCCTTACGCGAGCAATATATCGCATGGAACTATTATGTTGCTATCATACTGCAAAATGTGTTCATTTGTATGCAATGCGAACAGTAAGGAATTCATCGATAATCAAGTTGAACGATTCACAAAATCAACCATTGAGTGGACATATTTTTCTTGTTAATAGTACGTCCACCAATTATGAGACTGTAAACAATGTGAACAAAGTCGTGATTACAAATAAGTGAAATAACCTTATTCGTTATTTCAGAAATCATATAAAAAATGAATAGATAAACTTACACTGGACATCTAAGAAAAATTGCGATTGGCTGGTACCATATTCTGCTTTTCTTCCGATAGGCTGCATTATATTTGCTGAGTAGCACCTGTATTCACCTTCATTCGTTAAGCTAACGTTTTCGAAAACTAGTGATTGCTCTGCACTGATACTAGTGTTTATGCCAACTTTCATCCAGTTAAAGTCTGTGGCTGGAGGGTTACCGTCACGGGACAAGTTGCACAGCACAGTTAGAGGTGTGTGAATAAGCACCTGAAGCTTTTCTGTAAGCTGAACTACTGGAGGATCTGAAACAGTTCAACACTTGAACAGTTGTCCTTCATTGAAAGCAACATAATAATTAACTTGTGTGATCCTTTTATTTCACATATATAATAATTTATGCAGAACCCTGTCTAAAGTTTAAAATATGTACATGTATGTAATATTGACCTAATATTGTCACTCAGGGATATTATAATTATATTAAAATGATATTTACTGAATGAACGAATTAATGGTACTAAGTGTATTTTCATACTGAACACTTACAGAGCACATCAATATTAATCGTGAGGGATGCTGATTTAGTTTTCTGTTCTCCGAGATCATCTGTCATATAGTTTGTTGCAGTACAAGTGAGAACCTTGCTCATAGATATTGTCACATCATTAATGAACAGAACATAATCCTGATGTGTTCCAGGCCCGAGCCAAGAAATGACAGCAGCTGGCACACTGCTGGAGTAGCATGAAATATTAAATGACCAGCCTTCCATAACCCTTAGATCGCGGTCTATCGTTGTGGTTGTGTTGTAGATCGCCGTCAGATTATGGGGGCCATCTACAGAAAGACAACACTTTAAAGAAAACCAATGCAACATAAACTTATTGTGACACTCATTGAAAGGACTTATTTGAAAGAACTTGACTATTGCGCTATAATGAATAGTTCCTTACATAATACTCTTAGATAAATTGATGAATAACTAATTCCAGAAATGTTAAATTTCAAAGAAGTGTCCATTGTATTCTGCGCAATGCACGTATAGTTTCTGTATGTCGTTCTTGTGATATTGAATATGCTGAGAATATTTCCATTGTGTCCAGAACCCCAGGAAAATATGGACGCTGGTCGGCTGTTAGCAGAGCACACCAGCTGAAGTGAGCTGCCTTCTATCACGGTTATAATGCCACCGGTCGTTACATTCCCTATGCTGGGTTGGTCAGGTAAGCCAAACGAGATAGCGGGGACGCCAGGAGCATCTGCAAGTGTTGATATGACGGTATTGGTATTATATTTTAATTATGTTCATTATTCACTAAATCATGTATGTCGTGCATTATTGAATTTGTAGAGATTGAAACGTTTTCCGCAAGAAGAAATAGGCTCCTATATTGTTGTATTAACTAATACATGTACTTGTATATGAATAACAATTAACATACATAAAACAGTGGCATATAGTGTATATGTTGTAGTAGCCTGTGTAGTTCCTTCCATAATGTTAAAGGCATAACATATCCACACCATGTCATGCTGTATATTGGTAACTGTCAGTATTGATGTATTGGTTTGTTGTCCGTTCCAGAATGCTGTAGCTCTCGGATTGGCATCTGAATCACATAGAATGCTTAAGTTGTCTCCTCTCACTACTCTGATATTGGAACCAGCAAGTTCTGTCTTGTGGGGCTGATACACACTAAACTGCACCGTTGAAGGGGGATCTGAAGGTGTAAATAAAACAATGTGTGTTGATGGCATCATGTACGTTTCCATGCTTACAATTGTTAATAATTTAACGATTGAACGAAATAATTTTCCTAACGCGGATTGTTGTTAACGGGAATTACATCTAAGCATTGCATGTTATTTATACACATACTCATTACATGTAATACATGAACTTACATAGCACATTCAATGTAAGGGAAGTATTGGATTTCGTAGACCTTGTACTCGTGGTTCCATTTAGAAAATAGAACATGTTGCTGGCTTCACAAGAGACGTTCAAACCATTGGAAGAACGATTGTACTGTCTAGCTAAAATGGCGCCATTAACTGCTTCGCTGAGATTAATCCATCGGTATGATGGAGATGGATACCCTGAAGACGAACATTTCAACTCCACCGATCTACCTTCTATTACAGTTACCATTCCCGATACATCAACGTTATTCATTGTAACGGTAGGTTTGGAAACACTAACTAAAACAATAATACAATATATTTGACTCTGAAATGAATCATCTTTATATGCACACAACGCATCCGCCTTGAGAAGTAAACAATGAGCATGCATGTGTACGAAGATATGTACAAGCATTTCTCACATGAAAAGGAAAACAAAAATATTGTATAGTGATACTGAATAAAAAAAACAATATAAATGCCGCACGCCACAGGCACAAATATTTAATAAACACTCACTATATATGCTGGTCAACAAACTATTTAGCGTAAGAGTTTAATCTTGTCAAACATATTATTATTCTCGCAACTTATTGATCTCCGTATATATTACCACTACAAATCTAGTATCACAGTTATAATTTTGTGTGGCGTTTTAGTAGTGAGTTTAAAAGACACATTAACTTTTAACACGCTATTTATACGATTTCTATCACATGCATATTACATTGATAAAAGTAGTAAATACGTCGAATAACTTACATTGAATTTCCATTTGAGTAGTGTTATGAAGTGTAATATTGACAGTTTTATACACATATGTCGAAACAAATGACACATGTTTGCTGATATGTGCTGATGGAATATATGTCAAAATGCTTGTTGCTCTTTCAGACCTGTATACATATTCAACACGGTCTGTAATTGTCATGTTATCAATTAACCACTGAATAGTTGAAGCAGGTCTTGTTTGTGAAGTGGAACACGTATAGGTCGATAGCTCATTGTAAACAGGGTACGTAGAGTTAGTCGGTGGATGCATTTCCAACGAATGAGTTGCACTGAAAATGTAAATTATGAAAGTCATGATGTACGAATTTTAGGCGTAATTCGTAAAGACGAATATACATATACCGCTATCATATCATTGCAGTGTCCTATACTACTACTACTCATTCTACAACAACTAGCTAAAGCAGGAACAACTAGTCCTACAATAACTTCTACAAAAACAACAGTAAAAACAACAACGTCTACTGCTTACTACTGCTACTATTACTACTATTACTACTACTTCTACTTCTACTACTACAATTACTACTACTACTACATGTACTACTACTACTACTAACACTAGTACTACTGCTACTACTTTTACTAAAAACAACCACACCACAATCAATAACTAGAAGTACTACTACAAATTCTACTAAATCTTCTGCTACTACTACAACTAATACTACTATTGTTACTATTACTACTACTACTGATACTACTACTACTATTATTACTATTACTACTATTATTACTACTATTACTGCTGCAGCTGCTGCTACTTTTACTGATACTACTACTACTCCTACTAATACAACTGCTACTGCTTCTTCTTCTACTACTACTACTACTTCTACTGTTACTACTACTACTACTACATCTACTACTGATACGAACACTACTAGTAGTATTAGTATTTTTGTTGTTGTTTTCGTTGTTGTTGTGGCGGTGGTGGCATTGGTGGTGTCGGTGATGATGACAGTAGTAGAAGATTTTTTTGTAAAATTAGTAATTGTGGCAGTATTTGAAACAAATGCAATTGTAATTACTTACTTGCTATTTGAATATTGATGGTCTTCGACTCGTCGCCGCTTTCTTTTGAGCATCTATAAGTTCCAGATGTGTTGTTATTGAATGTTATTATATCAACATACACTGTCAATACGCCCGGTGTTGAAGACATATTGAACACACCAACATAGTCTGTCTCGATTGAACATTGAAATACGTTGCAAGTTCCTATGCGTGTACCTTCTCTGTAACATTCCACCTTTATACCTACATTGCTATTCCAACTATAATCGAACGACAACCGCACGTTTTGTTCTCCAACCTGAGCTAATTGATCATAGCTGCATACTCTTAACATAAAAAATGCTAAATATATTAAACACAAGATCGCCATTTTTACACTATTTCTATTAGAATTTCAGTTTTGTTTACGAACGAGCTATACTTATCCAATCGACTTATTTGGTCAAAATTTACATCAAAGCTCTGAGTGCATTTCTAATGAGATCGTCTTTTCTGAAATTGTATATTATCCAAAACTTTAAGATTGGATTGATTAAATCTTTCAGTAGATGATAAACATCGTATGTAGTATATAAACTTGTAGTAGAAGTGAACTATTTCCGAATAAAACTAGGATATTGTCGAATTCAGTGTGGTTCAGACAACGGATTGATTCTTTTATTTTATTTCCAGCTTGTGTTGTTTTCTTCAAGAATACATTCTGTGTTTCCCAATTTGAAAACTCTCAATATTTCCCCATGGGAAAACTCAATGTCGAGCTTGCGACGAGGAACTGATTCTTTCGTTGATCCGATTCAAATTATAATTCCTTTATGTATCGTGTCCGACGAATACATATCATTTAATAAGATATTTTTTATTTAGTAGCGACAAATGTGATGTTTGACTTTGTGAACACTGAGAATATTCTTAAGAAAATATAATTAGACAACACACTACGTAAGAATGCTAGACGATTGTTTTCCACATGTGACATAGTTTGCGTATTTGCCTAATTCGGTTAAGGATTTCTTCATTTCAGTGTGTGTACTTGTTAAACTACCAACACAATAACGTTAATTAAAATGAAATCAAATCAATTTAGAAATAATCCTACTCATACTAATTATTTCATTTCACAATAGTTGCGACGACAAAACAGTAACCAAGTAACTTTCTTTTTATCTTACATAATCCAACGTGTATTCATAAATGATATATATAATGAACAAATCAAATGATATCCAATGTTTCATTTCACTTTGTCTAAAGGAAAAATGATCGTGTTTCATTCACTGCTATTATGTACTCTCACTGCATAACATAAACAATTAAAAGCTATCTTCTTTAAAAATGACACGATTGAGGTTTATTAAGAGTGCTAGTCGTATATTTACAATACGCCAAACACATGTGTGGAGTAAACATTTTTTGAAATGTATAAAATAGGATTTTAAAAGTTTGCAATATTTTATCAATACCAATGCCATACGATGTTAAAATGATCTGTTATATAGTCTACCTGTTTATTCGCGTACAGTTTTCCAATTTTCATACGATTTGACTTAAATGGCAGATCATAATTGTGTTCTCAATACCATGAGATTGTCCAATGTAAGCTTTACCGGATGGGTACACATGCTTTGACCTTCATATATGTCAGTAAGAGACTGAAAGCATGCCTTATGGATTTTTCTTCAGTTGTTAACATTTGATTGAAGTCAAAATCAAATAATTTTACAATAGGAGTTAAATGAACTTACCTTGTTTTTCAAGATCTTATTGAATACATTAATTTGTTGTTAATATTAGCATGTGCCCTAATACAAAACGCGTATATTCCGCCTCTGACATGTAAGTCGTAGTTATCCATACACATACAATGCTTATTGTGCATATGCACTATGTTCAATATAGTTTAAAAATTATCATTTCATTTAAAACCAAAAAATACTTACTTTATAATACACTTAAGCACATGTATGTAGCAAACTATAGTATCATTAACTAACTAAATACACCTCTTAACAACACACACGCATACGCACGCATGAACACACACTACAAACCCACACATGTTGTAAGGTGTTTATATTACACGATATATATATATATATATATCGTTGCCAAATACGTGTTTGTTAATGCAAATTAAATGTATAATAACTTTTAACAGAATTATACATATATTTGAACACCTGATATCATGGCGGTTGTGCAAAGAATACAAAGTAAAAGACGATGCATCTTCAAAGACCTAGTTTAAATTTGCATTTTTTTTTGGATAGTTTTAAACACTATTCACACTTAAATATGATGAATGTTTTAACCTATGTGGTGTGTTTAGTCACACATATTGATGACGGTAAGACAATAGTGCGATACGTATTTCCTTATTTGGCACAGTTAAACGAGATGCTTTTTGTCCATTTTATACTTTTAAAGCCGAACGACAACGGCCCTTATCGCTCTAAAAATTAGATATTAAATAGAACGACACCGGTTCTAACCGACAAATCCAATACTACAATCAGATCGCCTGGTTACAGCTCAACTATATGTGATAATGGATGGCTATATGCATACACTTTTAATTATAACTGTGCATATTTGTTCAACAGGTATGTGCATATTCACAAGTATTTCCGTTAGATTATACTATTTCATTGTTTTGTTTTGTTGTCCAATTCAGATGTTGAATTGCGCTTGAAACAAATACATCCAATAATTACCTGGCATTAATTAATTTCTTACCAATTCAGTCTCTGTTGAACAACAAATACGACTTACCGCAGATGTGGAAAAAGTGGTACTTGGAAGTAAGCTCAGTTTTACTTGCGCTATTCAATCGCCCGTAATAAGTGTGGACTGGCTAAAAACGGACAATGGGAGTACAGATGAGGATACGCCTGCAATTCTAAGTTTTCATACTGGCACCTGTATTTCATCTCCGCCACAGCTCCCGGAATATTTGGAATGTGTTTGCTTGTCAATCACTAATTATTCATGTGCTATTAAATATATTAAAAAGTCAAATGACGGTCAAAGCTGGCGTTGCTCTGCTGACATTGAGGGAATGCAATGCAGCAACTCCTACCTTATTAATGTCACCTGTAAGTAAATGCTCAATGAGTTGCCTTCTTGGACGTCTGTTAAGATATTATTAATAGTTCATTTTAACATTATTTATAACTAAATTAATGTTTGTTGAATTAATTATACAATAAATACATTACTACATAACTGAGTGAGTGGTTGGGTAAGTGAGTGTGTGAGTGAGTGAGTGAGTGATGGAGGGAGGGAGGGAGGGAGGGAGGGAGGGAGGGAGGGAGGGACTGAGGGGAGGGAGGGAGGGAGGGACGGAGGGAGGGAGGGACGGAGGGAGGGAGGGACGGAGGGAGGGACGGACGGAGGGAGCGACGGAGGGAGCGTTTCAGCAAATAAATAAATAATAAATGAATAAATAAATAAATAAATGAATGAATGAATGAATGAATGAATGAATGAATGAATGAATGAATGAATGAATGAATAAATAAATAAATAAATAAATAAATAAATAAATAAATAAATAAATAAATAAATAAATAAATAAATAAATAAATAAATAAATAAATAAATAAATAAATAAATAAATAAATAAATAAATAAATAAAATAAATACATAAATAATTAAATATGTATGCATAATGCATGCGAGTATAAACATGAATATATCATGAATGCATCTTACATTACAGATTCATCATCTCTACCGTCTATGACTACGACAGGTAAATATTGTTTATATTTTAATGAGTTATAAATGGTGCTAGTATAATACACATATGTTATAATGGTTTCAGTCACAAAGAGAACAGACAGTCAATTTAGTCTAATATTCTTTTTTATAATTGCTTTTCAGTTTGAAGACACTAACATAGATTTGCCCACATTTTTAACATAACATAAATGCGGTGGGCATGATTATGTCGTTTCAGAAATGACAACTACCAAAAAGTCCAACTCAACCACTATGTATGAATTAACCACACCCAATACCACAAAGTCTTCAAATTCTACATTTTCTGAAACAATGAGTGCAACGCAACTATTTGGGTTATGGATCATTGCACCAGTTACAATTGTGATCGTTGTTCTCGGAATGATTTCTTTTATTTGCTATATTAAAGGCTATGCCTGTGTTTGTCGGAAATAATTTAGAATATATATGTTCAACTTTTTGTTATGGTCTAACGAACTATAATGCTAATGTTTATCACTGAAACATATACGATATATGCAGTGTGGTGTGCATATCACTTGTCTACAACGGATGTTTGAACTATATTTCAAATTTTGTCATTGGTGGTCAACATCACTCACTGGAATTTCGTCAGAATCAGTAATTGTATGTAAGATTATATTTGATACAATGTATTAACCCGTATTATGTGTTACTAATACAAACCTGCATATGTGTATGTAGTTATGTCTTGTAATTACGTGTATGTGCATGATAAGTGTGTATATCAACGTATGTGTTCCACAGGACTTACCAAAGAAGAACTAATAAGCATTGCACTTGGAGCTGTTTTCGGAGTTGGTTTGATTGCTTGAGTTGAGTGCATCGTGTACTTGATATTCTGCAGAGGTACGTTTATCATAAAGTATATTCATTGTGTTAATTATATAAGATGGCCTCATTTGAATCACACAAATTACACAAGAATATTACACTGTTTTTTTTTCTCCGGTTGTGTTCCAACAATAATCGCATCATTATTAATATTTACTTTAATACTTGTTTTAGATACATCTAAACATTTATTATTTCAATGTGTAAGCAATTTCAGATAAGAAGCGAAGTAGGATGGATCGAAAACCCTGAACTTATTACAACTGTATTCAAGACAGACATTATTGTTCTTCGAGCATTACTTAACGAATGCAGACGTTTCAGCGAACAGTGATTTCTTGTTTAATTAATGCATATGAGTACTTCTACACTTTTGGTTATTCATGTGACGATTCCTTAAACTTGTTTTTAGTTTTATTAGATCCAGTTATTTTTAATCGTGTTTTGAAATGCGCGATGTTTGTTACGTTTAATTTGTATTTGCATTTTGTTGAGTGTCCATAGACGCAGATCTTACTGCAAATTTTACATGCAGGCTTAGTCTGGGATTTAACACAACGCGTTTATATAAATACAATACTTTTTTGTAATCATATGAAAATACGACTATTCAAATATTTTACTTAACAAGTAGAAGCAACAAAGGGAAATAAATCGTGCAATTAATATAACAAAAACAGTACAGAGTTAACTGCAGATACAGCTTTGGTATTGAAATGCATGAATATACACGTGGAATACCATGGTTATATACAACGTGTTTTTTTACTTGTATTTGTGTACAGAATTAAACTCATTATAGAACATGTATACTAATAAAGGCAATACAAAGGCACACTGACTGTATTCTTTTTTTTGGTATTATTTAGAGCAACATATTTACCCTTGTATGTTTTACATACTCGAATGTGATTTGCAAATGAGAAAGTAAACACGATCACTGCCATGATCTGCCGACAAATAAAATGTTATTTAAGGCAAGTACGTCAAAATATATTTTGCTGGATTTCAACAATATAGAAAATGCATATCACAAAGTAACATTCGAAATTAAATATTTGCGATATACTTTCAATATTAACTAATTCTCCTACAATGATAGAAAACATATGAACGCAGATTAAAATAAAAAATAATTGTATATATAAAATGAAAACAAGTACACAACTACTGTAAGATGCAGTTTATAATACTAAATACAAATAGTAGTATTAGTAGAATCAGTAGTAGTAGTAGTAGCAGCAGCAGCAGTAGTATTAGTTGTTGTGGTAAAAGTAGTCAGTTTTAGTTAGACATCTACATCAAACGTCCTATATAAATACAATCTTTAAACAATAATAAATGGGTAAACTCGCTTGATTCATGAACTGTATTGCACTTATACTTGGTATGTCTAACAAGACTAGCACGGCACACAAGACCCGATTAGCACTAGAGGGTCCATCGGGTGGGGGGAGGGCGCCCAATTCCCTGCCCTGACAACCTACCTACTCTTTAGTAAAAAGAGGCGTTTGCAAAGCAGGTATGCACCCATTATATTAAAATCAATCTTTAAAATATCAAGTTTGATGAAGATTCGATAAAAAACTGTTGGGCAGAGAATGTGAAACGGCTAAAAAGGCAAATATTGGGCTAATAGTCCATCTTGACCAAGATACTATACCCGCAAACAGTTTAAAGAAGTTCGGTGAAGATCGGATGAAAACTGAGCGAACATGGCTTAAAAGCAAATTTTAGATAAGTAAAGGGCGTATCTCAAACAGTATTTTGGCAATTAGAATTATTAGCGAATTTCGCTCTGATAATATGCCTGCAAAAATTATCGTGAAGTTTGATGACGATTGGATGACAACTGACTTAGAGAGCGGAAACGACAATGGTTACTGACGTACTGAATACTCGCTTTTCATTGGTATAACTGGGTCACTTGCTGACCGTATATTATTCCATACTCATACAGTCAGAGTCAATATCCAGTCAGTAAAATAATTATTTAAAAATAAACATACAATGAGGTCACGAAAATAAACAAAATGTGGTCCTTAAATACAGTATTAACGGCCACCGGAAAAACTTTCCGAAACCCAAATTTCGCAAACTTAAATACCGTTTTTCTGTCAGATATTACTATTTTACAAAAAGTATGCGTTAAGTGTTTAATTGTGATCAATAATTGATGTTTTTCGAATCAAAATTGCCTTTCTTTAATTATGAAATGTATGTGCAAAATTGGCTTTCCCATGGGATTTTTTAATTTTCCTACGGGATTTTCATTTTCCCATGGGCTTTTCATGTTTTCCCGTAGGATTTTTGTGGGAAAAAAAACATGGGATTTTATATATTTCTTTTCAAATACGCTTGTATTTACATAGATATGCATTTTCAGCATTTTATAACTGTTTGCATTCATTTTTGTTTGAAAATTATGATTAGCAAAAATATCCCACTTTTAAAATGGGGAAAAAATAAAGTGGGAAAAAACATGTTATTTTATGGATTAACTATTATTAATATCTTGATTTATTCCACAAATTGTATTGTTTGACATTTATGAGTATTTTTATTAGCGTTTTCGTATTTTTTATATTTTGAAATGTCCCACAGGATTGTTTTGAAAGTGGGAATTGTTTTCCCATTTTGAAAATGGGAAAATGTTTTCCATTTTAAAATGGGATTTGTTACTTTGTAAGAAAATGTGTATTTGCTCATTTGCAAAATAGGTACAGTGTTATTGATTAAATTACGCTTGAATTCCTTTGTTTAAACGCATGATAAATCACCCAATAATGTTTTGTTAGCTGCTTCTAGTACAAAGTTATTAGACATATTAGTCCTCTACTAGCGCTAACAAAAGGAGCCTTTTCATCCTACGGTCTATTTCTGTTAGTGCTGCCAGTACTGACAAAATATGATTCGCTAAAGGAAAATGTTTATTTGGCAGACAAATCCATTTACCCACTGTCCTGGAAGAGCATCGGGACCCGTAATCACCTACCGAATAGTATATACTTATGAATAAAGAATTGACCTAAACTCAATGAAAATGTACACGATTTCTCAAAAATGCCAAACACCAACGTGGCTTTTATCAACAAATCCTTCTTAGTAAAACATGTTTGAGCTAGAATCGGCGAATATAGAAGATACCTTTTTCAAGAATAATCGGTGTTCATAGTAATTCTGAGAATGGGTTGGTGAATACGGGCCCTGGAAGTGGCCCGTATCGATTTGAATCAGCATGCCTACCAAATAATGTTATTTGAACACACTGCGTTTCTGTGGTGCAATATATAAATCAAGTTAAATATATATATAAACGCTTCCGGATTGTTTGTTTTTAATATGTACAATTGTATGAAATTCCATGACATTTTTTATTAGTTTTATCAAACGTCACTGCTGTACTACTCGGCATTCGTTCTGAAACTGCTTAATGTGCGTCTATTGTGTGTCCATTCTGCAATGATTGGTGTCAGTTTGTGTTTTGGATGAATGAACTTTTGACCAAAATCAAGAGCACAGTGATTCTGTCCTGTGCATAATCTGCAACCTTTAATACTGATTTAACATTTGTTGCGAAGTGTAAGCCTATTTTAGCCCTTTTTCCTAGCTTATAACATATATTTTGTACATATTTACATGTATTAAAACATGCATTGTCAAACACGTTTATGCACCATTTCAAAATGTGATTAAGAGAAAAGGGTATCTATAAAAAGCATAGTTGCGTTACTCGACAATGGGTTCCACATACTTGTTTTTTTGGAATTTGAACCGTCCCACGAACTTGCATATTTTATACATGTATATTCGGTTTAAATTTTGTTGATAATGAGAGGCTAAACCATTTACTGAAATAGGGGAAATCTTCATTTTCTGTTTATAAACACACTGCAGTCGCCTTTATTTATAAATCGTCTGATCTACCTGTATCGATTCGTCCATATTTATAACGGCTGTCACTTTTTACCGACAGTTAACGTAGCACTCGGACTGAAGTAAGGCGTGTTTCCAATAACATTGACAAGTGTTGCCATCATATAACGTACTCCCATTGTTAACCCACATATTCAAATTTTGGCCGCAATTCAAACTTTTCTTCGAGGCGCTTATTGGCTGTCACAGTCATCCGTCGGATGACACTGAATGAATGATTGCGCGGGTTGTTCTTGTTCGTGTTGTTTTTATGGTCTTTAAAAAACATGAGATCTAGTATCTAAACGGTCAACGGCGTTTCTCGGACTTGCACTTTAAAATTAAAGTAGGTCAAGCTTAACTAGGCGCGGCTATAAATCAACTATGCCGTTGAACTGCAAGCGAAAGCTTCACACTTTTCAAACAGTATTGGTGAGGAACAGCAGACTGTCCACGTCAGTGAGGCGTGGAGCAGTCCACCAAAGCTTCCACCCGTGAAGGAATCTTAAGAAACTGCTAATCTTCCAGAAGTTCAACTTACAGGACCTTCTTCAATTAACTTTGCAAATGTGGATTCTTCGGCAACATTTGGTAAGTAAATAATTAATAAAATGGTGCGTTTATGTTTCACAATCATAGCAGGATTACACATCAACAAGAAAGCTGTCAGACTTAATTATATGTAAAGCATACTGGGTATATTTTCAGACCATTTATAATTAAATTTGCACAGTAAAATCATTTAGCTTTGTTCATAATTATGTGTTTTCTCAATTTGATGTACCAATGTCTTTATTCTTGATGCCACACTAGTAAAATGTTTATAAGAGGACCCTTGAATTTGATATAGGGTTAATCCGGGTAAGTACGGACAGTTTTTACAAGGACTCCCCTTGTTAATATGTTGCGCCTAGCTCTGTAGGATATCCCCATATTATGATGACGAAATCGGGAAATCCATGTCTTCTTCTGATTGTAGTAGTCTAAGTACAAAAACTGTGTCATAAACGAGGCCACCCAAACCGGGCAAGTTCGGACAGAGTAGCAGGGCTTGCATTAAGGGATGTTTAGTAGTAATTTACTCCCAGTTTTTGTCACAGGACTTCCAAAGTTGCAACCATGGAAGTTTCAGGACTCCCAAAATTGCAGCCATGGAGGTTTCATCATGTAAGGATGAACAAGTTAGAAAAACAATTGAAGTGGTTCATCTCAATGTATACCTCTTTAACTTAATAAATTGGCATATTACAAACACCTAATGAACAAGAAATGACCTTAAACAAACCTTGAATTTTATACTTTATTACATTTCTGAAATGCTCAGGACTTATGTCAGTTGTCACGCAATACTGTCAAAACTTCCAAATATAAGGAGCCAAACTTTCAAAATCAGAGGCTAGGACGTTCAAACTTCCAGATTCCAAAGGTTAATGAAAGCCCTGGAGTAGGATAACTACGGAAAGTACTGGTTTTGCTATTGAGAATTAGATTGGGAAACTACTATTTTTTAATAAAAACATTCAGGAAAACTCGGACAGCATCAGTAGTTTGTTCCCATGATGCACCATTTAGTATATCCAATGCATTACATCACATGCTTTTTTTAGACAAGTATTTCGCCGAAAAGATACTCTTCCTAAATAAGGTAAAATCATAACAAGTAACTGGACTGTCCGTACTTACCCTTCTATACTGACCACAATAACAGGATTTATCAGTCCATGCAAAATAATTCATGGGAACTAGTCATTTCTTTTATGGAAATCTAAATGTCTTTAAAGAGTAAGGCAACTTTAATGCTCTACATGTGCCAACATTTACTTAATATACGCATTTCTAAATCTGATTATTTTTTTTTACATTTACATTTATGTTCAGTTCATCATTATTTTAACTTGTTTGCAATTTTAACCAATCAGAAATAGGCTTTTATGAACATTTGCCAATAGAATATAGCAACACATAGCTTTAATAGCAGTATATCATTTAAAGTGTACACAATGAAGTACAGTAAGATTCAGAAAAAAATAGCGTGTTTGTTTTAATTGTTCAGGCATCCAAAATGGAAATGTAATCATTTACATTATACAATTATTTACATCATGGAACATAAATATAATAGTTTCTTCGTCAATTAACTTGGAACGTAAATATAAATCGTTTCTTCGTCAATTAACTTGTACTGTTGTATATTCAAAGTAACTGTTTAATTTTGATAGGTGAAAGATGCGAAATAAATCCTTTCGGAACAATATCAATACTTTCCACCACAGAAATGGACCTTCCCCGGACAAGCAAAATTATCATTTGTTTAAAATGGATGAGTAAGCCATTTTGGGATTTTCCCCTCCCAGTGAATATGCTAGTAGTCATTTTAATCAATTTTTATGCAACATAATAATAGAATAATAGGAGCAATCCTGCATTTTTTATATCGTTTTTCATTACAAAAGATAATATTTACAATAGTTTTCTCGAAGAACTTGCCCAATGGGGGCATAGACCATTCCAAATCCACCCAATTCAACCTTAATCCACCTGAACTTGTGTGACATTGGAAAATAAAATCAAGAGATTTATCTTTTCTGTTCAAATTGTTGTGATAATTCCCATGTAGTGGTATTACAGAAAGAAAATAAAAGTGATTATGATGTGTGAAGAATATAAAGAAAAACAAAAGGAATAGTTAAATCACTTGTAATGTCATTATCTTGCATACTTCTTGTTCTTTCCCATATGGGCAGACTGGTCACAATTTTAACATGTCCCATGCTTCAGGCAAGTGGTTTGTTTGTTAAAACTGTTCAATTATACATGAACATATGCTTTGCAGTTGGTGACAGAAGATACGATACCAAAAAGGCCAAACGACTTGAGGATTGGAAATGTCTTTCAGCAGAAATATTGTCGGCCTATAAAAGTATGCAGATGCCCAGCCACCGATGTTGTGTGGTCTGTCAACAATCAACAGAAGTACTGTATAGATGTCTCGACTGCTGTACCTGGGAGACACTGTGTCTCCACATCTACATGTATTTGAAATTTGGAAGGTAGTACAAGCTAAATCATGTATCATATGTATTTAAGAATTCAAATGTAAAGATTTCACATTTAAAGATCCTTTGTCTACAAGTGGTATAACTTTATGCCACTTCTAAAAAAAAGAACTTAAACGATTTTAACAAAGATATTGTGTATTGAAGTACCAATTCAGTTCACAGTGCATACATTTCCTTCATTGATGAATCTTAGGCTTGGACACTTCCTGGCCAAGACTGTAGTTCTGAGTATTTGAAACAAGTTGTGGTTGTGTATGATAAAGGTAATATATTTTATTTAACTGCAGCATCAGTTAGGCATAAACGTTCTGTACACTTTTTTTCACAGATACATATATCACTCAAATTCTGGAGTTTTTTTGTTACCAGTTAAATTTATTTCTTATCTAATGCGATAGTACAAACACAAATCTAGAACACGTTTGTAACTAATTTACAACGAAAATTAAAGTTAACAACCCACCCAAATCCCACTTTTATTAAAATTGATCATGTTCATGAAGTGTTTCAGTATTTTTTGACCATTTTAAATAGTTGAATCATTCCCATCCAGAAAAGGTACATATTTTCCCCTATTTTGTAACAACATCCCCAGTAGTAGAAGTATGTAAACAAATAACAATGATTATTGTACATCGTAACTTAAATTATAAATCAAGGTATTCAAGCCTGCGTGTTTTTGACTAAAAATGAAATATAGATTTTTTAAATTGTATTAATTATGATGACAATCGTGGCAGTACATGACAAAAAAAAATTCTCTTCAAGTGCCCCACCACCATTCCCCTGTAGGAAAATAAACACTGTTAACGTTGTTTACAATGGATATAACCCATTGTATATTGACATTGATATATACACAGGTGGATTTAGAGGGCGTCCTAAGGGACACATGTCTTATCAGTCAAGAAAATTGTAACATTGTTTCTTTGTAAACCAGTTATTATCAGCATTGTTCTTGCAAGTTGTCAGTTAAAACACTTTGGTACTGGGATATGATAAACATACTGTTAGGCTTTGCTACAGTCATTTCAGCACCTTGTTAAATCTTTTTCAGGTCGACAGCATTTGAAGACGCTTCAGTTTTGCAAGTGTGAATGCGAAGCGGTTCGATTGATCCGTTATAACATGTGGCCAGCTTCAACGAAATTCCCAAAGGTGGTTTTCCACTTTGAACTAATGCGCAGGTTATGTGGCCTTCTTCCTGAAAGGTCTGGCTACCAAACATATGAAAACATAGATTAAGTATCCGGTATGTTTGTAAATGTGTTTTTCATTTCTATTTAGTTTTTTCTCATTCTTGAAAATAATGATTACAAAACACTATGCTATTATGTTATGCCAAATATCTAAAAAAAAAAACACATAATCAAGTATCATCAGACATCTTACTTTGTGATTGATTTGAAGAATTGTACACTGCACCTAGTAAAGTAGTACTCTTACTGGTACTTCAATTATTGTCATGATAATTTGTTACTAATGACAAGTTTGTGTTCAACAGAAGCTAGTGCATGAATGTTTTATGCATTAATTTTTACTGGAAGTTGTATAATTGCACTGTTTCGTGTGTGTTACCAAAAAAGTGTCAGTCATAATGTCATTGCTGTTTATAAAATAATGTTCGATTTATCGTTGTTTATTTACCAATTAACAACAACTTGTAATTATGATGCTTAGGAATTGAGGCTTAACAGCCGTGCATCAGAATGACAAAGAGTTGTTTATTGGCCGATAAACCATGATAATGCCTAAATTATTTTAATTATATTAACATGATTTGACAAATATTTTTGCAGTTGTAATGATAATTATATGTTACTATGCTCCACTCAGAATCGGGACTACATTTTGTATTGTTTATCGGAAAGTTTAACAACGATAAGATTGTTCTTTGTCTATAGAAACATTAACAACGTAGTTGCAAAGGGGAATTGAACTTGGTTCAAATCATAATGAATTATTAGGCATTTAAATTGTTTTGTACCGTTCATGTTATGTTGTTGTTGTTTTTATGTCCTCGAAGGGAGCTTTCGGGGGCATATAGTGATGGCATTGTCAGTCCGCCGATCTGCCCTGTTTCTTGTGCGGAGTGAAGCTCGAAGAGTATTGGAGGGATTAAAATGATACTTCATATAATGATTGAGGGCTTTGAATGGAAGTGCAGAGTACAAGGGACGTAAATAATTCTTCAATACTAACAGAGTTATTGCCCATTAGTTTTTGTGTGTGTGGAGCATGACTCAATATTTTTGTAGTTATGTACATGGCTATTTTGTGTGTGCAGAGCATAACTATATAGTGTAATTTACATGTGTGGGGCATAACTCAAAAAGTATTGAATGGATTCAAATGGTACTTTTTCTCCGGGGTACATTCAGGGGTACATTGCGGCTCCTGCTCCTGACTTCTTGCATGTTTTGCAGGAGTATCCACGTCAGTGGACTGTTTTATTTCATCTGGTTTCTTCAGTGTTGGCACTAAACAAGCTGACGCGGGTTCAACATCAGCAGAACGACATGTATTTTTGTTTTTTTGCCCTTGATGATGTTTATCGCGTAAGTGCTAATTAGAAAATGAAGTGAAAGCGCGCGATTTTTGTGACATCGAAATCATTAAATCGTAATAGGTCGAGAAAAGGTCGAGAAGCGATCGAGAGGCGATCGGGTGCGGACGGATATCGGTCGAACAGATCTGGACAACAGATCGAACATTGATCGGGTTGATCGAACAACGTCGTATGTTGATCGAGAATAGGTCGACATGATCGGCATAGCTTATTAATCCCGACCAAGCTAGATTTCTACACAATCTTTACACCACCGACACCCGATCGTTTCTCGAGCGTCAAGATCTCCGCTCGAATATTTTGGACGGTTTAAAATTATCGGGTAGGCACACCGACCAATGGCGATCTTATTAGATCGAGGTAGAGCTCCCATGTGGACCATACAAGATCAGACCCCGATGCCCTGATCTGGGTACATCGAGTTGATCTGATCGGCAGTGGGAACCTAGCATTAGCAGTGTAATATATAAACGTATATAAGGATGCATTTGTGAATTATAATTACATTTCAAAATATATTTTAGGATTATATGTACGAATCGTCTCCAAAGATATATCATGCTAAGTTGAGCACACAGGCCCACAAGATGTGACTTGTCAAAATGGCAAACCACCAAAAGAACATATTGTTTTCTCAGGGCATTAAAAGTACGCGGTTCGTTATTTTTAAGGATTTTATTAATTACAAAATGTATTAAAATATTCAATGTTTTGAGTATTCGTTGACATCCCCAATGCTGATAACAACAAAGATCATGCTAGAACCACAACAACATAAAAAACAACAACAACTACTACTACAACTACAACTACTACTACTACTACTAGTACTACTACTACTACTACTACTACTACTACTACTACTACTACTACTACTACTACTACTACTACTACTCTACTACTACTACTACTACTACTACTACTACTACTACTACTACTACTACTACTACTACTACTACTACTACTACTACTAATAATAATAATAATAATAATAATAATAATAATAATAATAATAATAATAATAATATTAAAAAACAACAACATTTATTATGATTATGATGAAGATTATGATGATTATTATTATTATTATTTTGATTACAATTATTATAAGTATTATTTTTACTATTATTATAATTTCATTTTTGGTAGTATTAGTGGAAAGTAGTAGTAGTAGCAGAAGTATTATTATTATTATTATTATTATTATTATTATTATTATTATTATTATTATTATTATTATTATTATTATTATTATTATTATTATTATATTTATTATTATTAGTAGTAGTAGTAGTAGTACTAGTAGTAGTAGTAGTAGTGGTAGTAGTAGTAGTAGCAGTAGTAGTAGCAGTAGTAGTAGTACTATAATAATAATAATAATAATAATAATAATAATAATAATAATAATATTAATCATCATAATAAACCAATAATAATAATAATAAAAAAGCTATTGTGAAGTGGTTTCAACCTGTTACGCGGAATGCAAAAAAAAACAGATGAATGTCACTGTTCATGTAGTGATTAAGTAAATGTTGTGTAATATGATTTTTGTAAGTAATAATGCATTAATATTGTAATAATCAATGTCCATTTCGATTTGTGAAATTCTCGTCATTAATTTGCTTCATCCTGTGTTGCTGTTATTATTTTTAGTTTTATTTGTTTTCCCAAAATGTCCGTGATTCAAGAAATAAAGAAACTCTGGCCTAAGCACGCTATCTTCGGAAAACCAGTTTTAAATTCTTTGTAAATCCATAGTTAAAGATTGTGTGCTGCTGTCGATATGAATTGTGATCAGTTATAAAGAAGTAAATATATAATACAAATAGAATACACCCTATTGAAGTAGAAAAAACATCAAACGACTATATGTAATCATATTAAGGGTCTTGCTGGCAGTAATTCATCATTATCATCACCATCATCATCATCAACATGATCATCGTCAAACATCAACAAAAACAACAAGACCTTCTTAAAATTTATAAACCATAATCAGATGAATTTAGCTATCCAATAAAATTACAAAAATAAAAGCAAATACACCCTCTTGTAACCTAACATGATTAGCGCTGCAATACAAAAAACTTATTATTGTGCATAGAATATTTGCTTGTTTGTTTTTTAAATATAGAAAATCATATTTATCCTGCTACTATCCCAAACAGTGACCTAATAAAGCGGTGACCGTATAAACGTGTTCATATCCGGCAGTAGATCACGTGACTGTGATATACCGTCAATAGGTATTCCTACGCGACGGATAACAACCTTGTCGAGAATGACACAACATAAAGTCTACTTACCAGAGTTTTTCATCGATACTAACTTTATGTTGTCTAGTTTAACAGAGTTAAACAACAAATGAGTTGTTTATCCTCACATTTGATTAGACTGGTTAACAACAACTTCCTTCAAGTTCCATTCCATTTCAACACACTTGACTCTGGTGCAAGGGGGTTATTCTTTGCGGATATACTTTCTTTGGCTAAAGCTCGCCCTATTTTCATTTTCTAAGCCTCAGCGGATAAAGTTTCTCCATCCCGGCACCAACCATGTATTCTCTATATGCGTATATTTTACGCCTATATAATTATGGTGTAAATACACGAAAAAAAGTGTTATAAGTTTATTTTATGTTCAAAGTAAAAATGAATATATCGATAACTCTGTCAAGGCTTGCTTATCAAAAGCTGCATCGATTAGTATCTGTGTGAATTGAGCACCATCGTTCAAAGTAGCGGCATTAATCAAAAAAGGTTGTTTCGGGAAAGTAAATTGCAGGCGACATTTGTGACAAAGTAACATCCCTGATAACAATGCAAACGGGCATAAATGTGTCTAAACGTTTTACACAGTTGAATAGAAAATCAGCACAGAAGTTTACACAGTAACGTGATAAAGTATTGTAACGAATGGTGGCTGTCTTCAATGTTGTCACATAAATCAGTTTCAGTACGACAGACACCCGTAACACTAAGTTCTCGATTTATACACGGACAATAAATACCGCAAGTTTGACTCAGTGTATTTTTCATTATTTTAACCATTTTAAATAACATTTTATATTTTTATTGTCGGGCGGATTTAAAAATGTCTTTGTTTTTGAATTATTTGCTACCTAAGGACTTTGTTAAAAAAAATAGTGGCTGTAAAATTCATATTTTAAAATATTAATTTAATTACTATTGATTATAGAATATAAATTCAACTTATTAGGTAGAACATATTTGTGGATTAATTCTGTAAAGTGCATGGATGTATTTAGTAATGCTCTTAACATGTTTTAATAAGATTGTATTGATTTGTAATATTTAATTTGTAATTAAGTCAGTTAGTTCTGTCTTAAAATACATTAATTAATGTGTTCATTCTTGAAGTTTAAGCTATTTTAATTATGTTTTGCGTATTAATTATTTAAAAAAATAACATAATTGCTGAACAGTTATGCGAAACTTAAATCATCAAATATAAATATTATCTTAAAATAAAAATAGAATAAACAGGAATATTGGGAATAATAATGTTGTTTTTAACATTTAATCACTGGCTTTATAATACAGTTGGGCCTATCAATTGCAGTATATTTCATGTACATTTTAAATATCAAATAATATTTTATTAAGCCTATTGTCACATAAAAATAACATGATTGAAATGGCATGATTAGTGGGCGGGGTTATCGTTCAATGCAATGAACTTAAGTGGTTATCGATTGCGCACATAAATAAACCACGCCCATTCAACCGCTGTCCAATCAATAAACCCCGCCTTTTCAGCCATACGCACGCGCAGTACTATTTCATCCTTCGTTAGCCCCACCTTTTCACCCCTACGCATTCGCAGTACTCTAGCATCTTTAATAATCCTTAATTGGCCCTAAAACTCCCAAACAACCTCTAAAAACTCGCTAAAAACGGGTTTGTTAGAGATCAAAATTAATCCGCCCTAATTTGCGGAACAAAATCCCTAACCCCACTGTAGCTATGTTCTATTAAATAAGGATCGAACGTCGATGTTAACAGACATCATATGAGGTTGTGACAATACGTCTTACGACACGTTCAATTGTTTACTGAATTTGAAAAGAACCTAGGATATATGTGATTGTTGTTAAAATACCGGTATATACGTTATGTAAGCATATGTTCGTAACATCGCCATCAGCTTTTGGAAGTTGAAATACAATTAAATGGGAATGGTGTAATTAATTCATCCCAATCTTCTATACGTTATTCGTACAGTTGTATCTGGTTCAGCAACATACGGCAATATAAAATACAATCAATACAATTCAATGGTTTTAACATAATACAATTAAAATAAACAACATGTTTCGCTGCAAGGATATTATGTATAATACTTCATTTATTATCCGAAACATATAATTATGCTAGGCGGGTATGCATAATTCTACAAAAACAATCCGATAATAAGCTATTGCCAACAAAACAAAGATCCCCTGTCTCATTACGTAACAGTTAATTTTCAGCAAATCATTTGTGCCACACTTAAAGAGTTGACAACGTCAGATTAATGTAGTCCCGATCATCAGTTGACGACACCGTTTGTCTTAATGCTGGCATACTAGGCTGATTATATGTGGAAGATGTGAGGTCTCCTTGAGTTTCGTAAGGAGTTAGACTCGAATATTCACGGAATTGTAGTTCTGCAAGTGTCTCATACTTATTATCATGGTGAGAATCTGCAGAATCTGGTAGAACATGAAACGAAAAAGTAATTGTCAACAAAAACAACATAGACATTCAGGGGAACAATTAATTAAAACAGAGGCAGGTAGATGCGAAACACCTTATTGTTTCGTTGTGTTGTTTTTAATCTTAAAGATGACACTTGTTAACAAATATAGAAGCAGAATCATAAGATGTATTATCTTTATTATGTATCCGGGTTTGATATAGTTTACATCAATAATTAACTGATATATGAAACCTTACCAATTCTACATGTTTCAAAACTTCCATCTGTGTTTGAGGCATCGTTGTTTCGTCTAAATGCACCCATTTTAATATCATTATTAGATGTTATTGTATGACATTCACACTGATGTGATTATGTTTTTGTAGTTACCGTTGACAACGGTTTATTTTAATAAAGTGATAAATCACACACTTACAAGTTATAATATTTGCAATTGGTCAAATAATTTATATGATATATCAACGTGCACATGTTGGTATATACATTAACTTACGGTTCTCTGACAAGATCTTCGTACTGGTCAGTCGAGTTGGTATGTGTTTGGTAAGTGTTGGATTCGTTTCGCCCTAAAATAATTGAAGTCACTATGCTGTTATTGATATAAATAAGTATCAGTCTAAGTAATTGTTTTATAATATGTTATGCATGTTATAGGTTGTGATGTTGTTATTTTTATTTGATAATTCATTAGCAGCCAGTTTTGAGATCAAGTACGAATTCCACAAATAAACATGTTCAATAAACTGCAAAACACTAGATCTCCTAAACTCGTTCTGCTGCTCCACAAATAGCTGTCATCTATTACATAATAAACCACAAACCAATGCATGAAATGAGCATGTACATGTATATGCAAAGGTTATACAGCTCAATACAATGCAACACGTATTCACCATGCGATATATGTCTCCATAAGCAGGATGGACACAGCAATCACGATGACAACAACCCCCAAGACGCCACCTACTACACCACCCACAACAGACGTTTCAGGGCTACACTCAACTGAAATCAAATATTCAATATATACATTATATGACAATGGGACCATTTAATTGGTTTTACTTATCTTTGCTAATATGGAGCTTTATCAGTTATATTTAATACTGTAGTGAGTAAACACCGTTCCTGTGTCAACTAGGGTTGTTTCCCTTATTTCCTTAGTCCACTCTGATTTGCTTATTGTGTTTTCTGCCAGCATTTGTATTGTGTAAGTCGTGTCAGGTTTTAATCCTTCAATAGCCCGGGTATAGCTTATAACAGAATCGCTACGCATATATCTCTCCGATTTTAATATCGACTTCTTTTTATTAATAAGTGAAGTTCTGATCCAGACCGCCATTAAAACCAGGAACCCATGTAATAACAATGTCTTTTTTTCCTACTCGGTCAATAAACAAGTCCTTCGGAACATATGGGTTGACTAAATTAATTGTACTCAAATAAATAATAAAACCTATGTATATACATACGTGATAATTACAGCGAATCTACTAACTTCATCAATACATATCTCCAGTTAAGTGTAACTATGTGTTGTGTTAGAACATAATTAAAAAAACGAACAAACTCAACATTGTTATAGATACATATACTGTGCGTGTAAGGTAAACACTTGCGCTACTGAACCCAATGTGTTGGAAACGTTCACCATGTAGTCTCCATAATCTCCAAACTGCACACGGAAAATCACCATTCGAGTCTGCATATTGTCATCCGAGGTATTAATCAGAAAGTAGTTGGAGTCACTGGACACATCTTTCCATCCATCATCTACACGTATGTACCAACTGAAGTCTGAAGATTTTGGCTCAGGATAGGCCATGATTGTGAAGGTAAACAGAGCCGAGTCGTTAGGAGCTCTGTACTGTTCTGTTATAGGAGGCGAAAAGGGCGACGCTCTTGGCGCACCTGTGCAAGAACACAGTTGTATTGTATGCGCTTTGACATATGTAAGGGAATATATGTACTCGTTGCTAAGTACTGTTTTGATATACATATGCACCTCATTACTTACAGTTAACGAATAGAGCCAGTGACTGTTTGTGTTGTCCTTGGTTAAAACGGTTGTTGGCGAGGCATTTATAGCTTCCAGCATCATATTCACATCTTGCTCGATGTATGTGAGATTTGGTTTTATGTGCTTCAGTCTCAACAAGGATTGTTTCATTTCCACGAGTTGCATTGACGATACGAACAGTAGGTTGAGGGTCACCATCGGCCTCACATACCAGCTCTAAATGTTTCACCTTGGTCAACAGTAATGTCAATGCTTGATTCATTTGCTTTGAATGCCCGTATATATGCCCCGTCTGGAATAAAACTAGCTTGTGAAATATATGTTTGAATAAAGTGGCTATTGTATGATACACAACAGGAACTATTTAAGAAAATGTGGTAGAAATAATGGATAAATAATTACAGTGTATTGTGGTTAATTATACATTAATTTTCCAAAAGTTAAGAAGGCTGGGACAAAAAGCAAAACACGGAGTGGCGAATGAACATTATAATACAAAAACATTGCACCCTGCCAGATATTTGCTATAGAAACATTAAACACACTTTTTCGAACGTTTTTCTCACCACTTCTACAAACGCCGGAATTGTGTTAACTCAGATACGTATTTGTCTTGATAATTAAACAACTGTATATGTGTGATGTCAACAGAATTAATGTTATTCCATATAATTTTCAAATGAAAATAAAAACATTAGTTAAATAAAAACGTAATAATTATTTAACTTACATTCAACATTTATAAAGAATGTCGATTGACTTAATCCGTACACAACCTAATTTCCAATAGGCTGCATTATGTTTGATGCATTACATTGGTATTCAGCTTCATGGGTCAATCCAATGTTGTTTATTGTTAGTGTTTGCCCTGTACCCACCACTGCACTCGTGTCTTTCCTTATCCATGTAAAGGTTGAGGCTGGTGGATTTTTACCAACATTTGTTAAGATGCATGTAACCGTTAGAGACGTGTTGAGTAGAGCGCTTTGGTTCCGTAAAAGTTGAACAGCCGGTGGTCTGTAGCATCAATTAATCGTATCATACATTTTTAAAACTATGCAATTAATATGTAGGTATACATGCAGTTATTTATGAAAACCACTTTTATGTTATGCATTTTTGAATGTAATACCATCGCAAGAAGGGAATCAATAATGGGCATTCATATTGAACATCTAGAACGAGTGTGATATTAAAATAAACGAATCTCTGTTCAAACAAAGTAAGTGATTGTTAACATTACTTACATAGCACTCCGTGTACACGTACAAATAAGGTCCATTTTGGCTAACATTACTTACATAGTATATCAAGTGTAATTGTAAGGTGCGCTGTCTCGTTTACGCTATATCTCACGCTAATTACCATGGTGTTAACTGCGTTGCATGCTAAATTCCCGTCCATGTCAGTGCTCGCATTGGTAATAGACAGGACATTTCCTTGTTGAGCTGCAGGGCCACACCAAAAAAACCTAGGAGCTGGATTACTGCTTGCAAAACATGCTATTGTGAACGACCAGCCTTTGACAACTTTAAGAAGTTGGTCTATCTGTTTGATGTTGTTGAATTTTGCTTCTATATCCTCAGGACCATCTGAAAGGTAACAACTATTGGCTAATACATTGATAAAAAACAACTACATATGTAATGCCTTAATATTGAATGGTAAACAAAATAGTCGGCTATAATACTTACACAGTAAGTTCAGGTTTACTGATGAATGGTTGTTTCCATTAACGTTTCCTTTAAATGTGGTGTTCATGATATTCTTTACCGTGCATGTGTAGTTCTTGACCATTGTGCGCGTGATGTTCCCGTCGTGTCCGGAGCCCCATGAGTATATTGAAGTTGGCACACTGTATACTGAACACATCAACCGAACAGTACTTCCTACTATAGCTCTTATGATGTCGTTTGTTGCAATCGAACTTTTATCTGAGTGTTGTAGAATGCTATACGTGATCGTATGAACGACAGGACCGTCTACGAAAAAAATAATATTTTGATTTATAGTTAATTGTTACATATAAGGAAATGTTTAACTATTTACTAAACAATTAACTCAAACATTCTAACAACAGCTTGCAAAATATCCAAACAATCGAAATGCACTTCGCGTTGTCGCATTGTACTGGTTTTATACATGTCTGAATGCTACTGGCGGACTCAGGATTCCGTAAAATGCATCGCTAATATTTAACAAAAATAAAAAGCGAGAACAACATACATAATTTCGTATGAAAAGTGCAAGTGAAGCATTTTACTAGGAATAAAATATCTTATTGATTGTTTCCTTATCCAAACCAGTGATGCAACATCTATATTTTACAAATGTAAACGTGCATTGAGGCCGTGTTTGAGAGGATGATGATACTTCTTCCGTAACCAATCATATGATCATATACTGAAAGAAGATCAGTTACCATCTGGTAAATTATAATACGTATACGAATTGTTAACTTGTACTCAACATATGGGTATTGCAATTACATAATACTGTAGCGGACACGTTTTTGGTCACAGGGCCTGTTGATGTCGTTCCGTCAGTTTCTGTCATAGTGTTTGATGCTGTGCATGTCCAGACGGTATCAAGCAGTACACTGGTCACTCTCAGTGTAGAGCAATTGACATTCTGTCCTTGCCATAATACAGTAGCCGGGGGATTGGCGTCACTCGCACATTCAATGCTGATGTTATCACCCTTCAGTACTCTGATATTGTTATCAACGATTTCTAAATTTATGTCCTTATTTAATAATCGTGTTATGGATGGCGGATCTGTAATTGCAGAAAGCACAATATAGTATTCAATGATAATTGCAGTAGAATAAAAAATACATGTTGGAAGTTCTAAGAACATTGAACATTATACATTTCAAAATAACATTGAACACTGCTTACATAACAAATGTATATCCAGTGCGGAAAAGTTCTGTGTGGACTGTGTACTGTTGGTTCCATTCAATGAATACATGAAGTTCAATGCCATGCATGAAACGCGTCCGTTACTGCGAGTGACGTTTAACGACAACAGGGCACCGACGGACTGTCCTCCTGGGTAGGTCCAGTGATAAGAGGGAGGTGGATATCCGGAGGAGGAACAATTCAAATGTATAAGTCTGCCCTCTCGTATAGTGATCGTGCTTGATATACTTATGTTGTTGACAGCCAAGATCGGTTTGGAAACGGGGACTGGATAAAAAGAAAACATGACAATGTCTCAAATATTTAGCTGAAAGTAAATTGATCCGTTGAATAAACGATTATCCACTGTTTTGTTCGAATAACCAGACATATTTTGGTGTTCCATCATTTCTATATAAACACTAAAATACAGAATAGCATTAACACGACGCATACACTCATGCAAAATAAAGACTGCAAGTAAATATAAACAGTAATGAAGTACTTACATTGTACGCGAATGCTCTTTGTGGTTGTTAGAACTGTGATCATGGTTTTGAACTCATAACTTGCAACACAGGGAACATTTCCTCCACTATACTCGTACGAGTTCGGTGTATATTGCAAACTGCTAATTGCGACGTCAGCGGAGTATATATATTTTGCCAGGTTGGTGATGTTCACCTTATCATTAAGCCATTGAATACTAGGCGCAGATCGGCTCTGTGAAGTGATGCATGTGAACGTCGATGGGACATTGAGAACAGGGTACGAAAGGGGTGCCTCTGGTTGAATGGTCAAAGAAGTGAGCGGCACTGGAAATGAAACAATTTACAGACACCATACATTTTGGTAGAATGTCGTATTGTATTTATGCATTTTAAATCGAAACAAAACATCTGTTACGATTGACAGGCCACACACGAATCACATGAGCTTTGATTTTCGAAATACTCAGAATAAATGCTCAACCACCATTGTTTCGAACACTCTACAAAATGCAAATTTCATTCACCGTGTTCTTACTGCTCATGTATGTATCTTCCGTTATTAAATTTTATATTATTAAGAAACCAAACAACACTTCTGGCAAAGACATGTACTGGAAATAGTGTGTCATTGATAAAGAAACAGCAATTGTAATAGCTAACATGGTTAGTGGAACAGACTTTACATCCGGTCATGGTATGTTCCTGCCACAGCTTTTAACTGTTATTTTTCAAAGAATATTTAGCATTTTTAGAGCTGATACCTATATTTTGACAATCAAAACTCAAGAGTATGTAAATAAGTTATTTTGATGTCTTTATCTGAGATAATAGATCAGAGTTGAATCAAAGAAGAAGCATACAAGACAGCAAAGCCGAAAGTAAAAGTCTACATTTGGAATGGCTGTGTGAACGAAGGAAATACACGGAAGATAATGGATGATATCTTCTAATTGCAGTGCAAAAAAACGACCGAGCAAAATAAAAATAAAACTAGCGTGTTTCATTTTCGATAAAATCAGAGGAGAACAAAATGCGCAAAATAAAATAATAATTTCTTGTCCATCTTCATTAAAACAAATTCTGCCAAACACCATAATAAGCAACTAATTTCTCCAACTCTTCTCCGACCATGTTCTGCAAAAGGTTTTGTGCAACGATAGTGATTCTGCTAATTAAAACCCGGCAGTAAATACTTAATAGTCACATCTCAGCTCTTAGACCTAAGACCTTAAATAATGTACTTGTCATTATCAAAATAGATGTTTGATGCTTTAAGTATTTCACTACCAAAAGAATAATGACATGAACATGTAATACAATAAACACAAACCAATAAAACATGACAAATATCAGCTCCGTATCTTTAAACGACCCGACGTAACAACTGGACGCCACCATTGTTTAAAATTTAAACCGTAAAACCAGGGCTCACGCTTACTCTCATTTTTCTGGAGCATATTTTGTAATCAACTCGCGACATCGTTGTCTGTATCCATGTTAGGAGATGTTTATATCTTATTGTTTTAATTGTTATATAGAGAATATAAGGTTAGTGTTGAATAAAGATAAACTGCATCATGCGAGTCTTGGCGCGTGCTTTTCATTTTCGAGCCGACCATAATAAACTTGATTTTTATTCAACACTACCTAATATTCTATTTATCCACGTTATCTCACTTTTTACCTATTGAAACTGCTTCATTGCTTTCAGTACTTTGCTTTAAATTTAGCCATGATCAAGGACAGTGTATTACTCCCCGTTCCTAAAATACACGACTAATTTATTAAATCGTCAATATGATGTTAAACTACATTTTTTGTAAACGATTTTCTATCTTTGAGTATAATTTTATTATGATATGTTTGATAATGTCTGATTTTTTAAAAGAATACATGTTTATTTCATGGAACTTCATTTTTACATTTCTGGCAAATCACACGCTTTCACTTTCTGTTTCTAGCAACGAGAATGGAGTTTGTGGATTTTTACCAGCATTGTTTTTTCTGCATTTCGGTGGGCCTAACGAGAAACTCCGGATATCACAAACTAATTATATTATACTGAAGTTCCAAATAGTAAATGTAGAGCCATACTTGAAGAGGCAGAGTTGTTAGACCTTGAAAATGAATGTTGCTGCGACCTATTGCTGAAGTGACTCTCTCTCTGTCTGTCTCTCTCCCTCCCTCTCTCTCTCTCTCTCTCTCTCTCTCTCCCCCTCTCTCTCCCCCTCTCACACACTCTCTCTCTCTCTCTGTTTCTCGGTGGCGCTGTATCTATCTCTAGTAGCAAAAGCAATAGTAGGAGAAGTACAAGTAGAAGTAGTTGTTGCAGTAGTAGTAGTAGTAGTAGTAGTGGTAGTAGTAGTAGTAGAAGTTGCTGTTGTTGTTGTTGTAGTAGTGGTAGTAGTAATAATTGTAGAAAAATGAAGCAGAATAAATAGTGAATGATATTTTGACAATAAGCATGTATTACTTTATTACATACTTACATATTAACCCGAAGGTATAAATGTTGCTGTCACGATACACTCCATCGAAAACAGCTTTGCAATACCATCTTTGACCGTCATTTGCTAAAGCCACTGACGGAATAGAACATATATAGATATGTGAAGACTTACACGAACATTGCAAACTTTTATTGTCCGTGTTGCATTTCCCATTTTGTTCAAGCCACATTAGGCGACTGTCTAATATTTCTGCATCGGAACCTTTATCATGTTTATACCAGGCGACAAAAGTCGGTTGAGTTGACGTTGAGCATGTAAATGTTACACTGCTATTGACGAAAACATAATTGGTATCCACATTCAGTGCCGGGATTGTTGAGTCACCTGTATTAACTAGTAGTGGTTTGGTTTTGATTCCTTAGCATTTGCATGACATCAACATGGAGCATACTTTGTCCTTGATGCAATTATATTTAAGCGATTATATTTAAATACAAATGAATGTTTTGCCAAACACAAAACAGAGCTAATATGTATACATTAATATTAATATTTTAAAATATACCAAGTTAGTCCTTTTATATGAAGTATGAAGACAACACAAAGCTTTGCATAATTAGTATTCGTCTTGAAAGTTAATTCCAACTTCCTCTGTGGCAACTTAAGGGCTAATGTCGTTATGAATTGTATTCATCTCTGTATAGTCCGCACCTCGTATAATAAATATCACATAGGTCACGACAGTTGCATTTTCACTACATACGCCACGGTAAAGGGTTGAACTATAGTTAACAAATATAGTTGCTGTTTATAGCAATTTTGCAAATTAGGGATGTAAATTGAAAGTCCAACATACATATTTAAAACAGTGTTACTAGTAATATTTTCAAATATAAATCATTTATTCTGTCGCATGCCGACTAAATCCTAATGACACATACTTTTTTAATAATAAATCGTAGTATACGCCTCCTGACATACCTTTATATATTCTACATAACTCATGTATTGTTTTTTTTTTAAAGTTTAGAAATAAATATGCTATTCATTAAATAAAGGATCAATGAATATAATTTTAACAATTTATCAAATGATCAAACAATAAGTACACTTTTATTGGCCGAGGCATTGAATTTGTTTTCTGAGATAGCTATATGGAATGTTTTACACTTCATTTTATACAAGGTTTTATATAAGATCTTGTCCAAATACAATGGCTACTTATTTTAAAACATTCCATTTCCCAGAATTGCTTCTTATAATGCGACTACTTTTGTAAAATTAGGTCACACATTTGTTGGTGTTTTAGGCTTTAGAAGCTCGTTGTTTGTCAATAGTATCCTAATTTGGGTCTTCACAGTGTTTAAACGACAGCGCTAATGGTTGTTTTGAGAATGTTGACCCTCGGCAGACTCCGAAATGCATACTGCAACCGTCAGAATAGTTTTGAAAGTGTAATAAGCTAAAACTGTTTAGTATATGATAAATACGCATTTCATTGGAAAAAAAGCAGTTGTCGACGAACATAAATACACGGGGTATTCATAAAATTCCGATTTTACCCACGTGTATTATTTATTAATAATTCATGTCTTAGTTCCGCGCTGTATACGAGCATAATGTGTATGCCGGAAAAAACCCATGTATTAACAGTTTATCAAGCCGTAAACCTAAACACATATGCTAAAAGTTGGTAACTAGATGGTAGACATTTGTATACAATTTTGTTAATTACACTTATATGTAAAACGCTGAATAAAACTTACCTGGGTATCTGTAACAATGTTTGTTTTGATTCTATACGTAGAGATATGTACACTATAATAAGCATTTTTTACAGTGTATATGTATAGAAACCGTGCATAAAGAAGTTACATATATCTGAGCCACGATGTAAATGTGCAATATTAACTCCCGTTCAGCTATTAAACAACAAAACATAATCTCGTCTTATAAAATGTTTTTTTTTTTTATGTATAGACGTGCCTTTATTTTATCGAATATCCAATGTAATTATTTAAGTGTCAATCCTGTCGATATTTATGTCGTTTCTGGAACGGGAACACACCTACTGTTGTAAAAATAAATTACCTACCCTTTTGCAGCAATACTTATCCATTCACCAAAAAGAAAATAATGTATAATTGACACAATATAACCACGTCATCACAGAGAATACGTCAAACACTTATATCGCTTTTATATTTTGTCATTGTTATTAAGATTTTAAAGAATTGAAATTAGTCTGTATGGCAATTGCAATGGAATCAACTCAGGTTGGTATTAAACTTCAACCTGTGGTTATATGCAGAAGTTGTTTTTCGTACGTTGTGTGGGTACCTGTCTAAAAATGAACCAATGGGAATTTTAAATGTCTAGACAGTTCAGAAACAGATGGACATTTGGAATACAGTGATTAAATAATCAACCACTTAGTGACAAACGGGCTATTAAATGTGTAAGGAATCTTACATGATAGTTGTGTCCCGGTGTCATGTATCACTTTATTCCACTAACCTGCAGGGACATAAATGCTAATTCAATCAATGTTATTTTGTATATGTTCATCAGATCTTTTCAATTGTTAACAACTTGCTCGAGTCCAAAAACTGCATGTATGAGTCACATATTTGATGGTTATATATACAATGATCATATAATAAAAAAGTGATTGACTACATGGCCATACAATATTATACAAATATGGACTTTTTAGCTGCGCAATATCGTGTGATGATGCACAGCACAATCCATATTATTATATGACTGATAAAATAAACGACAGCTGATGAAAAGGTAAAAAACACACACATCTGATTGTTTAAATCATAATATTAAAACAAAAATACAAGTACAGCAAATAAATATATAGCTCATCTTAATTCCCGTTTACGTTTCTTCATAGAGGCACCGTTACAAACAGTTGTTTTATCACAATCAACGTTTATTATTCAAATTTCCCATCGCTAAAGACAATAAAAGTCAGCGATTGCGATGTACTATGCTTTTAAAATCTAACATAATTAAAAAATGACCCAAAAAGATATACTGAACATAGCATCACACATCCATTAGGAGATAATGTTTTGACATAGTCGTAAATGACGTCGTATTTTGACGTCATCTTTGTACAAAACAATGTCCTGTGCAATATCATATAATATTTGCACGGGTGAGTTTAAGCTGTGCAATATAATGTTTGTTTTTCTCGAGGGTGTGTCGCTGAGCCAATCAAATAACGTTTATTTATAAGTCATATCATAATATGTGATATACAACGGGATAATAATATATTGACCTTGGCAAATATCACATCATATTCATTGTCACACAATTCAATAACTGTTCAATACATATCGATTTGGATGCGAAACTTAATGTCCTGAATAAATCGTGAACACATGATCTTAGACCAGATATATTTCGATGTCATATTGTGGTAAGTAACATTTTTAACACCCAGTTTAATTCTCATACCTGATAACCTAAGTACTGACATTTATTAATGTTGTTGACGTTATAAACAAAACGTGCATGCAGAGCTTTGTTCTTTACACTATGATACGTGTTAACAGTGTGTGTACTCTTGAAGGAGCACACAGTAAACGGTAAATGGCGTCGTCCGTTTTGGCTGGAGTATTCATTATTCTCATGGTAACGTACCGTCTTGCAGGTAAAATGTTTTGTTATTTCATTTACAAATATATTATCAAAAAATAAATAATGCGTTTTTATAACAAATACAGGCAATACACATATTGATCATTCTACGTTGCACTAAGCTTACTATTTCAAATTGTGAAGTGTACTTTCAGGTGCATGCACAGAACAATTTGTTGATGCTGGCAAACACAATATACAGTTGGTGTTTAGTTTCGATTGGAATAATGAAGAAACAAAAACAGTTAACTGTTTTCATGGAAATTACAAAATAGGTGATTGTTTGGATTTTTCGGGTACTTGTCAACTTCTTTCAACTAGTTCTAGTGTATACACTATGTCTTCAAATGGAGACCTTACAGAGGTGTATGTCACCATAGTAACGTTCAGTAGCGCTATGTCGGGAAACTACAGTTGTTCTAAAGACACTGGCACTACGACAATCACCATATGTGTTAAGGACTCAGGTACACGTTTATGTGTTTGTGTTTAAATGATTGAACTCTCTATTATTTTGTTAGTGTTATCTTTGTAAAAGCGAATATCAAACTAGTGAAATTTGGATGTCAGTATGTTTAAAATACAGAAATATATTTGACTGTCAGCGAGATATAATGGCCTAAAATAAAGTCTAGTATGTGTTTAATCATATTGCCAAAATAATCGTTATCGAACAATGGTGTAGAAACAACATTAAATATATATTTATAGGAATTTGTTTTAATTATATTTGTTTAAAATGCGTTGTAATCAGAATGTTACTTACAGTGCTGCTAAAATAGGTATGTTATTGTTTTAGCTACAACTGTATCGACTCCAAATGATGCAGGTAACTTCTTCTTTTTTGTTTTCTTCTTCGTCTATTTCTTGTTATTATTATTATTATTATTATTATTATTATTATTATTATTATTATTATTATTATTATTATTATTATTACTATTATTACATTATTATTATTCATTGTATTACTTTTTTCAATGTTCACCTTTTATTCGTTAACTTTTGAAAAGTAATCGTTCATGTGGATTGCAGTATACTTCTTGTATGAGTTAATAAATACAATGATTTAAATGTGTTTATACTATGTTCAGACTTACAAAAATTAGTCATTTCTTGCTACATTTTTTATTTAATGATTGAATTTATGTTAAAATGTTAGTATTTATGATTTTATATAGAACTATTGTTTTATGCGTCCAACTTAATCGTCCAAAGGAGACATCATTACATCGTCTTATTTGCATATTCTGTTGTACTGTAAATTGCTAAATTGTTGTGATCATCATTATTTGTTTATTGTTTTGGTTAGTATAAAGTAATACTTGAAAAAATTGGCATAATAAATAGAATATATGGTAGGTGATTTTTCATTAAATGTGATATCAGAAGCGTCCGATATTGCGTAAAAAAAGTCACCAGCCATATATTCTCGTTTTACTCTGCATCGGTTTGGCTTTACTAAGATTGGGATTAGCCACCTTCACATTATATATGTTTTTGTTTAACTTTTATACTTATGTTCGACATGAACATTTTTCCATAATTTAGTAGTATTTATCACATCCGGAATCTTGATTTCAAAACGAGCGTAGAAACCATTATGATCCTAAAAATCTTAATTCACTACGCTAAATAAATCAGTCAAACACGCACATAAACGTTAAAACTATTCCTGGAAAAAGTGCTCTCTCAATAGTAGTCATTGCCTATAAAAGAACTTGTATAATATTATATCTAATTAAGATGTTTTGACGCTACGATGCTCTTATAACCGGGAGATAAATTCTCCAAAAGAGAATGAATTGAACAGTTATTCCTGCACACAAGGCTATTAACATTCCGGAAACTTTTCAAGTCGTTTATCATGTAAAATATGTATAGCGTTAAGTACATGTCAAATACATGTATAACACTTTAATAATTAGTATTTCTTAACGTGCACCTTGCAGCAAAGCTCTTGACGCTGAGTTGAAAACATGTCTTATTTTTCATTTAGGAAAATATCACTGAAGCTACGCTGACTCTATTTATTCTAAATTCAGATTTGTTTTCCAAATTAAATTATCAACGCTTGAATTGCATCTAAACTACCTTTCAGTATTATTAAAACGCTATTACATAATTGAACAATAATAGTAAACTGCATTATTATTTGTATAGTATTCAGTGATTCAGTGTTGTTTATTGGTAAACAATATTTTTTATGTCTTCTACAATGTGTTTTTAATTTAATGTAAGTTAAATATTATTCATAATAATTATACAAGTAAACGGTTATTCATATTCACAGTCCATTGCCATGCTTTTATAACACAGATTTAAATCTTTATAGTTATATTTGAATGAACAAAACTGAGGGTTGCATGAATATCAGATTGTCATACTTGTTGTAAAAGATTGATACTAGCCGAGAAGATATCTAGCCTTCCTTTCTGAAGAGAGGTTGGTTTTCTCCATGTACGAGGAAGATTCAAACGTTTGCGGAAAGCTTCCGCATTGTTTCATCTACGTGCGGTATATATATTAAATTTTACTGTACATACTGATTTTATACAATTATTTTTACCAAGTGTCATTACATGTATACATCTTATAAAATGATCACAGTTACTGTAATGGCGTCACTATGTTATTCCTGGCCCAAAACGTTTTTAACGTCGACGTCAGCAAAATATCATATGACGACTCAGACAACGGTGTGTCTTATTCTTTTCAAAGTACTATCCATTAAACAAAATACACGTTCTATTACGCTTAGTACGTGAGTATATGAACAATTACTAAATGCGTCAGTGTGAATGTTAAAAATTGCTGTCTGTACTGCTCTCGTCCATGTCCTCAAAATGTATGCCTCAACGACAGATTTTGATCGGGAGGCGACACGTCCGGGCTATATCGGTGTCGATCCAGAAGCTCAAATCCCAAATGTTGTTATCGTTACTGCGCGGATGCTGCTCTTGCCTTTATCAAAGCTTTCCATTCCTTGGCAATTTTTGTTCGGAGCAGCATCCTCAAATGTGTTCAATATATATTATATAGCTTTTATTATTGAAACTCCATGTTGTGCCACAACATTTTTGATAGCAGGCCGTTATGTAGCTTTCATTACCGGCTTAATTACGGAATTGACGTCAAAATTTGGAAATTAAGTCACAATCGCCATGCTAATTATCAGCGGAATTTGTAGCAGTAACGTTGTCGACTTATTGTTTTAAACATGCGAACCAGACGCCATGGTTTATACAGGTCTTAACGGCATTACTTCTGAGCCGAATCTACAATGTTGCTATGGAGACCATAATTGATTAACCAAAGTGATCTATATCATTTTTATGTTTTATCTTATTTATATGTTTAAAAATGAACATAGAACAGGCTTGTCAAGGTTCAGCATAAGGTCTTTTCTAAATATGGTATTGCTTTATTAAAACTGACACATTGCAGAAGAACTCAATATATACATTAAGATAAGAAAAAAAAACGAATAATAAAATTGGTTGATTTAGACGGTACATTAATACATTAAATGCAAGATGAGTGGTTAATAAGAATCTTGCATGTCAATGTATATATAATTCATTATACAACATCAATCTAGTTCGTGCGCCTCAAATAAACATCATAACCATCTAGCAACAGTTTAGACACAAATGAATTAAATCACGAGTGCGACGTTCTTACATACACGTACTAGACGTACCAGATCTCCTCAAATAGTTTTTAAACCTAACTTTCTTTCTCAGATTTAATTTCCAACATTTTCATATGCGATGTAAGAACTTGCGCTACTCATCGATATCTTGGTTGAATAAGAACAACCCCAACCATACATTACCGTTAATGGAATGAGAGTTTACCTTTGCACCGGTAAACCAAGTACGAAAATGTTTGTGACAGCGCATGCGGACATTTAAAACGTGTTGACCATTAGTTTGTTGAGACTGACTTTGAGAAGATTTATTAGGTCTGAAACATAATGCAGGGGTGGTATTCACTAAGCAACTTAAGTTAAAATATAATATGATCCTTAAAACTTCAAACTTCCTCAGCTATATAACAAAATACATCAACATTATAAAAGCCATCCATATCTAAAATGGTCTTACGAATATAAACATCATACCAATATGTTAAAAAATAAAACATATACATCGAATACAAAATTCACAGTTATTTAAAATATTTGTGAAATTACGTAAATTGCTTTGTGAATACTTTGTGATGAACAACGCGGAAAGCAATGTCACATTCGACACGGCACTTCCTTTGTAAACATATGTGGACACCTTTTCGGTATGTATCGCATGTATGTAACCAATACTGCATAAATTAATGCATATTTAGCTGCTACTTCACAGATGATAAGATAAAAAACAACGATGCCAAACTTCGGAATAAACATTTTAAAGTCATTAGGTATTGGAATGAAACAACAACAACAAGAAATCAATAGGTTCTCGCGTTATCTATAGGCGGTATTTTTTTCCATTGTTTCATTGTTGTCTCATTTCCAATGCCTAATGACTTCAAAATGTATGCTCCGGACGTGTCAATCAGGGATTTTATGCATAGGTTCCGTGTTTCAGTTATAATAAACAAAGCTAAGCGCACCTGCTAACAGGGAACCAAATTCATGCATTTTATTGAACCCAAATAAATTATATCGGAAAGTAAATAGGTGTAAATACAACGTGAAACAAAACGCCGCCTGTAATCAGGTCGATACATCCATGTATTACCAATATTTAAAACGCAAACTTATTCATTTTATAATAAAGTAATATTTCCAAAAAGTAGGACATTCAAATATAATTCGTAATGTTCTGTACATAAAAACACACCGCGTTTCTTTTTTGTTGATTCGTCCATTTTACGACACGTGTTAAAAAAATGTATAAGTTTGACGTCATCATAAACGCGTGTTTAGTACTACAATCGGTTTGTGACACCAAGATCAACGTCGATTTGACAAAAGTTGCAACAATCTATACAAGTTTACCTCAACAAAGCACTTACTTGCAATCAAGGAGAACAAAAGAACATTATCATTTTAGATATAATGACGAGATGCAGTTTTTCAGTGTATGCGATAGAGCTGTTGGTCTGGGTCAATTATGTTTTTTATGTGCGTTACACCTGGACTCCCGTTAAACACATTCAATATTAATTACGACTAATTGCCAACTGAACTTGTTGTTTCAAGCACACCCTAACATTCGCAAGTTAAAAAAAATGTTGATATCAATACTGGGGAATATATAGATAGATGAAATTATTGTTAGATAGATAGATATTTAAATGTATTTGTATACAAGAATGCTGAAGTAACAGAGACATCATCAAGAGAGAAACCCTTATTAACTTTTTTATTTTATTTTAGGCATGTGACTCATTGCATATACAATACAGGACAATACGCACAACACAACACAAAACATAAACATGATAAAACTGGGGAAAACTCTACTGATAACAGCCTCTGAATACCGAAACAATGACAACATTGAGGATATATACGGGGATACGTTCTACTGCATCCACAAAGCACAAGTCAAACTGTTGTAGTATGAGAATATATAACGACTCGCCCTATTAACGACTCGCCCCATAACGGCTCGCCCCATGTTTAAGCCACCAATCAATCGGTAAAGCAAATTATCTAAAAATTTAGCCTTATTATTCAAGCATTTCTTAGCCCTTAAACATAGAAAAAAAAATGTTTCATTTTAATGAATAATAACGACAAAGTTCTTTTGTTGTGTGTTCTTTATATATATTTAATGTGTAATAAATACGTTTTCAGTGGAAATCTTAGTCAACATTTATTGAAAGTCTTTGCAAAACCAGAATTGTTAATGATTTTTTGTTCATTTGAACTTTACATCATCTCGATTGCTATGGTATATACTGTAATTAAACATTAACAGTTATGGAATATGTTGTTTTTTCACATTGTTTTACATATAAACATTTAAATATAAAAATAATGATACATCTCCAGGAGAGAAAACCCTACTAACATCCACATCCGAAAACACAAGTTTACACCACCAAGCATATTCATTTTGTAGACCTAGACTATTAGTACAGCTAACATGTTGTTTATAAAACTACAAAAAACAATAACACTAGCATTAAGTGAAATACAAGTGAATATGCTAAATAAACAATTATTGCGAGGCAAATTAAATAGCATTTGTTAATATCAATTAATGTAATGTTAAGTTAAATAGACGGAAGTTTCGGTGTGTAGTAATATAGGATGACGGATACTAGCCCGGTAGCTTATTATGGGGTCCTTGGGTATAATACTTACCGATGTTAACGAAACCATATAAAACATTATTAATACTTTGGAAACTGAAAGATGTATATACTGTTTCTATAGCACACTTTTTAACATGCTTGATATATATGTCAGTTTTATTGAGGCAAAACCATTGTTCACATAAACATAAAAGTAAATGTATACCACTGTCTAAAATTCGATTATTTGTTGTAATGCTTAAAAGTTTATTCTTAACACTGTTTTAAATTGCAGCTATTTTTCGATCCATTTAATGTTATCTGGTCAACAAATTACATTCATATATGGCTACAGTAAAGAATGTAGTGTTAACTGTATCATAACTTGTTGGAACCTTGAAATTGTACATCTGGGTCCGTATCCACCAAGCTCCTTAGTGAATACTAAAGTAAACTCATAAAATTCCTTAAGAATGTGGATGTTTCAAGGTTATTTTCTATTAAACTGTTTCGTAATATCGCATCGTAATATTGCAATTTCGAATCATAATTTCGCTACTTTGTATCGTGTTCTCGCGTTCTCGCGCTTATAATCCAAAGGTCGATAGCGCGAAACAAAGAGTGGCTCTAACGGAGCACCGTATGTTTATAGACTATGAAATCCGTGCTTTCGACGCTAGACAAATGTTAAACCGATATAAATAAAACAGTCGAGCGCTACCGGAGATTAATGACTGCCTGGTCAATAAAATCGCACAAAATCACATATAAATATATATATATATATATATATAGGAAAATAACATCAACACATTTTGGTATAATTGATTGTATTTCGTTTATTTTGAGCGTAAATCTTTTTGATAGTTGTATAAATATACACCTTTAAAATTGTGTTTGATGCGTTTGTTTATTTTACACATTTTATAGGTTTAAAAACATTTGTTGATGTTATTTTGTTTACTGATCTTTAATGGCATTGTTTGCAAACATAGACACTCTGTCGGATAACCTTACTTGCCTGAAGTGTGTGCATCTAAAATATGTTCGATGATGTTTAATATTACCTTTCTAAGGTATATCGTGCTTTATATCTAATAAAATTTGGAATGTTTCTAGACAGTAGCAACAGAAATTGTCCATGTTGTTTTACTTTATAGCTATTTCCTGAAAAATTGGCTTAGAATGAGTTATTGAAACTTGCAAGGTCAGCACGGCTACATGTAAACTTGCTAAAAAGGGGCTAAATGCATAATACACTCGTAATGTGGAACTTTTGCCAAACAAATGTATTACTAGCTTGGTTATTACCCATTGAGTTTAAAATTAAGTTTGTAGCGCCATGGCGTTGGGAAGTAATATTCCACGAGCGGGGAATAAATTTTAATATACCCCGCGAGTGGGCCCAAAATATAGCAACTCATGTTTTCCGACTAATCCATAATAGTTAATTTATTTTCGGTAGACGCTTATTAAAATGTATTTTAAAAGATCAAAGTCGATGAGCGCTTGATTTTCCAATTTTAAACTTAAGTTTACTATTTTCGACTAGTTTGTTCTTTGATTTTAATTATTTTTGTTCCGTATCATAAAATAAAAAGCACAGGCTTGTTGAGGGGTATAGTACATATTGCCCCTCTCGAAGAGTAAATAAATGTCAACTTTAGACTTCGATCACGGTTGACATCATAGCAATCAATGATACATTCGAATTGTATCTAGAATGCATTTTCGGACCACGGAAAACTACCGAACGTTTTCATAGTTTTTCAGATCTAAAACCTAAAATATTGAGGCAAATACATGTTTGATAATGTGCTCGACTAGTGTTGTGATCGTTATTTTCACACGGAGGCCTGTATTAACATTATAATGACTACGAAGATCAACAGCACGACTATGGTCCTCTTTCATTAGCGGAATATGTGTCACAATAGGATCAACAATTATTGTGACATCTATCAACGTGTCGCCTGGGTTTATTTTCCTGACTATATTCATTAAAGAGGCAGCAGAGGACATATGCCAGAAATAAATACGGGCGTTTCATAAATAAACGTGTGCCCAAATGTGTGTAAATCTGCTGACTGAAGCCAAATAAGCAACAACAAAATCAATTCATTCATCAATGTTAACATGTACCAGTCATACAAGGCGTGATTTATAATAAACATTTGAACATATTACACCACAATTCGTATGTATAGAATACACACAAGACAGGTTAAGCAATTGAACAAGAAATTTAAAACTACAAAAGTTCACAACTACGTAAAAACTAAACTGCATAATTACAGTTATAAAAATTAATTTCAGAGCATGCACATCCAACCCAGACAATACAGTTTAGATACCAGTAAATCCAGTTCCCATCGGGTCCTATTATAAAACGGCAAACTTTCCAGGCATTTTTCTAGCGTTTCCTTTATTTCAGATTGTGTAAGCCTGGTGTCAATTTAAAGATCAATCTGTCCTCTTCCAAAATTTGCAATAAAAAGATATGACCTGTTTCTTCTAAGAAAATGCATCTCACTTGAATGCAGGCACCGGTAGAAAACATGGTTTTGGCAGTCGTATTTCGAAAAAAGCCCCGTACCACAGGAAACACACCCCAACAGTTCACCTTTCAAGTTAGTCTCTAACGAAATAAACCAAAATGTTGCAGACACGCATAGGATATTAGAAATAACCACAAAAGCCATGTCTGAGATTGCTAAATGGCTTTTATGCCAGAAGAGAAGAGGAAGTTTTTAGTAATAGGCACTACTTTTGAATGGACCCTGGAGGGAAACACAATGATTTTCTGGTATCTAACCTTAAAGAAAACTCAACATTTTGCTATTATGAAGAAAACTCTTCTACATCATTATTAACCTACTTGTACCACACATGCAAAATATCAGGTCGATCCGCTAAGTAGAAAAGCCCCCAAAACGCATTTGAGTATGACACATGATAAGCTATGTGGCTTGCGTTTCAGTACTTGGATTGTACGCGGAGCGAGAACCAAAATTCACACCTAAAGCACATAAACCAGTCAAAATACCAGTTCATTTAGACTTATTTTAATACAAACGACTTATTTAATACAACGAAATGCACCAAAATGTTGCAGACACGCATATGATATTAGAAATAACCACCTTTTCTAAATGTTTTTTATGCCAGAAGAGAAGAGGAACTCTTTAGTAATAGGCACTACTATTGAATGGACCACGGAGAGATACACAATGATTTACTGGTATCTAACCTACACATATCCATTTCGCAACATACAATAATTTATGTCAGACAATCAATGTCGGACAATAGACACATCCATCTCAGATCGAACACATCCAACCCAGACCATACACACTTTTAACTAAGAGCATAAGCACATCTTTCTCAGAAAAAAACACATCCAACCCAGACCGTACACACATCCATATCGCACCATACACACATCTTTTTTAGACCACACATACCGCTACCCCACCATACACATCCATCCCAGACCATACATACTTTCCACTCAGAGCATACACACATCCATCTCAGACCATACACACCTCTATCTAAGACCACACACACCTCTGTCTCAGACCATACACGCATTTGTCTCAAGACATCAATGTCAGACAAAACACACATCCATCTTGGACCATACACACATCCAATTCACATCAATCTCAGACCATACACATACATCTCAAAGCATAACAAAGTTCATGTCAGACGATACACATACAAAACTTCAAACCATACACACATCTGTCTCAGAACATATACACACCTATCTCAGACCATACACACATCCCTCTCAGACTATACATCTATTTCAAAACACGCACAAATCCATCTCAGACCATACACACATCCATCTCAGACCATACACACATCAAGATGAGGCCATGAACACACATATATCTCAAAGCATACTCACATCCATCTTAGAACATACAAATATAAACGCCATACCATACGCACATCTGTTTCAAAACATATACACGTCTATTTCAGACAATACACACATCCATCATAGATCATACACACACTCACATTCATCAAAGACCATGATAATAATAACCACCTTAGACCATACGCACTTCCATCTCGTACTATGCATCTATCTCAAAACACACACATCCATCTCCAACCATACACATCAATTTCAGATCATACACACATCCATCTCAGACCATACACACATCTATCTCAGACCATACACACATTCATCAGAGACCATACTCACATCAATCTCAAACCATATACAAATCCATCTCAAGCCATACACACACATATATATCAAAGCATGCACATATCCATCTCAGACCATACACCTGTAAACGTCAAACCATACATACATCGGTCTCAAAACATATACACATCTATGTCAGACCATACACACATCCATCTCAGACCAAGCACCCACTCACATTCATCTCAGACCATACATCTATCTCAAAACACACACACACCCATCTCAAGCCATACAAACATTTATTTCAGACGATACACACATCCATCTCAGACAATACACACATCCGTCTCAGACCATACATATATCCATCTGAGACCATACGCACATCCATCCCAGACCATGCAAATATCTATCCGAAAACACCCACATCTATATCAGACCATATAAACACCCATTTCAAACCATACACAAATCCATATCAATACATACATCATTTTCAAAAAGACAATACACACATCCATCTCAGACCATATATACATCTATCTCAGACCATGCACACATCCATTCCTGAACATAAACTCCACCATCTCAGATCATGCCTGCATTCATCTCAGACCATGCACAAATCTGTCTCAGACCATTTTTTTTACACAAATCCATCTCAGAACATAAACTCTTCAATCTTAGAACATACACGCATTCATCTCAGACCATGCACACATCTGTCTCATACCATCTGTCTTAAACATAAACACATCCATCTTAGACCATACACACATCTGTCTCAAAACACACACACACACACACACACACACACAAATCTATATCAGACCATACACATATCCATCTCAATCCATATAATTATCCATTTCAGACTTTACTCTTATCCATTTCAGACCATACACATATCCATCCCAGAACATAAACTCATCCATCTCAGACCATACACGCATCCATCTCAGCCCATACGCAATCCATCTTAGACTATACACACATCCATTTTAGAATATGCACACATCCATCTAAAATCATACACACGTCCATCTTAGACAACACACGCTCATTTATAAACAACCATACGCGCATCCATCTCCAGACTATACACGCATTCGTATCAGACTATGTTGCTATGTTTTTTTTAAGCTATGTTTGTGAAAAAAAAAAAAATATTCATCTAACATAGGGCTTCAGAAACACGTCAGAATACGGGCATTTGCCACCATAAAGCTTTTAAACACACGTTTAAATACACTTACCAGCAATTCTCGACACGATAAATATCCACGCAAAGAGGAACATCGTCTCTGTTTATTGCCACAATAGTTCCCTAACACATTTCATTTTATGACAAATCGAAATATATACGCAATGCGAGCTTTGTTTATATTGTTTATAAATTCTACATGCATTATTATTTACTCGTACGCAGTAAACTGTTTGCATGTATATGAACGAAACTAACACTATGGTATTTCAATTGCATACCTGTGTGTAAGATGTTCTTATGAAAATAAACTTCCGCATGTTTTAAGTGCTCTGTATCAGAGTGTTAACCTTGTAATTTAAACGTGCTCCTTCTAAAACAGTTGTTTTACTATATATATATATTATAAGGCAAATGTATTGTATCAGTTTCAGTTTATTGGAATGCGTGATATATTAGATATTTGCATAAATGTATCAGTGTTTTGGTAATAATATGTTTATTCATGCATTTACACATAGTATGTTTGTATATATCCGTTTATTGGAACATATGTCAATCAATATTACATTGCAGCTAACCAGAGGGTTTATATAAACACAATCCTTAATTCATACTCAAAACCCCCTTTTGCTCGAATGACATATTGAGATTTCAATGGCAAAGTAAGTCAGTTAGACCAATGCTAAACATCCGTTTACAAAATAGTAACCATCAGATTTTGAACTGCATGTGTTTATTTCTTTCTCTACAATCACCACAGTGTATAAGCGTACACTGAGCTTAACCGGAAGTTGGTGATCTGTACGCCGATGATCAGTTAGTTGCAAACAGGATAAAACGCAGTAAGTGACACATTGTTCTGATATTATCTTTCACTTTACAACTGAATGATACACGATTTAAACGTTTAAGTAAACTGTTGTCCTATTTGTCACACATATGCTTTGTGATTTGGTGGAAATTGTGTTTTTGTTGAAAAATCGGTAGTTGATCACTGCAAATATGTTGAAACGATCGAACAATTTTGAATTAATTTCCATGTAATTCTTTGCATTTCGCATAAATGTGTAAACCTTTGTGTTGCTTGACACCAATAATCACTTATAAACTATAGACATTACTTAATAACGGAGTATCTGAGTAATATACAAAATCTTTACCGTTTTATTCAGTCACTGTTTGTTTATTGACTGTACGCCTAGTTGTGACTGTACGCAATCATTAGTTGCGCGATTGAAATACAAATTTCTACGCTTAGTTGCTATTAGCTATCTACACAAATTTAAGAAATGTTCGATCTTCATTGATTATTATTATATAATTGACAGTGTCCATTCATGGTGACATATCGATATTTATGATACATGTTTGCTTAATAGGAATCGCGCGTGTTTGTCCGTACGTCCGAATGTGTGTACGTCTCTAAGAATGTTTAAAACTCAAGTTAAACTAGTATGACGAGTCTAGTTCATTCGCGATCATAAAAATTGCAGATCTGCATATTCAGTCCAAGAGCAACTAAGCTTTCCATGACAATCAACATAGAGATCTTACAACAAAGTCAATAGCTAAATGTTCTTTATTTATTTCAGGCTTTTCGATGAGCGAGTGGAATGTATGGATGATACGTCTGGGTCGTGTGAAATGAAGACAATTGTTCATTTCAGTCTGGCTTAAATGGAACTACTTTTCTTGTTATTTTGTTTCATTTAAAAATGAATGAATGAACGCCGGTTTTACATAAAGTTATAACAATAAACATTTAATTGTTATAAAAACATACCCGGAAACAAATATTAAAAGTTTTTTTTTAGATTGAAGCAATATATCTTATTAAAACAATGCATAGTTATTTATATTCAGTGACGCTTTTCACTTTAATGCAGTGTGACTGGCACAGGCATCTGGTCGTTTATTGTACATATATGTATGTGATGTACCTTAGTAATCATGCTACATCATATACTCATATACATTGTGTATGTTCATAAATAATAAATGAATAATAAATGAATTTGAAAATATTTGTTTCATTGACTTCTTAATTTAATTGTATTTATTATTACAGTGTTTATGTCTTATTTTACACAGGGGCGTCGGAAATTTTTCAATATTGGGATGGCGAGGTGGGGGGGGGGGGGGGTTCCAGATTTAGACTTTCTGGGCATTTCAATGTCAGAGTATAATATCGCATTATAGACTATTTTATGGACTTTATTTAGGAATTTATTGGACGCAATAGCTACACGAAAATAACATTACCGCATTTATTTTATTGGTGCAATTTAATAATTATGTACATGAAATCGTATTTATAAACTGGTAAACAATCTTAAGAATTGTTGGATGCACATACAAATATCATATGATAAAATATGAAATATCCACACCAATATAATACCAGTCTATGAAATTTGTTTGTAAGTTGTACATCGCTGAGTGTTGACTGAACGTTGTTCTGGATATTTCTTTCTAAACAAACGTTCTGAAACTCGAAATATACGGCAACAAACTTAGTATTTGTTTTAAAAAAATCGAAACACTAAGTGAGCATGTCTGCTTAAACAAGTTATCGTTAAATACTAGGCATAACCGACAGAGTATATGTACGTAATGTCATTATATGTCAATATGTTCGGAAAACTTATTTTTATTTATATTCTGCTGTGAAGTAAAATATAAAATTAAATATTTGAGTCACTTAATGCGTTTCCTGCTGTTTGCAAATAACTGATCATCGGCGTACAGATCACCAACTTCCGGTTTAATTCACTGTACGCTGATAAACTGTGATCACGTCACATTCCATCTAACTCACTGTACGCTTATACACTGTGATCACGTCACATTCCGTCTAACTCACTGTACGCTGATACACTGTGATCACGTCACATTCCGTCTAACTCACTGTACGCTTATACACTGTGATCACGTCACATTCCATCTAACTCACTGTACGCTTATACACTGTGATCACGTCACATTCCATCTAACTCACTGTACGCTGATACACTGTGATCACGTCACATTCCATCTAACTCACTGTACGCTTATACACTGTGATCACGTCACATTCCATCTAACTCACTGTACGCTTATACACTGTGATCACGTCACATTCCGTCTAACTCACTGTACGCTTATACACTCTGATCACGTCACATTCCATCTAACTCACTGTACGCGGATACACTGTGATCACGTCACATTCCATCTAACTCACACCACGCTGATACACTGTGATCACGTCACATTCCATTTAACTCACAGTACGCTGATACACTGTGATCACGTCACATTCCATCTAACTCACTGTACGCTGATACACTGTGATCACGTCACATTCCATCTAACTCACAGTACGCTGATACACTGTGATCACGTCACATTCCATCTAACTCACTGTACGCTGATACACTCTGATCACGTCACATTCCATCTAACTCACAGTACGCGGATACACTGTGATCACGTCACATTCCATCTAACTCACAGTACGCTGATACACTGTGATCACGTCACATTCCATCTAACTCACTGTACGCTGATACACTGTGATCACGTCACATTCCATCTAACTCACTGTACGCGTATACACTGTGATCACGTCACATTCCATCTAACTCACTGTACGCTGATACACTGTGATCACGTCACATTCCGTCTAACTCAAGTAACAGCCGCCAATAGGCAAAATCATTCTTACCTTCTTACCATGGTTTACCAAACAAATACAACCCTAAATTAAGAGTGACTACATAGAGCGGACACTGACTTCGCGCAATCTTGTTGGCAGCTCTAACTAGTGTTGTTGTTGTTTTATTCACTCCAATTGTAAACATGATATACCTTCCCAATCCCTACCTTACTTACATTCATCGCAAAACATTTACTTGTTGACAACGTGACTCCATGCTGGCGTGTTATATCGGTTTACACGATTGATAACGTTACCATTTATCTGTTAAATACATGCCCATGTAAACTGGTTTGTTCACCGTTTTTAATAGTATTTTGGTCATATCACGACGGTCAATTAACCGACTCACACTTTTCCTGCGCAAGCTTAGCCGATCTAAGCGGTTTACCAGTACTTTTGTGCACAAACTTATGCCAGTAACTGACAACTGCCATACTTGGATCAGAGGTAGGGCGAAGCTTATTTTTAAACTTTTGAAATATGATCTACTTACCCTCTTATTTTGTTCCTATATATAAAAAAATATTGGCAAAATATGAGCACAATTGATCATAAGTTAGGAATATATTCAGGATAAACTTCTCAATTACAGTTTTCACATTTGGGACAAGTTTAGTGCAAGCTGCTTGAAAATGAAGTCTCCTCAATAATCTACTTGAACATTAGTAAACAAAATCAACACATATATTTCAATAAGAAAGTGCATAGTTATTTTACAAGTTTTATACATATATTTAAACCAAAGATGTGTATTATACATGTATTAGTATAAAACCAGTATTGCCAAATGTAAAATTAGGTCATTGTCTACTAAAATTCTAAACATGTAAAAGCAAGTGACTAATACTGAATGTCTATTGATTGAAATGCATATCTGTTTTACTTTAAAATACATGTCACTTTAAAAAATGCAAGCAAATGCAACAAAATATATCATTCAAATAATTTCTTATAGTAACTAGTAAAAACATTCCCAATACAGTTGAGTAATATAAACATTATTTTCTTGGTTATACCACAATGTGAATTAATGCTAAAAAGTAAATATTGGGACTTCATTATTTGAATAAATAATTTTATTTTCATAAATAATGCTATTTTAACTGCATTTCATTCGATTTGTGGCAATTAAACACATGATTATTCAACTGCGATTCTTGTCCGCCAATCTAGCTTTATATAAATATTTTAAATTTTATATAGAGAAATTAGCTGAAAGAGGACACAAGCAGATGTATGCATTTGTATGGATCGACTTTAAAAATATAGCATGAATTTTTGTGTTAGGATATTGCATGGTACTCTCACAAAACGTGAATACTTAAATAAACGTGTGATATTATATTAAGTAAATACATTTCAAGCTTTTTACATAATATTTTTTCACAATGTAGTGAATATCTATTTAATTCAGACATAAACAGTATTGAACCGAATTCCAATCTGAACTGTTATGTCCGAAATACATTCGACTTGCGGTCTCCACTGTTTTAACATAAACATGTCGCGCACTATGAAATGACTTTTTTTGTAATCTAACATACATTTGCTTTACAGAGGCCGTGTGGCTTCTGGATGAACACATTTTTGTAAACTTGCATTACTGCACACAAACCATCTCGTCCTTTATGCATTGGATTGTCACAGGCGTACTATCTTAGCACAACCCCGGAACCAGACTATACAAGCAGTAATAGTATAGTACTAGTAGTAGTAGAAGTAGAAGTAGTAGTGTGTTGTAGTAGTAGTAATAGTAGTAGTAGTTGTTGTTTTTGTGGCAGCAACACCATCAGCTACAGCAACAGTAGCTGTACAATTATTATTGGTATAACATCACATTTGATATTTATACTTTGTTTTTTTATGGTATTTTACTTATTTAGCTGACATCAAATTTAACGTTACTTTTTTCAGAATATAATTATACACACATGTATATTTTACCGTGCCGAAGCTTATAGTTTTCAGATTTAGCATATGTCCGTCTGATATATGTGTTCCCAACTTTGTTTTTATGCTACCGGCTTCTTGATGAGGGAGGAATACAGTGATTGTCCTGTCCGTCCGTCCGTCCTTCAGTGCGTCAGTGACAAGGTAAAGTAGATTTTACCGTTTCGTTTAGCACCAACACTGCTTACTACAACACTCGGTTAATTACACAGTTGTTGCTTATGACCAGTTTATATCCACCCATATCCACCAACCTCACTGTAACCTTGACCTTGACCTAATTTGCACTAACAATTCAAATAGGATGTTTTTTGGTGAACTAGATTTTACCGTTTTGTCTAGCACCAACACAGTTTGTTACAACACTTGAATACTTACACAGTTGTTGCTTATGACTATTCACAATCCACCCATATCACCCAACCTTACTTTGACCTTGACCTAATTTGGTTTTCAAATGGGCTGTCCAAGCGGGACATGGGGCGCATGTGTATTTATCCAACACAGTGTCGTGTTTACATTTTTAATTGCACTAAAATAATTCACCGAAAATGTATGATATGTTTTGTTTTATTGTATACGTACATACATGAATAAGTAAAAACATATATTTTTTGAATGACATATTGCAAACTATCCTATATATTTGACAAAAGAGGTTGTATCTGTGTTGAGGGCTATGTATCCGGACCAGATAAAAAATAACTGTGCATAATATGTCGTTGAAAATTCAACTTGAAACACAACCGAAATAATATAACAAAACACATATCACATTTAATATCATGCACCATCACCCCCATCATCCACATCATTATCATTATCATCATCATCATCATCCGCATCATCATCATCATCATCATCATCATCATCATCATCATCATGATTATCGTCAACGCTATAATGAAGTTTTGTATCAGTAAGTGTTTCATCATCATCATCATTATTATCAATATCATCATCATCGTCATTGTCATCATCATCATTATTATTATTACCATTATAATCCTCACAATCATCATTATCATCATCGTCATCAAAACGGGTCAGCTTTCTTGGGTATTTTCTTATTATCAAATTATAGTTATTTGAAATAAGCTGTAACTAATGATCAAGAAATTGATTTTTGTACATTGTTTAAAGTTGAAAATTCTTTTTTAGCAGAAATCGATTTAAAACGACCCAAATATAGTTTCCTTATCCGCATACATTTCGTTAATACTTATTCAAACTTGGGAAATGCTACAAAATATCTCAACTAATTTGTATTACTTGTATTTATACATTATTAAATATTTAATAGATTAACAATAAGTACATGACATACGGTAATTTAATTACCCTTAAATTTTTTATTTGAGTGTCGTCATCAACTGAGCGGACTAATGTGTGTCCCACATTTAAACGTGTTCTCGTGTTTCACGAAATAACTTCACTGTTTGAAACATTAAGCTAACCTTATTTTATAATTCACTTATTGATAGATGACAAAAATGAATCGACGTTCGAATAAAGCGTAATATGCAATAATTGTATTAACACTTTAATAGTATAATTAGCTGAACCAAAATGTACAGTATATGTCAAGCAGTTCTGCGCTCGACCTATGTATAACAGGTTCTACTCTACTTATAATGCGTTTACACAATGAAATTCTGATAATTTAGACATTGAATAGGATAGTTTAAACAGTAATACATTACGTAGAAATGAGGACACACACATTTTCTTCCCAAATAAAATTATCCCGTTTTAAAAGTGGGCACATTTTTCCATATTTGAAAGTGGGAAAAATGTTTCCATTTTCGAAAGTGGGAAAAAATTCCAGTGGGAAAATTGAAAATGTAAACATTAAGAAAACGTTGATGAAGGTATTCAGAAATATTAAACAACACAATGTTTTAACTAACCCAATATATGTTTTCTTGTTAATTAATAAAATAACGTGTTTTTCCAACTTGATGATTTTCCCATTTAAAAGTGGGATTTTTTTCTAATCATAATTACATTTTTCAAACAAGAATTAGTGCAAACAGTTAAATAACGCTTAATATGCATATATATGCAATTAAAAAGCATACTTAAAAATGTGGGGGGAAAAAAATCCATGGAAAAAAATAAAAAATAACAATGAAAACTATACTTCATGAAACATAAATTACCAATACACAAGTAATCAAATTAGCAGATATGCTTTAGTTTTGACAACAACTGTATACACTATATACGATGGTAGTATCAAATCCTATATGTACATATAATTTTGCGTAACTTAATTGCAACCGATTCATTATCTTACACTTTAAAGTGTCTTTACGAAGTTAGCCTATGTGGTAAATGCGACTAAAATCAAAACAACCACTGCGATATACGATATAAATATTATTGTCTTGAAATTGTTTAATAATACAATATTTTGTCTATATGCAGGGGTTGAATCAGTTGCAAAGAGCGACAAAAATGCACAAACAAGAAGAAACATACATTCCAATAAAATGAACGTACATTTAGCCTTGAGCACAACATAATGAAATTAATTGGATGTTCATTATGTTCGTTGTGGTAACAGCGTTGTGACGCACCAATAATTAGCTGCTATAATGAAAATGTATTGACAAGTGCGCAGGTAGAAGCAATGTGACGCACCATTAATTAGTCTGCTGTAATGACAATGTATTGACTAGTGCGCTAGATTGCCGTTAAAATGGATCCTAACACATTTAACAATAACTTATCGACTTACAATACAATAGGACCATTTCATTTAGTAACTAAAATACAAAACCTTCTACACATTGCATATATCAACAATCACAGTACTAAAGGAAAATAATCGAGATGAACTATTTTTACGTGCAACATGTCGTTAAAAATTAAAATCTAACAATAAACAACTTGTATATATTTTCATTTCAAATGCATGTACATGTTTTACGAATAGTGTATGCTCTAGGAATTGTCTATCAAAATAGTACATAGATTTGTTCATACTACAGATCTGGCCTATTGCTGTTTAGTACAATATGTACAATATAATGAATTGTTGTTTTCTTTATACTTTGGCAATTGCCGTAGTTCAAACATTTGATAAAAGAAAATAGATTTATGAAAACGCAATCATTTCATGCCTGTTTGATTAGTACCGTGCGTGTGTTCATTTGGTGACGTACTTGTATGCTCTAAACTACTGGGTATAATTTGAATACAACGTTAAGTATATATTTACTTAGCTGTCAAAGTGTTTATGCATTTGCAATCTTGTTTTCAATCCGTCTACGGGTTTTATTTTTTGGTGTTGATGTGATACTATTTCGGCGAGGCTACGGCTATTAATTTTTGGCAAGTATCCATTTGCAAATATACTTGACACGAATTTTCAAACATGCTTTCACGATAGGGTACATTTAATTGTGAAGTATGCATCAATATCAACGATGACATACGTAGTTGGGAAACATCGCTGACAAATTATGAATCCAGTACAACGAACGATCTTAATTCAACTAACAGATTGATTGTTAATACGTATAATTTATATTGGCACACCGAAGTACCGGTAAACATCGTCGATTTATTATCTATAACATTACAATGCAATAAATCTTTCATTCGTCGAATATTCGCCAACACATAATTTTTCCGAGTGTGATTTTAGATTATATTATTCAGAAAATATACAACTCTTGTGTCAACTACAAATGTCTGGTCATGCATTAGTTTCGCATGATTAGAAACAACAAACAATGCTAACGTGGTTATATATCGTTGTCATATATATTGCGAATTAAAACTACATTGTAAACGAGAGTCTTAATTTGTTATATTTGTTTTATATTTATACAAAACAGCATTCACAAAGCACAGCCAATTTAAACATTGGCATGCATCATCGTATTATGTCCATTCCATACATTTTAATCAGTTACTTACAGTTGTGTATATTAAATATACTAAGGACTACAATACCAAAAGTAGTATTGAGAAAGATGCAAGCTTTATTGCCACTTCTTATGTATACAAACGGGTATTCTAACAATTTATTAGCATAAAGTGTGTATCCAACGTCGGCAAGTGTGTTCATGTGTTTGCATCAAGGTTTATATATTGAGAGGTTAATATTAAGCTTATGTATATGTGATATATTTTATCAATTAAACATAATTGCCGTACGTAACTTAATGCGACATGTTTGAATACACATAATTCCTTACATTTCGTGCCGTTTTAAAATGCAATTTTAATACAAAACATTCATAATGCTCCTGGGAGAGAGTGAATAAGTTAGTAACTGAATAAGTGAGTGAGTGAGCGAGTAAACGGTTGTGATACCGAGCGAACGATTTAAACAATGAATACATGAATCTGTGCTTTAACGTTTTTATTTTTATGATGATATTGGTTATACTAATGTTTAAATGGCATTTGCAGCAACGTGAGAGCAATCCAGTATTACGACAAGAAATACAGTTTAAATTTACTAATCGGTTTGGTTTTTCGCGCATGTGCGCATGGATAATAAGATGTTTACTACCGAAAGTGCAAAGGATGACAATTATACGAGTTTAGATAAACTCAGTACAATGTTTGATATGATATATACTTGTTGAATTGCTGTGTGTACAAATATAAACAAATGTACATACCTAGTAGTAAATGCGCGACACAGATCAAGACACATCGAAGGTGAAGCATGCTTGGTTTACTGCAGCCTGTGTTCATATTTTAATAATTTCCTTAAAAAAACGTTCAACCGAAACGCACACAGCTGCTCATTAATTTTAGACTAAACTTCCTCTATGTATACATTTTATTGTCAAAACAATAAAGAATTCAAGAAAAATCACTTATGATTTAAGTTAACGCATACATGTATAATTGCTTCTAATTAATATTCCGTGTGTACGTGCTCAATGATTATATGCTATAAGCATGTTGAACTACACACGTGTATCAATCTTTATCACTAGTATTTGGCATACTATTTAAGGGCAGATCATGGGTACATGTTATCATAGCACTAGTAACACAATCATTAAACATTAACATTTAATAATACATTTAACCCGGCATTATAATGCCATACCTAACTATAATCTGGTTGCACAAGCGATTAATAAAATAAGTCGAATATATATATATATATATACATTTGGAAGTAATTATTTTCACTCAGATTTGATTAAAAGTAAACATTCAACAACAGATTACATAACGTGACAAAGATCTTAAAATCATGTACACAAGCCTATATCACATTACGCGCATATCACACGTTTAACGAACGAACATAGTACAGTTGCATTTAGTGCATATTTATATACATATGACACATACATAAAGACACATAAACATAATATACACTTTGTGAAATATTTAATAAACTTCAGACTTTGTTTCACGTACATCCGGGTACATCTTAGCTACATTGAACCTGTATCACATGAACACGCCTTTGGTAATGCCCTTATATGGTAAATCTGACAGTGATGTGACTATTGTGTCTTGCATGCTTACAACTCCATTCCGTGCAACTAATATTTCCGATAATTGGTATTGATTCATATTTTGAAATCTCTGTCCTCGTACAAAAATGATGTAAACAAAAAAAGGTCGAATAACATGTATGATTAATGTCTCCATTTGTCAATGCATTGCATTGTGTTAGCATAAGTATATCGCGTATAGACATGGCGTATATAGGTGAATATGAACGATGTCTGAATACCATAACATAGGACCCCTTGTGTTTGGTGTTGTCGATTTCGTTACGTCTTTTGCAATTGTGCTATCGGCAACTTGCTTGCCATACATGATCGCATGATGCAAATAATGTTGCTGTTATTTTATTCCCTTGTTCATACAGCTGAAGTTTAATATTTAAAAAAAATTTACTTACCAGTTATCTTACACGCAATTATTTTGGATAAATAGCTTGTATTAATACACATAATTATAGATTCTTGTAAACAGGCTTGCAAGATTGTTTTTTTTCATTTACAAGCTACATATCCTGTGTATTGATAATCCGTTCTTACAATCGTATTAAACTATTGTCTTACTGATGTTAGGAAGTTTTAAAACAAACATTGCACATATTTAATCATTCGTTTGAAATGTTTTGAAAATAGTTTTACAAATAATGAAAATTTGCATCAGATAAGTTTAAAACCAGTTCATTCAAAACTATTGTCATACTAAGATGGTAGATTAAGCTAAAACTCCTAATACATAATACATGGAAAATAATAGAATACATTAGGTAATAGGAAGAGCGATATTAGAATAAGCATTCGATTAAATTCACTGCTGTATGTCAGCGGTGTGTCATTTCAATTTGCATAAATGTGTGTAGACCCTCTTTATGGAATTAAACTTCCGCATTCATCCGGTACACGCTACATGTTGCAGAAAAAAAGTATTTGTTGATTACTAATCGGTTAAATTTATATAACTCGTCACACTGAAATCGCTATTCCGAACTCACATTTAACGATGTGCATGTTCATGTTTTTCATTTTGAATGTGATTAATATGTTGATTTACAATATATAATATCTGTCGTTGTTGATATGTTTTAAGCAGGCGATCCGGAACATATGTCTGAAGACCTTTCCGCATTACAACTTTCGCACAGAATGGTCTTGTGCAATAAAGGCACAATAGCAGGTACGCAGATGCACTATTATTAATTTAAGATATTCATGATGCAATGTGTATGCTCGAAATAATATCAAACTCTGGCTGCGTACTGAGTTTATGTTGGATTATAGCTCGGAAACATTATCCTGACACTGACCTTCATAATGCAAACATGTCAAGTCCCTTACCCTGAATATAAAATATGGTTTATGTCATGAAATCCTGTTGAATCGATGTATTCCACTAACGATACAGTTATGACATCAATAATAACTTGAAAAACTTGCACGAACAAAACCTACTATTAATATAGGATATATTTAAAGCGTGTATTATGCTAATCATGTTTTCGTGAATGTCAGGTTAATGTGTCCGAGCTTTACTCAAGTATATTTCAGCATTTGTTAGATAATGTCAAATTATGTCGTCTTGAATGCCCAGTGGTGTTAGTCAAATTATGTTCTTGCGGTAAAGACGTACCAACCATTTAATGAACATTGCTGTGTTCTTGTCATTGGATCTTTTTTTGGGTTCAAATATACATATCTACGAAATCGCAATTAACATGGTGTAAATGAGCATTTAGAATCATTACTGGTGTAGTGAAATTGTGAGTATTTGTGATATGTAGAGTGTTTGTGAGCAACTGTTCTTTTGATTATATTTGAAGAAGAAAGGAACGAAATGTTTTCGACTTAATCAAATAATTATTTAACATAAATGAACAACTTGACGTCTTGTACTGATTTAATACAGCATTTATTACCACATAAAATACTATATTTAAGGGAAAATGAATCCGAATCGATCAGTTGTAGCATATGACATTAACCCGACCATTCAGTTAGGCTGTGTATAAAATGTAATTTTTGACAATTAATGTATTATATTACTACTTAAACCATCTGATACAAAACATTTGCCTACACATACATGTGTTGATTTTTTCCTGTCGTTTAGTATACAGGAAGCAGTATCGAATCGTAAATAAAACATTTACAGTGCAGAAAGCTTCATATTAACGTATTCCCGATCGTCGTCTGATGACACGACTTGTCCTGACATCTCAGGTTGAATGTCTGACGAAGTTTTGATGGCTCGCCGCGTGTCATCAGAGTTAAGAGTCGCATATTCACGGACTTCTAGTTCTTCAAGTGTCTCATAATTATTTCCAGAACGGGTAGCTGGAGCATCTGCCATAAAACGAAACAACAGTGAACCTTGTTGACGAGGATTGGTATTCAAACAGTAGCGCTCAGACATTTTACTTATTTTATAATGTGTAAATGAATTAAGCGTTAAAGATTAAACATGCCTGTGTCCATCCAAACATATATCAGAATGAGTAGCATATAAATGCACTTTATTAACATAGTGGGCTTACTGACTTTGACATTAATAACGGCAATTAGTTTCATTACCCAATATGTAGGTTGAATAACTTCCGTCTGTGTTTGAGGCGTTCCTAGTTTGCCTGAATATAAAACAAGCATTATGAATTGGTAATATTTGCGATATGCGTTACTTATTAAATCATGTTGAAACGATTCTTAATAATATATTTATAATTATATGACACACCCAATAATTGATCACATTACCCGATTTATACTATTTATACACATATATAGTAATATCGGCCATACAATTACTTACGTTTCCATCACGAGATCATCGTATTGGCCTGGTATTTCGTATTGTATGGCTGCGTTCTGGTCTGCAATAGCTAACGATATCATGATTTGTTTATACAAACTAATTTCTCAAGATGTACATATTAAGTAGAGATACATAAATCAATGTACACAAAATCCGGATTTAGAGTTTAGACTTTGGACCTAGTCTGGCTGTGGTACGTATTTCACTGCATGATTTTCTGATATTTGTATAATGGTTCTGCTTAAGTGCTCAGTGCATTGCAGTTTACAACATTTATCTCATTTTTTATTAGAAGACTATTGAAATGTATAAAGGCACATTTTTAAATGGTTGCATTGGATAAAGCACTACTATTTATTAGGAAATAATTAATCATTACCTACCTATATTTTGGTATGTTCCGCCTACATGATTCATTGACCTTCAACATATATTTAATACATGAAATACAACTAATACATACATTGCGCTATCAAATTATAAATAAATAAATAATGAAAAATAAACACGGACATTCCATAGAACTGCCTCGCTACTAGTATCTGCTTCAATAAAATAAACATGAATCAACCATACACATATATTTGTTAATAAACTAAAGGCAACTTTTTTGTAAACTTCATACCATGCGATTATATGATTTAAACTAAATGCTAAATTAGTCATACCTTCTCGTTGGTATTTGCTTTGCATCAGATTGTTGCAATGCTAAAAGCACAATATAAACAAGTACATGTAAATGCAAAGTACTTTAGACTAAGTAAATAAAACAAAACAGAGACTGTCGTAGTAAACACTGAACTGCATATGTTAATGAAAATATTATTTTACATGTTTTATTGTAAACAAGTAATACGTATTACTAAACAATAACAAGTGTATGATTATTTTATAAACGAGTAATAACGTACATTTACCTCGTGTTCTGTATATCCATATCACAACTATGACGACAACAATTATAACAACTCCTGCAGCAGCACCTATTGCGCCTCCAATAGCAGGTGCAGCCGAGCCATTGTCAACTGTAACTACACATATACAGCTGAACTATGATACTCAATACAGATCAATGCACATATTAAATATTCATTTGTCGATCTTCAGACTGCTATAAATCTTTTCACCAGTTATAATTACCTGCATCCACAATAGTAGTTTCTGTTATTTCCTGTGTCCAATCTGATTTGCCTATTTTGTTTTCCGCAAGCATTTTGATTTGGTATGTCTTGCCAGGTTTTAATCCCTCAATGCTCCAGGTATGGTTAATAACAGAACTTGCTACGTAGATATAGCTCCAGCTTTCAATATCAGCTTCTCTGTATCGAATAGTAAAGTTCTGATCCTGGCCGCCATTAAAACCAGGAACCCATGTAATAACAATGTCCGTTTTTCCTACTCGGTCAATTAGCAAGTCCTTCGGAACATATGGTTTGGCTAAAATAAATGCAATCGTATATAATAAATAAAACTTATGTATATACATACGCGATTATAATTGAGAATCTACTATATTGATCAATTTTTAAACTCTAGACAGGTGTGACTATGTGTTTAGTTACAACATAATTTACAAAAACCATATTCAACGCTGTAATATATACCTACATTGTGCGTGTAACGTAAACACTTCCGCCGTTGAACCCAATGTGTTGGTAACGTTCACCATATATTCTGTATAATCTTCAACTTGTACAGTGAAAATCACCAGTTGTGTCTGTAGTTTGTCATAAGATATATTGATCAGAAAGTTGTTGGAGTCAATGGACACAATCTTCCATTCATCATCTACACGCCTGTACCAAGTGAAGTCGGAAGACTTGGGTTCAGGACAGGCCTTTATCGTGAACGTAAACTCAGCCGAGTCGTTAGGAGCTCTGTACAATTCGGTCATTGGAGGGGAAAATGGCGACGCTCTTGGTGAACCTATGCAAGAACACGCTTGTATAGTTATGTACTTTTAAAGATTTATAGCCAATGCATTTACTCGTAAGGAAGTACGGTATGATATACTTCATTACTTACACTTAATGAATAGAACCAGTAACTGTTTGTGTTGTTCTTTGTTATAACGGTTTTTAGCCAAGCATTTATATATTCCAGCATCATATTCACATCTTGCTTGGTTTATGTGAGTTTTGGCTTTCTGTGCTTCTGTCTGAACTAGGCTTTTTTCACTTCCACTAGTTGCATTGACGATACTCACATCAGGTTGAGGGTCACCATCGGTATCACATACCAGCTCCAATGTATCGCCTTGGTCAACAATGATGGTAGTGTTTGATTCATTTGCTCTGAACGCCCGTATAAATGCCCCGTCTGGAAGTAAACTTGCTTGCTATATTTGAACACTAATATACCAATACAAATAATTGAAACTTTTTTTTCAAAAAAAGTAGACATTGTGTGATAGACAACAACATATATAAAGGAAAATATAGCACAAATAACGGAATATTAATTAATAGTTTAATGTGGTTAATATCGCTTCGGTCAGTTATACGTTAAATTTCCAAACTTTAAAAAGCTTGAATAAAATACGGAGTGACAATATACGTATTTGCAATATAAACAATATACACACATTCTATAACGTTCTTTTGACAAGTTCTTCAAACGCTGGAATTGTTTACTCAGATACGTGTTTGTTTTGATAATTAAGTAACTTCAGATACAGCATGTATGATGCCAATATAATGCGTTTTGTGTACATGTATTCGTGAATTAAGTTATGCTCTTTCAAGTTATAGGTGTAATACAATTAAATATCAACGCAATAGTTATTTAACTTACATTCAACATTTATATAGAATGTCGACTGACTGATTCCGTGCACTTCTTCGTTTCCAATAGGCTGCATTCTGTTTGATGCATTACACTGGTATACACCTTCATCGGACAATCCAATGTTGTTGATTGTGAGTGTTTGTCCTGTACCCACCACTGTACTCGTGTCTTTTCTTATCCATGTAAAGGTTGAGGCCGGTGGATTACCAGCATCCGTTAAGGTGCAAGTAACTGTTAGAGACTTGTTGAGTAGAACGCTTTGCTTCTGCAAACGCTGAACAGCCGGTGCGTCTGTAACATCAATTAAAAGTATCATACTTTTATTTTCCTTGTATGAAATTTGTGGTTCTGTTGGAGAGTCTGAAAGGTATGTGGAATTGCATTTTATCGTAGTATGTTATTGTGTAACGATATATTTAAAGTTGAATGTCCTTAAATTAAATAACTGACTGTACAACCATCGATCGGACAATTAACATCAATGAGTAATATATTGTTCAATGAACACAAATCGTACTTCAACCTGGTACACATACCTAACAAGAAACCTAACTATAATATTCCCAATGTTACTGGTTATTTTTCTTCAATGTCGTCAATATAAATTACGAACCTAAATATTTTCGGAAAAACAATCGAATATACGTACCATAAATTTCATTTATTTTTAATATAGATTATATATAAAAAATTTAAAACAATATTTTTTAAATAAACATATCACTCTCATTTGTATATACTTACTTAAAACATTAATTAATAATTTGCTTGAAGATATCGAACCATTTCCGTTAGAGACATTGCAATAAAAATTGGCTCCGTGGTAATACGTTGTAGGTGTAATTGTAAGATAACTAGTTGTCACATCTGCCGCTGTTACACTGCTGCTATTCCCAGTAAGGTCCACATCATCCGTATAGTCCGAAGGAGTTTTGTTATCAATATACCATGTGATAGTGGGAGCTGCACGTCCCACTGATGAAATACAGCGGATGTAGCTGATAATAACGTTGGGTAAGACGGATATCGTTTGGAGTGCTGGAGTCAAGGTTATATATTCCACTGGAACTAATACAATCACATAACATGAAGAAAATTTCTTTAGACTTGCTATTCAAATGAAATGACTTTTTGTTTTTGCAACATTCATTGGATACCTTGACATATATATATCCACGTTACAGAGAAATCGTCAACAAAGACACATACAATTAACGTCATACTGTGTTATCCGACATTTTTGTGCGTTCCCGGCAGAATCCATTTATGTTCTATAGATTTTAAACCTGTCAATAACGGAACCTTTAAGACCTGACATCCGACATTGTTTTGCAGTTGCGTAAACATACATTACATGTATTTCACACCTTTGTATCTGGCAATCACGCTTTATATTGAGCATTCCGCGAGTAGGAATGCTCTTAATACAATCACCACACTGTCCTTAAATGGTTGGTATAATATCTCATTAGTGTGTGAAAATTTACGAAGAGAAGTGTGCAGACTGACTTCAAAGCAAGACTGGACGATCAGAGATCAGAGAGATATAATTATAAATGACAGAGAAACAACTTTATATGCTTCATTTTAAATTTACTCAACGTTTCGGTCAAAGACCTTCATCAGCAGTAATAACGTAAGTAATACACAGTACAAAGGAAATGACGTCATTGTCACATGACGTCGACGTCAACAACGTCAACATGTTATACAATATTTGGCGTTAAATATTAAACATAACGCCAATATAATACATAACGTTATCATAGCATGCTTAATTACATAAAAAATGATTTCCAACTAAAGTTATAAAGTAGCATCAATAAATGTTGATAGCAAATTACTGGAGAAATGCAGTGAGAGTGCCAACATGTTGAATAATCCAGTAAAGACTACCTTAAACAATTAGAATATTAAAAAAAGTACTTTAGAATTCATACCTTGGTGAGCTATAGTACCTAGATAATGAATTCATAACGTTTCTTTTAAGAGTCGTTTCCAATTATTTTGTATATTTTCAATTGGAATTAGATACAAATCTCGGATGCTATGTCCCAAAGAATTAAAATGTTCAGAAACATTAGTGCAAACGTCAGGAAAATGTTTCATGTCAAATGTATGACTGTTCATTCTCTGACTGCATTTTTGGTTGGTTTGACCAACATACAGTTTCAGACATTTTCTGCATGTAATTAAATATATAATACTTGAGGATACACAATTTAAATTATTCTTAATGTCAAACTGTTTTCCAAATGTAGTACCACTAAAACAATTTGATTCAATAATGTAATTACACTGTGTGCATTGTTTTCAATTGCACTTAACAACTGAACAGCAATTTGTATTTATATTAAGTTTTGGATGAACTAATATATCCTGTACATGATTTGGTTTTTTGAAAGCGACTGTTGGATTGTGATTATATACTTGCTTTACACTTTCATTTTGAGATAACAAATTCCAATAATTGTTAAGAACCTTGCCAAAGTTAGGCAGGGAAGGATTGTATGTACATACAAAAGGGATTTTCTTATCATGAATTATAATTGAATACTGTATTTTAGAGCATCTTCCATGAAAAGCAATGATGATTTCGAAAATGCTTTATCTATAACCTCTTTCGGATAACTACGTTTAACAAAACTATCTTTGAGATAAACACGTTCATTTGCATATATATCATTATTAGCAGTAATTCGTCTATAACGTTTAACCTGTGAACATGGAATATTAGTTTTACATGACATCGGATGACATGAAGAGTTTTCCATATATTAATGCCATTCTTTTTTCATGTACTGTTGTTTGAAGACAACCATTTGATTTTTAGAAGTATTTACATCTAAAAAACACCATTATCCATAGAGTAATTGTATGTAAAATTAATGGTTTCATGAAAACTATTAATTTTACTTAGAAAATTAAATAACTCTTCTTCAGAATGATCCCAAATCATAAAAACTGACAACATTCTAAGAACATGTATTGTGCCCCTAAATAATGATGCGTAACTAGGTGCCATTTTGTACAAATGGCAGTACCTAAGATATTTAGTTAGTCAACATCATCAAATTGAAAATTATTTTTATTCAAAACTAGTGTAATACGTTCTGATACCACCACCATAAGGAATATATCTATACATTATGGATACATATATTGTTATTAAATAAGATTCAGTTGGCACATTTTGCAAACAATGTAACTGTTTAATGAAGTCAGCCGTCAGATAAGATCAGAGCGAATCAATTAATTGCTTTTGGAAAAGTAATTGATCACTCACTATTTTGTAAATGAATCTTGCAAAATGTAATTTAATTCGTATGCATACAGATTTATATACATTGTTTTATCAGAATAACTTAAATAATAGTAAATTAATGTAAAATAATTTAAGTGTAAAATCTGTCAAATTATACATTGTACTTCTTAGCACGCTTCATATGAACACCTGTTTATCCGACAACCTGTCCTGTCCGACATATTAAGTCGGAACCACTTAGTGTCGTTATTGACGATTTCTCTGTTTATTAATGAAAGTAAGACTAAAATTCAAAACAAACAAATAAAAATACATACTATGAAATGAAATACATTTGACTTGTATAGTTTGCGTCGGCTCCTGCTTTTTACATTCTTCGCGTATCTCTTGATATTTTGTCAGTATTTAACAATAATAAACATTAAATCAGACATTCAAACTAGTTCAGCAAATGCATTTTCAGTAACTAGTAAATAGTATATATGTGGCATACAGTTCGGGAGTACTTCAATAAATTGTTCAATCAAATAATAAACAATATATAAAATACGCAATTGCGCTAAAAAGTTGGCATGCTCATAAATAATAAGCGGAAATATGGATGAGTGAACGAATGAACAGAAGTATAGTAATATGAATTGTGAATGACTTAACAATTGCGTATGAAAATTAATAATTACTTAAAATTATAAATACTAAATATCACTTCACTGACGTAAATGAATTAACTCTCAATTACATTGTAGTGTGATATAACTTAAGTGCCATGTTAACAATTAATACATACAATAACAATCTTATGACAAGTTATTGTTTTAATTGACACATAATTAAGTTACAATACACCAATTTGTTCACAGTACTTTAGTTTGGTCGCGAGCAGGTTGTGTCTTGATATCCAGGTCTGACATACGTTCGCACGCTGTTGTACAGGTATCTGGTAAGTTATGTCTTGATGTCCAGGTCTTACATACGATCGCACGCTGTTGTACAGGTGTCTGGCTCTGTGTTTACTGAGACCTTGTGAAGAGATTACAGGAGGACTGTTACGATAAATCTGGGCGACATCATGCTGCTTCAAGATGTTAGTTTTAACTTCCTCTGCATCACGACTTTCCTTCACAGATATTAACTCGGATTCAGTATAGTCAAATCTAAAATGTTGGTACTTCCTTATCCCTTTCAATGGCTCGAGGTACTGGCTCAGAGACGTTTTCCATGCCCTCCATTGCCATGCAGGATACAACACACCAACATTTGTCCTTGACAAATTGTTCACGACGGCTAGAAGCTGGTTTAAGTCGTCACAGTCAGAGCGCCGGTAAAGTTTCTTCCCTTACCCACAACCTCCATCAATCAAACAGCGTCAAGGTACTTGCACAGAAAACGTGATCTTGTCATGTTGTCCAGTTATCACCCGCCACATGAAATAGCCTAGTACAAACTGGTTCTTGCTTTGACCGCCACAGTTATCTGCATGAACAGTGCAATTCATCTCACCGTGCGCGTGATTTTGCAATGCACAGTCTACCATAGACAGTACCGAATCTGGACCGTGTGTGCATGTTCCGTCTTGACATATGGTCTGGTTTTCATCCATAAGAAAGTTCATTTGTTTTGGATCTCCATGTATTCTGAAGCCAAACATTTGAACTTTTCTAATTGTGAGGAAATATAAGGGTCCCATCTGATTAAAATGATGCGGCAACGTCATATTTTGGCTGTAATCGAACGTGTAGTTGATGCACTTATCAGGGTTATCCAAATGCTGTGTGACCTTAGCATGTTCTATACAGGAATTGTAAGATGCACGTTCATCCTGCGCACGCCTTACATGTTACTGCATCTGTGACGTGGAGTCTAGCTTTTCCTCTTCTGTGACAGAGTCGAAAATGCGCTTCCGTACTATTTCGCATGTAGCACAGACATCATCTTTATGATTTTACCAAATGTAGAATAATTCACAGTACGTCCTTTGCAGCACGTCTCATAGAGCTGATGATGCTTTTTCTTCGTGGTATCGGAGCTCAGGTACATAGGAGGAATGTCACCTCTGCCACGGGGTGCGGCTGGCTGAGGAACTCCATTTTCATCACTGTAGTTGGTCAATAACTGAATGATACTGTGTCGTATGTCAAGGCATGTATAGGTTTCTTGCCAATGTTTCCATGTTGATGTGGTGTTACTCATTGTGACTGCATGTGCTGTTTAATCTGCTGAAGGATGTGTTTGCTTAAGTCAAATATCAACAATAAATGCTTCTTACATACTTGTCGGCCAGAAAGGCATACGGTATGTCTTGTTCTTTGTCGTTTCAGGCCACGTTCTTGTACTGTCTCTGTCATGTTCAGTCAATGTGCCCATGATGTAAAGTTCATTTTCATCTTTTCTCATTTCCCGCATGTCCAGTATGTGGGAATATATCACTTCCTCGGTAAACTGGGAAATGCAGCGAGATTGGCACCCACGGACATGTTTCAGATACGTTCTAATTTTTACCATGTCTGGGTCCTCAATTGCAGGTTCACATACATTGATCGCTGGATCATCGGTGTCACTGTCACTGTCGCTGTCTATCATCTCTTCCATGAAACTTTGAGCTCGCTGAACAAGGTCCAGTACTGCATCAGTCTCTCTTTCATCAATGCTGTTGATCATCAGCATCGTCAATCTTATCATCATCATCATTATCATCTGAAAACTGCTGAGATCCAGCTGGGGTTGTTGCTCGCGTCCTTTCAAAGTGCTCTGAGAAGAGGCTTTCAAGCTCCTGAAAATACATAAATAATACAATTGAGATTTCTCTGATCGCAGCAAATTTTGTAAAACAATACATGGGCATTTAACATGTCAAAGCAAAAATTCTTATAAAAATATAGAAATACGTTTGCAATATGTTTACACAACTGTCAAAAAATAATACACACTTTTCTTATAAACTTTATTTTATCTAGAAATTATGTGTATTTGAGAATAATAATAAATTTTACAAAACATTTCTTGGATTGAGAGTTATATATATATATATATATATTCAATATTCTACAGAAAATTCATAAAATAAAAAGTTTAAAATAAATTGAAAGATCAATCAACTTATAATTATATTTCATATTAAAAAATTGCCAGAAACACGGTTTGGTTCTGGATCCTACAAGTCTGTAGCTAGCAGCGGTATCCACTACGCTATCCCGGCATATACATTATATGGAGCGAAATGTATACAAATAAACTAATAGACACCAAAGATGTTCCAACGTCATAATTTCTTTTCTTCAAAATTCATTCGAAATTGTAATTAAATTATAAATTAGTTATTCGTAACACTACTCTGTTGCAATAACGCCTACGCATTACCTGTCCGCTCCGAAAAGTGTTTGTTTTGTTTACAATCGTATGCATGCATACACGCGACTGGGTGGAGAATAGACACAGCATAGGAAACTGGAGATTTAAGGTTAACAACAAAAAATATACAAAATAATGGCAGTTTTAGATTCTGTTAATTATACGTCTGTGTTATTGGGTGAGGAAATATCTCACATATGTAAGTATAATCCACATTAATTTATCACACCGCCATTTGCAAATTCCGATTGCATGATCGCCTATACATCCACTGCACTTCAATGTATTTTGAGGCAATGGTTGAGGCATACGGGAAAATGCATCCACACACACCCTAAAGAAAAACAAATAAACAATCTGGCTTACCTCTATCTCTTCATCCATCTTTCAGTTCAATAGCAAATAATTTAAACATTGACAATCTGTCGACAATTTGCAAACGTGATCAAACTAAAGCATGCGTTTACTATGACGTCAACAATCGATGATTACAAGGTCATTTCCGAAATGTCAATAAGACCAGTTTTGTCAGAGCGCGGCTCATATCGTTTCAAGTAATGGCAAGGCAGGCTTCAAAAGCAATGGTTATGGTGGCATAAAACTGCCATACGATAACCACTTAATGGTCGCGAATACATTCGTGTTACCACTTACAGTTCGTGTTATTTATCTTATATCTTAATAGCGTTCCCAGAACGGACATAAAACTTTCAGTTAATGCAAACTTATTTCGTATCACGGATATAAATTACTTAACATTTGCGTGGTAAGATAATTATCATGATAATATTTTTGATAGTAAGAACATGTGATAGGAAGGACGTCGCGCACAATTAAGTGGTATCACAAACATTAACTAGTTCTTGTTTGCTTTATCAGATAATAATCACTGTAAAAGACGTGTTAGTAAAATAATTCGGAAGACCTCGTAACCCCAAGAAAAACTAGTGTATGTCCGTTCTCGGCACGTTCATGTCATTTAGTATAATAATAAAATATATTGCAGAAAACGCTTTATTAATATTCATATACATGTCATACTAAATAAACGGTAACACGAATCTGTTCGCGAACGCTAAGTTGTTAACACGAATGTTTTTCGCGAATTATGATAGTTATCCTATGTCAGTTCTATTCTACCATAAATCGTTGTATTAAATTCATACCTAGTTACGTTTCATGCAATGTCTCTTCATAAAAATAAACTTATCATTTGATCAGGTTGTTTTACGTGTAGAAATATTGATCTGAGCTATTGGGTATAAGCGAGAAAATGATTCCGGAGAGAGTTCATATCAATATTTCTATATGTTATTACATTTGACAACACACATAAATTTTCTTAAAGACGAGTAACTTAAGACATGGAAGAAACGTGAGTCTCATCTTAAGTAGACTCTATAAAAGCACATGCATTTGTTGCAAATGCAAGGAAAACTCCATTAAGAACTGAAGTGTACATAATTACTTGATCTCAAACTGCATACGATTATCCGGTATGTTAAAAGTAACCTGTATGCTGTTCTGTTAGCATTTTAAGTAGTGTTAGCATCAACTTTTAATACCAGTGTGTATTTGTACAAGCATTTTACTTGTGCATTTGAGTAAATTATGTTAAGTATCCGCAAATATTTGACATGTAAGTAAACATGTGAAAAGGCCAGTACAATAAAAAAATGTTACTTTGAAAGTTCTTCAAATTATTTATAAGCCACACTATTGAAATCCAGACAATATAATTTATCTGGCGACGTTGGTAAGTATTGAACAATTATATACACCTGTTCTACGACCTTTTCTCACAGTGTTTTAATGATTGATTTGAACACACAAAAAGCAACTACAGTTCGATTATTCTGCTGAATTGTAGATTCAACAATTCAATTTCTACGTATACAATTATAAAAAATTGTATATCTGCTACTAATTTTGTTCTGCTTTCAGCTGTTTTGAAAGAAATGAGAAACAAACAAAATGAAATTACAACCAAAGAGCGTCTCCAACATAAGAATTATGTAAAGATCCACCAACATATAACATGTAATCAAATACAATGTTAATCGTCAAGAGGAATTAAATATAATACGAATAGATCGGTAAATAAATATACCTGTGTACGTTAAATTCCACGACGACATATATGTTGAGTTTGGAATAGAGCAGGTGTAAGTACCAGCTGAAGAACGTTTGAACTTGAAAATTGTCAAATTCATTTCGGCTGACCCATTGGTGAATATTACAATCTCTGCGTGGTATAAACTAGTGTCTTGCACTCCAAGTTCAAATGCATATTGTCCTACTACTGAGTTATTGTATATGAAACTTATTCCAGAAGAAATTGTGCACACTCGACAGATCAGGGTTACGTTCGTTTCCAAATCAACCAGTCTCGTCTTGGATGACAAGGCAATATTGCAGGAACGAAGAGCTATAACAGACACGTTATTGGATTTATATCTGGTCTCTTGAACAGTGATTAAGAATATAATGTTAATTTAAAAATTGAGATTAAAATCTATTTGCATTTTTTCCAAAAACAGACAAATGCATCGTTTAAAGTATAACGAACTATTCAATTATTATTATCTCATAAACGCATTATTGTTTAATATCAAAAATAATATTTGCCGTATAATAAACATTGTTTACCTGTTATGTATAGTATATTCGTTATCCAAATTATTCTGAATAAATGATTCAAATTCATTTTACTTGCTTCCGATAACTGTGCAATCTGTGTTAAAGATATACAATAACACGTCACTTATATAATGCAGTTCACTTAAATGTACGACTATGAGTTAACATATTGAAAAATATGTGTTATATATTTTAACTGTTTACTGATACATACTAAATAACAATTAATCAAGTTACATCTTCAACCCCAACACAATTAATATAGTGCAGCTATTTATGCATGGAGAATAGGACATCGTGATTTAAAATCAGTATATGCGAAACAAACACATATCAATGAACGGTTTTTAAATTTACATAAGAAATGCTGAAAAGTCACAATTATTGAATATACTAATCGCTGCCGATTGTAATTATAAATAATATTAATAATCTTAAAACACGTTAAACATTTGTAAAAGAATCTTGTCACGTCTCGACACCTAACTCCAGCAAAGCATTACATAATTGTCAACAATTGTAGGGATGGTATAGTGATACTCATTTAAAGGGGCATAATTATGTTGTTGTGTTGTTTTGCAGTATATACAAATATCATTCATGTGTCATTTATGTTTCGAAAATATGATTTTTTAAACTTATTTTATAAATATAATATTCCCCAATGTACGCTATATAAAATACGGAATAGTGCTATCCACTTCGAAACTATGTATTCGAAATGATCATTAAGGTGACTGTTTTAGTAGTTTCCACTATTAACCCCTTTTCGAACGAGGTTTGTCCGAAGCTATTTTCAACACACATGTCAGAAAAGCAGAAAATAATATGTATTATTAAATATTGTTTTCCTAATATATTTAATAAAAACTATTTTGGAAGATTATTGTTAAAAAATGATTGGTATGGAACAGTAAATTAATTAGAATCAAATTTATTATTATTTATACAAGACTCCCGCGTACTGCTCCCGTGCTGTTATGATACCCTTATGGTCGTATTGAGCCCTGTGTTGACCTCGTACCCCCTGTATGAAACCTTGTACGCTACTCCGTGTCTGATACACTGGAACGTATGATGCTTATTCCTATATGAACCCCGTTACATGGGTATACTGTTTTGTGCCTGGTACGAAACCATGCACTATTGATATTCTAAATACCTTATTCGACTCTGCACACTGAACAAATATGTGGGTCAGTCAGTCTTCGAATCGTACATACGACACATTTACAAAATAACAGGATATAAAGAAAACAACAACAATTATGTTGTAGGTTTATTTGCACTAATTATTTATCGGCCGAAACAGGAAATCCAAGGACTCTGTATTATTGAAACTAAAAAAAAGAAACCTTAAGAATAAACACAATTTTAGCTACAGTAGAAGTAAAACGATGTCGGGGTATATTCGCCACAGTTATTCCAATGTAATCATGCCTCTTAGTCTAGTCACGTGCTCATGGCAACATGTATTGCGGAGTATACAGTTGATTCCAGCAATTCCAGTAAGTTATAATGGTAACGTATGTCAGTTTATGATACAATTCCAGTAAGTTATAATGGTAACGTGTGTCGGTTTATGATACAATTCCTGTAAGTTATAATGGTAACGTGTTTCAGTTTATGATACAATTCCAGTACGTTATAACGGTTACGTGTGTCAGTTTATGATACAATTCCAGTAAGTTATAATGGTAACGTGTGTCAGTTTATGATACAATTCCAGTAAGTTATAATGGTAACGTGTGTCAGTTTATGATACAATTCCAGTAAGTAATAATGGTAACGTGTGTCAGTTTATGATACAATTCCAGTAAGTTTTAATGGTAAGGTGTGTCAGTTTATGATATAAAAAAAACGTATTAACAGTACCTTCAGAGCTCCCTGATTTCTGTTACCCTTAATTACTTAACAAAGAATTAATAAGTTACTGTTTTTATGTTATTTATATTTTCTCATGAATCTTTTGTTTCTTGTAATACAAAATCGGATGAACATTTTGTATTAGAGCGTTTGAAATGGATGTAAGCAGATTGATTTCTTAAATACATGCATATGATTAAGGTCAGATGGATGTGTGTAAGCTATTAAAATAACAAGTTTGAGTACCGCTAAGCGTTGGACAGCTTTTCATTAATTTAACTTCTCCGTCATTTGTGTCATATATTACTGCTGACAAAGTTCCACTTATATTATACATCGATACAATTAGCTCAAATCAAATTTGAATTATTTTTAACATAGAAACTATTTTAAAAAATCAGTGACAGTGAAGAAAGCGAACAACTGCAGCGCTTTGATTATAATATCATTTTCAAATGTTTACATTTTGGCGTTCTCTAACCTTCAGTTTGACTGATTGCCTGACTGACTGACTGACTGACTGACTAACTCACATTTAATGTTTTGAAATGTTGCAAGCAGCCTGAGACTGACATTAGAACCAAAACATATAACATTATATATTTTATGTTCTCATTTGTTGTGTGGTGTTTAGTTTCGTTGGCTTTATGCTGTGGTCGAACGTTGGAATTTCGACTTTGACAGTTTTGTCAAATATATGTTTTGCTGGTATTAAGTAAAATTGACAAATATATGGCATATTTACTATTATAATAGTTTTTATATATTTCCATGTTTACAGATTTATACTACAACTATTAATTTAGTTGTTGCCCATGCATATGTATTGTTGTTTAATCACTAACAAGTATAATCAGGTACGCCGCAATACTGTTGTGTGAAATATCGACATTTTAATTAAAACTAATGAAATTGACAGTGCAAGGCGCAGAGGCTCCAGTATTAACAGCAAATTCAACATCGGTGAAGGTCAATGACGCTTTACAATTAACATGCACAAATTCAGACAATACATCTGTAATATGGTGGCGCCAACCAGCACATCACCGGCGACAAGTGGAAATGCTCGGTTTCCATCGATCTTCAAACAACATACAACCACAAAATAACTCTTAATATAACAGGTACATATCATATTCTGTAAAATGGCACATATTTGCAATTAAATGTTAAACTGTTCAAAACAATAATATAATCTTTCTTATGCTAATTCCATTAACATTGCTATTATAGGTTAATATTTCGATTTCAGAATTTACCCAAAGGATCCGACAAATGATGGTGAGTAACGCTACAACATCCTTACCCCTTATTACAAATATATTACCAATTTGTCGGAACATGAAACCTTGAGGCATTCTACAACAAATTGTGCAGTTTATCCAATATAACACGTAATGTAAATCTATGCCTATTACTGTTTGTACACTTTAACAACCTACAGTTAGCACAGTTCATTTTCATTTCAAAATCAGCAATACCCAAAAAAGTAATCATTCCATGAATTTTGTAACAACAGTTAAAATATTAACAGGAACTTTACAAAACTCAACATCGATATTTCTTTGGATTATTTCACCAATTGCATTATTCTCAACGTTCGTTGCATTGTGTGCTGCAATTATGTATTTCATATTTGGAAATAAGAACACGAAGTCCAATAATTGCTGAATGAACATAAACACGTCGTGTAAATGTGAATGTAGTTTCAAGAAAAAATGACAACATGTATTAATGCTTCTAACTATTAAAAAGGCCTGAGTACTGGTGCAATTATTGGGATTGTCATTGGAAGCATATGGTCATTGTCATTGCATTTTCATTGCCGTTGCTGTTGGAGCAGTAATCTTTATCAAATGTTAAGGTGAAACGCAGTTCTCTATTATCAAATATTATACGGATATTATGACTGTTGTGTATGTAACACATACGGTGAATATATATTTATATTTATATTTATTTATATTTGTTTATATTTGTTTATATGTATTTATATTTATTTATATTTTTTATATGTATTTATATATATATATATATATATATATATATATATATATATATATATATATATATATATATATATATATATATATATATATATATATATATATATATTTCTGATTTAGGCATTTGGGGGACCATACTATAATTTCTGCATTAGGGGTACAATTTATATATTTTTTATTAGAACCGTTTCATAACATCTGAACATTGTTTTGACAATAAAAGAAACACTTTACTATCATATCAGAAGCATTTTGTGATTAAAAAAAAAAAAAAAAATATACGAAAAAATTGGTCCCCTTAATATTTTTTAATCATAACATATTCATTAAGGAGACCGTTTCATATATTCTGTATTAAGGAGACCATTTCATATATTCTGTATTAAGGAGACCATTCCATGTATGCTTTATGAAGGAAACCATTCCATAAATGGTTTATTGAGACCGTTGTATTTATGCTTTTTAATCTCCCCAAGATATATGAACATGTATATACAACGTTTAGGAGACCAGGGAACAAACTTAGACTGGAGAAATTACACTTGTGTATTTGTAAGTTTTATTGGTAGCAATGTTACTTATAACGGATAAATCGTTTTGAATAAACAATGCTACCGTTTGAAATTGTAAATACCAACTAATACTCGAATATCGGCATGTTATGGTAAAACAGTTTTTAAAAATAGTCTTTATTCCTAGTCTTAAGTCTAGAAATAGTTCGGTGAGTACGGGACCAGTTGTATATACGAGTAGGGGGTTCATCTACGTTGAAGAACATGCTCAGCATTTTTGATACACAATATCTCATAGAAGTTACTAGGGGTGTAACGATATCACTGACTCAAAATATATACGCCGTGAGATATTGTCCATATTGAAAGGCTTGTTAAAGGATAAAAACACGTTTTAGATATTATCTTTTGCATTTCCTGGCGCAAGCACACACGGTACACTTGCATATGTCATATTGCTTCATTGCGTAACACGGCTGGGCTCCAATGCAATAAACGTACAGCGACATTAAGAATAAAACTTGACAGCTGTCATTCGCCGCCAGAAACGTGGGTTTATTGCTTAATGAACGCACGACGCTTCGCATACATACACGATATTATTTGCATGCTTTTAATACGGTATTGTCACTTTCCATACTAGTATAGTCTGTCTTTTGAACATGTGTTACAACCATAAAGCTAGTTTGCTTTTTAACAACTAAAAAAAATTAACCGTAATACCTTCTTAATGTGCATGCCAAATTCAAAGACGTGAATGGCAATAATTCATGTAGAATCTTAGGAACAATATTGATATTAGTGTTGGTGCCAAGATACATTTGATGCCTTGTTTTCAAAAAAAAACTAGTGCTGTTCGTGCCATATCTATTATGTTGGCTGTGCGTTTTGTTGTAAAACATAATTCATGATACGACAGAAAAACGCCAGTCGCATGATTTGCAGACAAAGCCACTGTCTGCTAAAACTTAGAACGTGCGGTAGACCTTCGGCGATTGCAGTAGGCCCGTACGATGCCAGGATGAACTCCCCATGTTTTACAAAACGCAGATGTTTGTCTTAATCCTCAAACTTGAAGTTCGTCGGAGCCACAGTCCGCGGCTTAAACTACACCATAATTATAGAAGATGAACGAAGTGGCCCATAATTGCATCATTTGATGACATAACTATTTCACATAAAGTGTTTATTGAATGAATTAATATGTAAATGAATGAATAAATGAATGAAAGAGAAAGTAAGTGAATGAATGCGTATAGCGATGATTAGATGCTAGGTTCACTGTACCCCCATCCCCCCTGCAGGAAAGCCTTTACTGGATCGGCCCTGGGTGGTCTGCTAAAACAAAACCCTGTATGTCGATATATGTTTATTAGCATTATTTGTATGTTACATAGTGACGCATAAATATTTAAGATGTATTCAATGAAAACCTTAATACCGTACTTTATGACAAACAACAAAAATCCCGTCAAAACTGGAAAGAATTTTATGTGTAATATAAATTAAATAGAACCAGAGTTTTACATTACAGAGACATATTGAGGGTTTTTCAGATAGAAGAAAACAATTAAAACAATGCATAATCCCATTTTTCACTAATATATTTTACTCTTTATTTTAAGCAAAATACATTATTGGTATCGTTAAAGAAAAGTATGTGAAATGCCCCCAATATTTTGATATACGGTTCAAGAAGGAAAGGAACTCATGCCTACAATGTTAACTTTATTACATTGCACTACATATATCAATACTGCCCATCCGCCTACTGGTACATTTCATTTATATCTAAATTTCATCTATAACTATTTTTCCATGCCCGCGAAGTGTCATAGTGACAACTTTTTATAAATATTAACAAAAATATATATATTTTTTTTATTAAAACTACACCTATATGTTAAGTTGCCATTAAACAGTTCATAAAATAATCTTTTATATTTGAAAATTTACAGCTTATACGCCTCTTTAATCCTTAGTCTGTCTAAAACAAATTACCATACATTTTGACTACAACATGCACTTAAATAGATTGAAAACTGTGAACGAACCACTGCTTAGTTAGGATTAATTATGTTCTCTATAGGTATGTTGCCAATACAACTATCCTTCTAACAAGGGCTGTCCACAAGGCAGTGTGCCCGACAATTCATTCCGCTCTGATAATATACATATTCTGTAAGTGACCTTACATAATGACCTCGCAGACATGTGAAGTTTCAAAATATCTGCAATAGTTACAGAAACATATATAATTACTTTTAACTAAATTTTCTAAGTACAAAAAGGGGCTTAATTTGCCTCAAATACTGGTCACATACAAGTCCAAATACAACTAGCCAGTGAAATAATGTCATGAATACTTTACCCTTAATGTATTGTATATACTATTAAACACACTATTATGTGAATTTGGAATAAGATGGATTTTTTGTTCTCTTGGTTTTGATGCAGTTAATTGAATAAATGTGAGTTCTACACTTTGTCAAAATTTTTAACAAAAAAAGCAGAACCGTGTTCATGCATGCATGGACAGTTTTTCAGGACCTGAAAAGTAGCAAAAAAGCCCATAATTTGAAGAAAGAGTTATGAATTTTTTATCACTTAAACATCTTGAATTTCTCAGATATGTGGTAGAAAAGAAAATATAAAGTATAACGAGTATAATAATGTTTAACGTCTGATTCTAACTTCACATAATACAGTGTTTATTATTACATTAAATTAACAATGTATTCAACCAAATATTTAAGTATTAACCGGATGGAACAGAAAGAATAATTTGAATGTTTTGGTGAAGGAGTCAGAAATATGTTTTATCTGTAAAAATGTAGGCAATCCACAGTAATTAAACAATAAATTCAAAATGTCCTGATTAGCCAATATTTGTCATATTCTTATCACCTGCTCCAACCTTAACAGAACATTATATGCCAGTTCATTCATAATGTTTTGCATGATGCCACTAGACTTACAAACCAACACTGGCAAATACTGCTTTGTAGAGGAAACTAGGACTTTCATTAGAAGTGATAAGTATCCCCATTGGTTACAGGAAACACAACCAGGTTATTTGTAACCTATAAAGAGATGCAGCTCACTCCAAAAAATAGTAAAATATGTCAAATCCACACAATTGTGGCATTGCAACATTTAAACATCAAAGATTTCAATACATTCATAAATGCAGTAAGTTAACAAGACAGTATGTTATTATGTACAGCAAAAATGTATGTACATACATAGCAATTTCATGCAAGAAAAACATTATGTGAGGCATGTTCAACAGTAATTTGACCAATCTAAAATAACTAAAAAATGAAATTATATTAGAAGACAAATCATCAAAAGGAAAATACAATACATACACAACAGAGGAACACTTTTACATCATTCACTGAACACTACACAACACGTGTTACTACAATGTTAAGATGTGTAGGGTATAAATAACAAAAAACGTTACAAGAACATTCTGGCATAAGCAAAAAGAATATTGTTGGCCTGTGAGAAAAACTAAATGAGCGATAGGGGTTCAAATGTTAAAACATATACTGTTTTTCATTATACATGAATGTATATTACAGATCAACAGGACAGTACAAGATAAGAAAAACAGGTTAACAGGTGCAAATATTTCCAAAATTATATTTTTCTAAAGCAAGAAAAGCAATCAAACATAGTATCATGTTATGTTTTCGTTTGTCCTACAGACCCATCTTTCAAGTATTCAAAAAATGTGTAAAAACAACATAGCATCAATTAATATTTTTGAGCTAAACATTTATATATTTATCCTAAGTCAGCAGAATCCATTATTTTAAAATGAAAAAAACGAAAGCAAGTACACAACAATAAAAAAGATTGCAAATCCCTTAACAAGATGGCCAAAAGCGGCTGCAGTCAGAAAAGCTCCCAAGAGTTTATATTTCACTTTCAGGCACAGTCCCTGCAGAATACTCTGTCCTGATTCAGTTAATATACATAAAATTTAAAACTGTGTGACCTGACCAACAAACATATTGATGCAGAGAGTGAAGATATGTTTAAGTTACCGCAAAATCGGTTTAAGCTGTTGACCACTTACAGACCAAAAGATACCAGGGTTCTGTTTTATCAAAGATCTTACGACAAGTTTAAGTTACAACTGAATTTTGAAGATTCTAACCTACGACAGTAAAGATCAAAAGATTGTCTATGAAACCGCTTTCACCATCCAGACTTTTAGTATGGATGTTTTATGCAATGTAAATGATACACATGTTTCCCCAAATACTGACGAAAACCGTTACAAACGCTTTATGATTTTATCCATTTCAATTGATGACTTTTCATAAAGAACGCTATATTTCCAATATATTTGTTGGTCAGTAGTGTGGTTTCGCTAGTTTATATATACTGTATTTTTCTTTGGGGCATATTGACAAAAGTTGGAAAATTGTCAATTTGCCGATCTGTGAACAAGTCCCTTTAAATTACTATAATAGGTTCAGGAATTTGGTAGTGGACTGGTTTTAGTATATACATGTTTGTACAACCTATATACAGACAAACGCAACATATCTCAACCACATCATGAGAACTAACTATATCATTGAAATCAGAGTGTACCACCACCAGTTAAGGGGGGCATATAATACAAAACCCCGTTCTTCTTTTAATGGGTGATCTTAGTTAAAGCACCAACAGTTTTTTGTCTAACAGTTTTTCTTTCATTGAACAACTTTGCCAGAGTTTTTAAATATTGCTGTTGAAATGTCAAGGTGGACAGCGAACTTGGAGTTTCTTCCTTCAAGAACTGCTTAATAACATCCTTGCCTAAAAACAAGAGCAACATGATTAAGTTAAATGCAAACGAGAAAGCATGATGGATATAAATCGCTCACTTAAATATGAAAGACAATAGATTGATTTTCGGTGAAGGCAGAATATTAACGCAAAAGTCCAAACGGTTTGGGAAAGAAATGTTTTTGCTTATTTTTTCATGAAAAAGGGGTAAAAAGTCCAATGTTCCTGGTCTGATCTGGTCTGATCTAATTTCTGCACATCTTTCCAGAAAAAGACACTAACTCTGGTTTTTCTAGTCCAAGCAGACCCATGGTCAAACTCGTCAAAGATTTTATTGTCAGAAATTGTGCAAGAATGAAATAGATTGCTTGGAAAAAGGTGGCGTCTAGAGTGTTATTATATTTTTTTTAAATAAATAAGGGGTGATAACTCAGGTCAGATTTGGCCCACTCTGATTATGCCCATTATCAAACTAGTCCGAGATTGTATTGTCATACAGAATGTTTGATCAAGCTTGAATGAAAAATGAAGTCTCTATTACGGCAATCAACCCAAATGTTGACGCCAAACGGACGACACAGGCCAATCCCACTATACCAATAGCTCACAGAATAAAAATGTATAACCTACGCATTGATTATTTAAAAAAATAACAGGAGGTTCTAGTGGGGTTTCAGTGGGAATGCTTATGAATACTGAACACAAAACAACTCAATGTTACTTTGTTAACAACAGATATCAAAGATATTAAAGTTATATGGATGAAATATTACACTTACTTGGCAAGTTTCCTGTATTGCCATTTTCATCAGGGCGAAGATAAATGAATTGCTTGAAGTTCTCAACAGTTGAGTGTCTTCACTGGACCATTTGACTTAAAACAAAATGAAAAGAAATAATAAAATGCACAGATTAAGAAAATGATTTGTGTTTAGGTTAAATCTGATCAATATTTGCAACATTATGTTGATCTACTTCAAATCTAATTAATATAATATGCGAGAGGTTTGGATCCGTGCCAACATTTCCTCTCATCATTACTATTGCATACAAAATTAATTTCAATGTTTATCTTTATCCAAGTTTCTTTAATAAAAGGTCAAACAAACAAACAAAGAAAACAAACAAACAAAGAAAACAATATGATCTTCCATGTACAAGATTAGTGTGACCATGGTTGAGAGAAGAAACAAAACATCATGATCGAAAAAGCTTGCCTTAGCAATGAAATACATCAGCATACGAATGTTACCAACTACAAAATAACCCACATCTGTAACAATGAGAATGCAATACCATGCAAACACTTTTCTTTGTGGCCACTAGAGCTGAGCTGTTCCACTTGTACAGAATTCTCTTCAGTTAGATGGTCATCATCAGTGGCCTCAACCATATCGTTGATTGCAGGCACGCCTACATTATTATAAATTGTAAGAGAAATATTTGTCTTTATAACACTTTAATAATATTTAATCAAACCACAATACTATGAATAGCCAAAACCACAAGTTTCTTTGTAGTATTTCTATTTTATGACAATGACAAGACAGTATAATTTGTTCATAGTAACGCATTCAATCAAGAATTCAGAGCATCTGCCTTATTCGTAGTATCCTGTTATTTATCTCTTAAGTCTATCTTTTGCAATACTTAAAATCAAATGCATATGCATAACGTATATTGAATTTCATAAAATTATCTGGACTGGAATTTTTAAAATGCCAGCTAGGTTTTTAAGAATTTGAACTAATTTTACAGGTCTTCAGGAACCCCAAGTTTTTTTAATCACAGACTGTGAGAGCATAATGTAAGATGTAGCCCAAAGCAAACCATAAATAGTATACATAAGTTTTCATCTAGCATCGGAACTACTTAAACCAAGAACCAATTCTTTTGGAAATAAAAGTATTTCGGATACCAATTTTGGTGTAAAAAATTTGCGAATTATGCACACATCTGTTACCTGAACACATTCTGGCATCTGTACAATGTTTCACCTTGACATCACCTGGATACACACCATGAGGATTTAAACGAGGTGCCTGGCTCATGCCTATAATATAATTTTTTGTAATTTAAGTCACTTAGCATAAGTTAACACACATATTCAGCATTGTTTCCATAGGCTATAGGCTGTAAAACCAGAAATGATTTGCTATAGGCTGTAAAACCAGAAATGATGTAACTACTGGTAGAATCAACGAATCTTGGTAAATTAGCCAAACATACTGTATCTAAGTATACAAGACGTATTTATCAACATTAACTGGAAGAAAGTTAGCATATTGACATTGCCTATTTTAATACTAGATGCCTGTTGGCAACCTGTCAAGCCTGTTGTCAAGAAAAGCAATCAAGAGAAAAGATATACTCAAAGAAGTTTACCATGGAACACTGCAGCTAGCTTATCAATAACAGTTTAAATATCTTATGAGACCACTACACGCACATACATTTAACTGCTCTTGTGACAATTCAGTTGAGCTAACTGCAAGTGTGCTCGACAAAAGAATTATTGCAAGACATATAAATGAATTTGTTTAATAACTGTGATTATATTGAATCAATAATTATAAATCAATACCTTCATCAACTCTGTTCAGCATTTTGCCCATGACAGTTACTGCCTGGACTCCTTGGGGACATTGGTAATTTTCCTTATTAATATCAAGATCATGGCCCATGTGTTCTAAGAAAACTTTTTGCTGTTGTTTTCCCATATCCATGCTGGCAAAGACTGAAGATAGCCTGTGCTGCATTTTTGTGGCATTCACTGGAAGATCGACACCAGCCATCTTACAAACATCAGCTACGATATGCCAACCAGAGCAGTGCGAGATGCGTGAATTTTCTGTAGCAAACAAAAAGACGTTTCCTTCTTGGATTCCAAACATTAACCTATCTCTGTTAAGCAAGTTTATGGCCTCCACCAGATCAATTGGGACCAGCACAGGCACATACTTTCTACCTTTGCCTTTGAGATAGGCAAGTTTAAATTTTCCCAGAAGTAACTGTTCAGCTGGATCATGATTTTTTTCAATTCTTCATCTGGGAGCCAAATTCCTTTTTCACCCTCCTCCCATTCACTTCGCAGCATTCGTGCTGCTTCTTCCCCCCGTCGGGCATTATACAAGGTTAATCTAGCAACAACCAGACTTCTGAGCAGTTTCAACACACAAAGAGTTCCCTTGACAAGTAGCAGAGTCAACTCTCACAGTGTTCCTTTGCTGTGTAGCAGCTTCATCACTCAAAGAGTTCCCTTGACAAGTAGCAGCGTCAACTCTAACAGTGTTCCTTCGCTGAGTGGCAGCTTCATCACTCAAAGAGTTCCCTTGACAAATAGCAGCGTCAACAGCTTCATCACTCAAAGAGTTCCCTTGACAAGTAGCAGCGTCAACAGCTTCATCACTCAAAGAGTTCCCTTGGCAAGTAGCAGCGTCAACTCTAACAGTGTTCCTTCGCCGAGTAGCAGTTTCAACACACAAAGAGTTCCCTTGACAAGTAGCAGCGTCAACAGCTTCATCACTCAAAGAGTTCCCTTGGCAAGTAGCAGCGTCAACTCTCACAGTGTTCCTTCGCTGAGTAGCAGCTTCACCACTCAAAGAGTTCCCTTGACAAGTAGCAGCGTCAACAGCTTCACCACTCAAAGAGTTCCCTTGACAAGTAGCAGAGTCAACTCTCACAGTGTTCCTTCGCTGAGTAGCAGCTTCATCACTCAAAGAGTTCCCTTGACAAGTAGCAGCATCAACTCTAAAGAAACAAAACCGAAGCATTAGGGTCATTTTCTGTGAAGTCGTATTCTTTATAGTATAATGTAACCCAAAATGGCGCACCTGCACATGCCCAAAATTAATCTATTAGGCAAAATAGCCGGGCTGCAAAGGCACATGAATTTACTGATTAATAGACCTTTATCCCCGAAAAAAGACCGCTTTTTGTTCCTTAACACACCGTTATGCTATAATAAGAAATAATACAGAATACACCCACATGTTAAAAAAAAAAGAAAATGTGTGAGCCTTAATAAAGAGTGGTCTCCCTAGACTTGTTTCCTACTTTTAAGACATATATAGGAACAATAAGTGTTTTCCCTAAGACTGGTTTTATTATACTTTCACAATTTGTGTAGAAATAATGATCAATGAGTGGTCTCCCAAGGACTGGTTTCATACTTTCAAGACTTATATAGCAATAATGAGTGGTCTCCCTAAGACTGGTTTCATACTTTCAGGACTTATATAGCAATAATGAGTGGTCTCCCTAAGACTGGTTTCACACTTTCAAGACTTATATAGCAAAAAGTAGTGGTCTCCCTAATACTGGTTTCAAACTTTCAAGGCTTATATAGCAATCATGAGTGCTCTATCTAAATTGGTTTCATTCTTCCAAGACTTAAATAGCATTAATAAGTGCTCTTCCTAAGACTGGTTTTATACTTTCATGACTTATATAGCAATAAGGAGTGGTCTCCCTAAGACTGGTTTCATACTTTCAAGGCTTATATAGCAATAATAAGTGCACTATCTAAGACTGGTTGCATACTTTCATGACTTATATATCAATAAGGAGTGGTCTCCCTAAGACTGGTTTCATACTTTCAAGGCTTATATAGCAATCATGAGTGCTCTATCAAAGACTGGTTTCATACTTTCAAGACTTATATAGCAATAATAAGTGCACTATCTAAAGACTGGTTTCATACTTTCAAGACTTATATAGCAATAAGGAGTGGTCTCCCTAAGACTGGTTTCATAATTTCAGGACTTATATAGCAGTAACTAGAATTGTCACAAGAGTGACGAATATACCCCCACAATATGGCCTCGTCATAAAACTATGGCATCCATTTGAAAGAAATGCACCCAAAGAGAATGCTTTATTTCATGTTGTTACACTTATGTACATGTACTTACAATAACTTTATTAATTTTTATGTCTTTCATGAAGTCTTTCATGAGCAAATTTCTGGAAACTGTGCTTTTAGTGATTTAAGTCAAAAAAGAGCCATAACTCTGTCAACAGTTTGAATGTAACCAAAGTCAATCTTGACCTATATTGTATTATGTTACACCAATCTACCTAAAATAATTTAAATTTGTGATTCTGTTTATAAGTTATTGTCCGGAAACACTGATTTTAGGGAATTTAAATCCAAAATTCTCTGTCAACATTAATTGGTTTGTAATCAAAGTTGAATGATGTTTTAACCTGTGTATTAAAATTAATTAAATCTGTCGCGCCTTTATGAGTTATCATTCAGCAATAGTGTATTGGGAAAAAATTGGGTCTCCGTAAGACTGGTTTCATACTTTCAAGACTTATAGAACAATAATGAGTGGTCTCCCTAAGACTGGTTTCATACTTTCAAGACTTATAGAACAATAATGAGGGGTCTCCCTAAGACTGGTTTCATACTTTCAAGACTTATAGAACAATAATGAGTGGTCTCCCTAAGACTGGTTTCATACTTTCAAGACTAATACAGCAATAATGAGTGCTCTATCTAAGACTGGTTTCATACTTTCAAGACTTGTATAGCAATAAGGAGTGGTCTCCCGAAGACTGGTTTCATACTTTCAAGACTTATATAGCAATAAGGAGTGGTCTCCCTAAGACTGGTTTCATACTTTCAAGACTTATATAACAATAATGAGTGGTCTCCCTAAGACTGGTTTCATACTTTCAAGACTTATATAACAAAAAGGAGTGGTCTCCCCAAGACTGGTTTCATACTTTCACGACTAATATAACAAAAATGAGTTGTCTACCTCAGACTAATTTCATAGATCTTTATACCAAATATAAAACCTCTGAACCAAGAGGGTTCAGAAAAGATTTTTTTTTAAGTTGAATTACTAAAAATAGGTCTAAATATACAATGTGAACCCTGGGGTGTGGCCAGTTTTGACCCCATGGGCATAATATGAACAATCTTCATTGCTATACGATGTTACATATCAAATATGAAACCTCTGGGTCATGTGGTTTCAGATGAGATTTTTAGTCATTATACTATTTAGGTCTACCAGTATGTAAACAATATGACACCCAGTTTTGACCCCAGGGGCATAATTTGAACAATGTTTGTAGAGGACCACTATACAATAATACATAGCAAGTATTAAACCTCTTGGCCTCATGGTTTCAGAAAAGATTTTTAAAGTCATTCTGCTATTTAAGTCTATTGAAACCACATGACAAAAGGGGCCTGAATAATTTTAAGAATCTTCGTAGCGGACCATAAGAGAATGTCAGACATCAAATATAATAGCCCTGCGCCTTGCAGTTCCAGAGGAGAAGTTTTCACTTTTTAAATATATTTTTAGCTCTGGTATACTACATATGCAGAGAACTAGAATGATTTGAACTACTTTGAAAGAGGGTCACCAAAGGATCATTCCTGTTGTTTCATGAAAATCTGCCAACTGGTAAGAGATGTCATTTGAATGAAAATGATGACACACGCCGCACAATAGACAAAAGGTGATCACAAAAAATAAAAATTAAGTGATATCAGAATGTATTTGGAGGATTTCTGTAGGAAGTAAATTAATATATTAGAGAATAATAGGCAAATGCATTACCTCTGATTTGTTTCTCTTTGAACTGGAACTAAACAAAATAAAAGAATACGTAAGTTCTAACAAACATTTAACAGTAACATATTAAATTTTTATTATAAAACATAATGGTATTAACCATTTCATTAATGCAAAAATCTAATTAAACTATATATCCTGAACAAGATTATCATCATGCATAAAATATATGAGGTGACCAACTGTTCTTGAGTCTTTCAACATAAATGTTAGTGTGTGTGTGTGCTTTTTTCTTTCAATTATCTAATAATATGTTTGTTTCATACCTATAGAAGATTCTCCACTATCTGTTTCACTAATATATTCATCACTCCCTGAATAAGTCTGGAACTTGTCCACATCAAAAGATCTGAATCAGTATCTTTAAAAGAAAGAACATATAAAATAAGTGCCAATTACCAGAAATGGTAACATTCCATACTGGTATTTATTCTCCAAAAAAACACCCTTAAAAGCATTTAATTGCAGACTCATGTTTCAAAGGTGTTTTAATACAGAACTTTACTTGAACAGTGCAGATTGTTTACTTGCTTTGAGAGTATTATTACAGTCGTTTCACAGTCAAACTATGATGGTTTGAATATACTTTGGAAAATTAATAGTGTCCCATGTTTGTTTAATAGAAAATATGGTCTTTTCTGTGATCAATAAATACGTAATAAATGTATTTGTAAGTGTACTTGAAAATGCACATGAATACAAAACTAAGACCTGCATTAAGCACAATTTAAAAACACACTATAAAACAACAATTTATCAAAGAAAACCAGTTGTTTTCGTGTTGTATGTGTCAACAAACAAGATTTCAGCATCTTTGAACAAAATGTTAATGATATGAAATGATGGGTTTCTTAGAAATAATCATGGCATTTGTATTTAAAACATACTAAATCTAACAACAAACAAAATAAAAAGGGAAAAATGTCATGATGGCCTGACAAACTCTATGAGGACTGGCAAAGATGATTGCATAACTATTGTGACAGGTTTTCAGAGGCATGTGGTAAAGGTCTGAAGTTACATGTACTTGTGTTGCTAATTAGCCCTCAGCTCCGAGGTAAAACCTTGATTATCAACGAGACATGTCCCAAGACAGCCTGCTCAGCTATTAATTCTGCTTAGATAATAACATATACTGGAAGTGACCTCGTATGACCCCATAGACATGTGAAGTTGCAATTAAATATCTGTACTAGTCAAAGAAACATGTTCTTGCATGCACATTTTTTACCTGAATATATTCCTAAGTACAAAAAAGCGGCTTAATTTGGCTAAAATACTGGCCATAATTATTGGCATTCGCCAGTGACCATATATTATGACCCTGAACACGTATGACATTTTATTAGAACGTAACTATGTAATGGATACAAAGATACAAACTTCTTGCTTGCAAACTTTAACCTTAATTTTCTTAGTACAAAAATGGGCATAAATCTGGTTGCAGATCAGAGTTGGTGGGTAACCTTACATAATGACTTCTGAAGACATGTGGGAAGTTTCAATCGAATATCTGCAGTAGAAATAGTGATATGGAGAGGTTACAAGCAAACTTTAACTATATTTTTTTAGTACACAAATGGGCATAATTCTGCTAAATTACAGGTCTGATTTATAGGACTTGAGTTTTCTAAGTACAGAAAAGGGCATAATTCTGCTAAAGTGCAAGTCAGAGTGACGGGCCTTAGTCAGTCATAAAAAAATTTATTTCTTAACTTACAAACAACTCATTTTCATAGACAATTAGGGTCAAGAGGGTTTATATATACTGGCAATATTGGGTTTAAAGTGTTACACTCTGATTCAGAAAGATAATAGCAACTGTCAAGTCATGTTTTCCATTTTGTAGTGTCTCTGTTATGGTAGCCTGCAGGTTTATTACTATCTACCCATTCTATGTTCATATGTGTTAAAGAATGTATGGTCATAGACAAACCGTACATGTCTGGTCTAAATTGGGTGAACAAATAAGGTCATTATTCTAAGTAATGTCCCTTTTAACATGTTATTTTTTGCTCAGGTGAGCTTAAAAATACAACAAAATGAGAAAACCTTAAGATAAAAAAATATAAAATTACAAATAACATAAAAAATAAATCACAATAATGAAACCATTACCAAATGAATACTGGTCAAGTTGGTTTTCCTATGAAGTAAAAGCCATTTAAGGTTCTTATACCCCAAAAAAGTATTATTAAGTATCCTTGATGTAGACCTAATTTTAGCTTAGTAATAAAAAAAACATACTTATATCTGTGTTATAGCATAGCTTTTTCGGTCTGTTATAGTGGTGTGTTAACAAACAAAAAGCGGCCTCTTTTTAGGAAAAAGGTCTATTAATCAGTAAATTCACGTGCCTTTGCAGCCCAGCTTTTTTGCTGAATCGATTTATATTTCGCCATAAGGTGCGCAAATTTGGGTTACGCTATACTATAAAGAATGATTTTATAGACAATTATCTTATTGTTTCGATTTTATTTCTCTAGATGTATGATTTTTCGTTCGTTAACATTTGCAGAGGCCCTTAAAATGCGTTAAAACCCTTGCGCTCCTCGGGCCTTAACCAATAACTATAACGACCTCAAAATGATGTATTTTCCATATTTTATAAACTACAGCCTTTCAATGAGTGTCAAGAAAATCATGATAATTTGAAAGCTAAAATTACATATATATAAATACCTTCTTCCTCCACCACAGGTTTTCGGAATCACCGTAATCATACAGTATTTCATCCCCCGCACTTATGTCAGATTTTGCAAAAAGACATAAGTAATCTTTCTTATCATAAACTTTCAGTTTCATTATTGAATTTGATTCTTTCTTGTCAGCATCGTTCACGAACTGGCAAATATGGTTTGTAGTGGCTTCAGCATCAATACTGAAATACATAAAAGTAACAAAGCAGATCTAAGTTGCACATATGACTGAAAGCTGTATATATACAATGTAGAAACAAGAGGGCCATTATGGCCCAAAGCGCTCACCTGAGGAGTGGATGAAAAATGAAGCCTATATCCTGAATAATTTCCATTTTTGGTATTTTATTCCCAACAAAAGGCAATAACTCTCAATGTCTGGCCCAATCGTGCTTAAATTTGACCTTACTTATAATTATCATATGGTCATAGACAAACTGCAAGAATGGTGAAGATTGGATGAAAAATGAAGACTCTATCCTGAATGATGTCAATTTTTGCATTTTTTTTTCAAAAGCAAAGGGCAATAACTGCCATAATGTTGGCCCAATCTTGCTTATATTTGACCTCACCTGTAATGTTATGGTCACAGACAAACTGTGCACGTTTTGTGAAGATTGGATGAAAAATGAACTTTCTAACCTGAATAATGTCCATTTTTGTATTTTCCTTCACAAACAAAGGGCAATAACTCCACTGTATGTATCACAATCTTTCCCATTTTAGGCCTCTGCTGAGATCTGATACTCATACATAAACTATGGAAGTTTGGTGAAGATTCAATGAAAAATAAAGTATTTATGCTGCAAAAAGGCAAATTTGCCATTTTGTGCATGAAAAAGGGGCAATAACTCTAGTGTTACTGGTGTGATCTGGCCCAATATAAATTCCAACCGAGATGTAATGGTCATACACAAACTGTGCAAGTTTGGTTAAGATTGAATACAAAATAAAGTCTCTAGCGTGAGAACAAACTAAATTGTTGATGGCGTACGGACGACGGACTGACGGATGACGCAGGAGATGTCCTATACCAATAGCTCACCGAGCACTTCATGCTCAGGTCAGCTAAAAGTTACACCATCTACCATACACTGGTACTTTATATAATCAAAATCATTTAAAGGTAGAAATTATAGGGTCAATAAAGAACATTCCTGTTAGGCATACTCACATTGGTCCATTGGTTTTTAAGATTTTCAATACAGCGAAACAAGGAAATCCCCACATGAACTATGCTGGCAGTGAGAGGCATTCATGTCATTTCATAACTTGAAATGAATTTCTGTGAGTTACCAAAGAACTATGTCAATGTAAAGTTATTCCAAACTCCAACTAGTGTTTTCATGTGAAAACATTTTCAAACTTTATCAAAACAGTCAGACAAGGAAAACTGCCAGATTAGATTTCACTTTTGTAAACAAATGCCATCACTTTACGGTAACAATTGACACCAAAATGAATCTTTGTAAATGTAAAAGTTAACAGAAAAATGTAAACTTAAGTTATCATCAAAATGGCTGCTATGAATTGTGTCTAATTTGGAGCAAATACCCCTTTATTGTTAAATTTAGGGAGTACTAGTACACTTTTAACTCAATATTTATCAAGAGCACTGTATGAAAACTTTATTACCATATCATACATGTATCAATCAATTATTGAACACCTCGTAACATATTTTATAGATCAGAAATACATAACCATATTAACTGCTAATCTTTAACATGTTTGTCCTTTACCACATATAACATCTAATTCAAAATGGCAAAAGTCATCCATTCAAAAATGATCAAGTTTGTAACCAGAAAACTAAAACTGTATGACCAGTAGTGTTCATATAGAGAATAACAGGTTACTGCTTGGTCTTGTGTAATATATCAGGTGAGGTTTAGAATAATATAATGGCGAGGCTTGCCGAGCCGTTATTTTATTCGTGCCGAACCTGAAATATTACACAAGACCAGGAAGTAACCCTGTTTTTCTATTTATCATACCACTTTTTTTTTTTTTTTTTTTTTTAAACTCTAAGCAGCGCTGATTTTGCTGAGCCGGCTTTTACACGTTCACGTATATGTAGTTATATGGAATTCTAAAAGTTGACTGGATAATAACTTATTATTAACAGTTTGTTATCAAAACTGAGCTGTTTTCACTTCAAAAACATAGATTATACACTCGTTCATTCATATTATATTGCAAATGTAAACTGAAATGGGAAGCAATGATCAATTTCGTCTGAAAACACATGTCGCCTAATTATTTGGAGACGCTATTTTGGAGTTGTGTATTGAAATAAAAAATTTCACGATGTTTTGGTAAAAATCTTTAAGGCACACCATAAAATGATTACGTATAGTGATTTTATTGCTTTTATTTGGAATTTATTGAATAACTGCATATGGGTGTTTTATTGTTCCACTAATGACGTCATACCACTCACTACCAAAGTGCGGGTTTATGTCAATATTTAAAAAATAACGTTTAAGTGATTTATGACGATTAACAATGATTTATTAAACTGTATATGTTTTTGGTATCAAATTGTTTGTTTTGTTGCATTTGAATCGTTTTTACTGAAAATGTTGACTTTATAGTTGATCCCGAGTACCAGTAATATGACGTACCTCCAAACATTGACTGATATAAACGCTACTGACGTGATATAAAAAATATATCAGGCACTTTTGTATCAGGTCGATATCAGCACAGTGGTATGATAAATTAGAATATCAATATTCTGTTTACATACCACCAGTGCTTTCCTAAGTATTCGTAAAAGAAACACTTGTGCTCAGAATGTTTGCTTTTCAGTCGCTCCAACCCTTCAGTTTTTGTTATCTTTTCTCCCGAATACTGGAGTAAAAAATCTCCATGTTGGAAGTTCCGTTGTTGCAAAAACACCAAAACATACAGGAAAAAGTACATATGAAAACTTTCAAGCGCAACAAATTTTATGAATACTCTTATGAAATGACTCATGGTAAATGAGTGATGGGGTTCACCTGCATGATTTATGGTAGTCATGCAATTTTATGAATAAAGAGGGCAAATTGCTTTACATACATAGGCTACCTTACAAACATTTAAGTGTGACATTTAAGAACTAATTGAGCACACAATATTTACAAAAGAAATTTATAAGAATCTGAACACGACTTCGTTGAAGCAAAATGTAAATGCGAGAAATGTGTTATTTATTTTCTGTATATATAACACCTTTTACCTTTATAATCGGAAATGTAGCGAACACAAAAACCGTCCCTGTCCAACCCACAATTTATATAGTATTGAGCCTCTTGGTCAGGGGAGACTCTAATTTTCTGAAACATACAAAGCTGATATGGAGACATGAACATATGAACAGTATTGTTTCTTTTTAACTTGTGGCCACTTGTTAGTGAGTACAATGCATAAATGAATTAAGTAAAATTTACAATAAAATTAATACCATTATTTTGTTGCAGAAATAGTTCAATCTACGTGATCTATATTAATAATTTGACAGTTACACAACGTTTTGTTCTTTATACTGCTTTTACTTTCTAAAAATTAAATAATGGCTGACAGAATATTTTTCATCATATCTTATGACGCAAATGTATATTTTTAAAGTATTACATTTGGTCTATGTAGTTAGAAATTATACTTTTGAAAGTTTGATAGAGCTGGAATTGTCGAATTGTCACAAGAGTGACGAATATACCGCCACAATATGACTTTGTCACAAAACTAGGTGCATAAATAACTCAATCAACTTTAGGTGGTCTGTAGCTAAACTCGATCTTGACCTATATTGACCTATATTGTATTATGTTACATCAATGTACCTAAAATAACTTACATTTGTGAAAAAGTCCAAAATATAGTGGTTTGTAACCAAAGTCGAATTATGTCAGACATGTGTACCAAAAATTATTTGAATATGTCAAGCCTTTCTTTAATCACACATATCATGCTGAAACCACATTTTTATGGAATGTTAGTCGAAAAAGGAGCAATAACTAACATTGAACCTGACCTGTACTTTATGATTTGACAAACGTGTACCAAATATTATTTGATTTTGTCAAGCCTTTATTGTCTTATCATCTGGAAACCATGTTTTTAGAGAATTTTAGTAGAAAAAGGGCAGTAGCTCTGTCAAAATTTAGTGTTTTGTAACCAAAAACAAACTTGACCTGTATTGTATGATGTTGCATGTGTATACCAAACACTATTTTGAATATGTCAAGCCATTCTTGAGTTATCTTCCAGGAAACCATTTTTTAAGGAATTTTAGTCAAAAAGAGGCAATAACTCAGTCAAAATTTGTAACCAAATTCAAACTTGACTTGTATATTATGTTTTTACAAAATGAGTACCAATATATTTAAATATGTCAAGCTGTTCTCTAGTTATCAACTGGAAATAAAAAACACCAACCGACTGATGGACCAAGAAACTCACTCCTCTATGCCCACCTAAACTGTATAATTACGCGATTTTGAAAGAGACGCTTGATAAATGTCACTTGGGTGTTCACAAAAATGTTCAATTCCTATCCAACGTATTTGATATACAGTATTTACACAGGTACTTGTATAGTTTAACAAGAGCAGTCTTTTATTGTGCTTGTCAAACTTACTAGCTTTTGAAAAGTAGAGCTAAAAACTGCTTTTAAAGAGGCGTATTGAAAGCTTATAGGGTATTAAAGTTTCAAAAATAAAATTATCTTTTTAGAAGTATTTATGACGTGATTGCTTTACGCATTATAGGTTTCATTTTTATAAACCATCAGTAAAATATATAATTTTATAATTATAATTTGAATTAAAAAGTTGTCCCTGTGACACTTTTTGTGGGAGTGGAGAATAAGTAAAAGTAGTAAATTCGTTATGAATGAAATCCACATTAATTCCTATTATACGCATGCACACTATTGATAACGGTGCTGTAGTGTGGGGATATTTTCATTGAAGTACGGAGTCTGAAGGCGTGGATTGAAATCCTACTGCAACCGGATGTCCAAAAACATCTGTTTGCACTGTATATATTTTTTTCTTAATGATTCCATTAATATATTATTGCTTGCCTTCTAGACAAATATATTCATAAATATGGCAATATGCATTGTGTTAATATGTATCTAGATTTGGGGGAAATACCGTTGGTACGCCCCTTTAATAAAGCACGATTTATTTTACCTTAATAGATCTGTCTTCTCCATCTCCCAGACTAGCTTTAAGCTGCAAGAAAATATACAAACAACAAGATTGATAAGAATCATCAGGTTACAGCCTGGTTTTGCTCATAATGCCTTAGTTTATTTCCTTGTAAAGTCTCAACTTGTAACTTGTAAAATCTATGTTTTGTCTTGACTTGTGCAACGCTCTTGATAAGGGGCGTATCGGCGTAAATACGCACATAAATTCAATCAAATACGCATTAATGTCATTTTTGTGCGTATTGATTACGCAGAAATAATGTGCATTACGCAAAACGTTTCGTTTTATCAGCGTACTGAAGTTCCAATAAATTAGTGGATATTAGCCCCGAGCAGGGGAGACAACTGTTACGAGTCTGGATACATACTGGTGTACGATATATTTTTTCTGATTCGGTATACTTTTCAGAGCAGCAGTCTGTATCGATTTTTTGTAAATTGAAAATGGGATAATGGCGTCTGCTTCTCGTGTCGGTTGACCAGCCAAAACAATTTCGCCTCAAAACGAAAATATATATAGAACATACTATTATGTGAAGTTGGAATAAGATATCAGACAAAGAATGGAAATGATTTTTTTTTTTGATTGCACATAAAAATGAGCATTTCATGGTGTATAAGTATGTTTGCAATATAATTATGTGGATAACTTTGTAGAATTTGCATTTTCTCGTAAGTCGTGTTAAGACTGATTGTGTCTATGATCGATTTCCTGTATTTAAGAACTGTGCTTATGCACGCATGGACACGGTTTTATTGTTGTGTGAAAATTTTGTAGATACATAGAGGTATACAATTTTGTGGTAAAACCAGTTTAACTTATGCATTTGTATATGCAGGTGTCTATTGCACTAATTACTCTGCAAATTTTTTAAATTATTACTGGTTAACTGCATAGAAAACATTAGTGTAATAAAACAGTTTATTCTATGTTCGATGTCTTAATCTAACTTCACATAATAGAATGTTATAATTACTTTAGCAAAAATATTTATGTGCAGTTAAATAAGCGTAAGCATATTGCTCTTCCAATATTGAAAACTACCGTAGATCTGCTGCAATTCAACTCATTGCATTTCAGAATGCATTCAATATTCAATATATAATTATACTATTGTGTTCCTGCAATCTTATCTAAATGTATAAAACAATTTAAGGTACAATATAATTATGCATATACAATAGGTTATAACACAAGCAATCCAGATTCAGATGAAATATATTGCACATAATTAACTTACATTTAGTCACAAAGTACATGTTGGCATTTGTTTTAAATTGCTGCTATGCGCATGAAAAATAAAAAAAAATGCAAATGTTTACCCCATAATTGTTTATGCACAAAGAGTACTAATACTCTTTTATACTTTTGCGTTACTCCTTTTTGTCAAGGTTTGAAGAGTACAGTAACTGTTACTCATTTCCTCAATCCTTATCATGAGCGCTGCTTGTGTGTGCCTTTAAATAAGTTATGAAGCAGAAACTACTAATTTACATGCTAGTATGATAAATCATCCCAGTCTTTGAATAGCATGGGTGTTGGCAATGTAATTGCAGTTCCATGACTCTTCACTCATACAATTCAAACACAATTTATCCCAGTCATCGAAATTAACTTTGACTGATTTCTGTCATTCAGACACTCACTTTCTTGGAAATTGGTTGTACAAAGCAACATATGGTTGTCCGAACAAAAGTATTAAGTGTGAACCATAAAAGTCTGTATACTACACAGCATTTAACATTTAACTTGGAAATTATGCCCCCATATTCCGTTGGTTGTCAAAAAACTCCACTGTCAGAAAAAAATGTCATTTTTTGCTAAAATATCAATGGCTCTATATATCCAATGACATCAGAAAAAAAATGTGCAAAAATACCCAGGTGCACAAATTCACATGCTAATGAATACGTATTTAAAGTTTAATTGCTGTAGCAGTTAGACGTTTCGAGTTCCCTGTGACACAAGGACAAAAATGTTATTTTTGCTGAAAAAAGCATCATAACTCTGCTAATGTCAGAACAAAATGCACCAAAATACCCAGGTGCGCAAGTTCACATGCTGATTTATATGTTTGTAATGTTTCACCGTTTGGCAGCAATACTTTTTGAGATACGCGTGACATAAGTCCAAAAATGTTATTTTGGCTAAAAAAGAGCCATAACTTCGCCAATGTCTGAAAAAAACTGCACCAAAATACCCAGGTGAACAAGCCCCGATGCCGATGAATATGCTTATAAAGTTTCATCACTCTATCACAAAAATCCGACGGAAGGAGGATGGACGGACGGACAAGGGCAAATCTATTGTCCCCCCTCTAATGTGGGGGCATACAGAAACAGCCTACAGACACTGCAAAATGTGTCAGACTGTCAGACACATTTTGAAAATGTCAGACAGATCCAAAGTGTTCGCCAGACATTTTGTCTGACAGATCTGTTTCAAGTTCTACTTATTTCACAGTTTGCATCTGACTTACAATTTGGTTGTCTGACATAATGTTGTAGGCTGTCAGACAACGTGATTTTGTTTGTTTGTTCGGATTTTTGACCCCTCAAGTTTTGCGGTGTCTGGCCTATGAATGATGCAATAATTTGACCTAGTCCCAGAGGGGTATACTAATTTGTTAACGTCCAGCAATACATTCATCCAGTGTTTAGGATGATTTTACCACCGCAGTTGAAGTATATTTAGCACTTCAGATCGTAAGTAAGTATGTTAATGAAGCATTAAATAAGCAAACAAATTTTTCATAGTTCCCATAATTGGTTGTCTATTAGACAATTAAAATATCACAATCATCTGGTTGTCCAAAACTATTTTTGGTTGTCCCGGACTATAATTGGTTGTCCATTGGACAACTAAAAGATCAAAACCTGGCTGTCAAAACGATTTTTGGTTGTCCCAGACAAAAGCCCTCAGGACAAAAGCCCACTCAATGTTTTTGTCATCCTGGACAAAAGCCCGCTCATTAAAAACATATCCATTTTTATGTATAAAAAGTTTAGTCCTCGATTAATTTCAATTTACGCCTAATTACAGCACATGTTTTAATTTGTTACGTTTCTGGTGGTCACATAACTACTACAATACCTCTTATATCCCAAATACTTGCTACTTAATTTTATAATTAATGACAACAACATCATGGCTTCACAGTAGTCACAATTAATTACCGACTAAGTGTGGGTGATAATTAATAATTATAATTAAAGAATTTACATATTTACATTGAGCGGGCTTTTGTCCGTCAATCAAAATTATGAGCGGGCTTATGTCTGGGTGTGTCAAAAACAATGTCCGGAGGAGGGGGGAACGGGAATCTGTGAACAGGTACCTTTGAGTTTAACAACTGGCATGTTATATGGTATTGAAATCGAAAGAAGAAGCACTGATCGTGATTCAGTAGTTTCAAATCATGAAAATGCATATTAAAATAAATAACAAATCTAGATATTTATCTGGTATGCTATGTTCCTATGAATTTGTGGTTTTTATCTTCAAAATATGTGCATGCGCACGGATGTTTGATACTAATAATCATATATATAAATTTTAAAACAACCTAAATAAAGTTACACATGTTTTGAACAAAATTTACGAAAAACATCCATTGTTAAGATTGTTTACAAATAAACTGGCCTTTAACATCATGACCTTAAACATCAAAATCGCCTAGAAGCTCTCCTATTGATTTCGTGGTTTATGATTGGCTGTTCTAAAAATAGCTTCATTGGGTTTCCCCAACACAAATCCCGCTCTATGAGCCAGGGCCTTCCCCAGGTCGTTTAAGCACCCCGGTGCAGGGGCGCTTAAATTTTAACTTGAACATAACCGGGGCGCCTAAAATTGCTGTTGCGCTTATAAACATCGCCCGGGGCACGTATATTTTATGAATTAATTAGGTGTGTTGACTGCAGCAGACCGACACATTCCTGCTGTGAAAGCTAATCTCTAACGTCAATCGAGAAACATATACACCCACTCAATCAAGTTGTGAATGATCAAAGCGAGTGTCACTTCGTCGAAAATTTTAACAATTTACAGTTATTCCTAAGGAATTATAGTGGCTTCGGCGAAACCCTGTTTCTGCGAATTGATTATAATTAGTAGGTGTTAAACCAGTTCGGCGAAAGTGATTAACAGTAGATAACACCTCTCACTAATTACAAAAAAGGTGTGAACTGATCGCCAGCATGGGTTGTTACATGACAGACACATGTTTAATAAGCTTGTTTTCGCACTTATAATTATGAACACTTGGATTGACTTTAGCTAGTAGCACAGAGTTATTTGTGTTATTAGGCTGCTACTAGCAGAAATAACGACGTATTTTAGACTGTACGGGATCCATACCTTATTAACTGTGACATTGTTAACAATATTCATTGAATATATACCTTTGTAAACTTGCCTGTTTTTTGTAAGTTATGTAAATGCAAATATGTATATAAAATTAAGTTATTATTTTGTTAATAAATTTATTAAATAATTATAATAATAATAATTATAATAATAATAACAATAACAATAATAATGTCCCAAAATTATGTTTGAAACTGTGCAATTATTTTGCAATCATAAAATTAAATTGTTTATATTCTATAATATGCATGTGCTGATTATCGTTTCGTTTTGTTTATTGGCAAAAAACGGCAAAAGCATTGCCTTGGGCCATTTACAATTATTTAAAAGATTATGGCCAAGACATACAGACAACAATCATATATATACACAATCATATACATACATATCTCATGACTTTTTTATAATATATACATCAAATATATATATTCAGAGTTCACACAGCAAGCAATGTATCACGTAAAATCTTAGCATTATGACAATATTTAGCAATGTGTCTGATTTTTCGTTTAGACTTCGATGACATGAAATTAATAAACATATTTATAGACGGCCAGGAAGTATGTACTAGATATTTTTTCCTAATGTCAGTAAAAGCAGTACAACATAACAGGAAATGGTATTCAGTTTCAACAGTGTTTGATGAACATAATCTACACACTCTATTACTTCGATCTACATTAGTATATCTGCCAGTTTCAATTTCTAAATTATGTGAGCTCAGACGTAGTCTTGTAAGGGATATTCTTGATTTTTCATGTGATACATAATCTAAATAGTCTTCATATTCAAAATTACTTTTAAATTTACAATAGTAAAATAATTTAGGCATATTTGATATGGATTCGAACCATGTTTGTTGGAACTGGTCACGGATCCGTATTTTCACTGTAGCAGAATTAATGTTGACATTAGGATTTTCATATAGATCACCATTTCCCAGACTTTCAAAGTAGGATTTGCATGCTTTAAACCAGCAAAAGGCATTTAGATTCCGTTGATTTACAAGCACTCTATACATAATAGAGTCTTTATTATTCATTAATTTTACATAAAATTTAAGAGCTCTTTCTTTACACAACACTGATAACGGATATCTGCCAGTTTCACCTAATACAGCCATATTTGATGTTGATTGTTTTACACCAAGAATTGTTTTCAAAAATTTAAAATGTAAGGTATCAATTTCTTTAAAGTTATATATTCCCCATATTTCTGAACCGTACAGTAGAATAGGTAAAATCATACAATCAAATAGATATAATTTAGTCTTGACATCCATTTTGACATTATTAAATAAACAAAGAAGACTATAGTATCCTTTCAGGGCCTGATCAGAGAGAACTTTGACGGCATATCGCATGTTACCTGTATAATATAATTTTACACCCAAGTCGCAAAAACTGTCAACAATTTCGATGATTTGTTCACTTATAATCCACTGATAATTATGGCGACTCTTACGCTTTTCAAAAATACAGATTTTAGTTTTGTTAACCTTAATTTTTAAACCACAAGATGTAGAGTATTGCGATATACTATTAAGTTGTGCTTGAAGACTTTTCGGATTAGTGGTAAACAGTGCGATGTCGTCAGCAAATAGCAGAAGATACAATGACAACTGTTCAATATCTTTGTCCGATAGATTTACAATATCAATATAATCAGGGATATCATTAATAAAAAGTATAAATAAAAGGGGTAAGAGTGGCTCACCTTGTTTTAGGCCAATAGATATGTCGAAAAATTCCGAAAAGCCCATGTCCGAGCTAGATCGGACACATGCTTTTATGCTTGAATAGATTGATTTGATAATGTTTATAATCTTACAGCTCAGGCCTGATTTTACCAGTTGTATCCATAGTATATCGTGATTTACAGTATCGAAGGCCTTTTCATAATCTATAAAAGCACAGAACAATTTGTTATTAGATGCTAAAACTTTCTGGATAATTAAATGTAAGATGAAAATGCAGTCCGTTGTACTATGATTGTCCCTGAAGCCAAATTGTGAGTCATTAAATTTTTTATTATTTTCACACCATTTATTAATTCTGTTTCTAATCAATAGAGAAAACAATTTAGCTGAAATATTTATTAAAGTTATACACCGATAATTCGAAGGATTTTTAGTATCGCCCTTTTTGTGAATAGGGACAATAATACCCTTGGCCCATGCGTCAGGATAGCTACCATTAGTAAAAATGTAGTTAAATATAACCACAAAATAAGGTGCAATAAAATGTTTTGCATCTATAATAAAGTCACAAACATTTCCATCAAGATCGCCACTTTTATTTTTCTTGAGAGATAGTATTGTTTTTTCCACTTCATCGACCGTAAAATCCATATCCAATTCATCGATATTTACATCAAACTCATTAACATTTTCAGTATTGAAACCCGAAATTTCAATCGAATTAGAAATATTTTTAAAATGGTTCACGAAGTCTTGTAAAGACACATCCGATGAAATCTTATTAGTTTTGGTAGTAAATTTTCTAATGTGTTTCCAGAAATTATTTGGGTTTTGTTGACACAAATTAGATAATTTATGTTTTTCTTTATTGTTATAATTATATTTACCATAACGTTTTTGTTTAGCATATTCACTTCTTTGCTGTAAGAAATAAATCTATTGTTTTCCTGAGGGTTGTGTTTAAAAGTTCGTTTCGCATGCAAAGAGGAATTTTGGGATGATTTACATATCTCGTTAAACCATGGAGATTTTTTAGTTTTAGCTTGTTTAGTACTTTTTAACACTTTGCCATGTATTGAAAATTATATATCAAAGACCAACTTCGACAATGATTCAATACAAGCATTAATATCAATTTGACCTGAAAGTAAGTTGTTTTGAATGCAATCAAATACACCTCTGTTATTTTCTAAAATATCGGAAAACGAATCCGGATTATGAGGACCCCATATGATCTTTTCAATATATTTATTATCGGTTATATCAGAAGTACGGACATCTAAATTCAGTTCAAATTCCATGGGACAGTGATCAGAAAATTCAGTTAAGTCGTGAACGACAAATGAGCTGATTTTGTTAAATGTTCTTGCATTTGTAATTACATAATCAACGACACTTGAGCCATTGCCAGTAGGATTATGATACGTGTAATTCCCATTATCTAGTCTACCATTAACAATACATATTGAATTCTCTTTGCAACACTGTAGTAACTTATTACCAAAACCGTTAACAATGTTATCGCAGCTGGCACGAGCTGGTAATTCGAAAGATGCATCAAACTCAGGGAGATCAATATATCGACCTAAATTACTATCTTCAATTACATCTGATTTAAGGCCAACCCTACTATTTAAATCCCCTACTAAGACAATATCGCCGACAGTGCAGTATTTTCTGACATCAGAATTAATTTGTTCAAAAAAATCACAGTTAAATAAAGGTGAGGAGACACTTGTATAAACAGTGGAGTCTTCTGGTGGGATATAGCTACAACAAACGAATATATCCCGTTCTGTTCCTACAAACGAATGATGTAACTTAAACCATAATAATCCATTGGGGTTGATATCTACAATACTTATATGATTTTTGAGAAAACGTTTGTAGTAAACAATAATTCCACCACTGTAGCGTTTAGCTTTTTTATTTGTTTTAGGTCTCGGGCAATGGAAATTATCAAAATTGTTAATTTTAAGGTTTGACCTGTTATTACTCCATGTTTCACAAAATATTAAAATGTCAAAGCCAGATATAAAAATAAGGAATTCAGAGTCCGTTAGTTTATTAAGCAAGCCCTGCACATTCCACTCCAAGATATGTAGCCGTTTCTGCTGTGTTTCCTAGGAGAGCGTCGCCGTATCAATAAAATCATTATTACAGGTTTTCAAACGCGTTAAATGTTCGTAATTTCTTCTGAAATTGTGAATTTGGGCAATTAACTATGGTCGATAATTGGTCTGTACACAATAAAGTTTGTTAACACTTGAGATATCACTTCGCCGAAACCACCGCTCAACTACTACAGAAACCTTTTCACCGAAACTGTGTTTCGCCGAAAGCTCCAGTAACCTTCTTAAGCCGCAATCAATTACCGTGAAGCACTCCCCTGTAGGCGGAGTTTCATCATGCAGTGAAATCAATGTAAGCCAATAGAAACGCTCAGTTCATGTTTGCTTAGGAATGACATTATGATTGACCAATCGGCACAATAGCCATGTATCCACACACAAATAACCTAATACGCGCATCAAAGCGTATTATCGACCGTAAAGCAATTGCTCACCCAATCTCTATTTTATAATGTCCACACTTATTTATTTGATGAATTTACAAACTGCCAAATATCAGTCAGACATTAGCTAATATGAAATCGTAATCGGAAAAGCCTATCAGTGTTACAGTTGTTTCGTAAACACAAACTGTACTGTTGGTGTACATGTATGCCATGTAAAACCCGTGTTTTCTACAAAAGAGCGCAAAATATCTGCTGACAACCACGACGTCACGCTCCACGCATGGAAAGCGTGCAAGTACCGACTTAACATTTGATGCGCATAGGCACGACGTGCATGAGGAAATTTTCCAACCGTTTATGCAAGAAGCATGTATAATATACATTAATTTTAATCAAGATCTTTACAATTCACCAATTATTTAATCAGTACTAAGTTCAACATATGTAACGCTTAAACACATAGTTATAACACTAAACACATGCCCATATGAACATGATTAATAAAAAAAAGATGCTCTGTAAGTAGATCGAGTGTAACCTAAAAATTTGAGAATAACGAGGATAGTGGGTTTGAACATGACGTCACTGTGCGAATGTGATACATCAGAAAAAAATTATTACTTTCAGTTTCGCAACAACAATTATACTTTTACTTTTAAAAGACTAGAGGTATACCGTTTAAACGATGATGTTTTGTTGATTTCATTTCGTTAAAAGGTTTACACAAAATTTAAAACATGTTAGCCTTACATTTAAGAGCTAAAACGCACCAGATAACGTCAATTGACATGTTCCGCAAGAAACATTTTCGAGGTACGGAGCGGATAGACCTCTCTAACCCACCCCTTTTGGGACCGGAGCGCCTGAAAAAAATCCTGGGGAAGGCCCTGTGTGGGGTAGTCAATTAAACAGGCATGGTGTTTTGGGTTACATACGTCATTCAAATGTTTATAAAATGCAAACCTGTAACCACACTGTAATTTTCTTTAACAATCGATAGGAACCACGAAATTGATAAGAAACTACGATATTTTCCTTTAGTTATTGGTCCTTAATCAGTAGACTAAATTACAAGACATTAATACAAGAGAAATAGTAAGTTATAGGGTATGTAATAATATGTATAATTAAAAAGGACACTGACAATAAAACTTTAGGGTGAAATGTCCTCAAGCAAAATGTCTCAGGATGAAACATGTTTTGGAGCGAAACGTCCATTTGGCATTGTGCATTTACGGTTTTTCTGAGGAAAAAGTCATGAAAACCTCTTAAACCAATATGAAACTTTTCGATATGGTTCAATAAATATATTCAATACAATAGCATTTTTTACAGTTACAAAAATAATTATTATAAAAAAATGCAACATGAAAATAACCAGAGAATTAAATTCGACCTTGACAACAACAGCTCCCCACCCACTCTGACTGAAGTCATTGGAATGGCCGTGAAAACATCGCATAAAATTACTTCTTTCTAACTTTAACACACAAGTATTTAATTTGCTTTAAACACACAAATACAATTAATTAATAAATAGTTATTCTTAATCTTAAGAAGAAATACAAACTCATTTGGATTGTTTACACACATTTTGTAATACTTGGGGGTTAGCTGTTAATACTACCAAAACTAAGATTATGGTGTTTCGTAAGCGCGGGGGTGTGCTTCCCACGGAATCTTGGACCTACAATGGCCAATCCATCGAAGTTGTAAATGAATTTAATTATTTGGGTTGTGTTTTTAGTTATACCGGAAACTTCCATATAAATATTAAGCATCTTATAGGTAAATCTTTAAAAGCTTCAAATGTATTGTTGTGTAAATGCAGTCAGTTTGACTTTAAACCTAAACTCATGTGTCAGTTATTTGATTCGTTTGTGTCGCCTATTCTTAATTATTCTTGTGAAATTTGGGGATATACACAGTCAAAGGAAATCGAACGAATTCATCTAAAGTTCTGTAAGCGTGTATTGCGTTTTAGAAGTAACACATGTACAGCCGGAGTTTACGGCGAACTCGGTAGATCCCCATTATTTATTCAAAGATACGTAAGAATATTGAAGTATTGGTTTAAGGTTGTACACAGTGATAACATAATTTTACATACAGTTTACAAAGAAGCATTCAATGATTGTCAAAAGGGATATAAAAACTGGGTATCAAACATAAAGACACTTTTGAATGTCTACGGTTTTACATATGTTTTCGAAAACTATAACTGTGTCCATGACAAATCTTTTCTTAGTGAGTTTAAAAATAGAGTAATTGATTGTTTTATACAGGAATGGGTAAGGTCATTACAAAGTCCTGTTCTTTTGTTGTATAAAGAATATAAACTTAATTTTGAATATGAAATGTATTTAGACATCCTACCTAGAAGTTTAAGATTTTATTTTTCTAGACTTAGACTCTCAGTGCATCCTTTAAGAATCCAAACTGGTAGGTTTGGTAGAAATCGCATTTTACGAGAAGAAAGGTATTGTTTGTGCTGCGATAAACGAGACATAGAAGACGAGTATCATTTTATACTCAACTGTAACTGTTTTACTGCTATAAGAAAAAAATACGTAAAATCAAAATATTACTCAAGTCCATCGGTATTTAAATTTTTAGAACTCATGAAATCCTGTAAAAGGGAAGAGCTTATCAAACTTTCATTATATATCAAAGAAGCTCTTTGTGTTAGACAATCAATTTTGAACGCTGTTGAGGGATCACACTAAGATATTCTTTCAATCCCCACTATTTGTATCTCTGTACTTTATATCAATTGATTTAAACTATAATTATTTGCATATATATGTTATGTAATGGTAATTCACTATTATGCGTCATCCTCACTATTTGTATTTCCTATATTTTATGTCAATTGATTTAAACTATTATTAGTTGCATGTATATGTTATGTTATGGTTAATAACCATTATACGTCAGTAACCTGTTATCACATGATCTTTATTATGCATGTTTTTTTCATAACGAAGACGATGTACTACGTGCAAGTCTTAATAAACTCTCTGTTCTGTTCTGTTCTTAATGTTAAAACAAAAACTTACCATCGTTTGCCGTACGTTAGGCCAGGCGCCATCTTGGATTCGGTAAACACACAGCTGATTTGTTCCAAATTGGACACCAAAAAAGTGCTTTTTTTAATTTTCTGATTTTTTTTTTTTTTTTTTTATTAATGCGGTGAATTAATCACCCAATATTGAGAAAATAAAGAAAAAATAGTTATATATAGTGGCATTTAAACTTTGCATGCGTATTAATTGCGGGCTACATAATGCACATAATATGCCATGTAAAAATATACAGGGGTTAAAATTAAAAAGCGTATTATCACTATTTAAATCAATAAAAGTAATCAGAAAATAAATTATTTGCCTAATTATTGTTAGTTATTAACGATGGTATGCTTGAAAATGCGAAATTACAAATTGAGGCTGATTTATGAGGACGCTAAATATTAAGGGGACCAAAAAATGTCCACCTAATCCAGCGGTCTCCTTAATGCTGTAAACATAATACAACTGGTCTCCATAAAGAACATGTTCCACATATATGTATATATATATATATATATATATATATATATATATATATATATATATATATATATATATATATATATATATATATATATATATATATAAAACGAACAAACAAACAAACACATATAAATACATAGGTAAATAAATAAATCAATAAATAAAACAGTTTTACCTTGTGCAGCAATATATTTCTTTTGCGAGGAATAACCCTGTAATAAAACGTGTAGTTTTTCATGTGTATAATTGACAAAGCTATCCTCATGTACAAATTACATAATTATAATGCATACACAGATAACAACGTAAACATTACATCTATGAAGCTGGCATTGATGAAATCCGTGTCGATATCGTTTCCAATGACAGAAAGAGTTACCCGATCTGCCAAAAAAAAAATGAAATTATTTTAATTTAAAGATTCTAGCGACTTTTTTTAAATGTTAAGTTTGGCAAGTTCGCATTGAGAATTGTGTGACATTGTAGTTTATACCATGCACAACAGACAGGTTGGTGGCGTTTAAATCCGAAGATCATTTTATTAAATGAGTCTATAAATACTACTCATACACTATGTAGTTGGTTCCCTGTTTGATGGAGTTGGGGTCGGACACAGAAATTACCAAATGTTATCATTAAGCACATTAAGTATTTTCATATGTAATCATTTAGAAATTTAAGACAGGGCACCTTCCTTAACTTTTTGCAAATGTTCGATGTGGTCAGTGGCGACATTCGCAAAATGTTACTAAAACTGTTCATGTTCACAACATGCTTTCATAGGAAGTTTGCACGTGTTTTTTGCACTCATAATTATTTGTTATGGATGAATATTTGTTTACATGTTTTTATTCAAAATTCAGAAAACCACTTATTATATGTTGCATAGGGAGCTACTATTATTTTAAACTATTCAAGCATAACGAAAAAACATAAACAGCGATGCTGACCAGAAGTTATCATACAATTTGACGTCATATTTTTCCAATTATATTAATACATATGTGTATATACTTAGTATAACCTACAAGTAATGGGAGGTTATCGAGGGCGTTTTCTTTGGTCTTCTTTGGTTGATGTTAAACACTATTGTTGTATTAATTACCATTTTCTATAAAAGGTTATAATGCACTTACATGTGTACATGTTTTTATATCTGTTTTTCGATGTGTTGGCTGGCTTTATGGCTGCGTTTGTGGAATACTTTATTTGTTCACTGGCAACATTCAATGCCTAACAAGAAAGAAGTGCCATTAATGTTACAGCTATGAAGATTTGCAATAACATATCTCAGAGGATTGAACAATTATTATTTTAGAAACAAACAGTAATTATATTTTGATACTTTAGTGAAACCATCCATTGTAGTAAATTAAAATAATGCGTTTTGCTTACACTATATTCAGTGAATACATCTGTTTTATTGTCCTTGTCTCCAACAACAGTCTCTCGTAGGTTCTGAACGCTGATGGCTCTACTCTTGAACTGCTTCTTGGTCTTATAGAGATTGTCATATATTGGGTCGTACTCAATAGAAAAGGACTCTCGTCTGTGTGGTGAAGATTTATCTTTAGGAGCTGTTACAATGTGTGAACATGGTATGTCATCAATTACAGTTTCATGCTTTTGTGAACATTGAACTTGATCTGCTGATTTCCCTGCATCCTTTCGTAAAATGTGTATATCGTCCTTAGCAGGTGTTGATTTCCCTTCATTGTTTTGTAAACTCTGTGTATAGTATTTTAAAGGTACTTCTTTCACTGCATGCTTTTTTGAACTTAATACATCGTTTTTGCTCATGCAAGGTGCTAATTTTGTGCATGCTCGCATAAACTTAGAAGATCATTACCGGGACGAGATGGTATTAATTTATCTTTGGTTGTTTTCTTCTCCTGATGAGGTGTTACCATACCTTGAAATATTTAGAAATATACATATTTTAAAGTTGACAAAATATAACTTATTTGTGAATAGCATAGCAATTTTACAAAATTACTTCATCATGTATTACGCGATTACTCGAAAATTGATTGCGATATGTTTTGCTTGCCAGTTTAATAACTCTTTGCAATGGATAAAGTAATCAGCAATAGGTTATTGGTTAATAATTACCTACCTATATTTTCGTATGTGCCGTTTGCATGATGTATTGACCTTCAACATAATTATATTTAATACATAAAAGTAAACTGATAGATAAACTACACTATCAATTTATAAATAACACACTTATAGAAAATACACACATACTACTTATACAACATACTTATTACATCTTCTCCAATCAAATAAACACTTATTAAAAACATATATTTGTTACTAAACTCAAAAGCAACTTTAATGTTTTTCTTCATACAATTCGATAATATGGTTTAAGCCAAATTCTAAATGGCTTAAGTCATACCTTCTCGTTAGTATTTGCTTCGCATCAGATTGTTGCAATGCTAAAAACACCAAATAAAAAGTACAAGTAAATGCAAAATACATTAGACAAACCAAATAACACAAAAGAGGGACTGTCGTAGTAAATACTGAATTGCGTACTTTGTGTTAATGAAAGTGTTATTTTACGTGTTTTGTTTATTCTATGCTTTCTGGTGATTTATAGGGAAATATCAATGAAATAAAATTGGTAATTCACTGTGTGAAACTATGCAAATTTTAACTCCGGTCATTGTCAGTGTTTCACAATGGTTCCCGATTACATATAGTAAATAAAACGGCTTGTCAACGATTCCGGGCTCAAAATGTTGGCGTCATGACGTTATAATGTCCGCGTTTTTTTTTCTAATTAAACGCATTTAAATAGCACATACAAAGTAACAAAACGGCCTGAAAAGCATACAATAAAAATAAAATGTGTAGGTTTCGGTAGAATATCGATTTGTAATTCACTCCTGATCATAGAATATATATATTTTCACGAGTGGCGCAGTGAATTAAAATTAATATTCGACCAAAACCAACACATGTTATCTATATATAATAGTAATACGTATTCCTAAATAATAATAGGTGGAATATGTTCGCTTATGATAGCATGTTATAGAAGTTTAATAACATACATTTACCTCGTGTTCTGTATCTCCATATCACAACTATAACGGCTACCAGTATACACACACCAGCAGCAGCACCTATTGTACCACCAATCACAGGTGCAGCTGAGCTCTTGTCAACTATTTTTACACAAATATCGTTAAAATATGGAATAAAGTACAGATCACTGCACATCTAAAGTATTCATTTGCCGATCTTTTACATATATACTACAGTTTACATTAATAGTTTCAACAGTTGAAAGTACCTGCAGCAACAAGTGTAGTTTCCGTTATTTCTTCAGTCCAGTCTGATTTGCCTAGTGTGTTTTCTGCCAGCATTTTAATTTGATATGTCGTTCCAGGTTTTAATCCCTCAATTGTCCAGTTATAGCTTTAACAGAACCTGCTACGTAGATATCTCTCCAGCTTTCAATATCAGCTTCTTTATATCGAATAGTGAAGTTCTGTTCATGGCCGCCATTAAAGCCAGGCACCCATGTTATAACAATGTCCGTTGTGCCTACTCGGTCAATTAGCAATGCCTTTGGAACATATGGCTTGGCTATAACATATGTACTTGTATATAACAAAATAATAAACATATGTATATACAAACAAGATCATAATTGTGAATCCACTATCTTAATCAATGTTTAACTCATGTAAGGTGTTACTATGTGTTGTGTTCCAACATAATTACCAAAAAGCAAACAAACATATTCAGCGTTCTAATAGATACCTACATTGTGCGTGTAACGTAAACACTTCCGCCGTTGAACCCAGTGTGTTTGTAACGTTCACCATATATTGTGTATAATCTTCAACTTGCACACGGAGAATCACAAGTCGTGTCTGCAGTTTATCATCACATATATTGGTCAAAAAGTTGTTGGAGTCAATGGACACAATCTTCCATTCATCATATACACGCCTGTAACAAGTGAAGTCGGAAGACTTGGGTTCAAGACAGGCCTTTATCGTGAAAGTAAACTCAGCCGAGTCGTTAGGAGCTCTGTACAATTCGGTCATTGGAGGAGAAAATGGCGACGCTCTAGGTAAACCTATGCAAGAACACATTGTATAGTTATGCACTTTTGAAGATTGATAGTCAATGTATTTACTCGTAACGAAGGATGGTATGATATACTTCATTACTTACAGTTAATGAATAGAGCCAGTAATTGTTTGTTTTCTCCTTTGTTATAACGGTTTTTAGCCAGGCATTTATATATTCCCGCATCATATTCACATCTTGCTTGGTGTATGTGATATTTGGCTGACTGTGCTTCTGTCTCAACTAGGTTTATTTCACTTCCACTAGTTGCATTGATGACACTAACATTAGGTTGAGGGTCACCATCGGCATCACATACCAGCTCTATTGTGTCACCCTGGTCAACGACGATGTTGTTGCTAGTTTCATTGGCTTTGAATGTCCGTATATATGCCCCATCTGTAAGAATACATTCTTGTGAAATGTATTTGTGCAATAATACATATTTATCAATGCCAACGGTTGAAACATAAACTTGTTATATGTAGTAGAAATTCTAAATCATACAGAACGATAACGGTAAAATATTAACGTTTTGGTAACGTTTTATCGTAAATTTATCTGTATACGATAGCTGGTTATGCCACTGGATTTTATCAGCGTCTACATTGTTGAATATTTTGTTAGTTTCAAGCGTTTTCGAACATTATAAAATGCCTTTCGTAAATAAGAAAGAGTTTTCAGTCGAATAAAATTCAATAAGGTTCATTTGAACTAATGCCAATTTAAGAGGTATTGAATTATATTCTATAGACTGCGGCTTTAATGTTGTAATTATGGCTTAGATTATACGCGTATTTTTCAAAAACATAAAATGTGCTACATCTACTCATAAGCAATACTAATGAATACCTAATGAATAACTATTGCATGTTATCACTATGCAAGTGATGCATGTACACACGTTGCCTAATGTTTTACTCACCATTTCTACAAAGACGAAATTGACACTCATATGCGTGTCTAAGACATTATACAAACACAATGCCATTTCATGGTCATTTTCAAAATGATGATGATCGTTTGTTCATTTGCATAACAGTTACAACGAACATTCATAATTATTGAACTTACATTCAACATTTATGTAAAATGTCGACTGACTTAATCCGTACACTACTTCGTTTCCAATAGGCTGCATTCTGTTTGATGCATTACATTGGTATACACCTTCATCGGTCAATCCAATGTTGTTGATTGTTAGTGTTTGTCCTGTACCTACCACTGTACTCGTGTCTTTCCTTATCCATGTAAAGGTTAAGTCTGGTGGATTACCAACATCAGTTAAGGTGCATGTAACTGTGAGAGACGTGTTGAGTAGAACAGTTTGGTTCTGTAAACGTTGAACAACTGGTGCGTCTGCAGAATGAATTAAAACGTATAATGCATTACTTTTACAATGTATCCAATGATTAAATGTGTATATGAATATGAACATCAATTGGCAGAGAGTATTTATATATTGGTTAAATATTATACAAGCAATGGCTAAACATTACACAATCGATACGATATAGGAAACATTGTTCTTAAATGAAAAATAAACATCATGTACAATGAGGGAACAATCTTAGCAAACACTACTTACATAGCACAGCAAGTGTAAAGATCATGTGCGCTGTTTCGCTTACGCTCTGTCCCACACTATCAACCATGGTGTTAACTGCTCTGCATGTTACATTTGTGTTCATGTCAGTGCTCACATCGTTAATGAAAAGGACATTTCCTTCTTGAGCTCCAGGACCATACCAATAAATACTAGGAGCTGGATTACTGCTGGCAAAACACGATATTGTGAAGGACCAGCCTTTGATGACTTTAAGAACTTGGTCTATCTGTTTGGTGTTGTTGTATTTGACTATTATGTTGTCAGGTCCATCTAAAAAGTTAATTACCTCTTACCTTATAAATAAATAAGTATAGCCTGCTTCATTTTATTTAATTCAAGTTATTGTTGGATGAACTATATAGTCGATTCTAATACTTACATAGTAAATTTAGATATACTGTTGAAGAGTTTCTACCAGTTACGTTTCCTTTAAATGTGGTGTCCATGGCATTCTTCGCCGTGCATGTGTAGTTCGTGTTCGTTGTGCGCGTGACATTAGCAATGATTCGAATACCCAATTCGTGTCCAAGACCCCAGGAATATAAGGAAGTCGGCATACTGTCCACTGAACACACCAACTTAACGGTACTTCCTACTATAACTCTTATGGTTTCGTTTGTTGTTGCAATCCAACTTTTATCTGAGTGTGGTAGAATGTTATAGGTGATCGTAGGAACAACAGGTCCATCTACAAAGATATAAAGTGTCATCAATTTGTTACAATAACCACAATCGTTCTTAACACTTTATACGTTTGACATAAAATAATACGAAGTATCAGTCAGTGTAATGCTGAAAGACATTTAATTCCGATATACACATAAATTAAATTTAAGTTTATTGTTTTCATGCAAACATTCCTACACCTTTAGTGTTACTGTAATATTCAAATTGTGAAGGCGTCAATATGCTTCATAAATATTGAGTGACAAAATATCTGGCATCTGCTGTTTGATTGCCTGTTAACACTCAAACAATCAATCTGTATAGTACTGATACAAATCACCGAAACCATTACTCGTCTTGTGTTCCTGTGTAAATATGTTGACAAATTAAATTTGATAGACGACACTATGAAACGTTTCAAAAGCTACATTATACTGGGTAATGTTATTGTATTAGTGAAACGAAACAAGTACAAACGCAAACATGTAAATGTTTTTGTATTTCGAAAGAATAATTGTGTAAGTTAAACTATGACACATAATCTGATGCTTGATTATATACTGGCGAATGTTAGAAATACACTCTTGTATAAAATGTTTTCAATTCCAAAGTAGTAATACAACATTCATCTTTGCAATTTTCAACGTGGCTTGAGACCGTTAATACGCGTGAATATTGTAAATGAAAATCATAGACACATCGACTTATACGAATGATTAACATTTACTCAGAATGTACAATTATATTTATTCTTACATAATACTGTAACGACACATTTATTGTTATAACTTCGGTTGGTGTCGTTCCGTCTTCTTAAATCATGGTGTGTGATTAACATATATATACTTACATAATACAGTAGCGGACAAGTTTCTTGTTACAGTTTCCGTTGTCGTCGTTCTGTTTTCTTCATTCATGGTGTTCGAAGCAATGCATGTCCATGCCGTGTCATGCTGTATACTGTGGACGGTCAGTAAAGAGGAATTGACCCGCTGCATAGCAACTCCCGTATCATGTACGGTATATTTTTAGAACCGTGGCACACTACAATGAACGATAACATAACATTTCCTCGTATAGTGTATAACCAGTACGTATATAGCGACTTCATATGAACGTTTGAAAACTATCTGACCGGGTTAAAAACAACGTTAAACACTGCACCCTTATCACGCCTTTTCGCGTAATTGCCATCAGTAGCAGGAACATTTGATCGGTAATAATTTTATTTTGGCGATTATTGCAGGTTATGACAATTTATAACACCCCCAATTCAACACACGTTTAAAATTTGTGTACGATATTCAAGAAACTGTATACTTTAAGAAATAGACCTTCCAGACTCTCCAATTCATTATAGTAGTAATGTAAATAGCACACTACTATGTAGAGAACATTTGATTAAAACACTTACTTGTGCAATAAATATCTTACCTGCAACAATTAGCAACGTATGCATAAGGAAACCTAGAACAGTTAGTTTGACCATTTTATCCATGTATCACACAAACGCGCCTGTTGAAAGCTTATAAAGTGAAAGCTTAACTTGATCAAGTTCTTCTTTCGATTTAAAAATGCATGCATATATATGCCCGTTGTCTGATAATGACATTTAATTTTACTTCCGCGTTACACAGTTACATGTCAACAGTATTATTAAGGGTGCACAGTGTGTTCTATTCGATTAGGCCTGTTCACTTAAACAAGTATGTTTCTTCTATCAACATTATTTAAAAGAAGCATTTTGAAGTAGATCGTAAAGCATTATTTAATAGTGTAGTACATAATACGAATATACATCGTTGTTTAAGATGTCTGACTTAATTGCGATCGCATTACTTCAATTTGATAATTCACTTGCAATCTATAGCCGTAAAATGGACTAAAATACAATGATTAAATGTCTGTATTTCATGTAAGTTGTGTCGCCTACTTGCGAATATTCGTAACTCTGTGATATAATTCATTTTGGAATAATAACAATAGTTTTATTGATTAAACAAAGTGTTTGGTAGCAGCGCGTGATTTGTGAGTTTTGTTAGGTTTTACACATACTCGTACACAATGAGTGGCAGAGACGCCACTGACCAAAACAAGAACATGTATTGCATTTAAAGGTAAAGAAATCGAGGTACAACTCGTTGTACACCGCATTTTGCATTATGAAAAATTTGCAGTATGCTCCAAGCCTGATCATGACCATAAATCTGACCAAGTCAATGGTAAATCTAACCTGATCATGACCATAACAAACACACACACACACACACACACACGCACGCACGCACGCACGCACGCACACATACTTGCATACGGTGCAGAGTGAGGACACAAGTCGTAGGACCTCCAAATGGGTACACCACATTCCCGTGAAGTAATTTCGACGAAAATTGGTGAGAGCGCGTCTTTTGATACAAACAATATGAATTGATACTTATTTTTTATTTTTTTTGTTTATTAAAGAGTTGGACATTTGATATGACATTGAGGACTTTGGACACACCGACTCGCACTGAGGACCCAAGCAGACTGAGGACTAAGGACAGTGGGGACGCCACACACACGCACATTGAGGACTCCACCCACTTGAACACACCGACTCACACTGAGGACTAAGGACAGTGGGGACGCCACACACACGCACATTGAGGACCCCCACCCAATGACAGTTTAGAACAATACGCACCTTTAATTAAGAATATATTACATTTTATGATATTCATTTTAAAATATAGAATCTGAAATTTTTAGATTACGTATAATGTATTAGAATGCTCCATTTATGTACATGCTTAAAAAGCTATGATGGTAACCATGTGCGACATATTCTACCTGCACGTTTTTAAACAGAAGCGTATTGAAACTGAAAAAAACGAAGATTATAAAAATAAAATGTATAATTGATAAGGTTTGATCACCTTATTTTGTTTTCGTCCCGAATATACATTGTTGTTGGGTAATTTTATTTTATTCAAAGCACTCGGGACAATCCATGCACACCCAGCGTCTTCGTCCTCTCTTTGCCGTAGTTAACCGTAGCTTTCAAACGTTATGTTGATGCGGTGTCGAGCGTTGCGGCTGATTTCTGAGAGTTAGGCCAGAGTTTTTAATAAGTTGTTTAACGGAAGCGCCGAATCAAATTTGCCGAAAAGTGAAATAAAAATAAAAAGGGATTTTATATTTTATTTTTATGTTCTGCGCCGCTCTTTACAAAAGTACCGACCTGAAAAAAAGTACATAATACCTTAAGTTAACTTCCCGTTAAAACGTTGAATGTTGTGGTCAATGATGCGGTCTATTTAAGGCAGGTGTGGTGCATGCTATGGTCGATTTCAGGCAGGTGGGCCGAACATTGAGGCCGATTTCAAACAAGTGAGATAGAGCTTTACGGCAGATTTCAGACAGGTGGGATCGAACGTTGCGGAAGATTTCAGGCAGCTGGAATCCAGTGTTGTTGTCGATTTCATTCAGGTGGGATCGAGCGTTGCAACTGATTTCAGACATGTAAGATCGAGCGTTTCGGCAGTTTTCAGGCAGGTGGGATCGAGCGTTGCGGCCTATTTCATGGAAGTGGGATAAGCGTTGTGGCCGATTTCAGATAAGTGGAATCGAACTTTGCGGCCCATTTCAAAAAGGTGGGATCGAGCGTTGCTGTCGATTTCAGGCAGGTGGAATCGAGCGGCGCGGCATATTTCAGACAGGTGGTATCGAGCGCTCTTTTGCGGCCGATATCAGGCAGGTGGGCTCGAGATGGCGATAGCAAATTGTTGGACTACCATGCGATTCACTGATTATATCATTCTTTGTGGAATTTATATTGCGACAGAGACCAATGTGTTTTTTAATACATATTTATAGGTTTGTTTTAATATATAGATTAAAAAAAACAAAAAACAAAAAACAATTAAGCGAATTAATATCTTTTACAAGACGCGGAACGTGGCATGGCTAATAATAGACGCTTGAAACGCATACGTAAATAACGGTATTTGATCTTTGGTCTGCTAAGAATAGAATGGAACAGAACAGCTTATTATATTTTCAAGTGCGTGCACACCGTCTTCATCACATAATATAATACAACAAACATAACATAGCGTAGTGCTGGAGAAATATACATACTTTCCAATCGTATACATGCTCGAAAAAAAAGTAATTAAAGGATGAACATCGTTTTAATAATTAACGCAATTTGGTACATTTTTAACTTTTAAAGCTGATAAGGCTCCGAAGATTAAAGGCATCTGTTTTATTAGTTGAGGTCAAGAGCGGTGTAAATGTAAAGACAGAAGGCTCTACATAGAAAACTATTAAATATATAAATATACTCCGGATAATAGTATAGCAATTGCAAATAATGACATTATGATATACGTCAACAGTTTAGTTACAAAGTCTACATTATCCGTTTCTTGGAATTCAGTTATATCCGAGTTGAAGTCCCTTTATCAAATATGAGTCTACACATAAAAAAATGAACAATGAGATTTGGTTAAACTTAGAAATAAAGGTTCGTCATTATGTGATGATTTTCCATTTACAGACACAACGTTGAGCTATTTTCTATTTTCTCTAAAAAAGCGTCTATAATTCGCAAATCCACGAACAGTTAGCAGCTTTCTAATGTCTGATGCCCGATTAAACTGTCCGACAGCAAAAGAAAGCGAAGTACGGAAGTAAGGTTTGAAAAAAAAATAGCTTTAGCTTACTCATTAATATACTTTTCGTCGTTAGTACTTTGTGTAACTGCACATGCGAGTAAATGTCTATAACATGATTATGTCGGATCGGAATCGGTTTGTGTATAAAACTTACGTAACATTCGTGTCTTGTACACTTAGTCGCACCATTTAAATCTCTGTTGCTCCATTAGCATTGATTTTTAAAACATTTGAATGAATTTTGTGCTATAAGCAGACTGTTAACTTCTAGATCGAGTAGAAGTCCGGAATAAATAAATTCATACATAATAGTATAAACATTAAAATCATATTATATTTATGTTATTAATTAGAAATCTTGTTAATTTATATTCATGATATTTGCCTTGTTATTGGGCTGAAGACTGCTGCATTAGTCTGAAGTCGTAGGATGTCTAAAGTCCAACAACAAGTCAAATATGAATTCAACATATTAATGAGAATTTTATTATTTGACTTTATAATAGTATTCATCATATTTCAGTTTAAACAGCATCAAAAACAATTATTTCGATTTATATTAACTTTTGTTCGTCAGCTTTCAGTTTCAAAATTCCATGCAAGCTCTAGCCTATGGTCAATACATTTTCTGAAAGTGGAAAACGACAACAATATGTCAAATAAAATAAATAACAATGAAACGTATCAATCCCTGAGTCAAACTTTCACTTTCAGTTTAAAACCCGCGCTCCTTAGTTTTTAGCTGAATCCTTTCTTTTCATTGTGAAGATGGTCTCGATGAGTTGACAGAGCAAACGCTCCGCTAACTCGTCGATTATATTTCCTTTCTTGTGTGCATCTAATCCAAATATTTAAGAATAATTTAATTAATAAATATATAAATATTTTTTTAGAATAGATCTAATTTTATGAAATTCATAAACATAAGGGCCTTCTATTGATAGAGGTATGACCACAGGAATTGGGCGCGGGGCCAAGTCACTATCCCCCTATCCCCCCACCACTACTACACCCCCCCCCTTGTGAAAAAAAATGTAATAAATTGTGAGTTGTGAGATTTACTGGCAAGTTTCACTTTGTATTAGGCAAGCCCACTAACGAGATTCTCGTCTAATATTACTTACCAAGCCTCAAAACAAAAGCATGCCGTTGTTTAAAAATCTTATGGAGTTTGCATGGGCAACACGAGGCTATAGTTCGGGAACCCTGCGACCGCCGCTGGTCTGCCGCACGTCTGGAGAAACTTATGAAATAATGCGATTGATGTCCATCTAACGTATATTGATTTACTTGTGTTGAAACAACAAAACACCAATTACACATATAATGACATAATCGACGCAAGTGTTTCGCAAACTGTGTCATTTAAAGTCTTTTGCACCGATACTTTTTGTGCGCAGCATGACAATATGACACGTGACATACGAAACACCGTGCGTGCTTCCGCCATGTTACTACGACGCTACAAACGTTGGACGTCAGAATGTTGACGCACGATGAGGGGCTGACGCACTGCCGCCCAATAAACTACCGTAGTTGCCTGCTTTCCGACCGACGAGTCAAACCTCTCTGTCCGCATCGTGTGTTTCCGTATCCGATAAATAGTGTGCTTTTCCATTCCTACATCTGCCTCATACGTTAAAACCGTATGGGTAAACAAAACGAGCAGCGTGCATTTTTTCCTCTCTCAGACGCACACGATGAAATACCCAATTATATATGAACTATTTTGATTAAAAGATACTTATATGGGTATGACCAACACAATTATTGTGTGTTTTAAAAGAAAGAAGGTGAATGACATTACAGTACAGTGTTCCCATTTTTAATATTCTACTTCTTGAAACAGCATTTAAAACTGATAAAAAAAAAAAAATGAAACTATAAAATTACAAGTGCTAATAACGCTGGAATACCTAAAAACGTGTCACCGAGGATAAAGGCATGGAATAGTGCATGCGTTTACTGAAGCGTAGACGAAACAGGTAGAAGGCTTATGCAATGTACTGACACAAAGATGGCAGTTTATGACTAATAAAAATGCACGAATGCCGTAATGACACGAAATGCATTCGGCTTTAAGTAAGCAAGCTCATCATGCGATATGGATATATGTTTGTTTTGTCAAAGATTTAAATCAGAAATAAAAGACTTTTTGGTTACAAATTATTATATATTATTATATAATATATAAGCTTCGGGGTCAGCAAGTGCCCGCAATGGAATGTCGGATATATGCCATCTCGTCAAATTTTAGTCAGACGGACATATCCCCTCCAGTGCGTATGCCCACCCGGACATATGCCGCTAATTTAACAACGCGGACTTTGTCCGTCCAAAATGGAATGTTGGACATATCCCCGCACGAAAATATGTCCTCCCTCTGTGCCCCCGTTAAATCCTGGCATACCTCAGCTAGAAACAACGTTTTTGCATTTCATAATGCATACTTAATGCATTAAGAGAGTCATTAATAACATATGCTTTAACATGCAATTTATTTTAATTTCTCTGGTAATGGTATTATGTTTTAGTCTGAAATATGTGTATATAATATAAATTTAATAACAAACAGCATTAGCTCATCGAGTTAAGAAATATTACTAAATTGTTTTGCTGAATGAAATAATATGTAATTAGTTCAGTTGATTATTATATAATTATCTAAATTAGAAATGCATATTAGATACTTTTTATATTTTATATCGTCATGAAATAAAGATTCTTGTATCTTCGAACTTGTATGTTTCGTACACATGGTTCAATGCTCAAGCGTTCCATTGGTTCACATGTACCAGAAATATTGGTTATTGTAATACTGGTTCTTGTACAGACAATGCCCGATAAGCAGGCGATTACTGTATTACTAGGTCGGCGCTTTTCCGGACGCATGCCGTCTACATGGTATTGGTGTCGATCGCTGTTGAAATAGTGAATGTTTTTAAACTTGAATTATTAATTACCAATCCAAGACAATGCCTTTCGTCTACGGTGCTCGGTCGATGTGATTCCGATCGTTTTGTCTTCTGAATTCAACGTTAAAAGATGCGATTTATATGAATCGCAATTGTACGGAAATACGTGTGAAAAGTAAACGACCATACTAATTGCCGACTGGTCAATTTTATCACACTTATTTGACGGGCAGCAACCCTCCGTTGTTTCTTATAATACAGCTGTGAACGTGGATGTTACGACAGTGCTGCAAACATTTTTAAAGGGCCAAATGCATTAGGTGAATTCATTATTTATAGACATTAAAACGTGTAATTTCCTTGAAACAAATGCCCCAAAGATTATTATATTCATTTTCACCGCAACACTATTTATTTGAGCAAGAAACAACGTCTTTGAATTTTGTGATGCATTTTTAATGCATTCGATTAAGCCATTCCGGTGCGCACATGAACTTCAATAAGCGACCTATATAGCAGTCAATTGTTATTGCTTCCGGCAACGTCATAGGTTGACAGTCATACAGACTCACGCGTGTGCACGTGGAGGTTACACGTTCAATGAATAGTAACTTTAAGCGTTGTATAGGTTGCTGTGGTAACAAATAAACAACGTGATATGTATGTGTAAGCGAATTTCGAATGCCCTTACCTGTTTTCCATTACAAATGTAATTAATGGATTTCCCTGCAATTGTGTCTACTATGATGTGTACTCGGATCTATCTGTGAACATGTGGTAATTGTGTAAGAACAAACCCAAGAATAATGCTTACAGCAGTTTCATTTCTTGCCTAATTTTTCTTGGCTGTAACAAAAAAGTAAACATGCGCGACGATTTATGAATTCGGGTTGTGACCTTCGCTGTGACTGTCAACTCCAGCCCCACCCCACATCCGCCATCCAGGTCTCGTAAAATCTTTGTTTATAGACCTTTCTTTCATTCGTGCAAACCACTTTATAAACCTTTCGTACACATTTGTTAGCAGAAAAAAATAATCTAAACTATCTACGTAGTATGCATTAGTACAAAAGAACAAATGCCAATATGTCGGGCGGTCTTCTTATTGTCGGACGGCGGCGGGTTACCAACTTTCCAATCACCAGATCCAGTGATCAATACACTTAAGTTGCAGTCATTTACAATCATTTGCTGCGACCGTCCTATGCAAATATCTTGCGCTCACCTAAACTGTTCGGAGAACGTTTTAGCTGGTCTGTGTTCAGACGGCGATCAATAACCGTCTGGTCGCATACAATATGCAAGATGTCGACAATAAATTTGTGAATTGTTTGTCGGCTAATAGTTGAAGACCGACTTACCTAGTTTTCAAAACATCTTTAATGAAGGGGGAAGGGGGACCGCTAATATTTTTATTGTCTATAGTTTACATGTGTCAAAATGATTTAGTTTTTCCCCTAATGCTGTCTCAACACATTTTTGTTTTTCCAATGACTTTATTTATTCAATTGATAACGTTCATTGACAATTCTTCAAATGTGTTGTACTATAATCCCTTAAATACGATTCGCATTTTAACATGCTATTACCAAACACTGACGCGTTGAAGAAGGCGAATAAGCAGGAACTATGTGAGAACATGTGAGAAGTGTGCGAATAAGGGAAGGACGTTGTGTGAACAAGTTAGGATAGTGTGTGAACAAGTGAGGAAAGTATGTGATTAAGGCACAGAGTGAAAACCCGAAGGGAAAGTGTGAACAAGGGGAACAGAGTGCGCAATGTAAGACAGTCGATTATTCATGTTCGTTGCTGTTCAATAGTTCCGGTTAGGTACATAACTTGAGAAAGACATTGAAAATGTTATTTCTTCTTTGTGTGCTTTGGTTTTAGTCAGAAGACTATTGTGAACGTTGGTTGATAATAGTTTGATAAAATTTAAACCAGTCGTCGATAATAATACCGCGTATGAATCAGCCACACTATTTATTTCATTTAGTGTTATAAAATATATATAATGATGTATAATTAATGCGACATAATCATAATACATAATTTTTGTCATCACATTTGAAGAACTTTAAGGTGTACACTGACAGCGACGCTATAAATTGTACATGTCAATCAGCTGATCATAAAATAAAATTAAAAGCAAAACAATTGTATTTAATTCAGATTTAATTGTCTATAGTCCATGCATATATACATACACTGCATGAAACGAAAGAAACAATACATTCTCTTCATCATACAATTTTAGCATGAAAACCAATACTAAATTTTCTGTAGTTTTATTCGATTTTACAAACATTTGCTTTTGGACTTATATGGAACTATTTTTGAATTCAAACACAGATCTCTTTCGCCAGCATAATTTCTGAAACAAGAATTAACATATGATACATGCATATTTAGTTCTATTTGAGTAAAAGTTACCTTGACCCAACTGGCCAAAATTACAAGCTAGGTTAACATGTAAGCTAACTACACACACAATTTAAGTGCAGTTTCAATATTCAACAACACATTATTGTGTGGAAACTTTTTTACTAATGTTAGTAAGGAACATTGACGATGACACATTGACGATGACACAACCGGCCTCAAATGCAATCTCAAGTTGAGTAATAAATACACAAATAATTCCAACACAATGCCTCTATCCTACCTCAAGATATTGAGTGGGAACAGTTTTTCTGTTTTCATTTAGTGACCTGGACCTTCAACTGACTTGCCCCAAATTTCCCAAGCTAAGTCGCCATGAAGTCTTGCAGTTTCATCAAGATTTGTCCATACAAACCTAAGTTAATGACCGGATCCCCCCCCCCACCTACCAACCATCACTAATCTAAGAGCCAGGATTTGCAATTTTCTTTAAAACCAGGTAAAATATCGTTTTGTGTTTCTCAAAACTTTTATAACTATCAAGTTGATTATTTCACAACGGGGCCAAATTCTACATGTGTAGATAAACATTGCTTGTTTAATTTCATAAGGGCAATCCTGCCATATTTTACCCGTATGTTAACTTCTGTTATTCACCGGAAACCACTTGTTTGACAACGCCTGCCCGCCCGCCATACCTCAATCTAATAACCAGGATTCGTTGAAAACCTGGTTAAAAATACTGTCATTTATACATGGTACACACAATTATTTACAAAATACCATCATTTATAAATGCACAATATTACTAATACTACGGCCTTATCAGCATACAAACCAGCAATTTTATTAGTGACTGAAACTTTAGATCTGGTTTATGCATCATGTGACATGCTGTTAATATATTTTACAATTGCTGAATGACAGTTCATAGCCATGTTACAAGAGGAACTGTAAAATGACAAATCAGAAAAGAATTGTACCTAAACAAACACACAAATGAACAAGTTTTTACAACATAAATTATGTCACAACATTGTTTTGACAACATGGCAACCAATGCAAAAAATCCTTACCAGCCAAAACTACTATAGTTATAACAAAATAAATGAATAGCACTATTTCATGATATGACAAAAACAATGCTTTGACAGTATTGCAAGAAATGCAGCATCCCGTTAAAGTTGGAATATCAATAACCAAACTATAATATAGTGGCAACAAAATAAGGAACTGGGAATGTGCAATTTTAAAATAAACTGTTCTTATGTACTCTGTCTACCAATTCTAAACTTTGTCAAAACATTTTGATGGATAGCACACACCAACATCAGTTTTTCTGCGCATGCGCTTAACACGGTTTACGTAGAAATTAATTTACTGGGGGCTTATTTTATTTCTTAAATGCATTATTATATCCGTTTGCATCAGTGTAGTTACTAGACATATGAACATCTTCAAACGAAGGATGCTACTTTACAACAGTGATGTAATTACAAAATTGCATGTCAGATTTTATTGATATTCCAACTTTAATACAAGTGAAAACATAATATTACATAACAGTCTTTATTCGGCATTAATAGCCCATTGCATACTTATAGCCTGAATAGATGTACAACATTGGCGTGTGTAAGTATAGAAACATGGTGCAATCTGAGAAGGGTTAACAAATGACAGTGCAAACAACAATTGCATGAAAACAGTGAAAAAAAATATACAATTCTATTTAAAGAGCCTGTTTATACAAACTCCAAATGTTCTTTTTTCCTTTTCTGTGATTCATTACGATGTCTAATAATTATCTGAGATTGTAATTGAAATTTTTTCAGACTTGCCAAATACAACATCTTTCAAAATGTGTGAAGTACTAATATTTTCATAATAACTTGCATGTATTAATACTTCTAACAGTTTTGTTTTTAAAAAGTCAAATTTTCATCACAAAATTAATAGTAAATGTATTATACTTGTTTTTTTTTTATAACAATGACTACCACTGTTCAATTTTCATTCCAGACCAAATTTTTATGCAGAAACATTTATAGATCTTGTGACAGTAGTGACTAATACAACCCGATGCCGCATGTCGAAATACGTAGAAAGTTGTAATAATTAGGTTATACAAATTCTAACTAATTGTACGAAGAGCTTCACCTGTTGGATGCTGACTAAACTCTAAATTAACACAAGAGGGCCATAGACCCTAGGTTGCTCACCTGAGACTTCGGGGAACTGAACTGTTCTGAGCAACTTTTGTGATGTTTCAGAAACCAATTTCGATCTTGGCTGAGATATCATTAGAACAAATGTTCTGAGCAAGTTTCATGAAGATTGGACAAAAATGCGAATTCGAGAGTGTTCACAATGTTTCACTTTAGCCATATAAGGAAACTTGCACCCCCTGGTGGACATGTTTTCAACTGACCGCAACCATTTTCATACTCGGAATAGATATTATTAAAACAAGTTACCCCCAGGGTGGGGCCAGTTTGACCCCAGAGGAATGATTTGAACAAACTTGGTAGAGGACCACCATACGATGTTACATGCCAAATTTCAAATGTATGGGTTGTGCGTTTCAGAGATTTTTCAAGTTTTAGTATATACATATAAGGGAAACAAGTAACCCCCAGGGCGGGGCCAGTTTTGACCCCAGTGGCATGATTTGAACAAACTTGAAAGAGACCCACAATATGCTGTTACATGCCAAATACCAATCCTCTGGGCCTTGCGGTTTCAGAGAAGATTTTTGAAGTTTTCACTATACACGTATAACAGAAATAAGATAGCCCCAGGGTGGGGCAAATTTTAACTCCAGGGGTATGATTTGAACAAACTTGGTAGAGGACCACCATATGATGTTACATGCCAAATATTACACCTCTAGGCTTTGTCCTTTTAGAGAAGATTTGTGAAGTTTTGACTATATACATATATGTGAAATAAGATAGCCCCAGGGCGGGGCAAATTTTATGATTTGAACAAACTTGGTAGAGGACCACCAACCATGTTTGACACCAAGTATTAAAAACTGACCCTTGTGGTTTCAGAGATTTTTAAAGTTGTTTACTATATAAGTCTATATAAATCTTGTGACCCCTAGGCGAGGCCAGTTTTGACCCCAGAGGCATGATTTGAACAAACTTGGTAGAGAACCACAATACAATGTTACATGCCAAAAACCAAACCTCTTGGCCTTGCGGTTTCAGAGATTTTTTTAAAGTTTTCACTATATACATATAAAGAAATCAGGTCACCCCCAGGGCGGGGCCAATTTTGACCCCAGGAGCATTATTTGAAAACACTTTGTAGAGGACCACTATATGATATTACACACCAAATAATAAACCCCTGGCCCTTGCGGTTTCATAGAAGAAGATTTTTAAAGTCATTTACTATAGAAGTCTATATAAATCATGTGACCCCTGGGACATGGCCAGTGACCCCAGGTGCATGATTTGAACAAACTTAGTAGAGGACCACTAGACAATGTTACACACCAAATATTAAACTCCTGACCGTTTTGGTTTCAAAGAAGATTTTTTTAAGTTTTCATTTTTTAAATCTTTTTAAGCTCTGGTGACCTACATATGCAATGGACTATAGCGATTTGAACAACGTGGAAAGAGGGTCACCCAAGGAATATTCCTGTGAAGTTCATTCATTAAAATCTGTCAACGGGTTAAGGAGGAGAAGTCGTTTGAAGAAAAAGCTAACGCACGGACGCACTGATGTACGGCGGATAAAACGGTATCCTAAAAGCTCCCCATGAGCACTATGTGCTCAGGTGAGCTAAAAAATCGGACAGGAGGTATGGACAGACATTCATTTCCTTCTATTCAATGTTGTTCTAAAAAATCCTTTTACCATTGTCCACGTTCTGTTCTTTAAACATTGATTCTTCTTTATTACTTGTTCACATTCAGACTTGGAGGGCAATGTTCCCAAATTTAAACATTTACGTAATTCATTTTTCACACAATTTTTCTCCTCCTCTCTCCACGGGGTTCTTAGCCCTTTCTTTGGGAAGTTTTTGCCTAAAATTAACATCAATAAAATTAACATCAATATATATTTAAATTATACTAACGAAACATCGTTTAAAACATGCATCACCATTCAATCGAACTGAATGGGAAATAAATATATAGACAAGGCGTTCTTAGTATTTTAAATGTACTTTCAGTGGCAACAGCTGACTTTTTCATACCTTTTTAATTACCCAATCAACAGCTGTCAAACAGCACATTTGAATTTTCTTGTGCTTGTAAGATTGCCTTTTTTTTTAAATATCCAGTTATTGAGTGGAAATTTTTTTTTTTTTTAATTACCAGTGATTAACAGTGATGTTGACCCATCACACAATCTCTATCCCTTTGCTATCTAACTTTACTGTATCCTTCAATAATTTCGTTTTTAAGTTATTGAGCTAACCTTGTTTGTTTCAGTACTTGTTACCTTGATCTTTGAACAATAACCTCATACTATGCAATACATATTAAATTGGTTTAGGGTAACTATGTATGAATACTCATTGTCGAGTTAGATAATGGAAATAAAAATTGACTCTTGTCACTCAAGTTTATGAAATTTGAAATTTTCAAGTGTCAAAGGTCATAAAGACACATTTCAAATTGAAGTAACCAAACCTTTAGGTTAATTTTAAAATTAAGACTAAAACTTTTAGGTTTGAATGCAATCACTCGAGTCATTCCTGAGAAACACCCTTTAACCTGATTGGACGCCAATACTTGGTCGAGTGGAATAGAAAAGACAAATTACATAATTAAACAATAATATCAGCTGAACAAATTTATTCTCCCTGGATTTTATGCCATATTCAACAGTATTTCAGTCACATAACAGAGGTCAGTTAACCTACTAACACTTTTCCTAGGAAAGTGCAACTGCAAAGGGCGGCATAAAGGTTAATTCAAATACAATATAACTTTACAGATATGTTTATGAAGAATTTCCAAACAAAACAATGGAAAACTGTAATGAGGACAAATAGAAAATCAAATCAGGATAAATATTCCTTACATAGTTTCTTACGGGGTGGACACCATTCTGCATCGCTATCGCTACCACTATCACCATCCTCATTTTCTTCATTTTGCATGGAGACCCATTCTGTATTGAAAACAAGTATTTATTAAGCAACCATAGGGAAATACAAAATTGGTTAATGGTGGTAGAATTGTATCAAGAGCTGTCGCAGGACAGTGGGTTTGCCAGCATTACACAATACATATGAACTCTATAAGGTAACATAATGACCCCAAAGATATGTGTGGAGTTTCAGTTGAATATGTTGATAGGTCAGTAATCAATTAAATGCTAATTAAATAATGTGTTCATGTACTGTTACCCAAATTGTATCAATCGTTCTATTCTATTGTGAAACTGAATACATTGTGTCAAGTTTCAATAGCTATAGTGGTTACAGACAGAATTTTTTTTAGTAGGGTTTCTGTTTGTTGTCACAATTCTCTAGAAAAATAATAAAGGGGTTTACATACTTTGTTTCCTTGACGTAATGAAATCTTTTGAAGATTCGCCTTTGTCGACAGAGGTATTCGTCAGATCTAAAATTTGTTAATTCAAACATTATTGTGATGTACCAGGCCATACACATACATAAAACTAATGAAGTGCAACAACATATTAACTTTACTAGGAAAAAACCTTCGGTTCAGCTGTATTATTTTTATCAATAAAGGTATGGATTTTAATTACCCTCCAGATGCACACTTATTTCCTCGTCTAAAGATTCATCACCAGAACTGTCTTCTAGTTCTGTAAACAGATAATTGGCATGAATGAGTTGCACAAGGACATACTTATACTAGCTTTCCATAAACATAATAGCCATATATTTTATGCATTAATCCAATCAAATTTATAGCATGTTCATGCACACTCTCGTATTGCTTTGCAGCCAAACAATGTCAGTATGACCTGCATCAAAGGGTTTAAATTGCAAATAAAAAGCAGAAACAAAACACCAAAATAAGCAAACCAATATACTCTGCCATCTTCCATTTAATTTTCATAATTGGCAACAATGTGGTTTAATATTTTAAAAGGATTGTAACTTAAATTCTTGTTGATAACAATGTTTAAACCATTTTGTTAAACCTCTTAACAATATCTTACCATCAAAGGTTAGTAAAGAGTGACTTACCAACATCAAGATCAATATGGTTGAGGTCTTTCCCCTCCAGGTCGGATATTTTTCCTGCATTAAGCAAGTGTAGCACTTTTGTCACTTTTGCTATTTCTATCGTGCTCTGGGGAAGTCTGTAAAATTCACGGTGTACTCGAATGTCATGTCCCATGAACTTGGCTAAAACATCTTGTTCATTTTCTGTTAAGCCCAACAGCTGACACATCGTCCCCAACTGTTTTCTTAGGTTAGTTGACGTTATTCTTTCTGGATACTTCAATCCTGCTTCCAATGATACTTCCCGTAAGGTTTTTGATCCCCTGTAAGGCATATGTGTGTTGGGAGGGGCAAACACATACTTAGACTCAATGGCCAAGTTCTTTCTTAATTTCAACAAAATTTCAATGTGGCTCTTCATTTCCGCAGTAAAAATTACCGCAACCTTGCGTCCACGTTTTCCTCTGGTTTCTACACGAATGTGGGTCTCGCACAATGTTTGTTCGAAATTGGTAAGCGACTTTTTTACTTCAGCGTCCACTTTTGGGTTTAAAGAGGCCCTCAAAAAGTCCTCAACTTTAAGTCGTTGGGCTTCTCCTGCCCTTTTTCTGTTAAACAGGATGACCTGTGCCAACACTGCTTTGCATAGCTTGGTGTACATTTCAGGTTTTTTGGGAGACGTCCTGGCTGCCTCAATTTCAGATTTCAGATATGTAGAAAGGGTGACAACATCTTCCACCAGAGGCAACAGTTTCGGTGTGTTATACTTCACTGAGGCTAATGAGGCTCTTGCTGGAGACACTATGCGCTCCTCCCACTCATCTTCATACAACTCAATAATAGAGTTGGCGCGTTCTCTTAATTCTTCATCCTCCATTATGTTAGCTTGATTTCTAACAATTTTAGCACACTTTTTGATGCCATGTCCTACTTTAATAGCAAATGAAGGTCTTGACCACTGCATGGTCTCGCTATCGAAACCAGCTTCTGATCTTACAGCATTTAAAAGAAGTTTCCATCGTGTTGGAATTAAGCAGTCTTTCAAAGTCAACATTCTCTTACGTGTATCCTTCATAGATATCACTATCCTTGCCAATTCACGCATCCTTTGACCGATGTGCTGGTGCATATGGTCTTGATCTCCTACTTTTTCATATTTTCTTGATCCAAACTCGAGGATAAGTGGATCAGACCTGACAACAACCGAAATGAGGTCATCCCGCATTTTGCTAAGAACTTTTCTGTTTAGTTCCTGAGAACAATCAACAGGCAATAGTAATTTAGAATTTGCAATCGGTGAGTCGCTATGAATGCCTGCTGGCCTTACAACACATGTCTTGTGATGCTTCCACATATCACTTGCAACAATTTCGGATTTACAGAACTCACAAGGAAGATACTTTCGCTCAACATTGTTGATGGATGGCCTGTATTTTGGAATAATAAACCCCTTTCCAGTTTCACGAACTTCTTTGTTGTGGACCCAATTCCCTTTTGCTGCAAGTTCAATCCAAGCTCGCCTTCGTTTCTGGGATCCTTTCGGCAATGCTAATATTTTGGCAACTTCCAATTCATTTGAATGTTTACTCGCAAGATGTCTTGACATTTTTGTATTCAATACCTGACAGTAGACACAACTTTGGAGCTTTTGCTTTCTTTTTCCAGACAGAGATCCTGAAGTCTGGACAAATATTTTTTTACTTGGTGAAAATGCTTCACACCCGACAATGTCCGAGTCATTATCACTGCAATTCACTATGTCATCGGATATTTTGGATAGAGGGCTGATGACCTTTCCACTGATTATGGTGTGGAAGATCCACTCTTTATCAACACATTGAGCTGAAACATACACAACGTAATATCAGTGCGCAGTTTTGTTTTACATCAGCTGTCAACAGACATCTGACTCCAGTAAGAACAAATGCAAAGGACAAAACGAACACTTCTGTTATGTTTCGTGATAGTACAAGAGCTTCCCATGTTTCTAATAGTACAAGAGCTTGCCAGCACAAACTGTTTCAGCAGTATTGCAGTAATTTTTTATAAAGATAAAAGGTGGATTGTAACGATCATTTATAAATTTTTACACAGTACACATTATTATTTTTTTATAGTTACGTTAGCAAGCAGTTGTTCAAAGAATGATTAATACCAGGTAACTGTAAGCAATATAGTTTCAAGTGTTCTTAATCTTTAACGACCAAAGGGATAATTCACTCAATACATATCTTGAGAAAAATGATTTCGGACACATTGCTATTTCCATGTGTATAGAATATTGGACCGTTAATCATGGATATTTTTCTGATAAAGTGATAAAATTCAAATTAAATTTTGACAAAAAAAACTCTTACATTGGAACTATTGAACAGTAAGAAAAATATATACATGATGTATGAAGTTCTCCATCAGCGCAAATGAAGATAGTGTCTACAGACGCTGTCAACACCTCATGACCACCAATTCTAGTTAAAAGACATCGGAGATCGTCTGAAGATAATAAAATAAAGTTGTTCCACTTCAATACCTGTTCATATTTTATCATTCATTTCTCTGAAATAACATAAAACTATATATAACAGGGATGCCCTCAATTTCAATAATCATTCTGTTGTAACGTGTCCCTTCCTAAATATACAGGGTATCTTTTTTAATGTGTCGTCACAGACACTGATGCCCCCACAACGCATATCACATTACACTAACAGCTGATTAGAGAATATTATAAGTTATATAATAATAACAAATTGAACAGGCAAGGACAGTATGTGAGCAAGTGGAGACAGTGTGTGAGCAAGTGGGTTCAGTGTGTGAAAAAGTGAGTTCAGTGTGTGAACAAGTGGAGACAGTATGTGAACAAGTGGAGACAGTGTGTGAGCAAGTGGGTTCAGTGTGTGAAAAAGTGAGTTCAGTGTGTGAACAAGTGGGGACAGTGTTTGAACAAGTGGGTTCAGTGTGCTAACAATTGAGTTCAGTGTGTGAACAAGTGGGGACAGTGTTTGAACAAGTGGGTTCAGTGTGTTAACAGGTGGGGACAGTATGTGAACAAGTGGGGACAGTGTGTGAACAAGTGGGTTCAGTGTTTGAACAAGTTGGTTCAGTCTTTGAACAAGTGGGGACAGTGTGTGAACAAGTGGGGACAGTGTGTGAACAAGTGAATTCAGTGTGTGAACAAGTGGGGACAGTGCTCGAACAAGTGGGTTCAGTGTGTGAACAAGTGAGGACAGTATGTGAACAAGTGGGAACAGTGTGTGAACAAGTGGGGTATAAATGATGAGCTAATTGACATTCTTTAACTGAAATTCCATTAGTTACCTTCTTTAGTTTCAATCCAATCACTTCCAAGGAATTTGAATTCGAAAGGATCATAATTCTCATACGCAGACCACTCGCCATATGTTACTGCACTCTTCACAGCATATCTTTCATCCTGTGCAATAATAAAGAAACAAGAAAACCATAATAACCATTTGACCGGCCTGAATATTGACTGAATAAATTAAAACAGTCCTGTGTTTCTAGTCTGATCACATCTGCATTCTTCCACTGGTTATGGGGCATGAATTAATTAAATGCGGGTTTACAACCAACCATAACCTTGCTTGAAAACTTTTGTTTCATGTTTGCACAAAAAATCGTAAGTTATTTTCCACACAAGCTATAACATGATTATATATGATGGAATACACAGGACAGTACCTCTATAATAGCTCATCAATCACTTAATAATGTGGCGAGTGGGGGGGGGGGGCAGTAAAATTAAGTTTATTTTTATTGTACTCTTACCAGCTCTTGCAAGCAACCTGTTGCAATAGAGTCTGTCACCCACTTTGCACTGACAATAGATTTCTCTCTGCCAACAAGGCACTGGAATAGTTTCAATGTTGAATGTTTAGTGTGTCCATTTCCTGCTGAAAACCAAAAATAAAGGAACTGATCTTGTTGTGCTGCCAAAGATCACAGCAATGGCTAAGTTGACATCATGTGACAGGCAAACTGTCTTAAAGGATTAAATGAAACATTTCCAGGGTAACACTGATTGTATGATTGCAAATGCATAAAAGGTACAAATATAAGCATTTCAGCTTATTTTAATCCTGTCAAATTTTGTTAATGGAATCTATAGATTTGTCACTAGTAACCTTGCAACGCTTATTCAACTTGTGACATTGTATGCGGACAGATCACTGCCCATGTCTTTGCTTAAGGGCAAATAACAAAGTAATATGTAGATCACTGGGTATGAGTTGTTTCTTGCAAACTTCATGGTTATGACGCATAAATGTGGAGTAAGTTCACTCCATAAAGTTATAACATTTAATGTGGACTGACCTATCGACCAACAAACCGACTGACAGAGTGACTCCAGTATACCCCTCTCTCTTCAATTACGAGGTAATAATAATTAATTAAAAAAAAAAAACTGTAAATTTCCTCTTGCACACTTATGCCTACACATGTGGAATGTTTCAGATTTACTGTAGAGATGATATATTTCTGCAGATTATATTTAAGACTTAATGGGTTAACTGGTAGTAAAATTGTTGATGAAAATGTTGCAAGTAATACATGTAATCATGAAAACGACTCACAACGTTCAAATGAATTAATTTTTTCAACTGTTAAATAATTTAATGAACATCACATATTTAAATGTATTCCATTGATAGTGACTTTAAAATTCTGCTTAAACGTTTCCGATTTTTGTGAACATTTTTCGACAAAACACTACATGATTATGTTTAAATGTTGAATGTGATACCATTTGTTAAATACCGGCAATGAAAGTTTGCTATATTACATGTCATTGAGCAACAGGCATGATAATACTCCTACTGGATATGACACTGGTTATAATTAAACATTTATAAATATATTGATAACTGTATAGCCATTATATTTCTTATACATATGATGTATTTGTGATTTGCCTTACATGCTGGAAGAACGAGAATATCAGCCTCTTCTGCGCTCGTTACAAGCTTGCAGGTTCGAAAAATCTTGAAAAATCCCTTAAAAATAGATACAAGAAATTGCTCAATACTTGTATAAAGCATAAGAAGCACACTGACAGAACATACTCATGTAAGGACAATTTGATAATAATATGCTTAGGATTTCACACACACATATATTAATATACACTTATTTTTGCAAACATTTAGTTTCATTTAAATTATTTCATAGTGAAAACTGATGTGTGCCTATACGACATAGATGTCTCCATATTATACAGATTATCACAAAACTCTTATGTTGTCTGTTTGTTTGTTTGTTTTGTTGAATTTTTTGCCGTTTCAACAGTATTTCAGTCACATCATGGTGGTCAGCTAACCAACTCACACTTTTCCAGGGGTAGCTGGTTTAACTGTACTAAGCGCACATACTTATGCAAGTAACTGACAACTGCCCTCCTTGAATCAGAGGTAGGGGGAGAATGGCCGTAGAAAGAACTTCATGACCAATCACCACACAAGTTATGTGGCCAGGCCAGGGATCAAACCTGCAATCTTCAGATTTGTAGTCCAGCCCTCTACCAACTGAGCTAGCCAGCCTGGTTACTGATGTCACCAACCACAACTTCACCAAAATACCCATGTGCATTAGTTAAAAAGCTGGTGAATATAAATCTAGAGTTTATTCATTCTTGCTGTCACCAATGCAGGCCTTTCCCCACGATTTTGTTAAGGCACAGGGGCATAGACCCACAGTTGGCAATGGGTTCTACTTTTTTCTTAATTGAATGTGTCCCATATTAATTTCTACATTACTCCAGAGCTAAACAAGAGGGCCATGATGGCCCTAGGTCGCTCACCTGATATCTATGTATGAAGTTTCATTAAAATATCTAGAAAGGTTTTCAAGTTATTGAGCGAAAACTTTTAGTAACTGTGACCTTGACCCCACCCAACACAAACATAATGCAAGGTCTTGATATTAGGTACATTATCTACATATTAAGCTTCATTAAAATATATCAAAGGGGTCTTCAATTTTTTTTTATTTCACCTAATGACCTAGTTTTTGCCTCGCGTGACCCAGTTTCGAACTCAACCGAGATTTCATTGGAACAAATGTTCTGAAAAAGTTCCATGAAGATTGGACAACAAATGTGGCCTATAGAGTGTTAACAAGGTTTCACTACAGCCATATAAGGAAAACTGCCCCGCCCCCTGGCGGCCGTGTTTTTCAACAGACCGGAACCATTTTCGGACTTGGCCGAGATATCATTAGAACAAATGTTCTGACCATGTTTCATGAAAATTGGACAATAAATGTGGCCTATAGAGTGTTAACAAGGTTTCACTATAGCCATATAAGGAAAACTGCCCCGCCCCCTGGCGGCCATGTTTTTCAACAGACCGGAACCATTTTCGAACTTGGCCGAGATATTATTAGAACAAACGTTCTGACTTAGTTTCATGAAGATTGCACAATAAATGTGGCCTATAGAGTGTTAACGAGGTTTCACTATAGCCATATAAGGAAAACTGCCCCGCCCCCTGGCGGCCATGTTTTTCAACAGACCGGAACCATTTTCGAATTTGGCTGAGATTTCATTTGGACAAATGTTCTGACAAAGTTTCATGAAGATTAGACAATAAATGTGGCCTATAGAGTGTTAACGAGGTTTCACTATAGCCATATAAGGAAAACTGCCCCGCCCCCTGGGGGCAATGTTTTTCAACAGACCGGAACCATTTTCGAACTTGGCCGAGATTTCAGTGGGACAAATGTTCTGACCAAGTTTCATGAGGATTGGACAATAAATGTGGCCTATAGAGTGTTAACGAGGTTTCACTATAGCCATATAAGGAAAACTGCCCCGCCCCCTAGCGGCCATGTTTTTCAACAGACCGGAACCATTTTCGAAATCAGCTGAGACATCATGAGAACAAATGTTCTAACCAAGTTTCATGAAGAATGGACTAAAAATGTGACTTCTAGAGTGTTAACAAGCTTTTTCTTTAATTTGACCTAGTGACCTAGTTTTTGAACTCACGTAACCCAGTTTCGAACTCGGCCGAGATATCATTGGGACAAATGTTCTGACCAAGTTTCATGAAGATCAGACAATAAATGTGGCCTCTAGAGTGTTAACAAGGTAAATGTTGACGACGCACGATTCACGACGGACAAAAGGTGATCCTAAAAGCTCACAATGAGCACGTTGTGCTCAGGTGAGCTAAAAAGCACATACACAGATAATAATTGGAAATTTAGGTACAGGGGTGTTCCTGAATTAAAAATTCAGGCACTGGGGTACCCTTCTTTGGAAATTCAGACACAGGGGTACCCCTGATTTGGAAATTCAGGCACAGGGGTGCCACTGTGCTTAAAAGCCCTGTGGAAATGCCTGCAATGGTGAAACCGTTAGGGGACTAAAAACTGGTAAAAGTAAAATGAAAATTCTGAAGACTCACCAAATTAACTGACATTCCTGAAAACAGTATGTTGATGACACATTTTCCTGCATAACCTGAAAAATGATACCATTTATTATTGCTGTGAGTAAATATCTAATCAAACAACTAGCTATTTTGTACAGGCCACTCACTTCTTTCATGGTAACAAGGCAGTCGAAGAGGCAACTACATCCCCGGCTGACATTCTTTTACACTAAAGTGGTGACTTATGACTTCAGAACATCTTATAAATGACAAACTTTTCATGACAATCCTTCAATGGGTATAGGAGATATGAATCATATACGAAAGCAATGAAGGGTAAATTAGTGTTCTTCAACTGTGACATTGACCTTGAGCCGGCGTAACTGACTCATGCCTTCTGCACATCATCTCAATGACCTTAACATTGTAACAAAATTTCATGAAAACCCTTCAAAGGGTATAAGAGATATTGAGCGGACACGACAATGGAGATTCAAACTTTTGACCGTAAAGTATGACCTTGACCTTGAGTTGGCATAACTGACTTGTGCCTTCTGCACATTGTCTGAATTTCCTACACATTTTAGCCAAGTGTCATTAAAATCCTTTAATTGGTATAGAAACATGGAGAAGACACAAAAATAAAGGCTGTAACTCTTGACCTTGAAATTGGGCCAGCTGTCTGACTCATGCCGTCTGCACATTGTCTCAACGAAATTAACATTTCAGCCAAGTTTCATGAAAATCCTTTAAAGGTAATAAGACAAACAGAGCCGACACGACAATTGAGGTTCAAACCTTTGACCTTGAAGTATGACCTTCACCTTGAGCCAACATGACTGAATCATGCCTTATGCACATTGGTTCTATGCCCTTAACATTTGTAGTAAGTTTCATAAAAATCCTTCAAACGGTATGTAGCGGACACGAAAATGGAGGCTCAAACCTTTTACCTTGAAGTACGACCTTGACCATGAGCAGGCATAACTGACTAATGCCTTCTGCACATTGTCTTAATGCCCTTAAGGCAAGTTTCATGGAAATCTGTCAAAGGGTATAGGAGATATGGAGCGGACACAAAAGTGTTAGGGACAGACTGACGGATGGACGGACAACGGGCATTCTTAAAATACCCCTCCCGCTTTGCGACGGTGGATTAATAAGTAGTTTCTTGACCAAAAATGAGACAAACACGATGAACGATGAATTCTCATTCAATATCTACATCATGGATAAAAGGGGTTTGATTAAAACTGGGAGTAGGGTAAATAACCCTTCTATTTTCTACAACTATATTCAACAGCACTCTGAAACTTTTTGAGCCTTAGAAAAAATCCGCATAGCTAACTATGAGGAAAAATGAAACTCCAAAAATATTATTTTTTGGGGGGAACTTCTGGTAGTCTTTCATTTAAAGCTAGTGACCAATTGCCTCGACGATACAAGAAAATACATACAACAAAACATTAAACATGAACATTTATTAAAGCTGGGGTCACCGTCTTGGAACAGTCAATGCAAAGTATTTGGGGTTTAAACCGGTTTTATGGATAGCCTAAACTCACACTTAGCCCAGAATTATCACAAAACACACAAGTGAAAAATAAATTTTAACGATGAAATGATGAATGATGCCTAAAACATAATAGCCTTATTTAAATCCAGAAAAAAATGTTCAATAATACCTGCTGTCTTGTTTGCTAACATGGAGGTAGCCCTCTCTTTTTCGACATTCGAAGCATCATCATCATCATCATCATCATCATCTATAAAAAACAAATTTTTGCATAAATTTATATGCATAACTGAACACAAAAAGGTTTGTTGTGTTTAAGACAATAACACATCTTTGTGTGCTCTTCACATCATATTATTTTTAGAAATGTGCACCAAATTATACAAACCTCCTGCAAAGGATTCAAAATGATTGGGACCTTCCGACAGAGACCTTTTGTTTTTTTAAGCTCATTTGTGAATACAGTCTAGTGCCAAATGTTTAAAAACAAACAACCGATAACAGTTAAATAATACCTGCTGTCTTGTTTGGTACGATGGAGGTAGCCCCATATTTCTCAACATCCAAAGGGGGGCCATCATCATTGTCAATATCATCATCATCGTCCCCATCATCGTCATCATCATAAACAATGTCCCCGTCATCGCCATCATCAGCATCATGGTCACCATCATCATCGTCGCCTGAAAAGGAAATACACAATTTTGTATAAAATTATATAACCATAAATAGAAAGGAATTTGTGAATACAGTGTAGTGCCAAATGTTTAAAAACAAACAACCTACATGTATAACAGTTAAATAATACCTGCTGTCTTGTTTGGTACGATGGAGGTAGCCCCATATTTCTCAACATCCAAAGGGGGGCCATCATCATTGTCAATATCATCATCATCGTCCCCATCATCTTCATCATCATAAACAATGCCCCCGTCATCGCCATCATCAGCATCATGGTCACCATCATCATCGTCGCCTGAAAAGGAAATACACAATTTTGTATAAAATTATATAACCATAAATAGAAAGGAATTTGTGAATACAGTGTAGTGCCAAATGTTTAAAAACAAACAACCTATAACAGTTAAATAATACCTGCTGTCTTGTTTGGTATGATGGAGGTAGCCCCATATTTCTCAACATCCAAAGGGGGGCCATCATCATTGTCAATATCATCATCATCATCGTCCCCGTAATCATCATAATCAATGTCCCCGTCATCGCCATCATCAGCATCATGGTCACCATCATCATCGTCGCCTGAAAAGGAAATACACAATTTAGCACAAAATTATATAACCATAAATAGAAAGGAATTTGTGAATACAGTGTAGTGCCAAATGTTTAAAAACAAACAACTGATAACAGTTAAATAATACCTGCTGTCTTGTTTGGTACGATGGAGGTAGCCCCATCTTTCTCGAAATCCAAAGCGGGGTCATCATCATTGTCCCCGTCACCATCACTGTCCCCGTCATCGTCATCCTCGTCTGAAAAGGAAATACACAATTTTGAATAAAATTATTCAGGCATAAATAAACAGGAATTTGTGAATACAGTGTAGTGCAAAATGTTTAAAAACAAACAACCAATAACAGTTAAATAATACCTGCTGTCATATTTGGTACGATGGAGGTTGCCCCATCTTTCTCGAAATCCAAAGGGGGGTCATCATCATCGTCCCCGTCATCGTCATCATCATTGTCCCCGTCATCCTCATCCTCGTCATCGTCTGAAAAGGAAATACACATTTTTGAATAAAATAACATAACCATAATTAAACACTAATTTGTTAATACAGTCTACAGCCATCATTAATGATAACACACACATTAAAATAGTTTAATGGTACCTATTGTCTTGTTTGTGAACATGGAAGTAGCCCTCTCTTTCTCGACATCGAAAGGGTCATCATCATCATCATCATCATCTGAGAAGCATAAACACATTGTCACATAAAACATATTAAGCATAAATAAAAACTAGAAGGTTTGTGGTGACATTTTTTGTATTTATTTTTGATTTATTATCCTTTTCTCCAGTAAATTCTATTTTTATAATGTCTTAACATCATCCTGCAATTGAAATATTAAGTAAAAGACGTCTTGTACGACTGAAATGGTGTTCATGTTACTTTACTTCATTGGCATAGCATGCAAACTTTATTTGTAACGCTAAGAGCATGTAAAGTGTATTATGGGGTCTGGGAAGTCACACAAACAATTATTTTGGTCCTCATGTACTTTACTTTAGAGCATAACATCTCCATATTAATTTTAATTTTTTAAAGACATTTGTTGTTTCGCTTTGTTTTTTTCACAGAGGTCTTAATAATGTGTTGAGCCCTAGTGTTTTCCCTAACAACAGCAAAAGGGTCGCTATTATAGCATAACAATTTTACATCTAGAATAAACAGGGTCTTTTTTTAATAAAATGATTTTCTGTTTAGTTTAGCTTAACCCAACATGGCCCACCTAATCACAAATTTTAATCTATTAGGAACAAATAGAAAGGCATTTGAATTGATTTATACAACTTTTTTTCTTGTCAACACTACATGGATAATGAACCGAAAACATACATTTAATGCTCGTACGTAACAATGTTATACATTGACCTTCTTTATCTTTATGACCGGTATGTAAAAATCATATAGCATTGAAGAGAATTATATGAACCGGCCAATATTTTTAGTACATGGACCAATGAGGTAAGCATCATTTATATCAAACAAAAAATCTCATGTCATTTTTTTTACAGATCAAACTAATTTGAACAAACTTGCTACAGTATCAACCAAGGAACTTTGGTACCTAAATATTTTCAAATCGGGATTTTGTTTTTTGACAAAAAAAATTCTGAAACTTGCTTGAACCATTTGTACTATTATACACATGATGATCCACCTGGTTAAAATGTTCATTATAATATATGGAAAAAAAAACCCATTTCAGCTCCAATGGAATTGAAGTGACCAGCCAGGCAGTCACAAAGTGTACATGGACCAAAGCTGCCTAGCCGGTAGCTCTTTACCATAGCGTCCTCAGTAGATTTTACTATTTCTCAAAGATTATAAAGTTGTCCTTCTTTATCCTCTATAACTGGTTTCGGTAAAATGCGATAGAAGCAACAAGAGTATATGGACCTGTCACTATTTTTTATATGGACTGCACATGCTAAATATTCATGAATGACGTCACCGCCTGGGTTAGTCAGAGCTTAGTTGCACTGTGCAGTAGCATTTATTGTATTTCACTGTTGCAGGCACTTTTAAACCGTTATTTTAAAAACAATTTAAAATTTGAAATATTAACACTTTATAAAAACACAAGACTTCAACATTTGAAGATGTTCTGGATGAGTACTTTAAAGAGTTTAATCGTTTTTGTCAAGTTGTTGTGCTGTTAAACTCATTAATACACACTTTCAGGACGAAAAGATACAATTTTGGGCTGCCTGGCTGGTCACTATAATGCCATAGGGCCCTCAGTGGGGTTTTCTATTTCTTAACTATTAACACAACGTTAATCATTTACACAATGTAACAGTTACACATGAAACTGCTAAAACATTACCTATTTCGTTTTCCTGATTATGCTGAAATATTTATAGTAAATACACATACAAAACAGCCCTCGAGTGGATGAACTGTGCTTAAAAATATGTGGGCCCAGACAATAACAATCCGTTACAGAGAGAAGATATTTGTTTTAAATAGCGGACATTTGTTGGTGTCAGTGTAAAATTATATGAATTCATGAGTGTTTTCTTCTTGTTTTTGTGTTTAACATTTTAATTGCTTTCTGTATTGATTTTAGAGTTTGATTGGATTTTTGTGTGGAAATCATAACATTAATACAAATTAAACCCATAAAACACATCTGAAAATAGCAAAAGATTGTCTGTAATGAAACATTTATATTTCAAAATACAAAATAGTCCTTACTTTATTCCTCCAAGGTAAATTGTTTGTATCATCCCCATAGTCGTAACGTAGCTCTTCTCCAGAAGCAATGTTTCGGGCAGCGAACAAACAAAGACGTGGATAGTTATTGAAGATCATTAATTTCATTTTACTATTGCATTTAAATGTTCCTTCTGCTGCATCGTTGACCAACCCACCCAGGTGGTTTCTAGTTGTTCTAGAAGCATCAACCCTTAAACAGTAAGAAATTACGTTGCTTTTATATTACTTATATTTTAAATAACTTTAATATAACAACAGCTGTCACAGAACAGTGAGCTTGACTTTTCTTGTTCTTGTCAGAGTTTCTGGCTTTTTTTTTTATAAAACAAACTGTATGTATTATTGTATGGTAGGAGCCAAATAATGTAAGTTACTACTGTTATCAAGTAATTTAGTTATATATTTTTTTTCTAATTTGCAAATATCTCTCAAGACACCTAAACCTTGATTTGAATCTGCCAACACAAATGACAGACATGGCGAAAGACTGCCACAATTTACAGGCCAGACTGTCCTACGAAGAGGAAAAATTTACAAGCCAGTTGTAAATTTCACCGGCCTCAATTTTGTATGTGCTAAACATAATTTTGTTTTACTGTTCAAAAGAAATATTTATACATATTGTTCTTTAGTGACAACTTTACTGACACATATTCCTGATACATTCACAAAAATAACATTGGAGATTTTATTATTCTACTTTTTTTTTCTATTTCATATTCTTTTAACAACTTTTGCTTGAGAAAAGAAATTAATTTCTTTCATATTTTGGTCAAAACTAGTAGATCTATTCAGTATTGTATGCAAGCCATAAAGCAAGTCAAACTAAATGTGTTTTTACAACAAAATCCTTATTTTTAATATGAATACAGGGAAAAGAACGCTGATTTAAAAAAAAAACTTTAAGAGTTTCACTTTCGAAAAGGACTTTTCTACCACAAACTTTCATTAAAATGTTACCTCAGCCAAATAAAATAAAAAATCATGTAACAACTAGTTATCATATTGCATACCTCCTCTATTGATACACATTAGTAGTTATATATTTTAACATCAATAAAGTGTGATTTTTGACACGATCTGTGTGTGTATTAGATTTTTATCAAGTGCACTGGGAATTTCCCATATGGCCATCGCCCCCAGAAGACTTGTTAGTTGGGTAAGGGGAATACTGTGGATACAGAAGACGCCCCATTCCAGAGATGACCCTGAGTCTTTTAGCGCCCGGTGTGAAGCACCTAGTACACTGCACCTCGGTTTAACGTCTTAGGTAGGTTAGGGTTGAGCGGAGGATCAAACCTGCCACCCGAGTTCTGGTACCAGTGTTTCCACTAGACCACAGATCCGCTCGACATGATCTGAATATGCAATTAGACAATGAAAGAGCATGATCAACTCGCTCATTTGCGTACACTTTCTGATTGGCTGATTGGTAATGTTGGTAATGTTGACCTTTGGAATCAGTATCGGAAATTATAATTGTGTTGGTGGTAATCCGTTTTTGAACAGGCGTTCCTTCCTGCCATCATATTTTTTCCTGGAATAGCCCTCATTATAATGAACATTTAAACTCCCCTTTCATTTGCACTTACCATAGCATTTTCCCATGAAACATGAAGCCAAACAAAAAATTGTTTCCGTTTTCTTCTCTGCGGTTTGCTTCATCCTTGTCAATTCGATCCCCAGTGTATTCAAGGAGGAACTCTCCTTTTGCAAATGTTTTTTTTGTAAAAACTCCGTAACCTAAGAGAAATGAAAACCACATAAATACAAGACTTTGACAGTATTGCAAGGAGCATACATGCCATAATTGTTCAAGTCCAAATCCATTAAAATTTGTCGGGACATTCCAAATGATCTTTCATTTCACCTTTACTTTAGTCAGTGATCAGTACAGTACATGTACTAACAAAAACTCTAAATTTCTGGCCAATATTGACGATTAATGTGTTTAAGAATTTCATGCTGATGAACACAAACTTCTCCATTTTCAGGAAGTAAACATACAGGTGCACCATGTGCGTGACGTCATAAAGTGAATTGTGGGGTATGCCTCTATTTGACGTCCAATCGAGACAGGGGTATTCCCATTGAACATGCATAAATCATCTAACGCGATGTGCGCGCATCGGGCACTGTTCTTGTTTGACAAATCATCAGTACAGGGCTTTTTTTTATTCTATAGCTGTAGCCTTATACAGGCTACATCCCCTCAGAAATTTGCTTTAAATTCATGCAGTTTTCCCCAAAAATGAAACTTATACCTGGAAATTTCATTCCCCTATGAGTAACAGCGCACGAAAATTATCCCCAAATTTGCTTTTCACGCGCTTTTTCCCCCCATATTTGAAGGCTAGGGCCCCTTCCCCCGAGCCTTAGAAAAAAACCTGCAGTATCAAGATTTTTTAAACATTCTCACAATATCGTTACTCTCCATGTTCATACAATGTTTTCACAATTATATCTTTATATGTACTTTTACAGTTATTGCAGTATTTAGCGTAATTCTATTTTAAGTAAAAGTCATCTGACAATTGACCTCTGGAAAAGTTTAGGTTCATGCGTGATACCAAGTTTCATGATCATTATCACAAGTTTTTTCATTTGTTGCAGACCAACCAAAAGATAGATGAACAGACGAACATATAGTAAACATATAGCCCAATGTGTATACCAAATTTCACGATAAAGCCTTGTGTACTTTTTTAGTTATTACAATATTAAGATTTGTTTCATTTTCTTTGAGAGACATGACCTTTGACCTTTAGTGAAAAACAAAATGTCATGCATAATTGTCAAATTGCCTTTTACAAGTACACCAAATTACATCCAAGCATCTTTAAAAGCACGATACAGTCAAATAAGAGATACCAAACATGTCACAAAAACAGATGGGAGGGCAAATCTCTGAAGTGGGGGCATAAGGTACTGGAGTAACCGTAACTGTTAAGTATTTGAGTGGCAGTTTAAAATTATTTATTTTTACTTATAATTCAAAAGAAAACCATACATACCAATATGTTTGGAAACTTTTTTTTTTTGAAGGCCCTCTTGGTCCACCCCAGCCTTGCACCAAAACTTGGCGCATGATGATGGAGATTGTCTCCGCTAAATACAAACAAGTGCTTTGAATATCAGGTACTTGTTTTAAAAAGTTATACAAACTAGAAATGTGTCACAAACACTGATGCCCCACAACACGTTTGGACACAGACAAATCCACTATACATGTATATTCAATAGTAGACAATAAGACAAAGGGCCGAAATTCAGCCAAAACTGGTCGCAGTCACTTTTCCATTCTTTACGATCATCTACGCTTTTAGGTCATTCAACTGTTAAAGATTCAGCGAGATGCAAAGAGCAGTTAAAAAAAAATAATTGGCACTATATATTCTATAGTGGAAAAACAGGCAAAGGGCCATAATTCTGACAAAACTCGTCTCAGCCAAAACAGTTTCTTTATGATCATCTACTCATTAAGGTCATTCAACTGTGAAAGTTTGAGCGAGATCCACCCAATATTTTAAGAGGAGTTGAAAACACAAAATTTTGGGGCTACAGTGGAAAAACAGACAAACAGCCATAATTCTGCCAAAAATTGTCGCAGCCACAATTCCTTTATTCACCATCATCTACAGTTTGAGCAAGATCCACCCATTAGTTAAAGAGGAGTTGAAAACACAAGCTTCAGGCAACTATATAAAGGGCCATAATTCTGCCAAAAATCTGTACAGCCCGAATTCCTTTCTATACGATCAACTACACATTAAGGTCATTCAACTTTGAAAGTTTGAGCGCGATCCACCCAGTAGTTAAAGAGGAGTTCAAAACACAAGCTTCCTGACGTACGTACGAACGGACGGACAAGTGCAATGCTTAATGCCTCCCACTCTGTGGGGGCATAACAAACTATTCATGTTTAAAATTGATTAATTCACCGATTGATATGTGTTAAATGATTCAGATTGTGGCACAAACAATTCAATAGACAAGTGTCTGTTTAGTGAAAATTTCATACTTGTACAAAATATTTAGTATTATTCCAACAAATAAACCAAACACACTATGTCAATTGCTCATATACATGATTTCGCTCATTATGGCATTTCTAAACAACTACTTCTCAGGAAAGAATTGCGTATTGATTCTGCACAAAGAATAGCACCACCTATAATGCAGTTTTGGCAGTTCAGTCATTGCTGAAGTTTTCTAACTTACATTTCAATTTTTTTTCTCAGTTCCCTTTCTTTTATTTGAATGATTTGTATCAATCTTACACTATGTTTCTTTAACTAAACAGTTTCAAATGCAAATATATGTAAGTTACCGTATTCTACCGAGTATAACACGCACCCGTGTATAACGCGCACCGATTTTTTTACCCCAAAAAGGAGAAAAAAAGATTTCAAGACTAGAAACTAGCAAATCGGACCGAAAATGGCCGCCATTTTACTATTGCGCAATCCGTCGATCGCCTGTCTCAAATGCCAATAAGCGTCTCAAATTACTCAACAGGTCATGGCATAAATTGCTCAACGAAAGCTGTCAATTAAGAAATGCAAAAAACACCAAAAAGACCCCATTCACACCTGCCGTTACCCGCGAAAATGAAGATACAATTTGTAGGTTAGATTTTTGGATGTAATCATACATTATGCAGTTTTGGCAGGGATGGTCACAAAGGCTCAGTCCTTGAGGTGAGCTAAAAAAGGTACAGATGACAACTCACTTGTTTCAATGAAATCTTAAGGCTTGTCTTCAGCTGAAAAAAAAACACAAGCCTGACATTGAACTCATTTGTCGTGTGACCATAGGTTCACCTTATTTAATAAATGTCACAAAGGCAGCCCTGCAGTTTGTGCTTCTTGTCAACTGATCTTTTGATACAATATGAATTGTATTGATTCCATAACCAGGGCTTTTTCTCACCATTTTGGGAATATGACCTATACCCGTCTAATTGGGAATTTTAGCGTCAATTTATTTTAAATTGGGAAAATGTACTATTGTTTGATTTATTACATTTGAATAATTATTGATAAAACTTACATAAAAAAGAAAATTTTTAATATAAACATATCGGTAAAATGGATATTACAACTTCAAAACGCTTTATTTCTACACTTGACAGCTCTATTTCCAAACATCTGCAAGTCAAACGATCAATTGGGAATTTTCGGCATGGATTTGGGGAAAAAGATACTTTTTGCCACTGGGAATATGACCGAATAATGGCTATAAAATCAGCCAAAAAAAGCCCTGATAACCAACAGTATTTGAACAAAACTAATTAAAACATTGCTGAAAAATATTTTTTTTTATCATAATTATAGTCTAAGAGTAAAGAGTATCATGGTGGTGTAAAACGCAGGCTGTTTGCACTCGTCAAGACTGTCGTGACATACATGTAACCAATCAATCAAATATTTTGTAAAAGCCTCAAGTATGGTTAACACTGCTATAACAATATTGACTGGAGTGGACCCCTGGATTTATATTGTTATGCATCCCAGCGTTTTTCCTCTATACCATTCCCAAACCTATTTTCTGGCTATTTTCCTCAAATTGAAGGTAAAACTTTCCCAAATCAGAGAAAACATATTCATAAAGGACCATTAATGATTGACGATGTGCTTTTTAAAAATTTTGTTTTATCCATGCGTCTACCAAAATTCAAATCAGCTACTGTGCACCGCTAGGGGAAGTAACTGCGTTTGGTGGCGCTGTTATCGAATCGTTTCAATTACAATTCATTGTTTCTTACATACATGGCATCTGATAATGGGAACCAACTGAATTGCACTGCGTTTTTGCGAGTGGCAATAAATCATAAAACTAATAATACGGAAAACCCTTCAGGATGCAATATTTTATATAGTTTAAAGGCTTCATTAATGATCAACAAGCAGGTTTTTCTTTCCTTCTTTGAGACCCACCGAATATCGGCCCTTTCTCCTTGACGTATTTTTCCCCTATGTCATTGAATTCAGGGTTCCCGCTGTCGATCGCCATTGTCGCCAATGGCGACAAAATAAAAAATTTGGCGACAACTTTTTGAATTTGGCGAAAGTAAGTGGCGACAACTTTTCAAAAATGGCGATTTTTCAAAATTCCACATTTTTTCTGCGTAATATTTACTTAAAATGACATAAGAGGCTCTGTTTACCAGCCGCTTTACGGCAGTCGCTGTGCAATGGATTTCCGTGATGTAAGCGACACTGCTGAAATCAATGGAGCGTGCTGATTGCCGGAAAGTGGCAGATTATGGTGATAATTGGGATTATTGGTGGTGTTGTTACAAGTTATCTTAATTGGTCGTCAGTTTTATTGCTTCAGAGATAAGACAACTGTGAAATGTACCGACTTTGCGCTGAAGTGTGAAGTGTTTGTCACAGTATAGGAAGCAGATTAAAGCCTGTTAGGTTGACAACAATGACAATCAAAAAGGTAAATATGGATTGTTTTTAGCATAATCGGTGTGTTTAAAGGCAATAATTAAACATTTTGCCTTGATTAGTGCTATATAAACATGAGATAATATTCTCTGTTTCACTCGTCAAAATGGCAAGTTCAGAGTGTATAACGCCTGTTAAAAAGCGAACGTTAGATTCAGATGATGTTGAGACTCCTTCAAAAATGTATAAAACTCTAAATTCACCAGCTAACAGAAATTTCAAAGACAGTTGGAAATCAGATTTCCCGTTCCTCAAATATGATTCCAACACAAAATCTATGCTGTGTGAACTCTGTATATCCTCAAAACTGAGCAATTCATTCACTACAGGATGCACTGTATTGAAAAAGGAGAACATTGTTAAGCATATGAAAACCAAAGGTGAGATTTACTGTAGAGTGAAGTACACAAATACTTAAGTTATTTAACTGTGTTCTGTACAAGGCACTATGTAGTAGTTCATATAATATAACGCGTATTTATATTGTTTATATGCTATTATTGTTATTAGCAGAATTTTTAATGTCTTCATTTTCTACAATGCAAATTTGGCGACAACTTTGTGAATTTGGCGAAAGTAAGTGGCGACAACTTTTTGAATTTGGCGAAAGTGGCGACAACTTTTTGATTTTGGCGAAAGTAAGTGGCGACAACTTTTTAAAGCCCAGAGGGAACCCTGGAATTTTCCCCAAACGATCCATTTTCCCCCAAAATTGCCTATATATTAAACAATTAAAAACAACTACGTTTGTAAATATCGTAAGAGTGCAACAATAGTAACGATAGTTAAAATGGAGGATATTGAAAGGTAAACATATTAAATATATTAATTCAAACTCAGTTAAATACTCCAATAACATAACAATAACACTTAAGTGTGTACGGTTATAGGTTTTTATATTTCCCCCAAACTGCCAATAACGCGCTTATATTTTGCCCTAAATCCGGTTTTTCTCACTATTTTTTCCCCATAAAAAAGAACGGCCCTTTTCCCCCTAAGTCGGAAAAAATCCCTGACAAGGAGATTGTCAATATTGATGTATATTCTAAAATAAATTAACATGCAAACCTGTGTCTCTGATGCAACTTGTGGAACGAAACTGAAACTTAGACACATTCAAGTCTCAAGTAACACGAGCAATTTCCTGTAAAAAGATGCTTTTCTGAGCTTAATTCAAGTACAAGAATAAGTTGAACAAGTTGTTTTCAGACAGGTTTTTTTGTAAGGCTCGGGGGAAGGGGCCCTAGCCTTCAAATATGGGGGAAAAATAGCGCGTGAAAACCAAATTTCGGGATAATTTTCGCGCGATGTTACTCATAGGGGAATGAAATTTCCAGGTACAAGTTTCATTTTGGGGGAAAACTGCATGAATTTAAAGCAAATTTCTGAGGGATGTAGCCTGTATAAGGTTACAGCTGTAGGATAAAAAAAGCCCTGTCAGAATTTAACTTATTGGTTTGACATCCTCTTAATAGCTTTTAAAGAATAAGATAAAATTCCCAATTGAGCTGAAAACGACGCTAATTTACCCAATTTGACCAGTACCGTTACCATTCCCAAAGTGGTGAGGAAAAACGTTGTATCCCAACAGCGTCAAATTTGGGGCCGAAATTCGGCCCCATTCCCAATCTCAAAAAGTATATATTTTTCCCAAATGACAGCCTAAAATTCCCAATTGAAGCTTTCAAAGCAAAAAAAAAAAAAATATTTTTTTTATATATATATTTCAACTTTCAGTTCATCTCCCTATCCAGCTCTATGAGTTGAACCTTAGTAAATATAATATTGAAAACACTTTTATCATACATGCCATACGTCCCGATCTCGATTTTTTATTTCACCTTAACTTTAGTCATTAGTCAGTATAGTAATCACAATAACTCAAAACTATTTACTTTTTTCAAGATTTTAAATACAGCTGAAATGAAACATGTAACTTAAATCATAACACCAATAATTTATTAAATAAGACAAGAAAATAAATAAATAGACGTCTTTCATCTGAGTTCTCGCTAGAATTTCAGAACATGGAGTCCAGGACTCCTTCCTTAGGAAAATTACTCGTCCCAGTATATATCTTGCGTCAAAACCGAATGCTACCAGGGCCTGGTGACGACATATTTCAAGTTTTAAATCAATTGCTTAAGAAATGTTGACGAATTTTGCTCCACAAACTTATCACATTGTATGCAGACAGACCGACAAACCATCCGACAGCGTGACTCCTATATATCCCCTTACAAACTTCGTTTGCGGGGGTATAACTAGCTTGTCTTAATTTAAATACCTTGTTTAAGCCTTGACTTGTCTTCAGTTGTTTGTTTGTTGTTGTTTTTTTAATTATAGGCTAGTTTTTTTGTCGATTTAATAATTTTAGTGTGCAGAAAATAAAAACATTTATTTTAATACATTTATATCTACTGCCCACCTAATTTTTTACAAAACATAAAAAAATCAAGTCCATTGCTATTGGGAAAAAAATTAAATAAGTACTTACTGCTCGTTTTCCGCGTGTGAGGTCCGTCATTCCACATAAGCGGTCTGCCATTTATTCTATGTCAATCTGAAAATAGGAATTACATGTATGGACTTCTACTAGACAACTCAAATATTCTATTTTGTCCCCACAGATCAATATTGCATTCACTTGTATTCACATTTTTTCCTTGATGAAAACACTGAATGGCGGCCTAAATTGTATTCCTATTATAGACTTTTATAATTATTGGTATTATTTGATGTATTTGACAATTTCAATTCGATGTACCTGTATGTCAATATGATGAAATATGTGCACTGAATTAATTCATAAATTTCAAAATTAACCTAACCACTGTGTTTCACATTTGATACATTGTTGGCTTCAGTGAACAGGTTTAGTTTTGTTTGTTTAATTGGATTTTTCACTGTTTTCCACAGTATTTCAGTTATATCACCGCGGTCAGTTAACCAACTAACACTTTTCCTGGGTTAGCTGGTTTACCAGTACGTGTTCATCTGTATTCTCGCGGTACTTAACCTTAAGTATATATTTGGAGCCATAAGGTACAAATAAAATATTTCTTTCAAAAGTATGCTAACCATTGAACCTTTTTACGAACATTACGACTAGAAATTATGTTTATTAGTATTCTTCATTAAATTATTCTGTTTGTCGATGTATACCATGCCGCCATCTTGAAAAATTACTAAGTGCACATGCTTATGCCAGTAACTGACAACTGCCCTACTTGAATCAGAAGTAGGGGAAATGGTCGTAGAAAGGATTTCATAACCAATCCCCACACAGTTATGTTGCCAGGCCGAAGGTCGACCATCGTAACTTACCATCGATAAGAAATAACTCCACTTCCATTTTGTTCACAAAACAGACAATGACGTCACTGAGCGGAAAAATGTTCGCGCATGCGCATTGGATTTTAAGTGTGTCGCTTCATAAGAAAAAAAGCGACAAAAAAAGAAAACGACACACTGGTGAAAAAATTAACCCGAGGTTAACGACGAATGGGGATACCCTATTTTTTCAATTTTATTTTGTGTTTCATGCAAAATTATGAAGAATAAAGGGTATTTATACTTTTGACAAGTGAGGACGTCCTCACTCTGCCACTGAGACCCCACTCGTTGCTGTGCATACCCATTGACGGCCTCAGTGTCCCGTACGTGCAACCACACGCATGCACGCACGCACGCACGCACGCACACACACACACACACACACACACACACGCACACACACACACACGCACACACACACACACACACACACACACACACACACGCACACACGCACACACACACACACACACACACACATACACACACACACACACACACACACACACACACGCACACACACACACGCACACACACACACACGCGCGCACACACTCACACACACAATAGTTTGAAATATGTACACTTACATGCAGGGTCTGATGCTTGGTACAGACAAGAGATCGTACAGATCGAGAGAGAGAGGTTAGCGGTGTCCAGGAAAAGAAACGAGTTGTTGGTGATATAAGCAACAACATGTAAACGCTAATTTCACTCAAAAAATTGAAAATGTCGAGCGTGCATGTACGATCTATCATATTGGTTGCAATCAAAAGAAGATTAACGTGACAAAATTTACTTGAAAACAAAACAAGGGTCTAAAATGGCCCTGAGTCGCTCACCTGAGTTTAATTAATCATGGCTCATTTCAGTGAAATTATTTCAAAATCCAAATTGTGGTTATAGAGTGTTTTCATTTTTTTGTAATACTGCCATTTAAGGACTATATGGAGGTTGCCGCTGATACTGGAGTTGATTATAAAGGTATGTTCCAAGTTTCAAGTGAATAACTTGTAGTTTTGAAGTTACAAGACTTTGGAATATTGACTTTATTCAAATTCAGACGCCGACGCCAGAGGCATTAGGAAATCTCACCTATCCTTTGAATAGTCCAGCTAAAAATGCATTGACCCTGGTGGCCATGGTTTAAAACACTTTTAAAATGATTTTAAGTATTTTGTAGAGGACCACCCACTGATCTTGTATACCAATATTATTTAAGTAAATTGTTGACGACTACGACGGACGCCAGACTGTGACTTACAGAATTGCTCACCCTTTAGCACTTCATGTTCATGTGAAGATAAATAAAGACGAAGCAATTACAACACTATCAAATAAATCAACAAATACAGGTGTCAACTTTTGCATCTATTAAAAGTATCGTGTAACCTTAACCAACTATCAAATCAATGTATACACATTTATTGTGGTTTACACATGTACAGTCGAAAACTATTTTGTGATTAAAAACTTAATAATGAAAAGCAATGTTTGTTCTTAACTTTCATTGCAATTTGGTTATTTGTATTTATTTATTTTTTTAATTATTTAATTTTGTTTATTAAATATCAATAAAACATCCATTATACATACACATGTATATACATGCAGTTTACACTGAGAATACACATGATAAATGAGTTCAAAAACACTTAAAGCAAGCATATGCAAGTAAATTATTTCCCAAAATTTAAACGGAGAAAAAAGAGCAACAGTTTATGCACGTATAATGACGTGTTTTACCGGATGTGTTTTCTTTTTATCTTAAAAAAAATATGCCAACTAGTTAATCTTGCTATAAAAGAGAGGTGCTTTAAGAGGTAGAGAATATTATGCTGAAAAAAAAAGGAAAAAAGAAATAAAAAGTGAGGTTCATGTCTGACTGTCGATTAAAATTCGATATTTTGTATAAAATCTTTCAAGTGTATCATTTTTTAGGGCTATTTCGTGTTCAATATCAAGACGTGATGTCAAGATCGAAATAAAACTTTTGAAGTCGGGATTACGATCCCGACATTTCATTGTGAATATAAAATATTTCATTAGATATATAATAAAATTGATCGTTGTTGCGTTTTTATTGTTGTCTAACTGACCGAAACATACTAGTTCGTAGTTAAAATATACTAAAATGCCTTTATCGTATAAATAATCAGAGAGTTTGCTCCATAAGTGTTGCGAAACACGGCATTTCCAAAACAAGTGTTCAATATCCTCATAGTATTCATTGCACAAATCACACATGTTAGAATGTATCAATTTGCATCGATAGAGATATGTATCTGTTGGGGTTAAGCGCATAATAAATTTATATTGAGAGCATCTAAGACTTGTGTCAGTACATGTTTGGTGTACTAATGTATATATTTTAGTCCAATTTAATTCTTTATTTTGCAAAATGTCTTGCCATTTATTTTCTGATGTTGCACTTGTATTATATACTTTTGATAACTGAAGGTTGTACAAAACTCTATTTGGTTGGCTTGATGTCTTAATTATATCCAATAATGTTTTATTTCTATGTCCTGTTAAGAAACGTTCGTCTACAATTTCCAATAAATGTTTTGGTATATTATTTATTAGACTATTGTACTTTAAGAAATCGCCGTTAGATGCATTGTAAATATATTTAAAATCTGCAAAACTATAAAATTTATTCATCTGGAAGTCAATTAACTGATCAATAAATTGTATACCTTTATCATGCCATTCTTTCCAATACAGAGTTTTGTTTTCAATCTTTATCTCACTATTATTCCATATAATATGTTTACTAAAATCATGTTGATAGCAATTTTTACTCGCGTTCCAACCGTTAAGTATATTTTCAACAAATACATTATGTTTACAAATACGTTTAATGTCTGGTGGTTGTAAATTTGACTCAAAAAGCAATTCCCCTCCGTATTTTTTAACAATAGTATCGTATATGCACTTCCATGAGCTGTTATTTTGTGCAAGAAGCCGTTTAACCCAACAACCCTTAATAGAATTAAAAAACATTTCGATGTCTGTTAACTTTAAACCTCCATGTTTATAATTCACAATGATTTTAGTGCGTTTAATTTTATCTGGTTTACCATCCCATACGAAATTAAAAATCTGTTTTGTTACGTTTTTAATAATATGTTTTGAGGGATTTGGTAAGACAGTAAAAGGATATACTAATTTTGGTAGTGCAAAGGTTTTAATTACTGTAATTTTTCCAAATAGGGTCAGTTTCCTATGTTGCCATTGTTTGAGGCAATAGCTAAATGCATTTAATTTAGGTTCTAAGTTTAGGGTTACATTTTTTGTTTTACAATTATAAAAATTCAATCCTAATGTTTTCGCAGATTCAGATGTCCAATTAAATTTGTAATTCTGACAAAACGTTATAGCTGTATTTTTTAAAATCCCTGCCCTCAGTATGGTTGATTTGGAAATGTTAAGGTTTAATCCAGAGGTATGACCGAATTGTGTTATTGTATTTATGAGGTTTTCAAAGGAAGCTTGCGAACCGTTGTTAAAAAATGTAGCGTCGTCTGCGAATAGTGATTGTTTTAATTCTATCCCGTTTATGTTAATACCTGTGATTGTTCGTTCTTTTTCAATATAATTGGAAAGTAATTCGATATATATTACAAATAAGGATGATGAAAGTGGACAACCCTGTCGGACGCCATTTTTTATTTTAAAACTTTCGGACATATGCCCATTGTTCATTATAACACTATTTATATCATGATAGAAAAGTCTAACCCACCGAATAAGGTCATCACCGAAGTTGAAGTGTTTTAAACATTTAAACATAAAATCATGATTCAAAGTATCATATGCTTTTTCAAAATCAGAGAAAAATAAAAGACCGGGCATTTTTTTGTTTTCGAGATATTCTAATATTTCAAAAATTAACCTTACATTCTCTCCAATATAGCGCCCCTTTATAAAACCTGTTTGTGTTGGAGCTATTATTAACGGTATAACTTTTTTTATTCTGTTTGCAATGGTCTTTGTAGCTATCTTATAGTCTACATTAAGAAGTGATATTGGTCGCCAGTTTGTTAAAACAGAAGTGTCTTTATCTTGCTCAGGAATTAAGGATATGATACTTTGTTTTTGTAGATCAGTTAAATTTCCAGTGGTGAACGAATAGTTAATTGCAGCTGTAAATGTTTGTTTTATGTCTTCCCAGAATATTTTGTAGAACTCTGCTGTTAATCCATCTGAGCCCGGACTTTTATTATTGTTCATCTGTTTTAAGGCATTATGGCATTCTTCTGCTGATAAAAGCCCTTCGCAGATGGTTTTGTCGTTATCATTGAGATTATTTATTGGTACGTTAAAAAAATCAATGTTTGATGTTTTATTGTTTTGTTTTTGATAAATTGATTTAAAGAAATTTACTTCTTTCTGTAGAATTTCATTTTGGTTTGTTACATAAGTATCATTGACTTTTAAGCGTTTAATTATTTTCTTTTCAGCATGTCTTTTTTCTAAGTTTGCAAAAAAGGCACTATTTTTTTCGTTACTTTCAACATAAATAGCTTTGGACCTTAATATTTTTCCATTAATTTTTTTGTCCCGTATATTTTCCAACAACTGTTTTAGGCATGATATTTCCTCTAACTTTTCTATTTTATTATTATTTACTATTTCTTGCTCAAGATTTTCGATTTCTTAAATTAATTTTATTTCTTGCTGATTATCGTCCTTTTTCTTCTGGCTAGCAAATTTTATTGTTACATTTCTTATGTTGCCTTTTACTAATTCCCATTTAATATTTGGGTTTGCATTCTTGTTATGAGCTAACATTTTATTAATTGAATTTCTTATTAATAATTGATATTCTGTATTTAAAAGTAGACTGTTGTTTATTTTAAAGTATCCTGGTCCCCTTTTCTGTGAAATAAAATCTATCTTAAGTATAACACTAGAATGGTCTGTTTTATATCCTGTTTGTATTGCGCAATTTGTTGTCATATTACATAATTTTTCTATTTTACATTATCGAAGTTATATTTGTCACAACAATTATAAACAAATTTAGATGGCTGTTTAGAATTTAAAAATTTATTTAATGCAAATTATTATCAATAAACTAAACAAACTTTGGTTTGCATCAGTGTCAATACTAACAAACGATAGAGAAGGATCATAATTAACGCATATTATTACCAATATACTAAACAAACTAAGGTTTACTTCAAAGTGTTAATAGTAACATTTACTTCTCAAAAATATAACTAATTTACAAATACTATCGAAGTTATATTTGTCACGACAATTGAAAAAAAAAAAAAAAAATTAGATGACTATTAAGAATTTATTAATTTTTTTCAAGAGCTAAGGTTTTTATTAAAATATTAGCTTATGCAGTTGAAACTACGCTATGTATGCTATCTTATGTTTAAATTTTTTTTGGTTAAAACCTGTGTAATAGTGCTGCTCGTAATTATAAATATGCTTAGTTGTTTGTAAAAAGGTCCATAGAGCATGTACATCTTCTGTTGGTTTTATGGTTTAAAAAAAACAAAACAACAACATTCATTCATGTTTACTTAGACAAAGTGTCTATACATACGATAGAGAAGGATCGTAATTATCGCTATCGATTTTAACGTTCTAACTGCCTGTCATAACTATACTGCGCAAAAAAGTTCACAAAAAAGAGATATAATCAATAGAATTAGTTTGATTAAATTGTACCTTTTTTAAAAAGCTGAACAATAAACGATCCATGTTAAACTTTTTTTTTTTAATTTTTTGGCCATGGTAGGTCCATCCAGAATTTGTAGTTTGAGAAATGAAGGGTATGTATATGGTCTTGACAATCTCTGTATTTGATGCTGCCTTCGTGGGTCCAGGCCGATGATACAACGTCTTTCTTCTTCAGCCGTACACATCGGAACACTTCTTGATTAAGTCTAGTAAGGTCTTCGTTAACATACAGCTTCTCACCTTTCAGGTTTTTCTTTTCATGCATTATTTGATTCTTCTTCATTCTGGATTGCAGTTTTATTATTATTTGCCTGGATTTGTTTTTCTCGAACTTTCCTATTCTGTGTGCAATATCGATATCGTCTTTCACTAGTTTAATGCTCGGCATCTTCTCATTCAGAGTTTTCAACACTATATTCACGGATTCTTCGGCTGTTTCTTTCTCCTTATCTTCGCATCCAGACAGTCTTATATTGTTGCGTCTGCTATATTGCTCCAGTTCATTTAATTTCTCTTCATTAACTAATTGCTGTTTCATCATGTCCGCTTTTAATTGCTGTTTCTCATCTTTTACATCTGTCAGTTTTTCTTCTAATCGTTTAACTTCTCCTATTAACTTGTCATTTTCTATCTTTTTCTCAAAGATACTGCTTTCAAGCTTCTCGATTTTATGTATCACCGATTTTAATAGATCATCTTTCATCTCGATGACTAGTTCTCTCATCATACTTTTTAGCCCACTATCATTCTTTGTAAGCATATTGCTTAGTTTATTGTTTATCTCCTTCAATTCTGTTCTTATCGACACATACTCACTTTCATCTTCAGCATCACTCTGTTCACCTCTCTCGATAATGTCCTGATCTGAAACTAATTTTGACTTCTTTTTGCGTTGTTTTTGTTTCTTTTTTTCTTTCTGTTGCCCTAAACTCGTGTCAGCCTCACTTACGCTGCTTACACTCACTGCTTTTCTCTTCTTATTTATTTCTTCTTTTTCCTCCGCACTAATGTTTAGTTCACAAGCTATTTCTAAAGCGGTTGCCATATTTTATTTGCACAGTATACTTCTAAAAACTAGTGATAGTAGGTGTGCATACAGTTAATACTTTTATATAAACATCCTTCCTCGTGCTCGTATCGATTAGCTTCACTGATTTCTACATAGGGAAAATGGCGTCGCCCACACAATAATACAACTACAAACTGAAAAACATTGTTATTGTTTAACTTCTGATAAGTTTGATATCTTGATTTGAAAGTATCATAATCTTTGTTACCGGTTACTTTGTTATCCACGTACCCTTTCAAAAAAGTTACTAAGTCACCGTTTTCACATTTAAATTTATTTTTTAAGATAAACAACTGTTTCCGTGTTGTGCACACAAGCGAGACAGTCGCACATCTTACATGTTATTTGTATTTTAGCAATTATGTATGTTGTAAGATAGTACATACACACTTTAAATAAGCAATATCGCATACCTAAAAACTTAAAAGGTAATACTCATGAACAATCATAAACACTTGAAGTATTGTTTTGAGCATTTAACAAGTATGTTTTATTTTTAAAATATATATCACACTAATATCACTTAATTTTTCGCTACAAAATCATTTGTATTGTAAACAATTATAATTTTTAAAATACACCTTTTATGATGCTTACGCCTCATTCCAGACTATCTATCCGACTAAAGACAATAGACCTTCAAAAGGCTTAAATAATAATAATAATGATAAGTATACATTAAAAACGTTCAACTGTAGACAGACTTCTCGATTTTGAGATATGTACCGCATTTAAAATGTCATTATACAGTCAATAATGTTATTCATATTATCACATGTGAATAATGTAATTCATGTAAAAATATGAAAATGTGAATCAATATTTCTATAACCATTGTTATTTAATACAATAATACAATTATTTCAAAGGATATACTGTTGGAAAAGAACATTGTTCAATTTACAATTATACAGATTTATAGAAACAAACAAACTAATCATTGTTGCGTGAATATTGCCAGATGTTCGTATCTTGAGCACTGTAGACATTTTCACTTTGTCTGTTTGATACTATATATGTAACATAATTATGTACACAATAAAGTGATTCTTGGAAAGTTATTCAAACAGTTGTATTAATGCTGATCGTCTGTTCTGACCATCTATGTTCTCTGCAATCCGTAATGGAACATCTTGGTCCCCCTCCAAGTCCTCTACATAATCGTTTAGTGGCACATTTCTTATGACACAGAAATTGTGCAGCCGCATACATGCTATGACAACTTCAGCACATATTGCTGGATCAAATGGAAGGCATCCAGCAGATTTATGTAAGCACCTGAAACTTACATTCACAAGACACTGAGCACGATAGTTAAAACTTCGGAAGTCAGATGTGGCACATGTTGGGGCATAACTCAAATGTTAGAAGAGCACCTACGCCTTAAAACCGAACTAGGCCTTACTTTTTTCCTACTAACACTGATCTACAGTCCCATGATTACTCAAAAACTTCTCAACTTGTTGCCAGCCCAAAGTAATGGGGATGCCGCCAAAGTAACCCCTATAAGTTACCTTTTCAGATAAAACAAACACTGTTATTTGATGTGCGTATATATATGTATACAAACATAAACATTCCATTGCAATTAACATCGTTTATCAAGCATTTCCATAGGACCAAACACATTAGTTGAGACCCATACTGGTAGTTGTTAATTTATCTCAAGCAACAGAACATTTTTTGTTTACTTGAAATGAGATTTGAGTAAATGTATTTTTTTAAATACCTAAAACGTGATTTGAGGACACCGAATGTTCTCTCTACTACCACCCGTCCCTCCATCAAATCTGCATTGAACTGTTCCTCTGCAGGTGTAGTTAGATTTGACACCGTTGTCATCAGGTACGTTCTCGCCCAGAAGTTTACCAGTATCCTGCCTGCTCAAGTGTTCCTCAATATTGATCGATAATTTAATTATACTTTTGAATAGAAAAAAAGACATAAAATAGAAACAATGCAACTGCAATATGACAAATTGTTGTACTAGGATTGGAACAATTTGAGGATTATACAAAACAATGTTTTAGCTGTAAAAATCTTTCTAATAACATGTATTTGAAGCAAGCAATGCAAACTAACCGGTTAACTTTTTTTTTGTCATTTTTAACAAGAGGCCCTATGACGCTCACCTTAATTTAAGGCGTCATAATGGTTTTGATAATTTTTACAGCAGGTACATAGATGTATTAAGTCAAATGTTAACACACATGATAACGATGGACAAAACAACACACATAGTCAAATAAGAAAAACTATCTTGCCTTCTGGAAGCCTTGTTTTTAAACACTAAAATTATTATAGTACAGGATCAGCAATGGAACATTACAGTGAAATTATTTTAAAATCCAGCAAGAGGTTTCTTACAAGGAGATTGTCAAAGTGGCGAATATGGCCTTTTACGGTAGAACTTCCCCACACCCGTGCGTATATGTTTTTTAACAAATCAAACTTATTTGAAGAAATTTGGGATAGGGTCTCCCAATAAATATTTTTGTGAAATTATTTTAAAATCAGGCCAGTGGTTTCTTACAAAAAAGATTTTTTTAATTTTGTCGGTTTTTAAGCTTTCTGTTGCCATGGCAACCGTAATTTTCAATATATTCAAATTTATCAAAGGAATTTCTTAAAAGACCATCCCAGGAACATTACTACCCAGTTTGGTTAAAATTGACATAGTGGTTTCAGAGTTATTTAATTAAAAATCTAACCTTCAGTCCACAGTTATCAAAAACAGACGCATCATGTGTTGATCCAGGCCATCGAGGAACTACATCGATACATCTGAATTAAAACATCAATCTGTGTTTGATAATACACATGCCCCCATTTGGTGCTGGGTAGCCCATTTATAAGTCCAGCTAGTTCAATTTCAAGTTCAAAGTGAAGTTGGGCGATATGGGTGGATTGGGATGGTCATAAGCAACAACTGTGTAAGCATCCAAGTGTTGTAGCAAGCGGTGTTGGCGCTAGACGAAATGGTTAAATCTAGTTAACCAAGAAACAGCCCATTTGAATTATTCTAAGTGCAAGTTAGGTCAAGGTCAAGGTCAAAATGACGTTAGGTGATATGGGTGTATTGGGAACGGTCTTAAGTTACAACTGTGCAAATATCTAAGTGTTGTAGTAGGCGGTGTTGGTGCTAGACGAACCGGTAAAATCTAGTTAACCAAGAAATGGCACTTTTCAAATATTAATTTTAATTATTTAAAGTCTAAAGTAGGTTAAGGCCAAAGTGGTCATAAGCAACACATGTGTAAGTATCAAGTGTTGTAGTAAGCTGTGTTGGTGCCAGACGAAACGGTAAAATCTACTTAACCTTGTCACGGACATAAGGACGGACGGAAGGCCGGACGGAAGAACGGACAGGACGGTCACTGTATGCCTCCTGCGTCAAGATGCTAGGGGCATAAAAAGAAACAAAATTAATGATAATAAATGAATGATGAAAGTTTGAAACAAGAAGGGTGAAATGAAAACATGCATTTAAACTATTATGACAAAATGTGATAACATATTTCTATTTATTGCATGCTTTCCAGTGATTTATAGGGATATATCAGTGAAAGAAATTTGATAATTTACTGTTTTAAAACAGTAAAAATCACCACTTTGGTCATTTTCACGTACACACTGTTTCCCGATTTAATATCTGAAATGAATTAGACGCTCAATTTCCTACTGCAAACTGTGTGGAAAAAGGCATAAGATAAAAAGACATTTTGTTCTTTTCGGTAAATATCGATTTTTTGGTCAAAAATAGACAGTTTAACGCTTGACTGCACCACACGTAAAAATATTAATTTATATTATCACTTTTGAATTAAAATCGAAATTCTACTAAAACCAACAAATATCCTCTATTTATATCAAATTGTTTTTGTTTCATATGACAGCAATTTCATAATGACTAAAATACACCGTTAACATTTGCTTTTGATTTGTCTATGTGCTTAATTTTTTGCAGTCATGACATTTAATGACATTTTTCAAAAATACTTAAATCTGTGGATAAGTCACTTTAAGAGACTACATCATAATTATTTAAAGAACTCTACTTAAATTTACCTTAAATTGGAATCAACTACTGCTTGAATGTTCGAGGTGTGAGAGCCTTTTCTGCACACATATGCATCTTCATTTAAATGTTGAGTACAGATCGGAATTAATGTTCCATCAGCTGCGCTTACCACATTTGGCAGTCTACACTTTCTGTAAAATGCATGCTTGCAACCACATAATTCAGGTCCATTTTGAAATCTAAAACAATACAAAAATACAAGTATATGTATTGTATTTCACTGAAATTGAAATGAATATGGAGAACAACACATGTGTTGAGAACTCCAAACAGTGGTATCTGACAAAATATGTTCAACGTTTTTCCTTATATAGCCAAATATTGAAATAAGGAAATCTGCTCCGCCCCCCCCCCCCCCCCCCCCTGGTGGCATTGTTGTTAACATTTCAAAAGATTTAAGGTATGTGCTAGAGCTTCACCCAAGTAAAATTTATGTTTAATTATTTCAAAATTCAGTCAATAGTTTCAAACAATAAGATTTTAAGTGCTATTTTTCTGTTTTTGAGCTGCCATAGCGACCAGATTTTTGTTTATGTATTTCATTGCTTTGCAGAAATTTCCAAAAGAACCACCCCAGGAACATTGCAAAGTTTGGTTAAATTCGTTTAATAAAGTTTAGCAGATAAGCCAAAACAAATAAGTACCGGCAAGCGATACATTTTCGCCCAGAAATGGAGTTTGCTTGTTTTTGTCTTGCTTGTGTCTTGCTTAACTGTTTGTAACGAAGCTGGCAACAAGCAATATTAAGCACCGTACAGAAAAAAACTTTAGCTTTTTTAAAAATTCATTTACACATATCAAATCATAACACAATTTAAAAACACATGCACATCATCAATGCATACTTATTTGCCCACCTTAAAAAACATTTTAGCTTAAAAAGCAGGTTAACCAATTTCCAGTAAAAAAAGCGTCAGTCGAGGTCGGAACTGGCGTACTGAACAAACATGGATATAAACATATGGAATTATTCCGAATTTCCGCAACAATCTACTTAATTTTAACGCAATAATCAGGCTAATAAATTCCTAACATGTTTTACAGTAATTGTGTTTGTTTTGACATGTTTTTATAAATGAATAAAGTAAACTTTTTATAAAAATGAAACTTACTTCACACAGATCAATTAATTAATGAATTACCTTATGTTATTTAATCGTGAGTTCACTGCCCCGACAAAGCGATGTAATATTCTGCAAACACTTGACCTACTGATCCCATGCAGATCAGCAATTTCGGAGTAGAAGTCTATCTTACCAAAGTAGCGCAGAAAAGCAAGAATCTGCAAAAAGGAATTTTTTATAGTATTCAAAACATACTAACCAAACTGAATATTATTAATAAATGAATAACGGAGGAAGAATTATATTCAGACACATTTAGTAGCATACATGAGATAATTTCATATTCAAATGATAACTATTATTCATGTATATCAATACATAATTACACATGTATTAATTATTTCATTGTTTATTTAATTCCAGTATTATTTTAATGTTTTAATAAATGTATTGTTTTTACAATTAATTTAAATTTAAAGACAAGCAACATGTTCACTATCACTAAATGCAAAATGTCAAAGCATGACATTTCTTGGGAGCGGAACATCATGTCACCGGATTTTAAACTCTAGCTTTTGTAATGATGAATAACGATTTATGAAACTGTTTGCAATTATCTGGAAAAAAAACTAGCCTAATAAAAGGATAGACGGTTGCATTTGTTACATTTTAAACTTACCTGTTTTATTGTTTGGAAAAGCATTGAAAAAGAAACTTAGCCAATTTTATATCCGCTTGTTTCTGCCATAAATGACCTTGACCTGTCAAATAATGGGCGGTATTAAACCTAAAGAAAGTAATTACAAGCAGTTAAATGCAAAAATGAACGTTATACTCGCAATATATGTACCTGTGTTATTGGTTTTAATGCGGATGACCGGTTGTATGTCAGAGTCAAGTCATCGCCTATTAATTCGAGCTGTTCTAGTATCGACTCTCTGTTCAGTCGATACCTTGAGATCATGTCCTCTTCGCGAAGTTGATGTAACGTCACCCGCGGTTTAAAAAGGCGAGGAATGGACCTTTTTTGACCCCTTCTTTCAACAACAAGAACATCACAGACATATACGACTGCTCTTACCCTGTCGTAGATTTATGTATGGCATTTATGTAGTCGGACGTTGCGATTTGTTTGTTGAAACGCGTTTTCTGTGTAACGTCGTAAATTATGTAAGTCGTAGCGTACGACTGGTTGTACTACCGTTGATGAAACGCCTCCCTTATTTCTATTCTAACAAGATAGGCGTATACTTTTGCAATTGTAATTGGAACGACTTCTTACTATGCTCCGCTAAGAATCCGGACTTCTGTTTGCGTTGTTTAGTGGGAAGTTTTGCAACGATAATTGTGTTCTGTGTCCATAGAAAAAAAAAGCGAGTATCAATGTTAAACTGTTTTTCCTATCAACATATGTAGCAGACTCAGTATCAATCATACGCACAATATTCGCTATGTCGTAGCAGTGTAACAGTTTGCATACATGTAGCATTTATATTTGTAATGCATATAATTTGGATTTCAATTATGTGCACTTATTAACCCAAAGTGCTTGTTGAAGTTCATATCACGAAATTTACAATGTATCCAGAAGACGACCCAGTATCTTTGATAGCAAGTCAACAAACACATTTAACTTGTACCAGCGACTTTGGAAGACCCAGTCCTTCAATTTTCTGGTGCAAGCATCTGATCGCAGGTCATTCATCACACGACATAAACATGACATGCTTTGCGTCAGCCACAACTTCGAATCAGAGCATAACCGTCAGCACCCTGGCATTTGACCCTTCCATGTCCGACCACAACATGCGACTTTACTGCACGGGAAACAACGGAGGCCAAACTGTGATCTCGGAACTGAAGCCTTTTATTAACGTCCAATGTAAGATGATTAGCATAGTAGAAATACGTCGGTGGTTTTATGATGTCAAATTAGAAAATCGCATCTGAATTATGTTTTCTATTTTAATAAATATGTAACTAGTTAAACTAGTTTTAAGTTATGTTACACAAGATGCTGCGCTTATGCAAATCATTTACCTGTATCGTAAAAAATATAGCGTTCATTGGTCGACTTCAGACGGGCCACCTACTCCGGAGATTTTATTAAACGGAATGACAGTAACAGACATGTTAAAGTTTATTTCTGGTCAACCTTTATCTATCGAATACGTAAGCACTTTGCGTGCACATTTGCTTACCGATTTGTAATATAAAAACGGTTATATAAGTAATGTTATAACAAACACTGCAATGTTTATCTGTGGAGCAATGGTAACGCGGTCGATATCTGGTGTTATAAATCATCGTCAATACAATAGTTAACTGAGCAAAGCTGACTTTCACAACATCATTGTCCAATGTTATGTGTAAATGTATACAATGAGACCTTTCATGTGCCCGTCATATTTAAATATGTATCTATATTACTATAATGATTATGTATTTGATTCTGAAAATGTATTGGACTGACTTCTCAGAAACACTTACTATTTAGCGAAAAAATTTAATTCAATTACAGTTCAAATTGCCGTTGAGTTTTCATTATTATTCCGTAATGTTACGTTATCCGTTGGTCTAGAATGATTGCATATCATCTATATTACCACGTGGTTATATATTAATTTTGAAAATTAAAGTAACTGACAGAAAAAAATAGTGTTAAATAACATAACATACTGTAATTCAATTACAGTTCCAATAACCCATGTTGAGATTTTTGGTGAAGATGCACACGTTGCTGTTATGAAAGAGAACAAAACCAACTATTTCGCGTGTGAGACATCTGCAGGGAAACCAACTGCAACAATTTACTGGTATAAGGACAACGTAATACCACACAAAATAACAGATGACATACCATTTCATTTGGCGAGCTACAATACTACAACTATGGCTGACATGTCCGTAAGGACCGTTCTTAATTACAAGGGGGCACGTTATGACAATGGCATGAGAATATATTGTACAGCAAGTAATGTTGGAAAAGTATTGAAATCTGAGATAAAACCTCAGTTGATCATAACAGGTAAGTAGAACATATTATTCTTTTTATCACATTCATTTGTTGCAATAACCTATACAGCGACGTAATTGTATTGCTGCGATGTTTGTTAGTGATTGTACGCACTATTAAGACGTTCGTGTTAATGGTATTTTATTTCATTCTCTGTATTTGCGCAAGTTAGTTAGATTGAAACGCCATAGTATTATAAAAGACCGGTCATAGGTGCACTTTTGTAGCGCATAAACAATAGCCAACATGTCTTCCTTTTATCGCCCTTAATATCGTCCGTATACTTAGCTCCGCCGGAAACACCTGGATCGCTAGAGGTTCCAGAGGTCAGCATGAATTATGCAAAGGTCTGCTGGCGTTGCAGTGCTGGAGGCAAAATTGACCCACGCTTTATCTTGGAGTGGAAACGTAAAGATATACACTGGGAATAGAAAATATAGTGTCTGATATGAACATAAATTCAAACTTCAGCATATGTACTTTTCTAAAAATGTTAGAACCGTCTACACCATATGACGTTCGATTGTATGCAGAAAACGCTCTTGGACGAAGTGGATATTCTTCTATCGAATCATTTACAACTAAGCCAACAGTTGAGCAAGTTTACACAATATGTAAATATGCGTGTAGTACTACAAGAGTACGGGTGTGTCGTTTGTTTTGTCGCATCATTTAAAACAGCTATGTATGATAAGAAGTTCACTGTTAAACTAAGCCGCGTGTTTTTGAATAATGTCAGTCACCCTGCGATCAACAACGACAACGCTATCATCGGCCAATTCAGGCACATCGACCCCGACTAAAATCGAGAAATCTTAATCAAGTATCGAGGGTAGGCCGACAGAACCATTTGAACAATGATTTCTTTATATATACTTTATAATAAAGCACAGTTAAATACGACAATTGTGTGTATATACAAACCGAAACCCATAACATTGTATCGTATACTTGGTAAACATAAGTGTATAACATGTACATGAACAACCTCTGCGCGTACAATTTATATACGAAACATTGACACATCTGCGAACGGATAGCAAAACAGATATAATGATGTTTGTAAAATATCAGTATTTCTTTTGTAAGCACTCAACGATGGACAATGAAGCATTTGTATTGAAAGATATGGTGTGTGTAAATATATAATATCCATGTATATTTGTGTGTTTTGAATGCTTTCTAAATAAATACGACTAATCAGTTTAATACATTTGTGTTTCCTTTCAACATTGGGCTGTAAAAATAAGTCGTTTGCTGACCTAGACCGAAAGGTGGGTTTTCGCTTGAACTTGAACGTTTGATATATCCTTTCATATAATATAAATAAATCTATGAAACGTCAATCGTCATAACGGTCTATTGTCGTACGAAGGGTAATCAACAAAGTCGCGGAAAGGTGATCTCGTTTCTTTATTTGACATGCAATATTTATGACATTTCTACTTAATACAGATTGATTTAATACAAGTATATTTACAAATGTTCATTAACATCCGTTATCAAATAAAATACCACAGTCTCTATAGTAACGTCACTATTGGGCCAATATGCAATATAATACACATTAAGTGATTCAGTATGCACAGCATAAACAACATAATAGCATTGCATTGTTGTATTATGTTCAGAAATAGTAATTTATATAAACAGAAGAGACAAATTGAAATGCAGCCACTTTCAATCAGATCTAATAAACGCAATTTTAATCAAGCTGCCTTATTTTACTGTATAGAAATCTGCTCAGTTGTGTCATCTTTTAGAAATAAAGTTACTGTATATATTTCATGCTGTCTGACACATATGCACTCATGCATGACGATGTATGCATTCAATACAGTGTCACACCAACAAAAAACATAACAGTCAATTTCAATTACAGGAATCTAATTTCAGTAAAACAAATTACAATTAATGGGCTTAGGGTCCACCAAAGCGAAATGATGTATTGGTTATTTACAAAATGCACACTCATAAAATAATTATGTTTTTTTTCGGAAGACAAATAACACTTTATACTTGCATGTATCATAACAAACAGTTTACACTGTACTCACAGATTTGTTTAATACCAATGTTTAATGGCTCGGATATCATTTAACTTAAATTGTGCATCAACGTTTATGTATAACACAAACCGACTTATATTTTTCTAATACAATACATATATCGAATAGTCATATTGTTTATTAATTTAAAACGGTTCGAATATAGCTTTTATGTAAATGTTTTTTGTTAAACCACATCAAAATACTGATATATAATAGCGGTAATATTATATCGTCGATCTGCAGTAACTGTGTTTGTAAAGCCTTTTATGCAGGTGGGTTGGGTGAAAGTGTTGTGATATAAAAAACATTTACCGCATTGTCTGAATATGACGAATAAGAGTAAAGTCCGTCGTAAACTAAAGTATTTCGAAGAGCTATAAACGTTATAAAGTTACTGTTAAATACACAAGGAATCATATTTATAAAACATCGTTTTCGTTAACATTTCATTTAACTACGAGATATGTGTTTGATGAATGAGTGTTGAGGTTCAGGAAAAAAAGGTAATACAATGTTAGATGTCGGTAAATCCATTTAAATGCTGAGCCTGTTGATCGGAATTGAGGAAGCGTTTCATCCGACAGAGGAGTCGTTACTCATAGCAGCATAGCATGTAGTACTCGTAAATCAGTGTACTTCTACATACGTGTTTTTTTTTTTTAAATACATGTCATAGTTTGTCTTACTATCTACGAATGATATTTTCTATGAATACTAGAAATGTGCATGTATTAGGCAGGCAAAAACGAAAGATTTCACTTTCTTGGGCCGTGCAGGGTACGGTTTGTTTCAATACTAACCTAGTTATTGTATGTGTCCAATACATAGCAATATGTAAACGCGACAATCCAAGGCAAAACAGGGCTTTTTTAAAATAAATGAGACAACAAACTTGGTCATAATAGCAAAAATCTAATGCAAATCTTAGCCTGGCTGTATTATGTATTAAACGGAGGTTAAGCCATTTCAGTGTTGTCGTATATATAGCTATATTTATATGTATTTATCTCATTTCATGGAATAGCAGCTGAAATGATTTGTATTTTCAAAACGTGTCTCAAAATCCTGCAGGCGAACGATCATAAATATTTAACTCGTGCAGTTAAATGTTAAACGTCTGTACTCGTATAAAGAGAATAAAGCACGGGTTTATCAATATAGATGATTTATCGCTTGTAACTGAAGAAGCCTCTTGCAACACTGTTTACAACAACCAAACTAGAGGTGACCTACTTGTAAATAAAAGTGATCATCTTCGGGAATTTATATGCGATGTTAATACGTCTGCTTGCTACACTTATAGAACACACCATGTCGTGTATATTTGCGAACTCTAATCTCACGCAGATTTATGACGCATTATACACTAAGGAAATAATTATAGTGACATAATTAAGGTGACCTACATCATTCAAACTGGTTGCATGTAAGCCATGTGCTTTGTTGTGAGCATTTCTTATTCAATACTCCATAATTGGACTACAGTTATTATCGAGCCAGCTCTGAGATTACCGTTAAACCTTAAGCGCGCATGCTGTAAACGAGTTGGTTTCAAATTTATAGTGGTGACCTTAAAATGCGACGAATTTCGAGCTTAATTCTATAAACGTTTAAACCCACGAATATCGTGCTATGGGAAATCCAGTTGTGACATATGTCGATCTGCACTGAGATACCCTACTTGCATAAATGGTAAGAAAAACAATGTATGTGAGCCAGATCTCAGATCGACCTTCGAACACATAAAGCGAATATTCTAATGAGGGCCAATACAGTGCTGCTCTGAGAGGAACAATTAAATAAAACAAATACGTATAGCGGATGTTAATATTGACCCAGACTTCAGATCGACATTCAAAGCAACATGTATAATATCGAGACGTTGAGAATATTGAGCCAGCTAAATTTTTTACATATGAACGAAACAAAAATATCGTGCAGTATAACACATGTTTAAATCCAAATTGAAAACCCACATCACCACAAATAGTTGAAGTGAAATACATTACGCGACTATTAAGCTATAATAAATAAAACATTAAGAATGATATGTCATCGATTTTTGTGTTCATCCTTGTGTGAATTTTCTGGAGTGAGTGTCAATTTGAGAAGTCACCGAATTGGCGTACCGTAAGTCAAGGACTGGAGTTCAATTCACATCCTGGTTTTTACAAACTATAAATATATGTTAGCTAAAGCTCACGTTAGAAAGTATGTATAGTGTATTATGTTGCATTATTAAGTAATCTGATATAAATCTACTGTTATTACTAAAAATCGACGTTAAGGGACATCTATTATAATACTGTTTCCGTTGTATATAGGTACCTTCAAGATGTTAATATTGTAAAGTGTAGTTTTGATCTAAATCATTCAAATAAAATGTATGTGGCAGATAAGAACCTTCTGTTGAATTCATATACACAGAGATATTTCGTCAACAGTTCTATAATATTTTATGTCAAAACGAAAATACTAAAGTTGGATGAACAGTATTTGACTCAGAACGTGTCTATAATCGGTATTCGTCATTGAATTACACGTTTATTGAATACAGCATATTGTATCTTGGATCTTACAAGTAACATAAATTGCTAGGTATCAGACGAACCAAAGGAAAACAAGAGTTCAGATCTAACGAGAACATTTGTTTTCTAATGCGACAAGTACTGGGTGACTATTGTTATACTTCTCCACATTACATGTGTATACCAGTTTTGTTTTACACTTTCCGGGTAATGTTTTTAAATAAACGTTTTTTTCATGCATCTGTACGTCTCATTCATAGAACAGTTCTTATATATAGCTACATGTGCTAACAACACTAAAACTGTTACAAATGCAAGGACAACTGGGGCTGCTATCCATATCGTTATGTGTGATGTTCGTTTGGTCATCTCATTTGCTGACACGGTTGTTCCTGAAAGGACACAGAAACATAGGTGTTGGTGTAATTTATTTACTTACTAAATGTATTAGTTATAATATGCATTTGATAATGGAACGCATATGTACTCTCTTCGCGACATTATGCCACCAAATAAAGGTATTTCAAAGCAATCACAAGCTGTAGAATGGATCGATCGTTATTAGTAAAAAAAACAACAACATGTAATGAATATGATTGTCACCTAAGCACTGCTAATAGTATGAGAAAACTCGGTAACATTTATGGTTGGCTACTGTCATGTTAACATACACCAGCTTTATATATATATATAATATGTGTTTGATGGATATATGTTTTTGTAGTAACTGTAATTACCCGATGTATTGTTACTGTCTTGTGATACGATAAAATGTTTAGTTGTTAGGTATCTTAAATGGTCTGCATTTTTTTCTTGTTTTATGCTTATTTCTGTGTTGTTATTGTTTCATACACAGCATTAAGACAAGTAAACACGTGGTTGACTTGTACTCATATCAAAGGATGCTCCATTATAAAAGAAGAAAATAGTTAACACTAGAATAAAGATTCAGCATGGGTCATTAAGCAATAAACCATAGCAAAGTTTCAGACACGTACTTGTTTTGATACATGTGCAATTGACTGAATTCAAATGATTGCAGATCATCGCCGGTATTCACAAAGCTCCGAAGGGAAATCTAATCTTCAGGTGGATTTAAGTGGATATTTCAACATGTATGTGAAATCAAATGATTTTTGATTACCAAATGATAAAACATGACAGACATAAACACTGTTTACTAGTTTGGACCATTTAAAAAAAAATGACCTATACATATAACAGCCACAGAATAAAGGAGTTTTATGATTTTCATGCGCAACAATCTCGCTTCACAGCGCGGCGCAAACATCGATACTTCTCACGTACAATTTACATTGATTTTATAGGGGGCGTTAAATATTATTTGCTGTAACTTCCTTATTTGTTTTACTCCCAGAAAAGTACAGACGGTATTGAAAAGATAAATTGATGCTCCTAGACATGGTACCATTTATTTTATTTTATTTTAAAATTTAGGTGGGGGAATTTACACTGTTGTCACATCCCCCTTTTTCCTAAAGAAATCAATAGAAACTCGGTCGGAAATATGGTGAATTTTCAATTTTATCGCATACAAAATAAACTTATTTGTCAGAGAAGTACAGACGGATTTGGAAAATTCCTTCTTTGCTTGTTCGAGGGATGTTAATTTGGTTTAGTAATTTAAAATTTAAGGCGGGCGGGGGACTTTATAATTAAATGAGGTATCTATTGTTTACAAGTCATTACCGTGACTCAATACGGAAAAAAACGAGCGTTGTCGAACGATATCGAGTTGGTACCTTTCTAGTAGTATATGTTTCCCGCGGTGTTTATTTGGGGTAATAGACACTCACACAGATAAGAATTTTAGCATCATAGACCTTATAATCTGCAGTTTAGCTTATTTTAGATAATGAAATCCAGAAGGAAAATG
>CM051029.1:2186077-2221077 GCA_027627225.1 Congeria kusceri | reverse complement strand
TTCAGGAAATGAACCACGCTGTATGTCTTAACTTTTGTTAAGATGCGTACACGTGCTATCTCTGAGAAACACTTTTCGTTACACGCGCCAGTCCCCAGTGATGTGGGTGTATGACAAAATGTCTAACTCACCTTATCAATATTTTCATGCTAGGTTGATTGTGATTTAATCAGTGTGGGCATTTTTACTGCAATTATCTGGACCCCCCATGATAAACACAATCATTAAATAATAATCACTTAATTTTTAAAAGTTTATCAATTGTGTTAATATACAGGTATAATCAAGCCCGTAAGCGTTCACTCCTTGTTTAGATATGTTGTTTATTTTTTCCATCGTTATTTTGTTTAGAGGAGATTAAATAAATCAGGTTGCACGACTATTGTCCAGGCAATAACTTTGTCCATCATTGACGGATTTTGAAATAACTTGGCAGAAGTGATAACCATTATAAGAAGGCGTGTCACATGCAAGAACTAAGTATAAGATCAAGGTCACACTTAAAGGTCAAAGGTCAAATTACATACAATGGACTCTGTGCGAAGCATAATTTTGTCCGGCATGAAATAATGTTCAAATTACTTGACAGAAGTGATAAGCATTATAAAACGGCAAGTGGCCTGCAAGAATCAGGTCTGCAGCTGAAAGGTCAAGGTCACTAATCCAGGTCAAATGTCAAATAATTGTCCGGAGCGTAATATTGTCATGCATACAGGGATTTCTGATAAATTGGCAGACATGACCACTGTCACCAGATGGTGTGTCGCATGTAAGAACCTGACTTGTGAAGTTAGTGAATGACCTCCCTTTATTGATGACTGTGCAAAGCATAATTCAAAAATAATAAAAGGCATTTTGTTGATTCTTCAAAAAATTATTTAAAATAGCAAAAGTAAGTGAAGCATACGAGAACCATAACAATTATGATTGCCCAAATATTTTAAGTACAACACTTTATGGATTTTTTGTGAGGACGAAAACTATTGATTGGAAGTCTGTTATACCTCGAAAACTTCAAAGAATAAGATAATATATTAGCAGAAAGTACAATATAAAAGGACAATTCTCCATTTGCAAAATAATTTGTATGCATATAGACAAAGCGGCGCCATTTAAAACAGGCTGCATTGGAGGGGGCATCAATGCCTGTTGACACATTTCTTGTTCCCCAATATTTTGGCACGAACACATGCATGTGCAACTCACATAATCATAGCTGACATTTCAAGCTGGCATTCGAATAAATAAAGAAAATACAACCATTAATATTTATTTCCATTTGGTGTGTGATAACTTGTGTTGAGTGTACATTACTTTTAACGCATGAAGTTGACAATTCAGATTGTAAGCTTTTTGAAGAATGGAAAGGGGTAACATGAAAAATAAATATAGCAACAAGTGTTTTCTTGTCGTGTACACAACGCAGACGTTTAAGTTGGCATTCTTTCAACGGTTTATTGAAGCCGATTTCTTTTGGAGTCGTAGAACTCAATTTATTTTGTTACATAATTACCAAAAATAAAAGTAGTACAGATTAATAACAGCAAATGTTAAGAATACCTCTCCGATATATTGAACTGTGTTTCCTCTTTCTTTCTATTGGATTTTTCTCAGTCGTGTTGAGCCAAGGAGACTAGTACCGAATATAAATATATTGCAATTACATTATACGAGAATTTATAATAAGCGCACGCTTTGACCAGAATTAGGAGTAGTGATTTATTACATGTACCTTAATGTTTGTCTGCATCGATACATCTGATTTATATTGTAACGGTACTGTATCACGTAATCTGACTCAAGCGCATATACAATTAGACAAATACTACAAGAAACTGATTTGTTATAGCTTAAATTACACCACATGAGCTTTAATGAACATTAAAAATGTTAGCATGTCATCGAGTACAAGTATTGTTTTTATTTCTTCAAACAAATGTATGGTCACATAGAGGACTGAAAAGGTTGTCAACATTAAGTGATTGTTTACATGATTAACATTAAACATGTCGCTTCTATTAAAGTTTATTTTTTGTACATAAGTATTGCGATATGTAACTTACTTTATGTCATGTACACCGGCATTGACCAAATAACATCCCTTGGAATAAACTGTGCTTTAGTTCATGACAAAGGGAAAGAGACAGCACGCGCATCCTTATAACGTCATTTTGTTGATGTATATGTTTATATTAGTTCATATTGTGTTTTTCTTGTTATTTGGTATGTTGATTTCGTTTATTTTCCAAATCTAGATACTAGTAGAAAGCATGTGCTATGTATTATACAATTAGTCAATGTGTGTATACTGTGATTATCCGATATATTATATTACATTATACGCAATCAACTAAAAAGAGTTAATGACATTTTCGCTTGCAAACGTTGTATGAAAACACCCGCTTAGCAACATTCTTCTTTATGCCTGTTTACGAAAGCGGGAATATATTGTACAATATAGTTATTATATCCGTTGGATGAGAATGATTGAGAGAGAGAGAGAGAGAGAGAGAGAAAGAGAGGGAGAGGGAGAGTACTGGTAATACCGTAATAGGGGGGACATTTTTTCGTTGAAAAACCTTTGTTGTGGGGACCAAGGATGCGTAGTGGGGTCATTGCCATGTCCTCGGAATTACGGTTGGCCCAGGTTTAAGGGAATTCAACTCGAATATTTATTTTTAGTTTCCAGCCATGTCCCCACATTCATCTGAGAGTCATCATTTTATCTCGTTTTTGTCTAATTTTCAGTTTTATGCTTCTCTTCGGCCTAAACATTACGCGTGGAACCAATTACGCGCGTGAGACGAATCCCGCACATGCGTCGAGAGCTTCTTCCGGCATGGGTTGGTAGCCATTTTTTTCTTTGACCTTTTTATTTCTTTAACAGTCTGATATTCTGATTACATAACAAATCGAACAGAAAAGATTATCAAATCAGAAGAAAACGAATTCAGAAATTAAAAACTAAAAATACGTTGTATTCAAACCAGGTCACTGATAACGGCGAAATACAAGTTACTAACACTAGATCTAGTATTAGTAGTGGTAGTACCAGGATCTGACACGAATTGCAGTGCTAAGTGTCATAATAGTGACAGCCAGTGTTCTCCATTTTTTGAATCTAGCACGACATTGACTGAAAGTTCAAAAAAATTGGCATGCAATGCCAATAGAAGTGCCAAATCATTAAGTTTAACATGGGAGCAAAAATTAGCTACAGATCCTCTAATATTAAGATGGAAAGAGTTTACATTACTGCAAAAAAGAATCAAAAAGTTAAAGAAGTCAAAGTTTTAGGTGAGTCAGTAGTCTATAGTTTCCTAGTAAATACTTGGGATTTTTTCAGTTGGGTTACATTGGCGCCCAACGTAAAATTACCCACTGTGGTCTGCACGACATCCTACATATGTCAAGGCAGAAGGAAATTCGTGGAAGATACTCTCCCTCCATGTATGAAATTCTTCCATGAATTTCCTCTGCCTTGACATCTGTGGGATGTCGTACAGACCACAGATGGTTATTTTACGTTGGGCGCCAATGTAACCCAGCTGAAAAAATCCCAAGCCACAATGGGAATTGAACCCGGGACCTCCCGGTTCATAGGCAAACGCTCTACCGCGTCGCTATAAAAGCTAGCTCTTATAGCAAGGCAGTATACGTGTCCTTTATACATCACCCTACTACACATTGATGAAATAGTATGGTCTATTTCAAATACAGAATATATACCTAAATCATACATTGAGAATTTTTTTTACAATGTACAAAAATACATGATGTGAAAGAATACACTTTGAACCAGTATCTGATTGCATTTAGTCTAAATTTTAGAGTTCTACTGTTCATAGATTTGTTCTTCCAATTTCTCCATATACAAAATTACTATTAGTTGTTAAGACCTTATAAACCTTATACTTCCGCTTTTTCAATAGTCATAAGAATCATGTAAATCTCAATTTTAGACCCATAGTACAATATAGGTTTTTGAATTTTACCGGTGTAGTGTTTCCAATTGTGATACATTTGTTTGTTATGCTGTAAATCGTTCCTTTTGCCCAGCACGCCCGATTTCATTTTTGTATGGATAATAAACCGGGTTTATACACGTTTAATGTCGTAAAATTATAAAAATCAAACAAACAGCCGATCTAATGTTAAAAATTTTGTAAATACAGGAGGGGATTTTTTTGAAGGAAGGGAAAAAATTCGTGAGGCAGGGATTTTTTTCCTTATATCAACGGGGCCTTATGAAGGCCGCTTCCACTAGCAAAAAGGCCCCTTTCCCCCAGAAAATTTCTTTAAAATCGTGCACCTTTCCCCGAAATTCAAAGTTACACTTACAATTTCTTTCCCTTTCTGGACTTTTTATCGTGTAATTTTCCCCAAAATTAAAGGCCAGGCCTTTTCCCCTAAACCCGAGAAAAAACCATGGGAGGGGAAGACACATTAAGCGGCGACTGCTATATAAGGTAAAAAATATGCTGGCTATACAATATAGTTTTAAACTGTAGACTAGATTAAAATCATATATGATCTGCTTTACTTTAGGAAAAAGACAACATTTAAATGAAAATTCCTTTATTGACAGGGTGTTCCTAACGTCTGCTTCGATAATTATATAGATAGAAGGTCGAAATAGATAAATTAAATAGTGTACAGACAAAAGAAGATGAAAATATAGATCTTTGAAATTTCGACTGACTACATAAAAGTTAACATGTTCCATATATTGACATGGAACGTTACCATGGGAAACGCGCACGTGCTAGATTTGCATGTTTTTTGTGAGCGACATGTATGTCAAAAGCGACGCTGTTTGTTATAATTCTTAATATGACAAGTGCTAGATGCTGAACAATTAATGCCATAGTGTTAATCTTAAGCTTATAGTTTTGTCATTTATGTACCTTATTCCCTTATTATTTCTATAAAGTATGGTTCTATGGCATTTTACTTGATTAAATTGTTCTAGAACTAGTCATTTTTTATTCCACGGGACTCATAAAAATTCTCTGGGACGCATAGTTTTAAAAGGCGTGAGTCCATTGGGATTCATAAGTTTTTCTACAATTATCAGTTAGTATCCCTGCCACTTTGTATAATGGCATGCATATTTTGAACTTTTTCTAGGGTCCCTCCTATAAATGTTCAGAAAAAGGCCTGCAAGCTTCAAAGTGTGCTTAAGCAGACTGCTTTATCAAGATTTGGATTTCAGGTCGTGCTAAAAGAGTAAAGCCAGTAAGCGAAGCTGAACAATGGCTGAATAAGGATGATGACTCACCAGGGTTTGAAATCAAGTGTTTTCCAGGGAAGGTAAATTTTAATACACCCATGATCGGAGCATACAATTAACTTCGCTATTTGCATTGGGTCTAGTTTTTAGGTCTACTTTTGAAAAGGCAAGCTATTCTACTCGCGTCGGCGTCCGCCTTGGTTTAAGTTTTTCGGCAAGCTAGTTTCTCAGGAATGGCTTTAGGGATTCCTTTGAAACTTCAAGCATTTGTTTCCCATGTTAAAATGAACCCATAGGCCAAATTTGGTAACTCTAGGTTGAAATTTGTCATAATTATAGGCCTTTTTACACTTAGAAAATTTACATTGCATGCTATTTTGGCAGGTTAAAGTTTTTCGGTAAGCTAGTATCTCAGGAATGGCTTGTGGGATTTTATTCAAACTTGAAACATTAGTTGCTTATATTGAAATGACCACATAGGCCAAGTTTGGTAACTTTAATTTGAAATTTGTCAAAATTAGGGGCCTTTTTTAACTTGGAAACTAATAGTAATAGTGCAAGCTATTTTGGCAGGTAAAAGTTTTTCGGCAAGCTAGTATCTCAGGAATGGCTTGTGGGATTTTATTCAAACATGAAACATTAGTTCCCTAAATTAAAATGAACCCATAGGGAAAGTTTACACTTAGAAAATTACCTTGACTGCTATTTGGTTAGGTTAAAATTTCCGTAAGCTAGTGTGGCAGGAATGGCTTGAGGCATTTTATTTAAACTTAACACATTTATCCCCCATATGAAAATAAACTCATTTGTCATGTTAGGTAACTTGTGTTTTAATTTTGTAAAGTTATTGGCCTTTTTATTACTTAGACTTTTATATGCCAGCTATTTTTGAAGGTTGAAGTTTTTCAGTCTGCTTGTTTCTCAGGAATGACAAAAGAGTTTTCATTCAAACTTAAACACTTACTTCTGAGATGGAAGTTAAAATGGAACCAACATACTTTTGATATGCTTGGTTTAACATTTCACGTCGATCTTGACAAGATGATCGATCTTAATTATAAGGATAAATTGTCCAGAATTAGAACGCTGCTTAAAAACTGGTCCAGAAGGATATTAACGCCAATTGGAAGGATACAAATATTAAAAACGATTGCTTTGCCAGTGCTTAATCATTTGTTTGTTTCACTTCCCAATCCACCATATAAAATATTGGTAGAGCTAAATGATCTTTTTTTTTAACTTTGTGTGGAATGGAAGTTCAAAAATTAACAAAAATGTACTTATTAAAGAATATACTGAAGGAGGTCTTACTATGGTCGACATTTTTTCATTTATAATTGCACTGAAATGTTCTTGGATCCGAAGGATCATCACAGGAAATGGTAAATGGATCAATATTGTAAAAATGACTATAGACACCCAAAAACTGTACAACTGTGGTGTTCATTATCCTGAAAACCTTATAAATAGAACGGACAATGCTTTTTGGAAGGACACTTTAAAATCGTTTGTTGATTTCCGCAAAGCAGAATCATTAAATATAAAATATATATTACAAACCCCAATATTCTATAATTCTGATATAATAATTGGTAATAAAATTGTTTTCCTCAAAACATGGTTTGAAAATGGCGTGCATTTTATTGGCGATTTGATGAAGAAATACGATAGGTTAGAATTTTATGGTTATGAAGAACTGTGTAACAGATATAATTTCTATCCAAACTACTTGCATTATATAGGTATTACTAATGTCATAACTAAATACTTGAAGAAAAATGGTTTGTTTGACGAAACATCTGCTATGAACACGATTGCAGATTTTAACTATCTTGACTTTGTTAAGCATTTTGTTCCCCTTCAAGTGATATCCATTTTAAAAAATCCAAAAGGTACTCAACCCATGTACAATATTGTTAAAACAAATAAAACTTTACCAATCTGTATGTCAAAATGGACGAGTATTTTTGAAAATATTGAATTAAAAGACTGGAACCATATTTTTAGAATGCCATTTTGTATAACCAAAGATTCTACTCTACAGTGGTTTCAGTATAGAATCACACACCGAATTATTGGTACCAATTATTTTTTGTATAAAATCAACTATAAATCGTCAGCTGAATGCTCTTTCTGTCATAATATGCCGGAAACAATTGAGCACATTTTTTGGGAATGTAAACATATAAAAAAATTCATTGCTGATTTGTTTGAAGGTTTTGAGGTATTCGCTGACTTCATAAATGCGCCTTCGTTTATGTTAGGACATAAAAACTCAAGTGGTCCTCTTAATCTTACATTCCTTCTTACTAAAAGGTTTATTTATAATTGTAAAATGAATCAAACATTACATACCATTATCGCGGCAAAATCATATTTCTCAATCCAGTATCATATTTTGAAGGAAATGAACTTCTGCAATTTAGATTCTAACTCAATAACTACAAATAAAGAATGGGATATTTTGTTAAGTCTGTTTCGGTAAATAATGTGATTTACATAGTTTATCCATTCTGTATATTGATAAGTTCAATATGTATCATTTTGGATATTGCTATTTACGCAATTATGATTTTTTCCTATTATGTACTTGTGGGCACTTGTCTACAATGTAATATTCTATGTTATACATGCTGAATTCTAATAAATACGCATGATGTACGGTGTGGAGGGGGATGCCCTCGACCCTCACACACCTATTGACGAGGAAAATAAAACATATAGAACGGAAAAAAAAAAATTAATTCATAGGCCAACTTTGATAACTCTTGTTTAAAATACACTTAGACATTTTACATTCCCACAGAATAGATTTCCATTATGTTACTCAAGAATGATTTTTTCATATATAGATACCCTAAAGCAATATTTTACTTGGGACTGCATTTGGAGCCGGTTGGGTGGGGTCAAGGTCACTGTTTAGTTCTAAAACAGTTTCTGCTTAATATCTCTGGAACAAATTGAAATATTTTAATGAAACTCAGTGAATGGATATGATATAGTGAGACATTTCATAACATTACATATATGATTGGTGGGGTCAAGATCTAGGTCACTGTTTTGAAAATTTAAAAAAATGCTTTCCATTTAGTAACTTGAGAACTGAATTAACTTTTTACTGGTTAATTGGCGACAATATTATCGGGACAGATTGGTTTGGAAAAAAAGCTAGCAAGTCTGACAAGCACAAGAAAAGTCAAGAACGCTGTTCTCCGACAACTCTTGTTACAAAATAGAAATAACTTAAACTGTTCAAAAGTGATACAATTATAAATCTCAGACGTTTTAATTACAAAGCACAATTCAACCTACTCACAAAATATTGCAGAATAACAAAATAGCATTTATGTTCAGAGGCATTTGTTTGCCAAATGTAATAGTTGATAAAAAAATTTTTGACTATGACAGTCAAAAAAAATTTTCTAATATACGTATAGTAATTTGGCATGCCGTTAAACATCTATTATGTGGATTTTAACAAGTAAAAAAGAATGTTTGTGTACTCATTTCAAATAGTTTATAAAAATTTTACCATAATGCTTGTTAATGTATATTTCTGTTGCACGAAAGGTATGGCCCCTTTAATTGCCTCTGACTTTTAGGACTTGCTTATGATTACAAAATAGTTGCCTGTTACAAGTCCCCATAATTCTTGTAAACATACTGCAGAATTGTTGCTCTTTATTAAACATAGAAGTTTGGATAAAGTTTTCATAAAATGGATATAATGGATATAATTTAAAGACTTTCTGAGATACAAGTCTCAAATTTTCAGAATCTGCTTCTGATTCAAAAATACTTGCCTGTGACATGTCCTACAACACTGGCAAACATACTTGTAGAATTATTGCCCTTTGCACACAAAAAAGTTTGTGGAAAATGGAAATAACTTTAAAACTGTTCAAGGTCAAGTTACAGACTTCCAGAATTTATAAACAAATACATGGATGCAACACGTCCTGTAACTTTGTATGGCCCTTGGTATATGTTACTAGTATGTTACTGACATAGAAATGGGAAGATAAAGTTTTGTGGCAAGTTGCTGTATCTAAAAAAACATAAATCACAAGTGTTGTGACTGTCACAGTTAGGTTACCTAACTCTGTATGGCCCTAGACATAAATTAATGTCCCCTGAGTTAGAATTTGATGTTTTAAGTTCTTCAGCAAATTTTAAGTAAAAATTTTGATGCAGGTTGCAGTATCTCGAAAGCTGTTCAATCCTTTTACTTTATACAAGTTTCACACTAGTGTTCAGGGCCAGTGCACTATGAGGTTAGGAAACTCTGTATGGCCTAGATACAAGTTATGTCCCTGGATGACTTGGAAATTTTTAGTTCAAATTCTGGCAGTTGGCTATAATTTAAAAGAAGATTTTGTTTAAAATATACTTAAAAATATGTGTGCTACTTTATATCTTACTTTTATTTTTTGTGATTCTAACTTTCAATGAAACTTGGTAATACATACATGTAGAGTGTGTCTGTGACAAGGATCCGAATAGTTTAGCGCTGTCCACAGACATCATTATTTTTTTCGGATTTTTTTTTTACCTAGTACTTCTCTGTTGCGTTTTGGAGGGCACTTAAATCATGCTTTAAAACAAATTAACCCGAATTATTGAAGTTATACATAGTAGTTTAGTAACAATAAAGTAATAATTTTACCATATGCATTGAAGAAGTGTAAAACGCTATGCTTAAAGCGGCTTTGTTTAATATTGTGACCTCGAAGAACATAAACAATTTATGGAACCGTAATAAATTTGGTATTATGTCAGGAATTATATGGTGCGAAAATAGTCAAAAGTGCCTCAAATTGCTTCGAATTTTGTGACTATGGGACAACTGACATTATTCTGACATTATATGATATCTAACTTTCAAGTATTTTATAACTGTTTTTGGTCTGCTAATTTTAACTGAGGCAGCTGGTGCCTCGGTGTGCCTCAGCGTGGCTATTATGCTGTATAAGCATGTATAACTGATTATCCATGAGTATGGGTCATTGTCCAAAAATCTTGAAAAAAATCCCTGAAAGATCTGAAATCTATCTAAAGAAATAATTTAAACAAATAGAGCCTGAGTAGAACTTGTAAACAAAAATCAGATTGGTAAAAAGTTATGAGGACATTTGCACAGGATGTGATGTCACCGTACCTATATTTAGATGTAGTCAGACGTGCTTAGAAATGGATAATCTGCCATCAATATTTTGACTGACAAAAGATGTTAACACTTTACTTGGATCTTTAACATCATTTGAAAGGTCTAACTGTGATGTGCAATGGATATCTCCTTGTGTTCCATAGTTTTTCTGTCTGGGAACTCTGTGTATCTCTATTAGAAGAGAAAAATATTTTTTTCTAAAGTTTGGATACATGGTTTAATGGGTAAGTTAATTGCTAGCTTAGTCATCACTTTCTTACTATTTGGGCACCTCACTTGGAATTACTACTGTCCTAATTACATTTTGCTCACTTGGACTGGTCTGTTACCTATTGCCTAAACCAAGAAAATGACTTTCATTTACCAGTATAGGTTAATAATGATTTGTTTCTAAGGTTTGATTTTTTATATACAGCAATTTACATTTAATTCAACAAAAGTTTTATTTTGTATTATGGTGGACGACCAGTCAGGCAGTTCTCGCATATCCCTACTTACGCTAGCGTAAATGTGTCCGTGAAACGGCACCCTGATTCTTCACCTTTTGAGCATGTTGGAAATGTGTTATTAAATCATATATTTTGCATGATTTGAAGTACAGGTACTTTGAAATTTACATCTATCTCTTTAGGAAGGGGAATTGTTACAACCCAGTGGAGGAGTGCTGGGGCATTTCTCCTGCACTATGCAGGAGAAACAATTTCTGCAGCCCAAGGGGGAGAGGCGGGAATGTATTCCAACAGGGTTTCGTTTCTTCTTTACCTCTGGAGGAAAGAAATTATGGTAAGTGGCTTCAGAGAGCTAAATTTTATGACTTATAACTACTAATATTACTGACACAGGCATTTAATGTGTAATGAGACACATAATTTAAAATAACGCTAGTTATTTATTCAGAAGAGTTATACCCCTGGTTACACCCTGGAAACGTTTAGAGTACTCTTGGGCTAGTAATTATATTGATGTTGGTTGACTGCTTTGTGGTTACTGGTGAAAAAAATGTTTACCGAGCTCTATTACTCTTAAAGGTGGGTAAGCTGATTAACTAGGGTGGTAAATGTTCTCCGACTATGTTTTCACGCATTTGTTACATGTCTAAAACTGCAGGATTCATTCTTCGAGTTAGAGCGTGGGACGCTGAATGCAAGGGTCAGGGGTTCGAGCCCCACCAGGAGCGGCAAACTTTCTCCTTGATAATTGAACCTAGGCATTGCGTCAAAGTCTAGTGTTCAGTTGTCCCTCACAGCTGACTCATGTGAGGGAGCACTCAGTTGCTTGCGGAGAAAGACGGCTAGTACTGGTGAACCCAAGAGCGCTGGTTAGGTGAACTGGCCGTCGTGATATGACCTCGTTGTCAAAAAACAGCGTAAAATACAAAATCCAATCCAATACATTCCTCGAGACTAGTAATCCAAATGCAGGTCTTTTTAACAAAACTTCATATATATATACTCAAAGTTTGCTAAGCACCCGATTTTTGTATAGCGGTATTTTTTTCTTGTCGGCCTTTCGTCATTCAGGTTGTCACATTTTTTTTAATGGATACTATATTGCCTTTCTGGAATTAGGTTATTATGCCATTTGGATTCGTCCAATCAACCATGACAGCAGTTTAAAGTTGGTTGGGTGGGAAAAGTCGAAAATTCAGTAGGTGTTGAAATTTCTCAAACTTGACCCTTCAATAAAAGTTGGAGAAATTTCAATTCCTACTGAAGTTTCGACTTTTTCCAGCCTTACCAACTTCAAACTGTTGTCATTGTTGAGTGGATGTAACCAAAGGGCATTATTAACTACCTCCATAAAGACAATACAGCAAGCTCTCAAAAAATGCCAACAACCGGAGCATGAAAAGCCAGCAGCAAAAATGACCGCTATACAAAATCCTGGTGCTTAGCAAGCTTTGAGTAGTATATATACTACTCAATTAGGTCTTGTCAGTTTTATTTGTGTATCTGCAGTGACTAGATTCTCATTCAGTTTTTGTAACTTAATTTTAGCACTGATGCCTCCAGGGAATCAGGCCGCTTGGGGAGGTTAGTTAACCACGGTAACAAAAATGAAAGAAATGCATCGATGAAGGAGATTCAAGGACAACTTGTACTGTTTGCCACAAGGTATGTATTTATCAACAGCTTGATGGTCTTGTAAATCTTGTCATCTCCACTTCTCGTCATTCCTTGCTTGGATTTCTTTAATACTAAAGGCCTAACATGAACATTTAGTTTAAACTTATTTATTTTAGCTCGATTGCATCGAAAGCCTTAGGCTTATAGAGACGTTCTCGAGTCCGTTTCCTGGAAAGAACCAGTACTTGGTGTCTTTGGAAAGATCCAGAGAACGCTTCCCAACATGGAACATTTGACACCTAACCTAGTTCTGTTCCATTTGGATGAGTGAGTTATGGTCGTTTATCATGAGGTTTTAGGCATTGACATGTGTGCAGTTTTTAGCTCGACTTTTCGAAGAATAAGGAGAGCTATTCTACTCACCCAAGCGTCGGCGCCACACTTTTGGTAAAGTTTTGCGTGCAAGTACTGAATTTCTCAAAAACCGTTACATTTATATTGTATTGAAACTTTACATGAGGCTTCCTAGTCATTAAAAGTATTGGAATAACTAAGTTACTTAACTCTGGGTTTATTTTTATGCAAATTATGCAAATTTTATTTACTAATAATGCCCCTTTTTTGGACTGAAAGAATTAAAGTTTTGCATGTATAAGTAGCTTTTATGCATATACTTAAATAACCATTGGTGATATAGAATATGTGGAGTGACTGAATAGTCGAGCGCGCCGTCCGTGGACAGCTCTTGTTAAAACAAACCCTAATATGAAACAAGTTTTATCATTTTCTTTATGCAGGGATATTGCAGTTGGAGAGGAAATAACCTATGATTATGGTTTGGCTGAGCTTCCATGGGAAAAGGTATTGCAGTTTCAATAAGTTATGGTAGCAATTTAATAAATTGGTTCCAATCTTACATGTATATATGAGGATTTTTTCCTGCTTGGCATTAAAAGTGCTGGTAGAAATATCTCTAGGATACATAGCTATCTATCAATAAGTGGTTATGCTAGTGCCTTAACAAGTAGAATCATAACAAATCCTTATGTGTGTGTGTTTCTGCATGTGCAAATGCTCGGTATGCAGTAATGTTTGAATTTCCTTTTTACAGGCAGAAGTAAAAGGTATCATTTGTCACAGTTACTTTGAAAAAAAGTTCTAAATTACTTGTTATGAGTTCCAGGAGGCGAGTAGTCCTCAGACATTTTTGAATGTTTTTATGCCTCGCACTGTTCTTAGTGTTGCTGTTGTCCGTACATATGTAAGTCCCAAAATCCTTGAACGATCAGTAACCAGATAGCCGTTAGGCCTAGGTTCATTAACCTTTATAGGGATGTTGTTCATGACCAGTGGATTACCCTTATTGATTTTGAGGCCAAAGGTTAAGGTTACAGTGACCGTCAGCTGAAAACCTTGTCTGATTAATAACCAGAGAAGTGTTCGGTTTAGGTCCATGAAAATTAGATTAAAGGTCAATGTCATAGTTACCATCAACTAGAAATCCTTGTCTAATCAATAACAAGAGAACAAAAGGGCCTAGGTTCATAAAACTTTGTGGGTACATTATCCAATGCCAGTAGAAAACCCTTACTGATTTTGAGGTCTTTAATTCAACTTTCAAGGTCACAGTTACTATAGGCTTAAAATTCTTGTGTGATAAATAAGTAGTTAATGATTGGGCCTAGGTTCATGGACCTTGGTCGGGAAGTAAGTCATGACTAGCAGATGACCACTATTGATTTTGAAGTCCCTAGTCGAAGGTCAAGTTCACAGTGATTTTTTTTATTGAAAAATGACAGATTAAAAGGCCTTTTAATGATTGATGGGTGTCTGTGTTAAAGCAATGTTGGGGGCTTCTAATGTTTAGTGACATCTCTAGTTTCTTAATAATTCTATCAGCAGTTACATGTCAAATCAGAATTTGTTTTGTATTAACTAGGGCACAAACATTATCATTTAAATCAAAGACAATACATAACCATCATCTTCCTTATTGGTCTGAATTCCTATAGAAATTCCACACAGTTAAATCATAAATAATCAATTTTATTGACAGGCCTTATTTTTCATGCAAATTTCTGCCCATGCCAATGTGTGCTCCAATAACTATTCGCCTCCTGATAGTTCTACTTGTTCTTAGTTGTGTTATAGATACAGTAATTCACAAACAAAAATGTAAGAATGGCTTTGGAATAGGTCAGGAAACCATTATATGACATCTTCATGAGCTGTTGCAATAATTTGTTCAAATTCTTGAAATATAATTTGTAGGTTTGTTCTTTTTGATACCTTGGAAATTGTGTTTGCTATGGTATCAGAAATGCCAAAAAAATAAAGACTAAAAATGGGATTTTGTTATAACTTTACAAAGTAGTTAAGCCAGGTTAATGATACTTGTTCAACTTAAAAAAATGTTAAAGTTTTCAATAAATATTCTTAATTGCATGTAGTGACAAAGCGTTGCAAATAATGATGCTATAGACCGGTAGGGAACTTTTGTATTGCCACTGCAATCCTCATTGACTTGTTGATAACTATTTTTCAGCTCGAGAGATCAAGGCTCAGAAAGGGAGCTATGACTCATCGCAGTAGATCGAGGATCGGATAGAGAAAGATGACCCAGCACAGTGTATTGAGGCATCAGCTCGAGAGATGGAGGTTCAGAAAGGTGAAGATAACTCGGTTCAGGAGACGAAGGCTCAGAAATGGGGACAAGATCCAGCTAAAGAGATGGAGGCCCAGAAAGATGAAGGTGACACAGCTAAGGAGGTTGAGGCTCGGATAGCGGAAGATGACCTATCTCAGAAGATGGATGCTCAGAAAGAGGAAGATAACACAGCTCAGGAAATGGTGGCCCAGAAAGGGGGACAAGATTCAGCCGATGAGATGGCAGCCCAAAAAAGGGGACAAGATACCGCTGCGGAGATGGAGGGCTCAAATTCTCAGAAAGGGGTACAAGATCCAGCTCAGGAGATGGAGGTTCAGAAAGGGGGACAGGATCTAGCTGAGGAGATAAAGGTTCAGATAGATGAAGGAATGACAGCTGAAGAGATGGAGGCCCAGATATTTGGACAAGATCAAGCTCAGGAGGAGGTTCAGATAGGTGAAGGTGTCACAGCTGAGGAGATGGAGGCCCAGAAAGGGGGACAAGATCTAGTTGAGGAGATAGAGGCTTAGAAAGAGGGACAAGATCCAGCTGAGGAGATGGAGGCTCAGAAAGGGGGACAAGATCCAGCTGAAGAGATGGAGGTTCGGAATGGGGGACAAGATCCAGCTGAGGAGATAGAGGCTCAGAAAGGTAGACAAGATCCGGCTGAGGAGATGGAGGTTCGGAATGGGGGACAAGATCCAGCTGAGGAGATGGAGGCTCAGAAAGGTAGACAAGATCCAGCTCAGGAGATGGAGGATCAGAAAGGGCGACAAGATCCAGGTGAGGTGATTGAGGTTCAGAAAGGCGGACAAGATCCAGCTGAGGAGATGGAGGTTCCGAAAGGGGGACAAGATCCAGCTGAGGTGATGGAGGTTCAGAAAGGGGGTCAAGATCCGGCTGAGGAGATGGAGGTTCGGAATGGGGGACAAGATACAGGTGAGGTGATGGAGGCTCAGAAAGGCGGACAAGATCCAGCTCAGCAGATGGAGGATCGGAAAGGGGGACAAGATCCAGGTGAGGTGATTGAGGTTCAGAAAGGGGGTCAAGATCCAGCTCAGGAGATGGAGGTTCAGAAAGGGGGTCAAGATCCAGCGCAGAAGATTGAGGTGCAGAAAGTGGTTCAAGATCCAGCGCAGGAGATGAAGGTTCAGATAGGTGAAGATGTCTCAGGTAAGGAGATCGAGGCTCAGAAAGGGGAATATGACCGGTCTCAGGAAATGGCGGAGAAAAGGGGACAAGATCCAGCTGAGGAGATGGAGTCTCAGAAAGGTGAAGATAACTCAGCTCGGGAGATGGAGGCTCAGAAAGGGGGACAAGATCCAGCTAAGAAGATGGAGGTTCAGGAAGGAGTACAAAATCCAGCACAGGAGATGGAGATAGGAATAGGTGAAGGTGTCACAGCTAAGGAAATCGAGGCTCAGATCGGGGAAGATGACCAAGTACAGGAGATGGAGACTCAGAATGGGGAACGTGACGCAGCTCAGGATATTGAGGCTCAGAAAGGGGGATATGATCCAGCTCATAAGATGAAGGCTCATAAAAAGGATGGTGGCCCAGTTCAGGAAATCGAAGCTCAGACAGGGAAAGTTGACACAGCTTTAGAGATCAAGGCTCAGAAAGAGGAAAGTTGCACAGCTCAGGAGATTAAGGCTCAGAAAGGGGAATATGGCACAGCTGAGGAGATTGGGGCTCAGAAATTGGGACATGATCAAGCTCAGGAGGTCAACGCTCAGAGACGAAAAGTCTACCTCGCTCAGGTCATCAAAACTCGGCAAGGGGAAGAACTCGCAACTCCTGAGATCAAGGCTCAAAAAGAGGAAAAGTGCAAGGTAGGGCAGGGATTGTGTGAAACTAGGATCCAACTTGCTCAGATTCATTAGCTTTCAACATTCCACAGTTTCAGAATAAGGGTGTTTCAACAGTGACTGATAAAAAAAGACTGATATTAATGGCATAACCCAATTTAATTCTCAAATACCCTGAAGCAAACATGCTATTGATTTATTTGTTGTGAAATCGGTACACTAATTTACCTGAGTGATCATACGATTAAATACAACATTCTGTATTTTACTGGTCTGGAATGCATCGAAAACAATCGTTTTCAATGATTTAATTAAGTGATGGCAATAAAGTTTACAATTATTGTGTTTTAGGATGTGGAGCAGAAGCAAACAAGGGGCAAGCAGGAGTACTGCTAACAGAGCAGTTCAGAAATTGATAGGGAACCATAACCTGCAGGTACCCATCATTATCTGAAATTTGTCTTAGCTCTTTAATCATATACAGGTATTGTTTTAAAGGTGTGGTGCTTAGTCTTTCTCTTTCATGCCTTGAGGCATTTGTTGAAACCTACCCCAAAATTTGCTTCCATATTGTGTTGTGTGAGGGCAGCAGTTCATGCAGTAATGTTGTTTAACAGATGACATCAGTTTGTGTCCATACCCAGGCAGGGGGGTTCATGTCAAAAAGACACATGTCTGTTTTATTATTCTGCATTCATCTTTTCAACACCCATGCTAAAACTGCTACAGTATTGATCCCTGTTGTATATAATTTCGGTTGTAATTTGGTGTGATTCTGTCATGCAAATCTTGGTGACTCTGAATGAAGTGAGTGAATAACTACAGTTTGTGAGTGCTAGTTATAATCTTTGTATTCATTCAGTGTATAATTGATGCTCTCATGCAAATCTTGGTGACTCTGAATGAAGTGAGTGAATAACTACAGTTTGTGAGTGGGTAGTTATAATCTTTGTATTCATTCAGTGTATAAGTGATGCTCTCATGCAAATCTTGGTGACTCTGAATGAAGTGAGTGAATAACTACAGTTTGTGAGTGCTAGTTATAATCTTTGTATTCATTCAGTGTATAAGTGATGCTCTCATGCAAATCTTGGTGAGTCTGAATGAAGTGAGTGAATAACTACAGTTTGTGAGTGCTAGTTATAATCTTTGTATTCATTCAGTGTATAAGTGATGCTCTCATGCAAATCTTGGTGTCTCTGAATGAAGTGAGTGAATAACTACAGTTTGTGAGTGCTAGTTATAATCTTTGTATTCATTCAGTGTATAAGTGATGCTCTCATGCAAATCTTGGTGACTCTGAATGAAGTGAGTGAATAACTACAGTTTGTGAGTGCTAGTTATAATCTTTGTATTCATTCAGTGTAGTAGGGATGCTCTCATGCAAATCTTGGTGACTCTGAATGAAATTGATGGATAATGTCTTACTGGTATTTGTTAGTTAAAATAAGACATTTTCTTCGTGGTGTTTTAATCGAATGTCTGACGGACAAATATTGCGACAGTTTGGCACTTTTGTTCAGAGTTGACAGTTTAAAACATATGTTGTTGAGACAAAGTGTTGCATGTAGAAAAGTTGTTTTTTTACTGCAAGGTACTGAACTGCAAGGCACTTTGCACAAGTGTAGTTTACCGACTTCCATAAATGAATGGAGTTGATGTGGTATTTGGCTATACTGCTTAGAATAGTGTAATGTCTAATACTTAGTTTTTTGTCAGTAATAGATGCAAGACTAATTTTGCCCAACAGGTGTTGTAACAGTCTTCATTGATCATGATGACCATACAGATCCTCACGACTTGCTATTGAATGTAGTAGGCTCAGCAGGTGATCTTCACCTTGAAACAGTATCAGATTCTGAAGCCTCAGAAATAATTGAAGTACCGGTGAGCTATGCCAGATTTGTTTATTGGTATTAGAGAGATTATATTGTTTAGAATACATTCATGGTTTATAAGGAATGTCTATTCATCTGTAAGTGCTTTGTTCTTTGTGTATACAGATAGTAGTCACTCATGAGTCAGCTTTCTGCAAGAACTGGCATATTATGCTCAATGTAGCTTTTGTGTAACTTGAACAAAGACAATTTAAACTGCAAGTTAAAAGTTTAGCAAATCTATGTCATGTGTAATTTTCATTATTGGTATAAATATCAAAATAAAACAGAAATACCTGTCTGTTATTATTAAATGAATAATTATATATACTTTTTCTCTCAAAGGGCCCAATAAAGGTATCTGCGGATTCAACAACAGGATCTATTCCAGAAAAAGAAGGTAAATCCTACATATTGCAGCAACAATGTGCTTTTTAGTACACATTGCTTGTGATTTATGAGCTTTGCTGGGTTCATTTTGTGGGATTTCATGAGTTGACATATCCACAAATTCAATTCAAGGAATATAACAGCATGCTCTGTCAACTTGTTAAGAAAACGAAAAACCAACAAATTTATGTACCCATGAAATTCAGAAATGTAAAATCCACAAAAGTTCGTACCCACGAAATTTAATGTCTTCACAGAAATTGGTTCCTGAAGATAGTGAAAAGGCTCAAGAAAAGTCCCTTATGAATTTTACATTTTTGTTGTGAAATTCGGCAAACAATTGTATTTTTTTCCAGTGTGTCAGTGCTATATATTAGATACATACAAGTCATTCTGTATTGAAGCCATCCTGTGCCAAAATTAGAACTGAGTATGGTGTACATTCTTCACATCTGACATCGAAAATGTGTTTTCAGACAGTTTACCCTTATCAAGTTGTAAACCCAATCTTGTATCTGTGCTTTTCCATGCTCTCCTCCAGTCTTGTGTAAATGTATTCCTTACACTGCAGTTTTGTCTTTTACGTTATGTAGTATATTGCAGTGATTACAAAACAGGGAAGAAGTGTGAAAAAAACAAGGAAATTTGCAGAAATAAATATATGTGAATTCCATGCGGAGATAAACAAGTTTAGTAAAGCAGACCTGAAATGGGAAATCAAAATCAGCAAAGTACCCTCCAGACTGTAAAATGTTCAATTACAAGAATAGGCAATTCTACGTCATGTTTTAAGCTCCATCCAGTCTCTTCCCCGTTACTCCAAAGATCTTCAGGAAACAGCGATCATTTTTACTCATAAAAACACTGCCATCTCCGGCATGGCCCACTAGTGATTTCCGTTTTCCTCATTCGTAACTAGTCAGCACATTCCGTCCATTTGGAAATGGAGTCTTCTTGTAGGAAACAAATGCATGGTGTTGGCAATGTGGTCGCGCAAAGACCTGTAAAGATCATGTATATTACCTGTAGTAGGTCTTCAGGTTAAGTAATGCGGTGTTAAGTATGTGTATCTATCCTCATCACTTTACACAATCAAACAAAATATGCACTTGTCTTTTTCTGTCTCCACTTAGTGCAGTTGTGTTTTAATAACTTCTAGCAATAAGAATTATCTTACTAGATTTTTGTTAAGTAGTTTTTTTTCCACAGACTCAACAGATGTTCTAAAACTGTCTCTTGATTAGAGAATATACTCCAGTAAATCTGGCATCATGGAAAATACTGTTCACAGCTTTTGTCCGATATTTCATGTGACCAAATTATTTCTAGATTCAACAATTACTTCCATAATAACCTGCAAGTCAGAGAGTCTTTCAGTCTTTAATGGTAGGCTTAAATACTAGTGTTGCAAGCCTGCATTGTGTAAATCTGAACGCAGCATGTTTTGTTTTCTTTTTCTTTTGAATCTGCATAAATTATGTAAACTGGTTAACTTCATTGTTGAGTGTATTTGCATAACTTATATGGACTTTCATTGGTATATTACAAAGCCTTTTTGTCAACGATGGAATAACAATGAAGAAAATGTATTATTCTAAGTTTGGGTCCTCTTCTGTCAGTATGGGAAAACACAGTTACAAACGACAGGATGTACATGTACCACCCAACTGAGTAAATTGTTCAAAAACTCATACATGTCTGCATTGTCATCGTCTGATGCCAAGAATGTAAACCATACACATTTTGAATTTATGCACAGGATTGCCACCATATACAGATATACTAAATGCCTTAGTAATTTTTTATTTATTTTTTCTCCAGAAATTGTTATACAGACAGTAACAGATTCAGAAAAACGAGACTACTCGAAAAAGCATTGCTGTTTATTCTGCGAAAAATCCATTAGTAAAATGGCAAGACATTTGGAAAAGGCTCATCAAGATGTCCCAGAGATTGGGCAGCTGCCATCCGCATCCAAGAAAAATTCCGCAGATGATTCAGCCAAGAGAAAGAGGGTGTTTGCAAAATACCGGAACCTGGGAAACTTCAACCATAACATTAGTGTGTTGATAAAAAAGAAGGGTGTTTTTTATGTTGGAAGGCGCCCAGCACAAGAGAAGGGAAGTTCTGCCAGCAATTATCTTCCATGCCCATATTGTTTGACATTCTTTGTGAAAGGTGAACTTTGGAGACATGTAAAAACTTGTTCTTTCAAAGAAGAGAAAATCAATGTCAGTAATGCAGTAGAGGTAAAAAAATCGGCAGATGATTGCGTCCGTTCAGCAGAATACATGCTTCAAGGGGCTTTAGGAACAGATGTGTTTGGATCAGACAGTGAAGAATTTATTGATCATGTTGTGAAGCGCTTTCATATGGACGATGTCAGCCGTGCTGTGAAGAATGACAAACTGCTACTACTGTTTGGAAAGGTGCAACTACGAAAGCTTGGCCTCCAACGTGCTTGTCAAGTCAGAGAGAAATTAAGAATTCTTGGAAGAGTCAAAATTGAACTGAGATCTCTAACTGGTCTAGAGTCAGCTGATATTGATGATTTTATTACACCCAGTAAATTTGACATATATTTGAAAGCTGTGGGTAATATATCTGGAGAATCCACAGAAGGATCATCAACTGGAACCAGAACATTTAAAAAACCTTCTTTAGCTTTGAAAGCAGGCCAGCTTTTGAAGAAAATTGCTGTGTTGAAAAGAGGCCAAGCCATCAGAAAACTGGAAATTTCAAAAAAAGATGAAACAGATCAGTTTATCAGCCTGTATACTGAGGAATTCTCTGAAGCAGTCTCCTCTCTTGCACATCACACACTATCAGAAAGGAAATATAACAAGAAAGTACTTCTACCATTGACAGAGGATCTTTTGAAATATGTGGTGAGTAAAATTATCCCTATTATGTGAACCAGTAGATGCAATTTTGTACCTTAAGTTGTAATCTGTCTATTAACTCACCTCAACATTTTACCTTAACTTCAAATAACATATCGTCCTAAACCGCTTGGCAAATGTTCGTGAAACTTGGCAGTGATGTTCCTTGCACGAAGCTGTACCAAAGTGATTCAAAGAATTCCATGTAGAATTCTGGTTGCCTTGGCAACTTGAAAAACTTTAAAAATATTATTGTCCAAAGCCAGGCATAGAGCTATGATATTTGGTGTGTAGCATAATCAAGTGTTCCTTTAACAATTTGTTAGCTCACCTGAGCATGAAGTGCTCAATGTGAGCTCTTCTGATCATCATTTGTCCGGCGTCGTGCGTCATCAACAGTTATAGATTGTATACGCAATAGAGTCTACATTTTTTATCAGATCTTCATGAAATTTGGTCAGGATGCTTGTCTTTATAAATTCTTCAAAAGTGGGTCATGTTGGTTAACAAAACTAGGTCAGTAGGTCAAATCTTCAAAAAAAACCTTGTGTACGCAAATGATGCTGTATTTTTTCTGCAGATCAGTGTTGGGTTAAAGTTGCCATAAAATATATACTCCATAAGTATGGCTCCTTTACAGTTTATTCTTGTTTGCTTCAGAACTACTTAGAGACTACCACCGTTGAAAGGACAAGTTTGTTGCTGGACTGCCCATGCGCAAGTCACTGAAATGCGCTTGCAGAAGTAACAGTCGCTAGAGTCATACTTTTCAACAAAAGACGGGCGAGTGAGGGGTCAAAGATGCTAACTTCACAGTTTGTAGGTCGACCTGCTTGGGGAAGAGAAAACCAAGAACTTGTTTCCACATTGCAACCAATAGAAAAGCATTTGATGAAGACGTAAGTTGATTTAGTTTTAAGTGCATTTTGGTAGTTTAGACGGATACCTGTAGAGCAGTCCTGGATAATCTACAGCGGACTATCACTTCTAAGCAGGAAACAATATACTTCATTAGTATGCACCTTGATTGTTAAGATTTTCTTGAGACATGTCCTTACATGTAAAAAATCGGGTATTAACATAGTTAGGGTGTCGGTGGCAGCAGCATGTTGGCTATAACTGTCTTATCCCTTTGTGGATTCTTTTTATATATGTACATGAATATCCTTGCCACAAGACCTTTCCAGCAGTGTGTGTAAATCTGACCTTGTCTTTCAAGTGACCTATGTTTTTTTTTTTGTTTTTTTTTTGGGGGGGGGAGATGTTTGTTCTTTGTTTTCTTCTATTTATCAGTGATATCAGAGTCGTAGACCATGGACCATAGTTTCTGGTTTTAACCATTTTTTGTTTTGGATTCCTCCAGGTAATGGTTATAACCATAAAATTATTGTTGGAGGAGTATAGTGTCTACAGAATATACACTTGTTTTTTTTTTTTCGAAAGGATACATTATTGAACTGAATGTTTTCTTTTCTAGAATGAGTTTGGTAGAAGTTGTTGGAAAGCAGTACAAGCGCGTGCCTGTTCTTCTTACCAAAACAATGGTGGCAGCCATACAAGCTTTGGTGGACAAAAGGGCAGAAGGAGGGGTGAAAAGTTGCAATCCGCATGTATTTGCACAGGTATGTCAGAGTTACAATCTTTGCACTATAAATTTGATAAACTCGAGTTTGTTCTCAATTTTGTTACTTGGTTCCCACAGTCTGTGAAAAGTCTGGAAAATGAATTAGGTAATTCAGTCCTAATTTTCTCTGTGTTTACAAAATTATATAACAACAAAGGAAAACATCAAGAAGTATTTTTAGAAAAGGTTCTTGGCCATATAACATGAAATGTTTACATAAATTACACCAATCTTTCAAATGTTGTTTTTTTAATGTGTAAAGGAAAACTGCAACATTTTGGTCACTACTACATTAGCATATTGAATGTGAAGAATTACGGTCAACTGTGTTTTCATTTCATTTTGTGTTCCATTAAAAAATATTCACATTTGAAATCTTCATTCATTTTTCCCAATATGACTCATGTTTGGTATTTAGTCATACAGGCCGCCAAAGGAGCCAGTACCAAAGTACAAACAGATCAAATGGCTGTTTGGTTCCGAAATTTGTAGTCTTTGAAACCAGGCTAGCAAGGAAATGATTGTTTAAAAGTAAATCCATCGAATGACTTCATGCTTGCCATTTGGATATACCTGCATAGAAATTGATTATTCTCAATAAATAGGGAAAAGTTCTAATCTCAGGAAATATCTCCGTACACAATTTTGCTGATCAATTAGAATGCTCTGTAACAATGTCAACGACCTTGACATAGCACTGTAAGTAGAACGGAAGTCAAATAGAAATCAGTCAGCCTAGGGCCGAAAAATATAATTATTGTTCAAAGAATCAAAAGTTAAATATTATTACTTTTACATGTACTAGATGTTGTAATATATGCTGTAAAATTATTTAATTTTATTGTGAAAGCACATCATGAATAACATTGGAGTAAATACTCACCAGAACATGAATAATAGATGGTCTATCATTTCAGTATCCTTAAATCAGTCCTGTAATTTAAGGTCCAATTACCAACACTAGTTATAAATCCAATGATCTCAAAAGCTTGTCTGTAGCTCTTGAAAACTTTCCAAAACCAGTTCAGCAGCAAGTGATTTCTCTTATGCTTTGATGTCACTACTTGTTTCCTTTCAGGGAGACAGCAACTTTAAGAGGGGAAGTGACTGCATCAGAAGGACAGTACAGGCCTGTGAGCTGCAATTCCCAGAAAGAATCACCAGCACAAAGCTATGAAAATACCTAGCCACTGTGTCACAGGTGAGCTAGAGTGTCAATTATCAGTGATATGTTGCAGATGATGATGTTTCGGTACATTCTGTCAGTGCACATTAAAACCATACAAACAAACCCACTTCCTAATCACATGGCACTTGAGATTTATGTGCAGTTATTTCTTTTCAGGAATTATGATGTGAATAAAATTGACTGCAACTATATACATGCAGTCTAGCTTAGTTATGTTATCAATATCATTATTGGTAAATGCTGCATTTGTTCCAGGTTTTCAATCTGTCCCAGTCAGAATTGGGGGAGTTGGCGCGTCACATGGGCCACGAACTGAGTGCGCACAGACGCTTTTACCGTCTTCCGGACGATGTGATAGAGTTGGCAAAGGTGTCACGACTTCTCATGTCCATAGAGGAAGGCAAGGCAGCTCAGTTTGCAGGACGTAGCTTGGATGACATCAATCTTGAAGGTAATTTCTGATTTCTAGCTACAAGAACAGTGGGTGTGAGGCATTAGGTGTTATTTGTCCATTATGTGTGTGTTATGTCGTAAAAAATAAAAGAAATTCTCAGTGTCCACACATTTTCTCAGTACCGGCTGAAGATACTAAATTGAGAATTGATACTTAAGAATATAACCTACATTTTCAGCCAATCAGATCGCCGACCGTGGTCCATTAAGAGCAGTGCTTAATTATTTAGTCTTTGGCATCAGTGGTCTTTTCACGGGCTAGTTTAGTTTAAGGTGTTTTTGTCTAGTTGTGAATTGCCTATTTTGCAATATAATGAAAACAAATTTAAAACATAAAGAAATTCTGAGTCAGAAGTGAATATGTATTTCTCTTGTATTGCTCAGTACAGAAATATGGTACAGTTGTTAAAATGATTTGGCTGAAAAACTGACTGCTCGTAAACTTAATAATGAAATGTCTATCTCCTTGTTTCTTATGACATTGATGAATTAATGTGGGACTGCAGATTTTAATGGACAATGTTTGCTATAAATATGTATAGAAACCTAATCAGAAACTCACTCATCTAAAAAAAGGATTTTGTTGATTTCTTTTAATCTATAGAGAAAATCTGAGACATCAGAAATCAGAAGAAAATGATTTGGGAACAAAATTATTACTATATACACACTGGGACTGTGTTATGGGGCATAAATAGTAAATAAATATCTCCATGTTTCATATTTCTTAAAAGAACAACCTTGATCAAAAGCTGTTATGAAATCTACGAGAGGCATATAAAATTCGAACTGTTTTGTAAATTTATCATAAAATACTTAGTATTAAGCTTAGTATGCAATTTTGTCAATATTTTTTTGCTTTGTTGACTTATACCAGGTAATTTGTTTTCATATTTCTAGTCCCATTACAAAGGGGTGGGATCGTTGGGCAGTGGTGGGAGACATGCCATTTTGTTTTCAAAAACAAACTAGTTGTTGTATTGATTTGAATAAAGAATGCTGGAGTTGTGGTCCTTATACCAACCACCAGCTTGTTGGATATGGTGTGGTTGAATAAAACAATATATTGTTCATTCTGCAGATTTCGAAGAAAGTGAAGAGGAAGATGGAGAAAATGATGAGGATGGTGCTGAAGAGGACTTTGGTAATTACTTATTATACTAAATCTTATTAACATCGTAGTATAATAAAAGGCATTGGATACTTCTAAAAGAATTGTATTGACATCACCAGAGTGCAGTATCAACATTTTTTTGAACATTCACCTTGTGTACTTCTAGATAAAAGTTATTGCTTTGAAAAAACATATATATTTACAGTATATTCACAGATGTCACACCTACTCTGTAAACCAGGAATGATAATTTGAAAACTTTATGAAAAGGCACAGGGTGTCAGTTCTGTTACATGGAATTAAGACATGTATCCTATATGTAGAAATTCTGACAGTGATATACCGGTATCCAAATTCTTGAAACTTATTTATTCTTGGATGGAGTCTTCATATTCAAAAACTTTCTTGCCACAGAGCTTGTCAGTTGGTATGTGTACTTTGACCTTGACCTTCACATGACATAGACATTGTGCGGCAGACCGACAAACGTTAGCGTCTGAAAATGTTCTTTTCCTTCTTTAGAATTCTTGATAAAATTGTATTTAGAAAAAAAAGCATTTTCCCTTGCTGGCACAAATGCCACAGTATTTCCATTTTCTTTTATAAAAACACGGTTTGAAACTTCAATTGAATCCTTTATATTATATATATTCTGGTCTCCTTTTCAGATCTTCAGCCGGACGAGGACGATGTACCCAGCAAGGCTCCACCATCAAAGAAAACAATGGTTCAAGGTATTGTGAAAGAATTCATTGTGCTTTTTCTGCATTTAAGGGGTTCTCCAGTCTGACATGTACTTTGACCTTGACCTTCACATGACATAGACATTGTGCGGCAGACAGAAATGCGTTGGCATTTGAAAATGGTCTTCCTTCTTCAGAATTCTTGATAAAATTGTATTACGAATCAAAGAACATTTTCTCTTGCTGGCACAAATACTACAGTATTTCCATTTTCTTTTATAAAAACTTACCGGTTTGAAACTTCAATTGAATCATTTATGTTATATTCTGGTCTCCTTTTCAGATCTTCAGTCGGATACTGACGACGACAATGTACCCTGCAAGGCTCCACCATCAAAGAAAAGAATGGTTCAAGGTATTGTTAAAGAATTCATTGTGCTTTTTCTGCATTTAAGAGGGTTCTCCACTCTGACATGTACTTTGACCTTGACCTTCATTTGACATAGACATTGTGCGGCAGACAAAAATGTGTTGGCATTTGAAAATGGTTTTCCTTCTTCAGAATTCTTGATAAAATTGTAATACAAAAAAAAAGCATTTTCTCTTGCTGGCACAAATGCTACAGTATTTCCATTTTCTTTTATGAAACCATTGTTTGAAAGATCAATGGAATCTGTTATGTTCTATTCTGCTCTCCTTTTCAGATCTTCAGTCGGACACTGACGAGGACGATGTACCCTGCAAGGCTCCACCATCAAAGAAAAGAATGGTTCAAGGTATTGTTGAGGAATTCATTGTGCTTTTTCTGCATTTAAGGGGGTTCACCGCTCTGACTAAAGCGCACAATCTTCTTAAACTGGAAGATCTGAGGACAACCCATTCAGTTTTTTATTCTTCAATAAAGGGAATTTCTAAACTCGCCATTATTACCTAAATTTAAATTTTAGCCATTTGATTGCTTAATTTGTCAGACACTAAATTTAAACTGCATCATGCAACCTATGGAAGACTGAGACTTCATGTAAAAAAATATGATATTTTTATTTGTTTTATATTAATAAGTCACAAAGTCATTGCTATGGTGTTTCAGTGAGTTATAAAAACACTGATTCTTTGTAATTGCACATACTTGTAGGTCAATTAAAACATAGAATTTCTTTTTTGATATATTAAAACTCAAAAACGTGAAAGCTAGCATTCGATTAGCTGACGGGAAGGTTGCCTGAATATGACCTTCTATGTGTCGTCTTCTGTGCACTGTCAGAGCCGTATTTGAATAAACACTGCCTTTATTGCAGTAAAAAACAGGGGATTGTCGAGCTTGACGTCCGTTTTCCAGGGCTCTTGTTATAATTATGGGCTCTGCTAATATGACCTTCTATGTGTCGTCTTCTGTGCACTGTCAGAGCCGTATTTGAATAAACACTGCCTTTATTGCAGTAAAAAACAGAGGATTGTCGAGCTTGACGTCCGTTTTCCGGGGCTCTTGTTATAATTCTGGGCTCTGCTAATGAACCTAGCATGTTGGTGGGAATAGTATGATTCAATAGCATGTCAGATGTGTAATCTGGATTTGAGATTGTCTTAAGTTTAAAAGAGTAACCTCTAGATTGTTAATCATTTACATTTTGGCAAAATTTTCAGTGTCAAAAAAGAGAATCTGGTCCAGCCTGGAGAAGGTGCAGATGCAGCCTCTAGTGCAAGAAGCCGTGCGAAAGAAAAAGCCTCATTGTTTGGCAGAGGTTGTCAGGTTCCAGCTAACAAATGGGGATACAAACTTAAAATCATTACCTTGGTTGAAATTAAAACACCAGGTGTGGGCAATTGCCCAAACAGAAATGAAGAAGAAAGAAAAGGTTGTTGCTGAATTGTTGCCATAAAATGTGTGTGGCCATTATGATACACTCACACTAAGGCTAAAAAAACTAATGTTTAGTTCTGAGGCACCGCTTTATTCTATTTTTTGGGCAGTTATTGATTTTTAGCTCACCTCAGCACTAAGTGCTCAAGGTGAGCTATTGTGACCAGTCTTCGTCCGTCGTTGTGCGTCGTCAACTTTTGCCTTGTGAACACTCTAGAGACTACATTTTTAGTTTAATCTTCATAAAACTTGGTCAATTGCATTGTATTGGTGAAATCTTGGACAATTTTCAATATGGATCATGTGGGGTCAAAAACTAAGTCACCATTGCTATTAAAAGAAAATGTTTGTGAACACACTAGAGGCTGCATTTTTGGTCCAATCTTCATAAAACCTGGTCATTATTTTAGTTTTACAAATGTAGATAGTTCCCACACAAGTGAAAATCACTGGAAATCCCTTTCATTGGCGTCCATGTTGGAGTGTAAAAACAAGACCCTTTGATATAGACTGTATAGGGGCGAAATTTCGTTTTTTTTCTTGTTCTTGGTCCGATTTTTATGATTTAAAATCGTTGGAAAGCTCTTGAAATTCATATTTTGCACATGGTTCTTGTTTCCTTACGTATTATAAAAAAGGAGAAATTTGAATCTGTCGATTTTTTCACTGTAAACCCGTATATATCAGTTTTCAGTTTTTTTTTCCTTATATAAAAGGGGCCTTATAAGGCCGCTTCCTCTAGCAAAAAGGCCCCTTTCCCACAGAAAAATTGCACTTTTCCAGAAATTCAAAGTTAATCTTACAATTTCTTTCCCCTTTTGGACGTTTTGTCATGAAAATTTCCCCTACATTATAAGGCCAGGCCCCTTCCCCTAAACCTGAGAAAAAAACCTGGTTTTTATCATGTAACCATTTTGATGATATCTTTTTCATATTAATTTTGAATGGAATAAAACATATAGGCAAAGGTCTCAGCTTTCCAGTGGTACACAAATAATAAGTCTACCACATACCAATTTCCACTGTTATGACATCACATGAGAATTATCTATTGGTGAAATCTTGGAGGAGTTCGAATATGGGTAATGTGAGGTCAAAAAGAAAAAGGTTACCATTGGTATTTTTTTTAAAAGCTTGTGAACATTAGAGGCTGCATTAGAAAACACTACATGTTTGGTCATTTCTTCATGAAACTTGGTTGGTAGCTTTGTATTGATGAAATCTCGGAAGAGTTCGAATATGGGCCATGCTGCTTTCACACACAAAAAATGAACAAAATGTTTGTTTTGATTAGTCCATAACTCCGGTGATCGATATTGAATGTTTACGGATTCAAATGTAAATTTATACTGTCAAAGTTATACTGTTTAAAAAGGCAGACACATCTCTATTACATTATGAACTAGGGCATTTTAGTAAAACAAGATTTTTTTTGCATCTTTAAAGAATGAATATGCAGTTTTGCCAAGGGTGCCACATAGCAGAATAGTATGCATCTCAGACTGTTTTTGCCTTGTTTTTTACATTGTTTATTATGCAGGATGACCATATGAGGTTTAATATAGTAGTTATAAATGATCACCAAGATATTTTGTATTTTCTGTGGTTTTGAGTGTGGTGCTATGTAAGTTATATTGACTATGACCAGTTTCTTTTTCCTGTGTATTCTGAATACCTCACATTTGTCTTGGTATTGAAAATTCTTATTTTTCCATGATTCTTTATTTTGCAAGTTATTTGTAGGTATTGTGATGTTGTGTGTTATTTGAATGTTGAGGACACTATGGTGTAAGCTGAAAAAAGATGCATACAGATCCACAGTTACCATTAGGTCATGAATATTAAGCTACATGGAGAAAGAAACTTGACCATAGGACTCATTCCTGTTATACTCGGTTTGAAAAGCCTTCTACATCTGAGGTGATACGAACCTCAAACATCATGATTTTCAACTTAAAAACAAGTTTGTGGTCGTCAACTTTGTCATATGCCGTACTGAGTGAATTTTATTTTTTTAACAATGATATGTTTCTTGGTAAAGTGTAAAGCCTGCATTGAATTGTGTTTTCCTGTTGTTAGAAGTAAAATAGTTTGTATAATGCGCTCAAGTAAGGAAATGGTTACTGACAAAACGCTTGACCAAGCAGATTTTTATCGTCAAATTCCTATATTTTGGTAATAATAATATTCAAACCTCATATATTTTGGACAAAAAATTCCAATATTTTCACCAAAAGTCAGTTGACGGCCTGCATTATGGCCCTCTTGTTGAGTTCTGAAAAAATCGAAAATGAAAGTTATGTTTTTCAACTATAAAATGCAAGGCTAGGGTTAGAATTACGTTTGTTTGGCTTGCTGAACAGACAGAGGGGTTTTAAGAAAGAAAGTGCATTACCCTAGTTGTAGGAAATGTGAGAATGACAGTTGGACAAAAATGGGCCGAGAAAAGGGCATAGAAAAAAGTTAACATTGTAGTTAAACAGAGACATGTACATTATATATGGCTTTCTTGTAGTGTGATTTGTATGATTTCTTTGGTTTATTGAAATTGATGTCAAATGTCGACATTGTACTTATTTGCACAAATAAACAATAAATATATATTTGATTGTGTATCTTGTAATTCAATTCAAACCAATATGATTGTGTTATGGATAAGATAGTCCGAAAGACATGTAATGGTATTATGTGTTTTATTAACCTGCCAAAATGTGCATATGTTACAATTGCCGCACGCACTATTTTAATTTATGAGAGTCTCATAATCGGTCGAGTTCGTAATTCCATCTATTTAACGATCATGGCATCACGTTTCGCTAGTAACTAAAGAATTATGACCCTTAAATTTGGACATTTTGGCTTATTTCGTTTTGTTGCGTATATCTCCAAAAGTACTTGACCTAGAGTCGTTAAGTTATGAAAATTTTGACAGGTTAATATAATTGCACAATAAAACAAGATCATAAAGCTTGTATGCAAGTTATTTTGGTCCATGACCATGGCTTTAGCTGTGAATAGTTGCTACTTATGACCAGGCACACAATCAAGCAACATAAATAACTCAAAAACGCTGGTGTCCTGACTGGTTGGTCATTGGTCTGTCAGACAAAATGCAAATATATGGAATATGCGGCCTGTATTTGACTGAAATACTATTGAACGGGCGTTAAATTCCAAAGAAACTGAACATCTTTGAAGTAATAACCAATTCGTTCATGCTGACACCACTTTGTCCTGGATCTATTTGCATGTAGGTGTATGGTGCGTAAAGCTGCGTTGTACTATTGTGAGGATAAGAGAGTATTAGGTCCTCACACAGTCAAGGGCCGTGTGAAAGAGAAAAAAATATCAACGAAAGCTCAGAAATTGTGAGGACATAGAGAGTATTATGTCCTCGTGCAGTTAAGGGACGTGTGAAAGAAAAAAGCGAGAACTTTTTAAAGTTTTATGGGAGTATCTTTCTTAGGTTCTTATGAAATAAAAATGGTAATTCACTGTTTAAAACAGTGAAAATTACCACTCTGATAATTGTACTGTTTTATACTGGTTCGCGATCTAAAAAATCCGGCTATATTGTCCAATGAAAGAGCCACGATGACCTTTGGTCGCTCTACTGAGTTAAAGGCATCATAATTGCTTTTAACAAGTGGGCCAAATGGCACTAAAGCACTTACCTGAGTATAAATATCTGGGCCTTGCTGTTTCAGGAGAATATTTGTATAGTCTATATAAACCATGTGACCCACAGGGCGTGGCAAATTTCTAAACCAGGGGTTTATTTTGAACAATATTTTTCCAGGACCACTATACAATATTACATACCAAATATGAAACCACTGAGCCTTGCGGTCTCAGAGAAGACTTTAAAGGTCATTTTGATATTTAAATCTATAAAAACTATGTGACCTACCGGGCATGGCCATTTTTTACCCCAGGGGCATCATTTGAACAATCCTTAGTAGAGGACCACTATAGAATGTTACATACCAAGTACAAGACACATGGAAATGATACGAAAACCAAATTTTTCGAACGAAATGCATCAAGTCAGCACGCAATTTTTTATTTATTTTTTAGTAATAGTGACAATGACCCCACCCACCCGATATGCAATCCTAAGCGAGATCTCAATATAAGGTATCTAAATATGAAGTTTCATTAACAAATCTCAACGCGTTCTCAAGTTATTGAGCGTAAACAGTTTTTCTATTTTTAGTAACAGTGGCATTGACCTTGACCCATCCCACCCCATAAGCAAACCCAGGTGACATCTCGATATAAGATACGTGTATTAAGTTTCATTAAAATATCGCAATGCTTGCTCAAGTTATTTAGCGGAAACCGTTTTTTTTATTTTTAGTTAAAGTGACCTTGACCCCACCCATACCATATGCAATCCAAAGCAAGGTCTCGATATAAGGTATTGATGTGTTACGTTTCTTTACAATATCTTTCAAATATCTCAAAGCGTTCTCAAGTTTTTTAGCGAAAACCGTTTTTCTATTTTTAGTTACAGTGACCTTGACCTCGACTCCACCCAACTCATATGCAATCCCAAGCAAGGTCTTGCAATAAGATAAGTATGTATTAAGTTTCAATAAAATAGCTCAATGCCTTCACAAGACTTTTAGCGGACACATTGTTTCAATTTTAGTAACCGTGACCAAGACCTTGACACCACCCACCCCATATTCAATATCAAGCGAGGTCTCAATATAAGGTATTTATGTATTAAGTTTGATTACAATATCTCAATGCTTTGTCAAGATATTGAGCGGAAACCTTTTTTCTACTTTTAGTGACAGTTACTTTGACACCACCCACCCCATATGCAATCGCAAGCGAGGTCTCGATATAATGTATCTATGTAGTGTATTAAGTTTTATTGAAATATTTCAATACGTTTTAAAGTTATTGAGCAGAAAATGTTTGTCTATTTTTAGTAACAGTGTCCTTAACCTTGATTCCACCCACACTATATGCAATCCTAAACGAGATCTCGATATAAGGTATGTATGTATAACGTTTCATTAAAATAGCTCAATGCGTTCTCAAGTTATTGAGTGGAAACCGTTTTTCTATTTTTAGTAACAGTGATATTGACCCACCCCATATGCAATCCCAAGCAAGGTTTTGATAAACGATATCTATGTATGAAGTTTCATTAAAATATCTCAATGCGTTCTCAAGCTATTGAGCGGAAACCCTTTTCCTATTTTTAGTAACAGTTACTTTGATTGACCCACTCACCCCATATGCAATCCCAAGCAAGGTCTCGATAAAATGTATCTTTGTAAAGGACCAATATACAATGTGATATACCAAATATGAAACATCTGGTCCTTGCGGTTTAACAGGATAAGGTGTTTTTTTTAATCACTTTTGTTTTTAAGTCTATATATACTCTGCACGACGGACGACATACAAAGGCGATCCTTATGCTCAGATGAGCTAATAAAACCCAATTATATAGCAATTAAATGAATTGAAATCTTTGGAAAAAGCATAAATTAAAATAAAATGTGTTGTTGGTTTCGGTATAATATCAACTTATTATTCACTCGTGATTATATGAAATACAAATTTTAACTCGTGGCTGCGCCGCTCATGAAAATATAAACTGTCTTGATCACTCTTGAATTAAAACCGATATTCTAGCGAAACCAACACATATCCTATCTAACTTTATACTGAACATTCAATAACAAGATATAAGCTCGATATAAATATAGAAGTTAAGAAGTGTTTTAAACACGTGTTATTTAATAATACTGTGCAACGGTGTGCTTGTTTACACAACGAAAAGCCAGAGTATGACACTTTAGCTACTCTGGTCTGTACAACATGGTACCGTATTTTCATCACGACAAAACGCGATTTCCTATATTATAAAATATACAATGAAGCCAATACTTATTCAAACTTCCTGTATTAAGCGCCAATCATGCCGGGTTTCAATCATGTATACACTATTGGGATTGTGAAAAGCTTTCATTGATTTCAAAC
>CM051029.1:2088577-2181077 GCA_027627225.1 Congeria kusceri | reverse complement strand
CAAATATTATGGATATCATATAAGTAACACATTTTATTATTATTGAACCTACATACATGTAAATTAATTTTAACAGGTTTGTAAAGATATTTCATTGTTGTGCAATTATCACAAAAAATACTTTTATAACTTCTAAATAAGATACTAGTATGCAAATATAATGTGTTCACCAAGATTTTGGTAAAATAATTTAAATTGGTAATGTGCACTCAGTTTGTTTCTAAATGACTTATTTTCTAATTTGGTTACCATTAAAACTGTGTTTGAAACATGTTTTTGTAATAATGTGAGGACAAAATGAAAAATAATTATTTATTTTATACAACTGTAGTATAGTCTTTGATAATAGTGCTGTCATTGTGTATTGTTTGTATATCGATATAAGAAATATAAAGTGTACTATTTTGTTCTTATGTTTTTCCAAAAATATGACATTTTGTATTGTACGGTGCTAGTACGTTTATGGCAATATCTCAAAAAATAAAAATGATAGAAGCATACTTTGTTTCAGTGTTTTATTTGTTTAAGATAGTACTAAATGAACATGCAAAATAGTAAAATGTTATTTTTTTATCCATAGGACCCATTTTTGCAGCACAGGTCACATATGTACACATGAACACATGACCGCACCGAAAATAATGGCGTTAAGGACATTAAATGGTGAATACTAAGGTCCTCTTTTTTGTGGACATATGTATCATATTTGTTTGCTTGGTTTGGTACATTATACATTTCTTATATCTGTTTGACAAAACATCTTACATTACTAACTGAGTACATGTGTTAACATTAAACGTACGCAGTAACATTACCGAGCTAATCGTTAAGCAATAATGTTCTAGTACGGCAGAATTTGTCTGTGACCATATATACACATGTACACATGATATTGCATATATCTTGTTGGCAACACATGTTAAATTTCTAACTGAATGCATGTGTTAACATTAAAAGTACACAGACACATTACCGAATCTGCAGATTTCATAACTTGCGTTTGTATTTGAGGTATTTTCATATTTCCTGTGAAACAAAATATAACCAAATATTATATGTACACCAAACGCTGAGACAACGCTTTCATGCGCGTGATCATAAGGATGCATACTTTTTCACTTACCGTTGCCCAATGTATATAAGGTATTATAGGCACACTAAACGCTTAGACAACACTTTCATGCTTGTGATCATAAGGATGCATTCTATTTCACTTACCGTTGCCCTTCGTATTGAATTACGTCTTGTTGTTGATCTATAAATGAAAAGAAAACACCAACATATGCTTGTATATCCTTACGATTGAAGAAAACACAACAATATATCTTGACCTTCATTGGTTTTAATAGATTGAATGCACAGTGCAGTGATATATGTTAATAATTTCATTAATTGGACGATACAGTTATATAAGGTTATACATATAATTAAATACGAGTAATAGGTTTTACTTCCCGAAGTACAACAGTAGGACGAATACTGTAATAAAGTCATGGAATGTCAGACAGGTATTTAAATTTACTTGGCGGTTTTCTTTACATCAGCCGCTGTATTTCCAGAGGAGGCTTCGCCTGTTATGATTAAAGTTATAATCATCATCATCATCATCATCATCATCATCATCATCATCATCATCATCGTCGTCGTCGTCATCATCATTATCATCATCATCATTATCATCATTATCATCATCATCGTCATCATCGTCATCATCATTGTCATCATCATCATCATCAACACCATTATAGTAATCGTCATCAAAATCAACAACATCATCGCGATCATCATCATCATCATCATCATCATCGTCTTCGTGATAATCAAAATTATCATCATCATCAACATCATCATCAACATAATCGTTATCGTAGCTGTTAACCTAGATGGCGCTTCCGCTAACATGACGCAAAAATATATTTACAATACATATTTTAATTTCATCAATTAGTGAGTAGTATTATATTATATTATTATCAAATAAAGTAACACCATCATCAACATTTATCAACAAGGAGCAATAATCAAAATGAAATTAAGGCAATATAGCTGTAGTTATATGTCTTTTTTTACGTTGAGGTGAATTATAACAACTACGAAGATACTCCTGACAGTTATGATTTAGAAGCAACATATATGTCTGTATCTTGTTCTTGTTTTATAAGATAAACTTATCACGAGTGTCGTGGCGGTAACGACGTCAGTCTCTTCAGATTTACCTGCGATGTTCCTTGCGAACATTTTAATCAGATACGTTGTCCCAGAGTGTGACCCAGTAAGTGTATACATAAACGTGTACGCCGACACATTCACGTAAATCCATTGTTTTGTGGAATCCTTAGTTTATATTGTATAACAAATGTCTATTCTTCACCACCGTTGAAACCTGGTTCCCATTTCACTGTGAACGAATCCACCCCCAACGACCCTTCTTTAACGTGGAAATGTTTAGAGGATTCAGGTTTGTCTGAAGGACAATATTTAAACGATGACAACATAAATTTGTAATATATCGACGAAAAGATTACATCCGCAGATAACTTGAATTAACAGTTATTGATACCTTTGATATTTCATTACACACTATTGAAATATGCATTACCTTGTGATCGAAGTTCATATTCTTGTGTTGCGTTTCCTAGCTCATTGTAAACGCTAAACATGTATCTTCCGAAGTCTTCGCTCTGTAAGCTGGAGGTATACAGGTTTGTTTGCAGTCCATCTGCAGAAACATAAACATCGACTGTCCTAGCGTCAGATATAATTTCCCATTTTTAGCCGTTCAGTCTGTACAACGAATATGCATATCTGTTTGGTGGCGGATACGCCTTTATTGTGAACGTAAACATCACGTATCCGTTTAGTGTTCTCGAGATATTCGTGACAGGGGGCGATACTGGGGATGATATCGGTCCACCTGATAATTTACAGTTGCAGAATGTGCCGTGTATTCTCACGCGTATAGTCGAAAATGAAATATTCGAATCAGTAAATAAAGCGCCTATATATAAAACTACTAGTAATCATGTACTTTAAACCTCGCATTTACAAAATCACCTGATTAAGATACCACACAAATGTCAAATCGGTTATGATTTTGAAGTTATGGATTACAAAATATTTTATTAGCATTTTTGTGTTTCTATGTGATTTGTTTTTACGTCAGTAACAATTGTTTGGAAATGATGCAATATGCCGCGTTTAATTATTCACTATGTATACAACTGATTCTCAATGAAATACCTACAGTCACACGATAGTGTTGTATAGTAATGCATTTGACATCAAACACGTACAGTAAAGTTAATAATGACAAATCGTGATATCCCAATATACCTAAGTTGAAAAGAAGAAACACTCTCCTTACATTTAACAAAAACCTCTATTACTTGTTCCTGCATCTGTGTTGAATGAATATTGCTGCCTTGACACCTATAAACGGACACATCGTATTCACACCTAGCATGTGGAATGGTTGCTACAAGCGATAGAGTTTGTCCGCTTTCTAAAATGCGCGTATCGTTCATGATCGAGATATTTGCTACTGGATCACTGTCAAACTCATAAAATAATTGAACATGGTCGCTTTCCTTAACAATAATTGTGATTTGATCTTTGAGACCAGCCGCAAAGTATCGCTTTATCTGAGCAGCGACTGAAAGATAAAATTATTCTCTTATAACTACTCAATGTTGCATTATAAATGGCGTATTGAATATCGCTTAATGGTCATACAAGTTTTCAGAAGAAGAGTTAATTTACATTAAAATCATTATTTATAAATCACCAACTGCAACCATTACATTATATATGAAACAGTATATTATGTATGCAACAGTATTTTAATATTTTAAATTTATTAACAAAATAATACATACACTGTACATCTAAGTAGAAACTAGTTTCGGCATAACCCTGCTCGGCACTACATTTGGTAGGTCTCATTGTGTTGGAAGCTGCACATTTATAAAGTCCCTCATCAGCAAGCTTGATATCTGCTATCAACAAATGTTCTCCTGACATGATTGAGACATGCTTGCGCATCCATTCAATTGTTGTTGCCGGTGGTTTGCCAGCGGTATAGGGACACGCAACAGACAGGTTTGTATTCAAAAGTGCTGTAAAGTTTTCTAAGCGGTGGACTGTCGGAGGTGCTACAATGTTAAGTATAAAATAACGTTGTTCTGTTAAGTTAAATCAATAACAAAAAATAAAATTAAAGGTGTTGATTTTGTTTAAAATATATATTACATGCGCATGTCTGAGTTTCAAACGTTCCTTGAATGTTTTCTTCGCATATTAACATACGGGGAACAAGTTGTCCAATTTAAAAATTGAATGTGTTTATGCAACTAGTATTATATTATATTTTCTGTTTTTATTGATGTATTTTAGCCAGTTCTTACCTAAACGTTCTAGATGAAAAGCCGACATGTTTGTTCCATAAACTGTACCATCGACAGTGGTGTCCATTACATTTGCAGCAGTGCATGAATATTTGCCATTTTGTTTCGAAGTAATGTTTTCCAGATGTAAAACATTGCTTGACTCATGAACGTTTGGTTCCCAAGTATATGTGGGATCTGGATTGCTGATAGATGTACAGGCCACTTTGACAGTTTGTCCTTCGACAACTTTGAGGTGACTAGTCGAAATCTGTTGATCACACGAATTGAATCTCAGCACAGGCATTTCCGGTGGGTCTAAAAGGTCAATATCCATGGAGCATTAGCAGTTAAACAGTACTTAATAGCATCGTGAAGTTTAATAATTTTAATTTTATCTTTTAAAATAAACCGATATTCTCAAACAAACGCATGCTATGTTATAACAGATTAAGACTATTAAAAGCAATAAATACATATTGTATATATATCTATCTTACTTACAGTACGCTGTGACGTTCAAATATGTAAATCTAGACGAACACACGATTGGTTTGCTAGTGGGGTCCATACAATTGCTAGCATTGCATGTGACAAAGCTATTGGTATTGATCGTTTGATTCCAAAATTCCCCTTGTGCAGAGACCACTCCTTGTTCTGACCATACATAATTGGGTTGTGGATTCGAGCTACCGCGGCACTGTAAGTGCACAATACGACCTCTTATAACAGTAATCCTTTTTACTTCTGTAGACTGATTTGGCTCTATATTGTAGAGGGCTGGTGTCGTTACAGGATCTGTGAAGGAATTAACAGGTTTAAGTATAACTTTCTAAATCGAAATAATTAAAATAGCAGAACATGCGTTTTATAATGAAATATCACATATATTCACATCGACTCGGAAAATAAAACGCGACACTTTGCTCATTTATCTCACGTTTCGTAAGCAATTCGTGTAGTTCATAAATACGCCAAACACAATTTTTTTTTTTATTTGTACTTTTATTTCATAGTATGTCAAAATCAGTAATACAAAAGTATAATATAACCTTATCTGAGAGGGAAAAGGTATAAATTGACATAGATTCACCACAAAAATCTCAAGGTATAACCTTTGGAGTGAAGCAACCCTATGTTATATAAAACAAATGAAAATTATGAAAAATAAGATATGCTACATATATTATCTTGTTGAACGAGTGTGAATCGCGGAGCATTTGGTTGTCAAACGTCAGGCAATTATTACAACAAACTGGTTTAAATGACGTATGGTTATAAAGAGACTCCGTTATTAACGTTAAACTATTTTTAGCAGAATTTAGAATACGTCTTAAAGACATCTATATTTCTCAATGGAGAAGCGCTGTGGGGCAGTCTAGTGCACTGCAACTATTTAATGCTTTAAAACCGAACGTCGGACTATTCAATCACAATGGATAACGGTAAACACATTCAGGCTCTTGCTAAAATAAGACTGTCCTCTCATAAACTCTCTATTGAACAAGGACGACATCGTCACATTGCAAGGGAAAAAAGCAAGTGTGAATTCTGCAATCTCAACGAAATCGAGGACGAGTTTCATTTTGTGTTTATATGTGACATTAACAGAGAATACGCGAACACCGAGCCTGTTAAAATTTGTACAATTGTTAAATGTAAAGAAAAAGACAATGCAACATCGTCTATCTAAATACATTATTCAGGCATTTAAGATATGGAACAAATTGATCAACGTTCAAGTGTTATAAATACAACATAATACATTATTCTCCCACATAGTTACCAATGCTTTTCGCATTCTATATTAATAAATTATCACTACATTTATTTGTATCGTTAATTAATGTTTTAGCACTATGTGTTATACTCAAGCGTATGCACTATTTATCAAATGTATATTCACTGTGATGATAAGCTGTATATGCTTAAATGTTCTGTTCGGTTCTGTTTTTACCGCTCTTGATTAATTAAACTACAGCTATTTCATTATTGAACTTTGTTTTCATGATTAAAATTAGTTTTCATGATTTACGCTTTATATCTGTCACTTTTATAATGTCTCAATGCAATATGGATATGTTGTATGCTTCTTTAAAGTGTGTTTATGAATGACAACATGTACGTGAGTGCTTGTGTGTATTACATTTTTTATATTTCAACAACATTCGATATGTTTATTTTGATTACCTGTAATAGTGTTATAATCTTATGTTTCGTTGATATTGATTTTTATTATATATTTTTGAAGACCTTGTAGTAAATAGGGAATGTATCATTAAATGTGCATGTCCTGTAAAGTATATTTGATATATTTCTGTACAAGTTTATCTTCGTTAAATGAAGATTTAATTATTGTTATTATTATTATTATTATTATTATTATTATTATTATTATTATTATTGTTATTATTATAGATCAAATAACAAAATTGTTGAAAATATCCAATATTATTGGTATAATTATTGTTATTACGTACATATCAGAGTGATTGTGTAGTTGTTGCTATACGCCGCCACAAAATCAACTCCTGCCGAACACCGCCAAGTTTGCCCATCATTTGATAACGTTACTGCATTTAATACACATATGAACAATGACGTAGAATTGCAAAAGCAGTCCATATATTTTGTACTCTGATAGCATGTTCCACCGGCATACTGTTGCACAAGGACTATTTCTTCAGAGACACCTTTTTCTGTCATACCCCAGTAAACAGTGGTAAATGAAGATGATGTTGAGCATTCGAGTGTGAGACTGCTATTCAAATATACGTCCTCATTGGCCTTTAGGTTGATAGCCGAATCAACAACTGAAACATATTTAGTGACATATATTACATTCTAAATATTTGTAATTGTAATATATTAAACAAACAAGTAACGATTATAATGTGTACCTTGTGTAAAATATTGCATACATAGCAATATGATGGCTAACACATGCGTATCCATATTACATTTACAACATTTTATCGTCTGTACTGTGATACAATAAATCCAACGCTTTCATGATGTACAGGGCCGTTGTCGGTATTAATGTTTTCGGACTATTTACTTCGACGACACCCATGTATGCTTGATAATACCGGGTGTTGTATGGAACATACTCCTCGTATAATTTAATATTAAGTCGAAGTCTAAGTTGACATAAAAACCTGATTTCCGCACAGTTATCGACAGTTCATGTTATGTTAAATTTCAAAATAAGATTATCTCTACAATATTATAAACATTATATAATTAAGATACTTTTAAAAGCAAAATTAACATAATTACGTGAATACAAATTTCGGAAATATATCAATAAATATTCAAATCAGAGTTAAATTATGTCATAAATTACAATGCACATACGTGTACATATATCAAACCAAATGAAATCTTATTAAAAGAGTATTTAGTTTAAGACACCTATATTGTCTGCTTACTACAGCGTCAGCGGATGTGGCGTACGTTAGGATTAAGATCTCATTTCTTTTAACCCGAACGTTTATTTGCATGAATAAATTAAAGCAAGTTCAAACCAATTAATATTTCATTTGTTTTATTTCCACTAAATATATATTTTATTCACATTTATGTATTGTACTAAGGGTGGTATGGATTTGGGACAATGCCAAGAAAACAACTCTCGGAGGAAGTTAGTTCTGTACACGTGGACATGTCTTTCTAGAGGATACCAGAGGGGCTAACATTCATGAATAGAACAGGAAATAAAGACTCTATCATTCCGATAACGAAATTAAACCTAGAAAGACAAACAGGTTGGTATGCAATAAATATTTATATATCGCTGGAAATACCGTTGTTACAACGTCAGGACACACACATCATGCCGAATATGAAGATAACATATTATTCCGAAAATAAATAATGTTATTAGGACCCACATGTGTCAGGTTACATATCCCGGAAATAGCATTATTTGGTTGTACAGTACCATGCAAGCAAACATTACGATGAATTTAGTGTGACATGTAAAAACGGTAATTTCTGTGCGATATGCAACATATACTGATAGGAAGAGATTTACGTCATACATACTATTAGGTGTGGGCTTTCATAAAGTATATGGATATTTGATTTTTATCTGGGGAGATCGCATTGATTTTAACAGGAAAATGCTCATTTGAGAATTAATTTCCTATGTTGTCTGCACACTTCTCTTTTTTTCAGATTATAAACAAGAAGTAAAGTTTATATGTCATTATCATCTCGAAGTCGTTTATTGCTTTGATATATATCAATTCGTTTGGGATATTGTGGCGTTTATGTTTGTGCAGTCCGCAATCGGTAGCCAAGTAGACGCAATCACTTAGTACATACAAACAATGACTTTATCGGGCATGTTAACGGTAATTCTGACAGGATATTTGATAGTTTACACAAACTCAGGCAAATATAGTTTCAGATTTTATGCAGCATTTAAATGAATCTTATTGCAAAAATACACTTTGAATTATGGCAGATATACTTTAATTTGTATTTAAGAAGAATTTGGTATAATTGTTGACAACGTGAAATTATTGTGTTTATGTTTATTACATTAATCTATAATATATCAACCAGCCATCCCAGTTACTTATTTCAGCACTTGGAATAAAGGAATTTTCTATTTATTGGCATGTCATTTAAAACAATGCCATCATTGTCCTTCATTATGTAATTGGTGAACATGACTGAGGTACATATAAACTGCATACACTTCTGAAATATTTTTTTTACTATAATAACGTGATATTCTCTGTACAAAGTGCGCACATACGCGTATACAAAATAAGAATGTATTTCAGATCAGAAAACACATCCGCTGTAAAGTGTTCTTTCTTCTAGCTTGATATTAAAAATGTTTAAATCGCATGTCGTTTAGTTTGAGCATTTATCGTCAGTTTAATATACACCTGTTAACATGCTTAAAGAGATTAAACACCGAGACCATATTGCAGGGATGAAAACGTCAACTTCGTATGTCCAGGCCAACAATCCGGCATTCCTGTTGGATCAACTTAGCAACAACCGCCATACGATTCGTAAGAGAATACAAAAACTTCACAAGAGATACCGGGGGTACGCATGTGTATATAAGAGGTATTATATGATTTGTTGAGATAACTTTTTACAGTAAGGTATTGAAACGTGTTTATGTTTATAATATGCTGCATTCTACAGACGTATTTTACTATCGAGTGGATTTAATCATTAATTAATAAGTACTTAATACAAGTACATACATTAAACATTGTTCTATGTTATTGGTCTTTGAGCTCTAGTTGTGACCTTGATTTTTAAACTCAGTGCAAGGTTCTTGCGCGCGACATACCGTCTTAAGATGGTACTTATTTCTTCCAAGTTATTTGAAAATCCCTCATGCCTGAACATATTTGACTTTTAATCTTAAACTGTGACCTTGAACTTTGACCGAAAACCATGGGTCTTTTATGCGACACGTCATATGTTCATGACAAATACTGATCTTAAGTTTTTGTTTTAAAAATCCTTTCAAGCATTTAGTGATTATGAAGTGGTAAGGAACTATGGATGGACATTTTAATATTTTACTTTTGAACTGGAAATTAATTCTACATGTCTGGTTGTTGTGAGCTGCATACCATCACATGAGGATTATTAGTTTTGACTATTCATTTAAAATCCAAAATTTATGCTCCAGAACACCATTTACATTTGCACTAGAATTGTCAAATTTACCTTTGACAGACAAGCATCAATCATGTACGCTACACATCGTCTGGTAATGGCAAATATAATACTGATGTTATATTATAATACTTCATGCATTTAGACGTTTTGGAGCGTTGACTTCATATGTACGGACGTACAGACGAACGAACGTACATATCTAAATACGAACGAACGTACGGACGTACATACTAACGGACGTACATATGTTTGGTCGTAAGGACCAACACGCGCGATTAATAAAGCGCAAAATGTGTGTAAAATAAATATGTTTCCATGAAATGACAAATGAAATTCTATTTCATTTCGCATATATAAAATATTTACATGTAAACTAAATAATATTTACGCAAAATTACATAATTATTATCCAGGAAGATCGATCATTTCTTAAATATGTGTCGATCACCAATCGCAACTTAGCGTACATATAGAGAATATATGGTTGGTGACTTTTGATATCATGTGATATCAGACGAGTCTGATATCACATGATATCAAAAGTCACCTACCATATATTTTATTTATTATGCCGCGTTTTGCAAATAGTGTTTTAATAATTAATAAACTAAAATAAACGATTAAATCGCAAACATTTAGCAATTAACAGTACAACACAATATGCAAAGGAGACAGTCTGATGGCGTCTACTAGCGTCGATGCATAGTTACGCATAAAAATAATTCTTGATAAAATCTCCAACAATTAAACATTTTAAAACACATTGAACAAAAAATCGAAACGAGATATTGCTACATATTGGAACATTTAACATCATATAAATATATTTGTCTATTAACACCCACACAAGAAGAAGACTGCAGTTGACATAACAATAACTTTTCAACGGTTTGCAGTATGTGTGTACTGTGAATATTCAGCAACGAAACAAATTTAAACGTAAAACAACCATTGGATGTATTGTCAAGTAAGTCGTTAATCAACTTTTCCATCCGTGCATAAATGCGTTCAAAGTTAAGATGTGGACGATTGCTCTGGAAAACTATCCGCCACATATCATGTCAAATTGGGTGGAGTACGTAACAGCAGTCTGCAGGAATCAGAGATGCAGCCTGCCGTGTTTGCGATGTGGGCTCGTATTTAAGCTGCATAATATTGGTGGGACAGCAACCTTGAGTGCACAAATACAAGTCAAATTATAATCCTTTGCCTTCTTTTTTGCCTATTTTAGAGCCATAGGGGCTTATGTTTAAATATTTATATAATTAATAATGTCATTTATTTACATATGCTGTTTTGCTTATGTTATTGTGAGTTATTTTCAAAAGGTGGCAGATTGTATTTCATATTTTCAGGTTCACTTCCATTTTTTGACAGGTTTTTTTATACTGTGCGTAGCATGTTTTTGCATAATGCTAATTTGACATCATAACTTAATTGTTGTTAATAAATAATTTTTAAAGGTTTTGTTCTAGTAAATTTTATTGTTGTGAATTAAAATTTTGTAATTGTATAAATCTATTCTTTGTTAACATTTTAACGACGTAAGTGACATCCCATTCCTACAAAAAGTAGTTAATAGAATTGGGCGGGTCGAAACAATCCTTGCACATGACACAGTAGCATGCTATTCGTTAATGAGGGTGGGGCTAAAACGTGTTGTCAGTCAGGGACAGGATATTACAGAAAGTTGGCGGGGTTAATTTGTGTTATCGGTCAGTGTTATAATAACGCTTAAAAATATTGGGTCAGCATCTTCAACGTAATTGTGCACTAGTGGCATAATAACATTTAATTTTAGTCGCGCAACTAATGACTGCGCGAACAGTCGCAGCTAGACATACAGTCAATAAACAAACACAGAATATATGAAATGGTAAATAGCTAGGCGATTACAAATATAATTCATTATCAATTTATATATATAGTAAAATAAGTGTTTATAGGTTTAAAGCAACACAAAGGTTTACACATTTACGAGAAATTCAAAGAATTACATGGACCTGTATTCAACAAGTTTTGATCGTTTGAACATTGATTTATAAACGAAAGCACAATTTCCACACACATCATAAAGCACATGTGTGACAAATGGGACCGTAATTAACATGTCAGTTTAAAATCCGTTATATTAGCCTAAAGATAAAAGACATAAGCAAAGACATGTGTGACAGTAAACCAAACATGCATGTATGTTTCGTTTTTCAGCCATACCAGTTACTATTATATTTCGTGCATATTTTTCGTTCGTATTTACAATTGCCGAGACTTGTAATTGCAGTCTATAACCTCAGTCTTTTCTCCTGTTCTACTTGTGTTTTTCAAAACACAACAAACTCATAATTGCAATACCAGACGAGCGATTTGAAGCCAATTTAAACAGAACTTGGTAAAAGTGTCCAGTCTAACCAATAAAAGACGACTAAATTGAACTAACATTAAAAACTGGTATGTACTGCGTGAACACGCCTGGTAGAATGAGCTCTACACAACATAATCTAATGTTTGAGATCCTCGTGCAAGACTGACCAATCGTTTCATTACTGTAAAACAGTCACGTGTCGAATAAGAATGACCAAACGTTTCATTCAGTCACGTGTCGAATAAGAATGACCAATCGTTTAATTCAGTCACGTGTCGAATAAGATAAATATTTAACGCTATACTATCGAAACGCGTAAAAAAAATATTCTGTATAGAGTACAAGAGCATTGTGTTTGAGTGATGGTTATTAAAATGTGTATTATATACAACCAAACATGGAGATCTATTATTTGTATTTAGTATTATATATGTGAGACGTAATTGTAGAGATACACTCTTGTTTACTAGTAAAGTCTGTAATAAAAACAGCAGTTCGAACATTACTGCAATCGATAATTATTAAAGTCATGGCGAGTAATACTGTGCTAAACTGTTTTTTTAAGAAATTCACCACGTATGTAAAATAATCATGCGTTAAATGTTATTATGCATCGGCACAATGTTATGTTTTTCACCGCCACTAGTCTGATAACTCATACGGGGATATTGTGGGAAAAGCAAGACTTCCGGTTCATCTTAATGTTTTCACGGTCTTGCTAATTTCACGCTACTTCGGTTTTATCACAGTAGCATTTGCGCTTTTTCCATTTACATGTACAGTACATTCCACGCGAAAACCCGCAACGTTCACGATATGCGACGAACCAATTTTATCGCGAAGCGCTCGCTAGCGATGTCACGAATGATCGCTAAATCTCGCGACACAAATTCGCGCGTGTTCGAGAACTTTCTTGGCGAATTATTTTGTCTCACGACGAATCGTGACGAGAAAGTTATTAGTAAATTGAACACCTGTACGCAATTTTTTTAACTTAGAGGTGTATGAATGCGAATAAAAAAATCTGCAAAATAGTTACTTGTATATATGAAACTAACGTATTGTATTTACAGATTCCCTCAAATCACTATGTGAAATTTGTTGAAAAAGATAACAGAGTTCATAAAGAAATTAAATGTTGATTGTATATATGTGAACACGTATTAATGTTGTTATAAATTAAATTAAAAATTCAGTATTTGTTGTATTAAATCATTTATCTACGATGTGTATTTACGGATAATAAGTGTGTTATTCAGATTCAATATTTAAATATGAAAAATGAGTTAAATTTATACTTTAATGAAATCATACCTTACATATATTCGCTCATAGAGATGTACGTGCATATAAAGCACATTCAATGCAACATCCTTATTTTCGTGTGAAACGTTGGTGATTTGCAGATTTATGATGATCATGATGACAAATATGATACATATGATTATGCTGGTATGTGGTGACGATGAAATACATGCAAACAAATGAAATCACTGGCTGTTCTAGAAGTGCGACAGTTTGAAATAATCACGCGCATGTCGAATCAGTCAAAATCATTTCATGAACCCCGTGTACACATTAGCATAACAATAAAAAAACAATCCTGTTAGTTTTAGATTAATTTATAACTGGTTTAAATACATTCAATTAAGTGCAAAAGTGACGTCAAATTCAAATTAGGCCAATTAGTGAAATTTAGCGTATGTATTAACGGGGCGGTTATTTGTATTGAAAAATGAGGACAATGTGTACATATTATATAAAATGTGTACATATGATATAAAATGTACCATTATATATATATTTGGCGCAACGACCGTTGTTTGGAAATTGTGGCGAAACACCCAGGATAAAAATCTGGAGACGAAAAGACTGCGAATCGTAAAAGCAATACAGTTCTGGCATATTAACCCACAACTTTCAGTATTTAGGCCATATGGATATGTAAAAATCTGCAAATACCATTTTTATCACTTCAAATTTAATAGACTATAATGAGATGTCAGTTATATTAGATAGTTAAAAGCATGACACACTGTGTTTCCAAAAAAGTGTCGGGTATCAACAACGCAATCAGTTACTAAAAAGGTAATCGAAGTCACTTAGTGTGTCATCATATTTTGTCCATTGTTGTTTCTCAAAATGTAAATATATTTGACACATAGACGTCTCAAAGTAATAGAAAACAATAGAAAAAAAACTATCATCTACTAATATATGATAAAGATCATACAGTTTTACACACTGCAGAATATATAAAAAGAAAATAAAACAAATTAACTCATATTTAGCATTCAGTTTAAAAAAAATAAAATTGAAATGCAATTAACTGTTCTAAAGTAAAAGCAATTATTACTACGGTTTTTATATGCTTTGTGAAACCATGTGTTGAAAGTGATCCTTGCTTTTAAAATGTAAACTTTTACCAACAATAAAAAAAAACATTTGCAATAGCTGACGTTTTTTTTTAATAACCAATTATAGCGTTACAAAAACATCCACAATTGTAAGTTTACTAGTAAGTAAAATGAGTGTTCTCTTAATGTTAATTTTATACCTGTACACACTTGTTCAATTATAGAGCCTACCAAATCATATGGATATATCTTACTACTGACATACAGCCAAACTCGCAGATGAACAATGAAGTAAAAACATGCTATTTGGGGGTATGCATGATATGCATATATTTTTATAGGATTGCTCTCAGATTAGTATATATTGTTAGAGCAATCTCATTTAATGATGCACACTCTACGTTATGCTGCTGAATATTTTGGTTGTATAAATGGCGACAGACAGTGTGCTAGAAAAGTTAAAGTAGCAAGTTAATAATAGTAATTGTTTCAAAAACTGTTATTGTGATCAATCAACTTTAGAATACACTGACACGCGGCATCTTAAATAACTTAAATGAAAGTAAAACGCATGGTATTATTTTCATTCTTTTACAATATTAGTTAATTCGAAATGTGTACAAAACGAAGTTAAAACACATGTTTCTAGATTTAAGTTGAGCTCAAGAACAATTAAGACATTCTATGAATGAAACCATGATATTATGCAGTCATGTGGAATGTATAAGGATACGAGCTTTGTCGTTAAATAATAGTAACACTGTTGTTTTGGTAATTCAGTTCAGTGTGTATACATTTTGTTACAATAAACACATATTTAATCTTCTAAATCATTCAATGTCTTGCACAATCAGCATCAAAACCATTATAAATGTAAAATGTTGTGTTGTAAATTTTATTTTCAGAAAAGTAATTTTACTTTTGTATCGAAACAAATGTCATATTCATTTGTTTGGAATCTATTCTATAGTGTTTCAATTGAGACTTATTTGCAACAACTGTGTTGTAATAAGTTATAACGTATTATCAAGTAAACTGTATAATAACAGTATTTTATTAGATGACATTTTGCATTGAGTAATATGGCTCAGTCGCCTAAATTGATTTTGAAACTGTACATGCTATTTTTATTATCTAAAATGGCGTTCAATGGTTGATATAGAAACCATCTAAAGTACATTTTCGCTATCCTAGGCATACGCAAACTCTATGTGTGTGGATGCAAGATCCCACGTCACTTAAATGTATTGCTAAAAGCCTCAGAATTTAGTATAAAATAAAAACAATATGCTCCTTTGTATTACAGTATACTACTTATAATTAAATAATAATACTCAATGTAACCCTTTAATGGTTTACGATAAGGTTTACTACATTTGATCTGCAAAAGAAGTGCCAACTATGATAGCAATATTGTTTCTTTCACATACCGAACCCACCATATATTAATACGTGTTTAATCATATCGCATGTTTTTGTAGTATTGTAGTAAGTTTTATTGTTGTTAATATATTTACCCGGTACTTGTAATATGAACTAGAGCGAACACACTTATGTAAACATCTATGGCGAAGGTTAATAATATAACAGAGTGTTAACTTACCGATAGATATCGAAAATACGAAAACACACACACATTTAAAGTAGAACATTGCCACGACTTAATTCCTCACTAAATACATAAAAGGAAATATGACGGCACATCTTAAAACATATGTAATGATATATTTGTATATAAAATTCCTTTTGTTCGTTCACTGCATTGATCTTCCTGTATACATTTGCGCAATAGTGTGTATGCGTTACATGTATATTAACTATGTGCATAATCAATTGACATGCGGGTGTATACACTATCTTTATGAAATTAATCTTCCGCGTTCATTCAGTGCAATAATAATAAGTACTCAGTTGATATTGACATTTAAATAATTTTAGCATGTTCATGTTAACACTATTGTACTAAATATTTACACGTTCGATTACAGAACTTTAAAGTGTGGGGATGGGTTCGGAAGCATTCAGTAACTACCAAATAACCAAACTACAGCATGTATTTAAGATTTGAAACGCTCTTTTCGGCGCTTCATCGGTGTATTATGGTCAGTTTTTAGGTATGTAATTTGCATAAAGCCGACAGCTTTATGTACAAATAGATACACAATAAATGGCCTTCATATGTATGTATTCTTTAAAACTTTACCTTATAAGAGAAAGAAAAATTATTTTGGATTTCTTTTTTGCAATTTGCGCATCAATACATTGAAATATGATCCGTAGGCTCCGCCCATTGAACTGCAGTAGCATTGTGTCCATTTCATTCATTAAAACGCTATATATCGGTATCTTAAATCATAGTGATAACTTTTTCTTTTAATTTACGTTTGTAGGGAAAGATCTAGGATCAAGAAAGGTACAGGGTGCCGCTCAAGAGACGCAGGTTGGAAAGCCGGTCCAGTAAATTGACATTTTCTAATAAATTGCTAAATCCAGGTTTTTAATGTGTCTAATGATTCTAGTTTAGGTTTTTAAACATAGTTTATTAATTTGCCATTGAATAGCTGCAAAAATGTATGAAATTTTATAAGACATTTAACATTTATGTGGTGACCAACCCAGAGGGGCGGCAGTGGGGAGCCAAAAAGGAGCAGGGTGCAGCACCCTGCTAGTTCACTCTGGATCTTTCCCTCCTTTTGTTTTGGTTAATATTTCGTAACATCAATTGTTATCCTTAATACGTAGCAATAGATGGAAATATTTAGACGCTTTCCAGTTTAGATTTATGACAGAAGTCTAAAAGAGTCGAACGTTGTTTTCAGATAGTTGCAATTGTGTTAACATTCAAATACATATGTGGTTGGAACCGTACTGTAGGCGTAAAATATGTTTAAGGTTTTCACACACTAGTGGTCATAATCACAAATGTGTTGAATGTTGTTCCCTTCATAATCTATTATCAATATGACACTGTTTTTGAAAATTTAAATCATGTTTACCGTGTAATAAAAAAGTCATTAGCATTTTTTTAATGTCACCCTCTTGGTCAAAAAAATTGCTCGAGCGGACATGATCTCATATTAGAAAAAGCCACAAAACCTGTTCATGTTTTTTATTTTCAGCATATTTTAAACTTCATAACAGTTACATTGACATGTGTAAGCAGAATAAAAAACAACTGTGTGATGTTTATATAAACAATATAAAGAAAAAATATATGTATATTACCCCTTTCGAAAATAAGGACACATTTTCCTAAATTGAAAATGCGTGTCCATGGGTAAAAGCTATAGGTGAATTTAGCCCATTAAAAATATGTACATACATATGCAAATGAAATACCCGAAAATGTATTAACTTTTACCGTCATATAACATAAATATTTGCATCTACAGTTTACAGGGGTAGGTGTTTAAAACCTAGTACAGGAACGTGCCAAATGCTGTTTTAGTACATATCACAACTGAACATGTCACACAACTTCATAAATTATAATATTCTGATTCCAATAACAACTTGTTGACTTAAACTGTTGTTTTAGACAACTAAGATATCTAAATAATGAACATTGTTACTATAATTAAGTAGTAGAGGCACTCAGAAAACAGTCGTCAGAGAAAACTATATTCGACACAAATGCCAACATAGAGGACCATTACATCTAATAACTGAATTAATTATCCAACCATCTTTTAACCTAGTATTTATACAAAAACATACTGACATGCTTGTGTTGCAAAGAATACAATCGCTCAAAATTAATCCTGTAACAACATATATCGAGGTTAGCAAATTACTAAAAGTAAAACACAAGAACAACTGAAAAATTTAAGTTTTTGTTGATCTAGCATATATCTGTTTATGTAGTTAAAAATTACATTTATTTCCGTGTATATACAATAAAAAAAGACTATACACTATCATAACTATACATAAAATATACAACATTGTTATGTTAACAGCAATCGTATATTGACAAATAAGCAACATGTTAAAGTACCCCATCTAAAAGCAAATTCTAACACTTTTATAAAAATGTGCTTTCAACTTCAAATTGAATTCTGGACTATTGTTTAAGTGTTTACAGTGTATTTGACCCTCCACAAGTAATGTTATTGGTAATACAAATACACAATGCAAAACTATAAACGTTTAACGTCTCTAACTGGAAATATATGCTGATCAATGAAGTATGGAAGGTCGGGTTTGAGCATTTACAACAGGTATTCGTAAAATAATATTTATCAGACATATGTGAACTAACATTGTCACAAATTACTTAATTAAGTTGAGATAAATGTTTAGTATATTTACATGTTATGTTCGCTTAGATTAAACACTGAAGCACCTAACTTATTTGCTATTTAACTCAGTAGTTACTCAAAGTGTATCAACAACTTTAAAACAAAATGTTGTAATGCAAAAAATATACTGTACATTTCTATACAATACATATAGTTAATGTCTTTGAGTTTTTATAATGAATAATATGAAACCGACATTAAATAATAAATAGCTATTTTATAGGTTATTTTGTTCATATAATAAACCATGAAGAAATCTTACTTAAGCATTTAAGCATGGTAACATGTAATTGCTGTCAAGGGAACATTTTCAAAAATTATCAAGTATTAATATAACTAAAAGATGATACTTAAAAGTGTACATCAATACTTTTGTCAATATGGGCACAATAATGCAGATCTTTAAATTAAAAATGTTCAATCCAAGAACAGAAGCACTGTAATCTTGATGATTGTTGTTGGAAATTCTTTTTGTGCAATATAGTTTCCCCGATCTGTGTGTTCCTGTGGAAACTTGAACTGATGCACTGTTTTGTTTTCTCAAAAGTCCATTGATGATTTGTCCAGAATAAGTTATAAATGCTGCCATTGATGAGACGTCAGGGAACCTGAGCCAGGGAGCTGCAAATACAAAATTATTAAGTATATTTGTATATGTACAAGTAAATAAAACATCATTGTTAACTACATACACTGAGAAAATTGCTAAATTTATTAGAATTTAGAGTCAAAATATATATCATTTTGATCAAATGTGATTCAGTTTACACAAAATGTTTAGGAATCCGGTGCAATATGTACATATCAAAAGACATTATAAATTAAAAAAGAATTAAATATGTTTCAATAGAAAATGGTTATAAATGAGAACTGAATAAATAAAAAATCAAAATAATTGTATTAATTCACTTATTATTGATGTTGATATATTTAACAAATAAAGGAATTCCAAGTACAACCACCATTGTCAAACAAACATGTATGCCATGTGGTACAAATCAAGCCAGTCTTCTCTTTAATACAATTCATAACATGGATTGTATGCAAAATTATGGTTTATGGTGTGACTTGCATTTATACAACACTTTTCATTAGCCAACAGTCTCTATTCTGGTACCGATGTAGCTAGTAACGTCCAAAGGAATACAAATGCTCATCACATGTCACCAAGTCCAGGATACCATTGTTCGATATGGTTGATTATTTTCAGAAATAAAAACACCAACAAATTCCACAGTTCTTCATAAGGCTTTCACCTCGAGAGATTTTGTCACTTCGTTAATAATTACACCAGCATAGATAACATTTCAACACGCACACTATGATCATTAAATACGTTTACGAGCCTTTTTGGTGGCACACTGTTTGTGTTAAGACAATCTATTTTAGTGTTTATAAACTGACAGCATAAACGGTCATGAGCGCCGCCATTTTGATAATCACGAACCCAAATGCAATATTTTGTATCTATTCTTAACGAATGAAATATACGTTAACTTAATTCTGTCAAATAATCACATTAGCTAACAAAAAGTAAATGTTTCTTTTTAGTTTATGGTTTATTTAACAAATGCACGATGTTTATTTATGTCACTTTTTGAGATTATCTTCGTCCGACGTTGTTCCTAATCATACCGGAATACAACGATACGTTTACGAAATGAGTCGTTATTACCCAATTTCATTAGTGTGCAAATACCTTATATAATTAATGCTTATTTTTATGTTTGAAACGCAATGTTTCATGTGTACTTTTTATTTATTTCTTTAAACGATCAGTTTGGCCCTCGATGCAAGTCAATGTTTACACCAATTATATAATGCGTTTTAAAACCGTGTGCTGAGCACATATTTCAACAACACAATTGTTAGCACTTCGTGTTGAAACGTTAAATTGTGTAAGAAATAATAACTTAATGTGTTGAAATAAAATCAAGACGATAAAAAGCTAAACATATTTTATTATTTACTACTGATCAGAATATCGAATCTATGAAAGTGTGTGTCATCGGCCGAAAATATCAGACTACTTTTCCTCAATATGTGACAGAAATTGAAAAGGAAATTGTTTATGCATGTTATTGTAATATTTGCATATAACTTATTTATTTAATTTTTTTTGTTTCAGCTGCTGATGAAACTACTGGTCCCGTGTGACAAACTGGATGGACAAGATATACATTACGCCTTATAGCGCATTGTGTATGGATAAATGTTCGAAAGTAAAGACAACAAACCGGTGTATTGTGTGGCTTATGCTACATTGGCCAACGTGAGCCTACATCGAGGAGTGTTTTGAGCTTGGCATCTAGCGTGTCATTTGCGTACATGAAAATGAGATTTCACAATGTTAAATGGGACATTCAGGTCTCAGAGGTGACACTATAACGCGGTAGCACTTTTATTTATGTGTTCGTATGGTATTCTTTTGAAGATGCACGGGTTGACTGCATAGCATTGCCGTGTTCGCTTTGTTTTCGGGTGGCTTAATTGTCAAACAAATGCGAGACGTTTGTTCAACTTCAAGTTGATGCCAGTTATTTGACTGAAACCTGTTGTTTCCAAACCAGTCTTTCCTCCAATCTGTAAAATTGTGCGTTTTTATGTTTGTATTTTTCAAATTTCGATAAATTTTCCTATTTTGATAAATATTTTGATCCCAACTTTATGTTTTAATGTTTATTTTGACATTTTATTCTACGTTTTTATTCTTTCTAGCATAATGCTCATTAAATAAGCTAAAATCATAAGAATCATAAGAAACAAACAATATACATTTTACATATTTATACTTTATTATTTATTTATTGTATTTATTTATGTATTTATTTATTTATTTATTTTCACAATGTCATGTATAAATAAGACAGCAATGCATATAAACAACAATAGAAAAGTAGTCACTCATGAATATTAATAGAGGCAACAGACTTCATAAAAATAAAAGCCTGTCAGCCAATCAGAACACTGTAAAATGATAAAAACCAAAGAAAAATGTAATTATTCTGCAATGCAATGTTATTAATTTTCATTTTGTGAAAGTGCGTTTTAACTAGCTTGTGGTGTCTGTGCAACTAAACAAAAATAAAAAAAGCGATAAGTATCGAGACTGTATTTGATGGCAATGGTAGTATATATTTGTGTTAGATACCACAGAACTTTTTGTTCGTTTTGTTTAACACTAGACCTTACAACGAAGATATGTATTAAGATATTTCGTTCATTCTTGTTAAATCAGTAGTTGCTACGCTTCATGAATGATGCACACAATAGTGTAATTTGTGATATCTATTGATTGCTCACGCCGTATAATAATAATAATAATAATAATAATAATAATAATAATAATAATAATAATACAAATAATAATAATAATAAATTAACAACATAACAAACATTCGATAAACGCCGATTCGGTTATATTGTTATTGACAATGCATCACACTTAAACATGTCATTCACGGAACATGAATTCTTTTTCTGGACATTCACAGCCAATATGTCGTTAGTCTCATTTTCTGTTCACTCAATGGAGATACATGGTACAAAACTCCATAATGGGTTTATTGGTCAATGATAACTAATTACAACTGGACCGTGGAATAATTTAGCAATGCATTTTTTCACTATTAAATAATGACAAACGAGTGTTTAATGGTACGTCTTTCATAAGTCAACACAATGCTATAACAACAAACTTATGCAAAGATAATTACTGAACATTTTTTAAATAAAGACAACATTCGATGCAATTTTTAGGCATACTACTTTATAGATTGCACACCAATCCAAATGTAAATGCAAACTTTTACAAGGGTCACGCGACAATTCAAATACATATATATATTATATGGCACTTCATATTCCACAATTGGTAACTTAATACATGTGTGCATAGGCTTCACTCATTGTACTACACCAAATCTGCATACGCACGCACCATTTTTAAAGAGTGGACAACTTAATGTTGACGTATTCCCGATCATCAGTTGACATCCCAGTTTGTTTTAACGAGGTCATCGTATACTGAATGTCTGTACAAGTCATGTTGTATCGCAGAGTGTCATAAGAAGATAAACTCGGGTATTCGCGTAATTCTAGTCGGCTAGTATCTCGTACTTATTGTCATGACGAGAATCTGAAGAAATTCTGGAAGTTTATAAAACATCAGTGAACATAATTGACGTGAACTGTGAAACGAAAAACGTATGGGAATATTGCATTTATATAAATACTTAAACTGTCTTAGAGTTGGTGGCCTTATTTTTAACATGAAACGCAAATGCCCATCTTAATAGAATAATAATGTGGAACTATTGTTGTTATCATTATCCGTCGAACGACTTTTAGATGAACAACTACTTGTGTTTAACGTTACCGAATCTACAGGTTGCATAATTTCCATCTGTATTTGAGGCCTCGTTGTTTTGCCTGAAAACACGCATCCCCTAAATAAAAATTATAACACGATCCGGACAGAACTAGCAACATGTTATATACTGTATATTTGTAGTTTGTATTAAATTATTACATTGCTTAGGTGAATTTATTTACGACATGGATACTTAACAATACATAATAATCAACAAATTCAGCATACCTTCTTGGTACTGATTGCAATCACTACAATTCGACGGTGACCTACAGTTTAAGAAGTATAAACATGAGTCGACTTTGTCAATTTGCTTTACAGTTTTCAGCGTAAAATGAGCCTGTTACTAACATATTATTACATTTCACATTGTTTATACAGCAGCAATTGTATTAGTAATCGCAAAAGAGTCAATCACATCGTATTATAATAAGTTATAACAACAATTGATAAGATACTCTGACTTAATATCAAAACTAGTTCATATTACCTTTGCATTTCATTTTCCTCCGAAAACTAGGCGGAAAATAGAAAAAGTCAGATAAACATCGAATTATATGTTCCTGTTGACCAGTTCGCACATTTATAACATAATGCATGTTTATTGATTCCGACAGCGAAATTTGTTTTCGTAACACTGACGCGACTAATATACATGTATAAATGTAAGCTTACCGTACATTATGTATCTCTATATCAAAATGACCACAGCGATTATGACAGCAATCGCTAAGACGCCACCAACTGTATCACCAACAGCGGATGTTCCAGAAACACTGCCAGCTGTAACCATATAATTTCTCTGTTATTATCAAGCAATGCTATGCATATAATACGTTAAAATAAGTAAAAATTACTGTGTATGTACCTGTGTCCATGTTCACAAGGGTTGTTTCAAATATTCCTTCAGACAATCTTGATTTGCCTATTTTATTTTCGGCCAGCATTTTTAGTTTATATGTCGTGCCAGGTGTTAAGCCCTCAATATTTCAGGATTAGCTTATAATAGAACTTGCTACGTAGATACTCATACAGCTTTCAATATCGACTTCTTTGTATCGAACAATAAATTTCTGATCTTCACCTCCATTAAAACCAGGCATTCATTCAATAACACTGTACGTTTTTCCTACTCCTTCAATCCGCAGATACTTCGGAACATCAGGTCTGGCTATAACATTTAATACTAGTGCATTAAAAAAACGAATGCATATGCATACACAATTCGACAGTCTAATTAAATAAAACACTCTATCAACTGAAGTTTTAGTTGTGTGACAAACATAACTTAAAGAAAACCAAATTCAACTTTGTAATATATTCCTACATTGTGCTTGTAAAGTAAACACTTCCATCCTTGAAACCAGTGTGTTGGAAACGTTCACCATGTATTGTGTATAATCACTAACGTGCACACGGGTAGTTGCCCGTTATGTTTGCATTCTCACTTCAGTGATATTGGCTATAAAGTTGTTGTTTCTGGACAAAATAATCCATTGGTCATCAACACGCTTGTACCAAGTGAAAGCTGGCGTCTCCGGTTCAGGATAAGCAATTATAATTGTGAAGGCGAACACAGCAGAATCGTTAGGAGCTCGGTACAAATCTAGTATCGGGGGTGAAAAGGGCGACGCTCTTGGTAAACCTATGCAAACACGCAAGTGATAATAAATGTATAAACATACATTTTAAACTGATGTGTATTTATTAACTTCCTAAGAAACCGGATACGGCATTAGAGTTAAAACTATTACTTACAGTTTACGAAAACCGCCAGCATGTGTTCATTTCGTCCATTGTTATAACTATTATTTGCCAGGCATTTATAGTTTCCAGCATCATATTCACATCTTGCACGATGAATGTAAGCTTTAGTTGTGTGCGCTTCTTGTTCTATTAGGAGCGACTCAATTTCGCGCGTTGTGTTAACGATGCGAACTAAAGGTTTAGGGTCACCATCAGCATCACATACCTATGGAAGCGTCCTGGAGCCATTTGTAAAAATAAAAATAAATACAAATTAATCCATATTAACAAACTTATCTCGTAATTACGACTTTTATCTCGTAATTACGACTTTTATATCGTAATTACGACTTCTTATCTCGTAGTTACGACTTTTATCTCGTAATTACGACTTATTATATCGTATTTACTACTTTTTATCTCGTAGTTACGACATACTATATCGTAATTACGACTAAGTATCTCGTAATTACGACTTTTATCTCGTAATTACGACTTCTTATCTCGTAATTTCGACTTTTTAACTAATTACGAGATAAAACTGTATAAGAGCCAAAATTTGATGGAAGCAATATTTCATAGATCTAAATAGTATCGCGACCTTACTTTCATCAGACACATTGGTATGGACCTTCACATTTGATCATTGTTGGCATTGGGCTTAAATTATTCCGAACTTCTAGGATGTCTTGCAGTAGGGAATGATCGAGCCCTAAATAGCAGGGTGCAGCACCCTGCTCCTGTTTGGTTCATCCCTGCTGCCACTCTGGGCAGGTCAACAGTTGAATATCTTCAGAAATATCATATATTTTTGCCAGTATTCAATGACAAATTCAAAGTCAATGCCTAAAACCTTAATTACATGTAAAGCATTAAACTTATAAATTACCTGGATTTACGTAATTACTAGAAATGTTCAAAGAACAGGCAAGGCTTTCCCCCTGCCCCTATTTTAGCAGCACCCTATACCTTTTCTGATCCTAGATCTTTCCCTATTTGCTGTGAATGGCTTAAACATAAGCAGCAGTAGTAGTTCTTCTTCTTCTTCTCCTCCTTCTACTACTACTATTATTATTACTACTTCTACTACTACTAATACTACTACTACTACAATGGCCACCACTATTACTACTACGACTACTACTACTACTACTACTACTACTACTACTACTACTACTACTACTACTACTACTGCCACTACTACTACTACTACTACTACTACTACTACTACTACTACTACTACTACTACCACTACTACTACTACTACTACTACTACTACTACTACTACTACTGCTACTACTACCACCACTACTACTACTACTATTGTTACTGCCAATGTTGCTGCTGTTCTGCTGCTGCTACTACTACCACTACCACTACTACTACTGCAACTACTACTACTACTACTACTACTAGTACTACTAGCACTATAACTACTACTAATAAAAATACTACTACTAATACTAATACTGCTATTACTATTACTGCTGCTGCTGCTGCTTTTATTACTTCTACTACTACTACTACTATTAAAACTACTACTACTACTACTACTACTATTACTACTATTACTACTACTACTCCTACTACTACTACTACTACTACTAATAATAATAATAATGATAATGATAATAATAATAATAATGATAATGATAATAATAATAATAATAATAATAATAATAATAATAATAATAATAATAATAATAATAATAATATTAATAATAATAATAATAATATAAGTAATAATAACAATATGAATAAATCTTTATTAAATGAAGGTTTCAATTTCAATATACAACAGCCTGCTTGTATCACACTTGGCTTATGCGTCATCACTTCCCTCTCAAGTCGTTATTACGACTATTTATCTCATAATTACGAGGGACTAAGGCGTAATTACGAGATACTATGCCGTAATTACGAGATAAAATGTATTTAATACGATATAAAAAGTCGTAATTACGAGATACTAAGTCTTAGTTACGAGATAAAAAGTCATTATCACGAGATACTTAGTCGTAATTACGAGATAAAAAGTCGTAATTACGATATACTAAGTCGTAATTACGAGATAAGTTTTATAATATTGAGTATTTTTAATATATTTTTATTTTTACACCTGGCACCAGGACGCTTCCATACATACAAACTCGATTGTTTCGCCCTCTTTCATATTATATCCAATAAAAATGAAAATAGAACCCTACCATTACTGCATACCTCCTTTGCTGAACTGTGCGACGTTATTGACTGGAATCGAGCATTGCCACAAATCGCCGTGATATTCATCGCTTATATCAGATATGTTGCAGCCCAATTGACCATGACCTATACAGCCGCATTGCAAATACCCTGGTAGAGTGCCGAATGTCTTTCTGCATCTATTTGCCGTACTGGATATTTCCGAACTCTTTTCAAAATCGGATCCCCACACAGTTTTCCGATACAACCCCACTGAATAATAACTTTGGTCAGACCAAGTACACGACAGGCCTATTGATGTTGGTGACCTCTTTGTTGCACTCATTTGGATGTGCAAACACATGTAAAGGGGCATCAGTATGATGATGAGAGATACTATTTTTATCTTATTTAATGAAATAATTATACATATATTACATAGTTTAGTCGGAAAAAAAAAGTAACCATGTGTATGTTTAGTTATAACGTACCTGCGAAGAAACAACCAAATGTGAGGCACAGCAACATCCACATAAACGACATTTTTTCAGTTAAAAAGAAACCTGGAAAATATCATAAACTTGTATTGACTTCCACCACTGTCACTGTAATGTATTTAATGCAATACATTGGCCTATTTACCTTATTACGCGTCTAACGTAAACGGAATTTAAAGTCATTGTTTAAAGAAGTTGGCTTTCACATAATTGATTTAACTTATGAAACTTGATTGAGTATTTGGAACGTTAGTTAGTATGCATATACAGTTCACATATTTATGTAATATAGTTTGTTATTCAGTATAGATTATCGATGTCTTATTACGGTGGTCTGCACCCTGTGGGTGCTTTCATGTATATACGAGTAGTATGTAATACCATTTATATAACAAGCGTTTCAGGTTTTGCATTTTTATATGCATACGTTCTTAGACTATGGATTGGCTGTATAGTAGGAGCCAGTTAATACGTACTTTGTTTTTAGCTGCAATTATTGCGGCAGTGTAGAACGTACACTAAGGAAACACATTGTTTGTTAATATTTATTCGGTTTACATGATGATGTATAAATCGGTGGTGTAAGCCTTGCAAGACTGTACACGTCCTTTTAAGAAATCTGAGTACGATATGACACCGGGTCTTTGAAATGTGTACGTACACTATATTTATGAATTTCCTATTAGGAAAGGTTCATGTACGTACTGAAAATAAAACATGATTGGATTGTGTATTTGACCTTTTCATGATTAATTACATAACCTTCAACAAACCGATTGTAATGATCATTTCACCCTGCATCGTTTTCTCTAATATTTAAAATCAATCCAAACACCGTACTGATTTATTGATAATAATTTCGTTTCATGAGTGCGTGTTTGTGTACGCGTGCGCGTCTGTGTAATACATTTATTGTGCATGTATGTATTATTAAAATGGACAGTGCGACATGTAATCGGACTGACGTAGAGAAAACGTATCCATCAAAGAAACAAACAGACAACTATGTGCTATTTATAATGAACGATTCTTACAACGCTTATCCGATTACTTCTGCTGTTTCTGCTGTTACATGACCTCTGCAAAGCAACATATAGAACTGATGTAATTTCTTAAGCATACCCTAAATTCTTTCATAACGAACTGACAAACAGTGTCCTTTAATTGCTTTGTTAGAACCAGTTATTGTCATACTTTACACGCGATTGAATCAGCCGTGTATTAAACATTCATAACCTTGCGTTCTTATGAGTGAACTAAAGTCTTACAACAGTAGGAGATATATTCATCAAACTTATATTTCTTTTTAAAGCTGAAAATAATGTCTTCGTATCTATGTTAATACCTGGTTTCACACATTTCGAAATACCGACACTGCACGTAACATCTAACCACTGGAAGTCAACAGAATATCGGAAATCGCAGTCCTCAGTATTGTGGTCACCGCCATCTCCTGGTAGAAAGTCTATAATGATAATAACTGGCTAACGCCTAATGGTTTGCAAAAACTGGTGAGGGAAGTAATATTTGAACAATTAGTTGAAAACAAATCGTGTTTATAGCGTTAGACTGTTGACGATTGTCCCATATGTATCTTTTGTGAATATTGCCGAAGCGGGTAAACATACCTGTATGCTTAGTTGTCCCCATTCTTCTTCAACTTAATTGTCATTCATAATGGATGTCAACTTAAATTAATATTTTATTACGCAATATGTTTGATTTTCATTTATAACTCATACCAGTATAAACAATTACCAAACGAGCGTTAAATCCGCGTAAATCTTCATGTTTACCTAAAACGTTACAAGGTGAGTTTACGCACCTCAGGCAACATTCATTTGTTGATGTTATTTAAATAAGTTTTATTAACAACATCGTGACGTTACGAGTACAAACTGGCAAGCCGACATGTAACATATGTAAATTGCTATTTCATAAGCACGTATAACATGTAAACGTTGTTACCTCATTCGTGACGAACAATTTCAAAACACCTTCTATATCTTCATCTGTTATTCCAACCCACCAAACGAATTACATTTGTGTTAAATAATATTGGCGAATACATACACGTTGTCATTAAAAACAGAATGTTATAATATACAAACAATGATCTGATTTTTTTTATATAACTGCAACTTTATTTAAAGTTTTCCATTAATTCGGTATTTCCTGCGTTTAATCTCATGAACTAATGACTAACAATCCATGAAATTTTATATGCATCATCACGTCCAATAGTACATGCGTCCTAGACAAATGTTCACCTTTGAGCATTCGTATTCGGTTTTTTAAAAAGCTGTTTTCTTTCCTATCATTAACATGGACAAGCTGACTATGTTCATGCTGTCGACATATTTGCTGCAAAAAAGAAGTATTTCAAAAGGAAATTAAACGATTTATATTTTTTTTTAACACACGCAAATGAGTGTATGTTACTTTCAACATGAACAAAAACAAAACGGTTGTGAAAGCGGTGTTATCAATCACTTTGTGTTGTCATTATTTGTTCTTTCTTGTGTTTAAATATTTAAATAAAGTTGTGTATTCATCCGTGGTCTTAGTGCCTATTACTTAAGATGTCCTTTGCTCTTCTGGCAGCAATCTCGGGCACGCCTTTTGTGGTTATGTCTTATATCACATGCGTGTCTGGAAGATTTTGGTGGATTTCATCGCAGTCTAACTTAATAGGTGAACTTTGGGGGGGGGGGAGTTACAGTGGTATGGGGCTTTTGTCGAAGTATGCCGAAACCCTGTTTCCTTCCGGTGTCTGCATTCAGATGAGATGCATTTTCTTAGAAGTAACTTGACATATAGTTTTAGTGCAATTTTTGGAAGAGGACAGGGTTTCATCTTTAAATTGATACCAGGCTCGCACAATCTGAAATAAAGGAAAGGCTAGAAAAATGCACGGAAAGTTTTCCGTTGTTTAATGGGACCCTATGGGAATTAGAATTACTGTTATCTAACCTAAAGCGAAAGAAATGCGTTACCTCATCTGTTGTAAATTGCATTGCTGGCATATGGAATAGGTAGCAGGAACCCCTGAATGGAATGCATCCATATTTACACGTCGTTAATACCACATACAACCCGTTTCAATTGGTAGTGGAATTCAAATAAGCATAGTGTTAACTGTATTATCAGCTGAAGAGCACCATTGCAGTATAAAGTATTTAAAATTACGTGGTAGCACGCAAATACAATATAATAATCTATACCAGGTATACACAAACATAGCACGAAATAAGATGTCCGCTTCCAGATATCGCTCTTCCAGTGGAAAAATTTCAGACACTGTCTTTTTCGTCCTGTGTTTTCTATATATTGCCTTATCAAAAGCTCATCAACCTAGTTCAGAGACTGCCGCGTTAATATATCGTACATTATGAAACTGCATAGATGTCTTGAGATTGCTGAAATAAATGATAATAGCAAATTATATGTTGAATATAGAACCTTATGATAAAAACACTTGTTATTGCACAAATGTTCGTCATAATGCTTACAACAATTGACATTTATGCTAAAATGTGTGTTACTTGTTGTTTTCATAACATTTTCCTTATCACATCAGATATAGTAACAAACACCAGGACTAACAAAAATAATGTAAGTTTCCAATTAAAGGTGTGTATAAACGTTATTATTTGACAGAAATACATAATCTATATTTTCAGAAGACGTATTGGTGCTTATTCGTGACACTCAACCGATTAAACATGTTTTGGACATTGTAAAAGCATCCGTGAATGTGTCTGTGTTCGTTCTTTTGTAACGTCGACATTGCATATACATATATATGATCATAAACAATTACTCGATCTACATCCTATCTCGAGCATAAGGTTTGCCTTCCTATCAACTATGGATGCACGTATATTGCCAGAACGCAGTCTCTAAATAGATTATCACAAATATTTGCCTGTATTTTTCGTTTTCATCACACGATTGTAATAACGTGTCGTCAACATCAATAGCAAATTATTTAACATGTTCAACACTCTTTCATATGTCAAGTCTGATTTGACATCCTGTCTTATCCGACACAGTAACACCAGCCGAATCACTATTTACTCACTATAGTATAGTGAGTAAACATTAAAACAATTATACCCTTATTTAAATAGTTTTAACTAACTAGAACAAAAATAACAAAGCAAATAGTTATATGTAATATTAGTATACCTCACGTGACTGCTCTATATATTTTGTCCATATACCAACCGTAATGTCACAGTGCTAAAATAGATTCCGTATTGTCATTAGAATGTAGAATGTTAAAATCGGCATCGTTATTGCGCCAATAAAATGTTAGCAAAATTATATAAATTATGTAAATTAAGCGTTCAGAATGAAATTCATCAATGTTTAACTAATGTAGATCAAGTATAGTTAAAATGGTTATACTCATTCGAATCACGGAACACACGAACAGACGTTGCAACAACGAACACAATGACGTCATTAGACTGCGCATGTTTGCTTTTATATTCAATAGTGTTGAAAGAATCGTTTTTAATATGATACAGTTTGTTTGGTATAATAAAATAAATAATAAATGGATGAAAGAAATATATTATCAACCCTTGAAACGGCATATCAACCTCGGCTACCGCCTAGGTGTATATATAACATTTCTCGGGTTGATATATGTTCATATCATCCGCTCAGATATGTGTTATTTATATAATATCAACCCTTGAAAAGTCATTCAACCTCGGCTACAGCCTCCGTTTATTTAGCATTTCTCGAATTGATATTATTTCATATCACCCTCTCAGCCGTGTGTTATGAATCTTGTTTGTAGCCGTCTCTTGCGTCTGTTCACAGTAGTTAAGGTTGCTGTCCAGAACGGAAAAATACCATAGTAAACTGCCTTTGCCGTTTATGTAAATTAGGCGTAATTTTCCCGACATCGATGAAATGCACGAAAATACTATAATTTCTTAATAAATTCCGAAGCTTAAGTACAAAAACAAGTTGATGGGTTTGGTATACGCCCTTATTTTTCTGTTTTTCAAGCCTCTTATTCAGGTACCTGTGAACATATATAAAGTGTTGTATTTCAAATAAAGTTGGCGATAATGCAAAATAAAATAATCAAGTAAGGCAAACGCACACTTTGGCAAATAATTTATTTTAAATTTCACAACAAAACAGAAGACACGGTTGCAGAGAGCCAGATGACTGTTTGTTGCAGTACAGCTATCAACCGATAACTTCTCAATCGCCGTGTCCCCTAAGAAGCATCAACAATAAATGATTTTTAATTATTTTACGCATCGTCAATGAATGGTCGTGTCGGCCAGTATGCTCAACGCTAGTGTGTGATGAACATAGAGGTACTTTGCTTGTAGGGACACTCTAAATCCATAAAGGTAGAGGGACAAAAGGGGCATAATGGAAAGCCATGTCAGTTCTTCCACTTTTGTCCTAGATTTGATGCAATAATTATGCAGCGGGAAAATTGGATGAAAATAGAATTGGGCACATTTTCTCATTTTAGGGAATGCAAAAATTACGAGTTATGGATCACTGGTGTAAACATGGGGCGATATATGATTGGTTTATTTACGGTACAGATATGAATAATGATTGAGTTTATCTAAAATTAATTTCGGGGCGATACGTGTCCTATGGTGGCTGAAAAATCTAGTGTCCGAGAATTCTCCTTACGAGGGACCGAAAACTCTGGGGTCCGAGAAGTCTCCTTAGTAGGGACCGTACAATCTGGGGTCCGAGAAGTCAAGTAACCGATCATCTTAGTATTCTTGTATTATAATTAGGGCAAAAAATGACATCTCAATATTAATTAATTTTCTCTTTTTATAGACATTTCTTGTTTATAATTTGGTTAATCTAGGTTTGTTATCCTTTTAAATGAAGGGTTTAAACATGGTGTCTTTATTTACCGTTGAATATTGGCCAAACTATAATACAATTCAAAATAATTCTTCTGTTGACCAGCCTACAAAGAACATGCGGGTATAACAAAAAAGGAGCGCTGTGGATCTCTTCCTAACTTGGTGTCTAGATCAGCCGAACGACATTACGTGTACTTGATGTATTTAACTCACGCGACTAAAGAAAAACCATATTTATGTTATCTATAAAAAAGCTATAGAAATGACAAATCTTCATGTTTTCTATCAAGAGAAATATAGAAATGAACAACAAGCATTCATACAAAATAAATCTCAGTGTTTGGATAACAAAGTGTCGTACATGGTTTTACAGAGCGTGGAAAATCTGCCCAGCGATAACCACAACCAGAATGAAACCCAGTACAGTCCCCAGCATTGTGGTCACCAGTATCTCCAGGCATGAAGTCTATTAAGAAAAAATACACCGCCTCGACATTTCACATAATAGCGAGTGAGACACTTTTAACTATCACGACAAGGCTTTAATTTAATAAAAGACTTGGGAGCATCCCACATCTAGAAGTCATTTTCCATATCAATCTTCGAATTGGATAAGAAGATTCACGCGATAACAATGTTTTATATCCTGTCCTAAACATTCTAACCTCATATTCAGAAAAGGTTTATGCTCATATGTTATTATCAGTAAAGTTACGGCAATGTTGTACGACTAATAAACAAATGATACTTCAAATAGAAGAACTCCTAGCTGAGTCATACATGAATATTATGACAGCTGTTTACACCAGGGTTTCATGTATAACCTCTAAATTGTACGGGCTCTCTCAAGAGTAAAGAACTGTTTAATCATGCCACACGGTTGCACAGCTGACGTTTGAGCAGTATGAATACCCTGTAAACGTTGCCACCTCATCCGTGTCGAACCATTTCCAGACCCCCTCTATATCTTCATCTGTTATTCCTATCCACCACTGATAATCTACATGTATATTATCCAACGTTATACGTATATATAAACATCGTTTATATATTTTTTTGAAATATATGCACTTTTTTTTTTCTTGTCATTTTTTTCATACGCCCGTATGAGTTTAAATGAGTTTAAATGAAAACAAAGCTCTAAGTAATGATATACATCTATATTAATACTATAAATTGTATCTTTGTAAACGTTATTGTTCAAGTAAAACGTATTTGTACTAAATGTTACCTTTGAACATGCGTATTCGGTCTTTTAACAAAACTGTTTTCTACGCCATCATCTATGTGGACAAGATGACTATTTTCGTGCTGTCGACATAATTGCTATAAATATTATATTAAACATTGTATTTAACATTCAAACAAATTTAAGCACGTGGCATGCGTATGCCATTTGAAAAATCATTGAACTTGTTAATGATTAATGTCATATTATAACAATGACACGATTTAATGTAATTGTCTTACCAGGCATGCACAAACTTATTATAATGGACAAACTCTTGTTCCATATTTTGGTCGTGCCTGTCGAACGGTTCGAAACACTATAGTTATAACTTATCTGACTATCACTGCTTTTATAAGTTGGTCTATATATCAAAGTCATCACGACGTACGCAAGAGACTCACGTCCTAATTTAAAGTCACATACAAAGTCAGTTTCCAAATTCGGACTCAACAATTAAGCGGTTATCGTATTGTCTGTCTTGGAATCAGTTCTATGTATTAAAGGTGAGTTTTACTTTTTTTAGTTTATTACTGTCTACGTAAAATTGTAGAATGGTTGAGATATGAGGACAGTATCTTACAAATCGTGTTGTTTCGGGTTCCTTTATCTCTGTGATTTTTATTTTTTATTTTAACAAGCTCATTTTTATCAATGACACATACGACAGTAAGCACCACTGGAACTGTTAGCCATGGCAGCTCTACCGACAGAGCCAGCATATCTTAATCATATACGCCCCTGTTTTATTTGTTTGCACATGTAATTTGTATGATATGAACTAATAAAAATACAGAAAGAGACGAAATATGCCCAAGACAAAACACATTAAAAATTACACACGCACATATCTTAACTAAAAAAGGGTAGACAGCAATAACAGCTGGAAAGGTATTTTCGTAATATTGCATAGTAAAAAATCGCTTGAAATACTGATATGAACACGACGACCTCTGAACTGTAGGCAAACACTCTAGCAGTGTGCTATTGTGAAAAATATATGTGTAGATATAGACTTAATATTATCTTATCTAATGTACACAATGTTAACAAATATAAACACAGTGAAACTTCAGCTGTGTCCGCAGAGAGAACTCTTATTGGCAGCACGGTGTCCTTTATTTAAGGCAAGTGACCAATTTCCAAAAACAACACACCACAATACACAAACACATAACAAACACAAAACGCACACAAATAAAACTTTGGTCACCGCCTTGAGGAGCGCAATTTAAATTAAACAGCTATAGAATAGAGTATGTATTCAATTTAATTACAATTTGTTGGAAGTAAACCAGAGTAGCATAATTGCAACTTTGCAATACAAACCCGAATACAGCGACGGAAATCTACGAAACAGCATGGAAACAGATGAGTGTCAGTTAAATGTTGTCAGACACAACAGTAACTTCCGAATATTATTGTTACTCGGACTAAATCCAACTTTTCACCATGAACATTCGGCTAGCTAAACTTCGGCTAGTTTGATAATTTGCAAAAGTTAAAACTTATCTGAACTTTAAACTATTCATTTACCATTTATTTTACGGAAATATGTATACGAGTACTTCTTTTGCTCATGATGCGTAATTTATGTGTTTAACTATTTAGTTTAATGTGAATATATCACCTTGTGAGTGTCTTCAGTAAGATTGCATCAACTTTATGTATTAAAGGCCCAGTGTCTTCTTAAAATTATCACTTCGAAAAAATTATTGCATTTTGAATTGAAGTGTACTGACAAACAAGTTGTATCCCATGTCTCAATATATCCTAAGTCACATTTTATACAAATTACATCACCAAACAAACGAAACCGTAAATTCGGCAGATATACATTGTTTATTTAACGTCAGACTTAACCTTATCTTCTTCTTAGCTCGCCTGAGCAATATCTGCCCAAAATATGTATTTGCAAACGCATCTGGTCCCTTATTTAAAGTTTATATTTCTTCAAAGTACTCGATTCAATGGCTCGATTAGGACTAGCACATCAGTCTGGATGCATGCAATAGCTACAACATATACGTGATATCTTAAACCCGATCCAGTTATATCTGTATCACATTTACAATTCCCCAGTGTGTTACAACCTGCCACTTACACGGCTGTAATAATTGGCCCCAAATATTGTTGATGGAGTGTTAACAAAAGGAACCAAACATATTCCGAGGTTAGACTTATGACAACAAATTATATGTCAATGATAAATAAAATCGGTATATAATGGCATTCATAATGGAATATTGTCAACAAAAGCGTAGAAGTATTCGAAGACAACTCGTATGTTCTAATGCAAGGGCGTTTATAAGTTGTGTCATTGTGGCGACAATACCAACTAGTTGACATATTAATCTAATTGTTTCCAGGAAACCTATTATCTTTAATATCAATACTGTTGGTATGGGGTCGATTTTGCCAGCTCACTGCATTGTTGGTATGGGGTCAATGTTGCCAGCTCACTGCATTGTTGGTATCGGGTCGATGTTGCCAGCTCACTGATGTGTTGGTATGGGGTCGATTTTGTCAGCTCACTGCCTTTTAAGTAAAGACGTGGAGCCTTAGCCTTTAAAAAAAAAATAAACAAAAACAAATGCAAACCGATCCTACTAGCTTTGCTCAAATGCAAACCGATCCTACTAGCTTTGCTCAAATGCAAACCGATCCTACTAGCTTTGATCGTTTTTATCAGCACATACGTATTTACTCCAAAACCACCTGAACATGTGTATATCCACGTAAATGCACAAGCTATATGTTATAGCAAGTATTTAAGCAATACACAGAATGACTTAAAATATTGAGTGTTATGTTACTCTATTTATAAAGTTAGTACGTTACATGTCACTAAAACGCATCTGTATTAGGCGGGACTATTAACCTTTACACAAATGTGCAAACATTACAAAATGATTTGTCGTGTTATTTGATATCAATTGAGAATTTGATTTCATTAAATGTGTTTATCTCTTTGTAAAGGTTTTACTTGAATCAAAAACTTCTATTTCAGATATAAAAAAGAAATGAAAAAAAAACAACACACCAGCACAGGAACGAGCAACAACAACCAAAAAGAGAGAGAAACACGTACAGATCCAAGATTAAATGGCTTTTTATGCAAATAATGTACATCAAGGAAATAATAAACTATTGGCTCCACTACCGGTCTGAACGCCATGTATGTTGCATTGGCTGCACCTTGTTAAGTAAAGCTTCAAACATAAGTGGTATATCAACCTCCAACGAACCGTATATTGTATCATAGCTCACAAGCAGTTACTTTATGCCCTTCATCCCATAATATGGTGCAAATCGGGTGTTTATACATACACACCAGTCATCTTTTGCTGAAATAACCACCATGACATTTACCTACTTTATAGTAACGGCAATGCATCCCCTAAATGTTTGATGATAAATACCGGCTAATTCAACATGGCGAAGGCATGTTCTATGATCAAGTTTGACCCATCTGCAAATGAAGTACTTCAATTTACTTGATTGCATGTATTTCGGATACTCGGGTCGTTGTTAAGGAATCGATTAACTCAATGATACTGTTTTAAAAGTTTTGTGACAATAAGAAAATAACAATTTAACATGTTGACCAATTGTATCAAGCATGTTCAAACACGTTTTTCCTACGACATGTTGGCTTATTTAGAAATAATTATCTTTGGAAATACATACGAGTGGAGTGGTGATAGTGTAAAGTAGTTGATGCCAGTGAAACTGATTTATAATTGTTATGCAAGTTTCAATGATTGATATACCACTTTTAAAGCTGCTGATTCAGTTAGTTATTGATTCCTAGATCTAAACTGCATCACACTAGTAATGAATGAATGTGTTTTGCAATGCTTATTGTTTTGAGACATTTTTAGAAGTGTATAATCTGAACTGTGCAGAGGCATTCTGGTATAATATCATTCATTCGTGTATGTCCTTGACTGGTAAACTGTGGTAGAATGTGCTTTCCGTCCACAGTGGATTTATGTTTAGAAAAGACTTCATTGAAACAGAAAATACCATTCATTCGAACAGCGTCGCCCCGGATTAGCCTGTGCGGACTGCACAGGATAATCCGGGACGGCTCTTTACGCACATGCATTAAGTCCGTTTTTTGCACGACATGCCTCAATTTTCATCATAACCGGTATTTAAATAAGAATCATATTAACAATATGTATGATTGTTATTTAAATGGAAATGTAGGCATGTCTCACAGACAAAGGAAATTACAACTGAATTTTACAGTTTATTGAACATGCATATTATGTGATATGTATAAGTAATCAGCTAGTTAGATAGTCACTATATAGGTAAGGTGAGCTTTTCATATCATACTGGGCTTCATGGTCTAGCACTGCTCCGTACAATACGGGTTGTTTGATGGATTTACGGAAATTGTTAGGAATGACAAAACTGATAAGGCACCAACGGGCAAAATGTTGTTTTTGGCCATATTGGAGACATATTCAAATATATATGTGTCATCTTGATGAAGATTATGATAACGAAGCATGCAGCCCTTCAGAAACTGTATTAAGATGAAAAATATATGAGATAAACACATAAGTAACCGATCTCCGGTTGTAAGAAATGCTCATTACGCACACGGTGTACCTTTCCGTTGAAAGACATCACAAACATATTTTTAAGCAAATCTACACATAAACATTTTTATGAAATTGTTTAGCGATAAAATAGTTTTGCCGATAAGCAACAGTTTTCGCTCTTCTGTGGCACACTTTTGTAGTGCTTAAATTCCCAAATACAACTTTTTGTTAATGCGGACTTGAGTTAACATGTAATCGCGTCTAAAAGAAGTAAACACCATGCGATATGGCAAATATTAACATATATTCATAACGTTAAGATGAACCATTCACATACACGTGATTACTACGAGGTAATTTTGTTTTAAACTTCGCTCTGAATGTCCTTTTACCATCACAATTTGCCAACAATTAAAAAAAAATAGTTAAATAGTAATTCTCTCATACTAAGACACAACATAATGTTAACAGTGTATTGCTATTACAGGAACTCCGGAAGCTCCTTCATAATTAATACTTTAGGTGACGGTTACTATACATATCTTGGACTTGGGCTATCGCTATTACCATTGTTTCAAATGTCTGAATGTTTTATGAAGCGAATGTTGGTCGCGTATAATAATTGATCTATTTTTAAGTGACTTTGTTAACAGTATGGATGCGTCTTCCTCAGCAACATGCTTGTGACATCCACTGAAGTCTACTGATATGTTCTACTTAAACCGGTAATTACTATTGTAGTTGTGTTACCTATGACTGATTCACATGATGTTGCAATGATTAGAGCAAATACAAATATAAACACATATATATGTGTAAAACTAGTTTAACATTATAGTCACTTTCATTAATGAACAACAAGTAATACTCAGGGAACAGCCACACGCAAGAAATAGAAATTGTGTCCACACAATCATGTCGATGATAAGCACATAAATCGGTAAGTTTATCTTGTCATTGCATTTGGATATCGCTTGATAAATATTTAAGTAAAACCATTGTATTTGGTATTGTCTATACTTAAATTCAATCATGTTGCGTTCTTGTCGTCTTTGGTATGTCAGAAAATGAAAACGTACGCCGGTTTTTATGCTAAGAAAAGGCATGTCCCCGTGCTCATGAAAATATTCAAACTCTCTTCTCTCTCTCTCTGTTTTAAACGTAGCCCGTCGAGGTACGGTTATGATAGTCACAATACCATACATGTCGAGGTGTTAAGAAACTGTTCAGTAGTATTGTAAACATTAAGCATGACTTTCCAATTTGTGTATTACTTTCTCCATATCTCTGGCATTTAATGACATCGGCGGATGTCACTTCGAGTACGAATGGTTAAATGACGTTCGTATGATGTTTTGTTTAAAGATGAACAGACGTGAAAACTGTTTAATAAGTTGTAATGCATTCCCTAGCACTATCATTTTGTACTTATCTGAAATCTTACAATTACCAATTGTGTAGTTGCAACGACTGTCGACGACCACATGTAGTATTGTCTTCATTCAAGCTTTATAATTTATAATATAGTGTAAGCTTAATTCACTAATTAGTCCTTGCATATTAATAAAACACTACCGTGGAGTTTTGCCAATTTCATAAATGCCCCAAATTTCATGGTATTGTTACAATTGAACACATACTTACGCTTGCCAGGAAAAGCGACAGGCATTTTTAAACTTCAATATTATATATATCATAAAAAATTTGATCCGGTTAATTCACTACGCCATCTCACAAACGGACAATCAGAAATATTAATACGAATAATGTAATACCTTGCCTCATTTTTAAATATAATTTGACGTCGTCGAACGTCATTTTGTTCATATAAACACAATGCAATTGAACGCGTGACCAGTACACGCACGTTTTTCATGACCTGCACATGGCGACATAATGTTCGACCGCTTTTATGGTGAAAAACACGTTTTGTACTTGGAGACACATGAACGTATTTTTTATGTCGATTAAGAGCCGCGTTTTCAAGTGTTTAGTAGCAACGTTGATGTTTTCGGCTTTTATTATTCGCATGTATAGAAAGATGTGTATTGTATAGATGTTGTTGTTTTTTTTCGCAGCCCCCCAAAAATAATGAAATATAATTTCTTTGAAACAACTAGCTGTCATAAGATAATTTAAAGGCGAAAACAACGGAGTCAAACGGAGGGGGGGGGTGTCCAGCTGATATTTTTTCGCTCGCGGGGGGGGGGGGGGATGTGTGTCAGGGATGCCGACATACCTTCAAAAATCCTTCGGGAAACCCTTCATACGGGTTGTAAAGTGTAGAAACATTACGTTTCTTGTTTACTGTACGATGCAAAAATATCTTCGGTGCAATGTGTTGATGTTTTTAAATGTGTTTTGATTTGGCGGTATCATAAATTGGCGCAATTTGCCAAATGACAATAATAACCAAACGCTTCCTTCCCACTTTTCTTATATTAAAAGTTGAGAGAAAAAAGGTGTGATTCTTATGTCGCACTTTCGTTTTTCTCCCGGTCGCAAGGTTTTGCAAGTTCTTTTAAAGTCCTACTCACTCACTCACTCACTCACTCACTCACTCACTCACTCACTCACTCACTCACTCACTCACTCACTCACTCACTCACTCACTCACTCACTCACTCACTCAATCTCTCACTCAATCTCTCACTCACTCACTCACTCACTCACTCAACTAATTAACCACTCGACCACTTAACCACTTAACCACTCGACCACTTAACCACTCGACCACTTAACCACTCACTCAAGCACTATACCACTCAAGCACTATACCACTCAACCACTATACCACTCAACCACTCAACCATCAACTACTCACTCACTCAACCACTCAACCATCAACCACTCAACCAGTCAGTCAATCACTCAACCACTCTAACACTCAATCACTCAACCACTCAGTCAACCACTTAACCACTGAACCACTCAAGCACTCAACCACTCATCCACTCAACCACTCACTAATCCATTCACTCAATCACTCACTCAATTACTCAACCACTTTACCACTCGACCTCTTAACCACTCACTCAATCACCAACCACTTAACCACTCAGCCACTGAACCTCTCAGTCAACCATTCAACCACTTAATTACTCGACCACTTAACCACTCACTCAACAACTCAACCACTAAACCACTCGACCACTTAATCACTCACTCAACCAATCACTCAACCACGCATATATTCACCCATATACCTACCGTCATCCATACATTATGCATATACGCGCTTCAGTCTATACACTGTAGTTTTTTTCCGTGTATATATCATGGCTTTAACTGCTCCTTTTCAGGCAATTACTGCATATCTGTATATCAATCCCACTATAAATACGAATATAATACTGTTTTCCTCTATACCTGTCCCTAAAGACTTGTGCTTCCTTTTTCATAACTAATATAATTAAGCAATCCGTCGACTCAACAGTTTATTATTTAGTGCATAAGATTGGTACATGGTATCATTGTTTGTAACTATTTTGCGTAATAAAGAAAAATACTATAAATATCAATTCAGAACAGCAAAGATATATGGTATACATGGTTTTGCAATTATTGTTATTTAATCCATTTATATTTACTTATTCCGCGGAAGGGTAAAAATGGCAAAGCTTAATTTAACTGCCGTTTTTGTTTTAATAACGGTATGAAACTCAGGGTCAACACTGACATAACTTTAATTATGTATGTTCAATGAAATCATATTGCAATGCATCGAAGGTTCTATCCGTGTCCCATTAACGCGCTTAGTAACGCGTGTATGTTGTTATGTTTTACTAAATGCATAATATCGTTTTACAATGTTTTCGTTTTTCCTATATAACGTTCAACAAGGGACAAACTCAGTTTCCTCCATAAAATTACTTAATGAACTTTGTTTATATTTGCAATTTTAAGTTGAATTTGTATTTACTTCATTGAAGTCTTGGTTTATAGTGTTAAGGTAGTGTTGTTGGTTTGTTTCGACTGCATGTTTTATTCCTTGGTTTGGAATACACAATATATTTATAGTGAACTCATCTTATAATGCTCATGGTTTAATATTTAACAAAGTATGCTGTCGTCTTCTTACCCTGTTCTAGGCTTCTTTTTCTTTTCAATGCATTTACTGTCACGCTCAAAACATGGATTGAATTCCAAAAGCACAAAAGCCCTGCACTGCCCGATGAATATCTTTGCAAAGCATGAACGTATTTCAAATACCATTATTCACCTGCACGCTTAGGCACAATTGCATTGCCTTTTTGTTTCTCATATGCTATCAGCTTAACAGTTGTTCGATGTTTTCCATTGGGCCTATTGCACCAATATGAACAATTTCAAGTTCATTATTAGACAATGTATGCTCTTCACTGTATGGTTAGTAAATCTCTTGTGCAATATGTAAATTGGAATACAACACTGAGTTTTAATTTCACCGAAGTGTAATACATTGAACATATCCTAGGTCTTTTCATAATAGGTTCAGATTACAGTTTGATGGTTTTTGTTCTTTGTGTTTGATTATATATATTGTTGAAGATATCTTTTTATATCACTATGAGCACTATATACACTATGTGCACATTTCGTTCTGTTAAGACATAGAGTAGCCTGATTTGATTCGAGTATCACTATGTCCTAATGACGTTTCGTTTATATATACTTGCTTATGTTACACTACAGCAATTGACTACACATTAAAAACAAATTCATATGTAACGTTATATGTTATTAGTCGTAATTTATCTCACGAACTTTACATCATATCCATGAATTCTTTGCGACGTAGACTTTAACGGATATTGACAAATTTAAAATATGACCAACTGAATTGAAGATATTTCAAATTAAAACAACTCGACTGTGTCTGCATATGAACTAATGCAAGTTAACTAATATAATGGGCTGTTTCAAAATGATTGGTTTCGAATTCGTCGTTAAATATATATTTTAAATGCGATGTATTATGTAACGGAGATGTTTGCATACTAATGACATAAAGTGTACAGAATAATGTTTACCTATTTTCATTCGAATCATCAGTATTTCAATCAATACCTTGAAACCATTGCTCAATGCAACCAGGGGAATAAACATGCACGTATTTTATATTAAATGAAGTTTATTACCTCCCTCTGTATAAGCCAGAATGGGCGGATAATAATACACACAGTTTACGCAGTTGTTTCATATTAATGAGATTGTCTACAGATAACTATCGTAAGACTCAACACCACGTTAACCTGTAATTAAGTAGGTCAAGGTATAGTGCAGAACACGCCGGGCGTTGACATTGCTTACGTGAATGATTGCGCTCAAAATATGTCAATACTTCCTGATTGTATAGCAATACCTGGCGAAAGCCCGGTCTTTCGCAATCATTACCCCTGCAAAGTTAGATTTGTTTTCAGTGAATGAGGTTTTGCAAACTTGTCTGTATTTTAAGTGTAGTTTACGTGCAACTTTGAAACAGGAAGAATATAACATTTACATACGAGTACATGTACGTAAATTACTAACCCATACCGGGTTAGAGGTTATCGATATGCAGTTAAATATATTTTGAGTTCAAACGTCCTCGTTAAACGACTATTTATGATATTATTCTCCTTGTTATCATATTCTTCCTTTTATTGCAATTGTTGTACACTACCTTTGATGTTACACTATTGTACAATTGTGTCTCACCCAAGAGCCCTACGTGTACATTGCAGCTTTGCATTGTTTATGTGTATCCTGATCACAAGACACAATTGGATGGAAAATTCACAAAAAGCCTAAGATGGCTCGTGGCAGTTTCCTAAACTACTTAGGATGACATCCTGTCATATATTTGTGTTTTCATTTCCAACGTGTCTATGTGTCATTAAGAACTGGTCAGTAGATGTATTAGAGTTTATTGTACTAAAAAGTTAGTGCATGTTGTGTTTTTCAACCTTGGCAGTCAATAACATTTTACATTTATTATTAAAATACAATGCTAAAAAAGTTATCATAAAAATAACGATACAAGTGACAAACTAATTATTTCAATATCCAATTCAGTGTCAGCTTTTGCTCAAATACTGTTTTGTTTTGTTAGCTGAATGCTAGCATTCACAATAGGCATGCAAACGTCGCGGCTAAACATTATAATCGAAATTCAGATTTTAATAGGTTCAAGACAAATAGAGGTAGCAGTAGGTTATTTAAGGATAACGTACACGTAGCTTAAACAACACATTTATAATAGAACATTTACTGAATCATTTGCTGTTTTTTAAAGTATTTAAACTGCGTAATTAAGCGTAGTATATTTTATGGCATTGGAGTAATTCCCAATCAGGAAGAGAATAATGTTATGTACATGTAATATAATCATCGGTTGGACGTATTTAGGTCATGGCTGTATTGATTGTTGTAAACATGTTTGCTTCTTCAGTTTCACGCACATGACTAGAGCTATTGATAAACCTCTATTGATAGCTTTATGGCTGGGATGATATCAGCTGTTTCTATTGCTGTTAAAACCCTTAATTTTCAAGTTACCCTGCATAAACGTAATATTAATGCTATTTTTGACAGCACGTATTGGAAACGCCTAATGCATACAAGTACATACACGTCTGTTAAGCATAAACAAGTTATATCGCAACAAAATCGGACAAAGGTACTCTCAAACATTAAACGATTTTGGTATTGAAATGTATTGAAGAAGGCTCAAGACATGTTTTCTGAATGAATATGAATCTTTATACATAAGAAGTTTAAATGCAATATAGTTGTATCTTAATGAGATATTGCACATTGGCACTATGCAGTTATAACATATACTAGTCTGCATGGCTAAGAGCTCTCATATTTGGTATGCTGCATCCTCTAGTGGTCATCTACAAAGTTTGTTCAAATTATGCCCATGGGGTCAAAACTGACCGGCCCGGGAGTCACATGGTTTACACTCACAAATATTAAATTGACTTTAAATATCAGACGTTTCGTATTTGGTATGCAACATCGTATAAGAATCCTCTAAGAATATTCAAACTATGCCCATGGGGTAAAAGTGACCACGTCCCGTGGGTCACATCATTTATATAGTAAGACTTAAAAAGGAAAATGACTGTAAAAATCTTCTTCTCTGAAACTGCAAAGTCCAGAGGTTTCGTTGTTGATATCTAATATGATATAGTGGTCCTTAACAGAGATTGTTCAAATTCTGCCCTTGGGGTAACAAGTGGCCACGCCCTGGGGGTCACATGGTTCATTTAGGTTTTAATTGCAAATGATTTTTAAAATCTTATTCTCTGAAACCGCAATGCCCAGAGGTTTGGTATTTGGTATGTAACAGCGCATACGCGTCCTCTACACAGATTGTTGAATTATACCCTTGGGGTAAAACGTGGCTACTTCCTTGGAGTCATATGGTTTAAATAGACATAAATAGCAAAACGATTTTGAAAATCTTCGCCTCTGAAACCTCGATGCCCAGAGGTTTTGTATTTAGAATGTAATAGTGGTCCTCTACACAGATTGTTTAAATCATGCCCCTAGGGTAAAAGTGGCCACGCCCCGGGGGTCACATGGTTTAGATATACTTAAATAGGAAAATGACTTTAAAAATATTCTACTCTGAAACCGCAAGGTCCAGAGGTTTAGTTTTTGGTATCTAACATGATATAGTGGTCCTGTACAAAGATTGTTCAAATAATGCCCTAGGGGTAAAAGTGGCCACGCCCTGAGGGTCACATGGTTTATTTAGACTTCAATAGCAAAATTAACTTAAAAATCTTCTTGTCTGAAACCGCAAGGCCCAGAGATTTTGTATTTGGTATGTAACAACGTATACGCGTCCTCTACACAGATTGTTCAATTATGCCCTTGGGGTAAAACGTGGCTACTTCCTTGGAGTCATATGGTTTAAATAGACATAAATAGCAAAACGATTTTAAAATCTTCCCCTCTGAAACCTCAATACACAAGAGGTTTTGTATTTAGTATGTAATAGTGGTCCTCTACACAGATTGTTTAAATTATGCCCCTGGGGTAAAAAGAGACCACGACCCGGGGGTCACATGTCTTATAAAGAATTAAATAGTTAATTAATTTAAAAAATCTTCCCATCTGAAACCACAAGACCCATAGGTTTTGTATTTGGTGTAAAGAATTATGTAGTGGTCCGCTACAAAGATTGTTCAAATTATGCCCCTGGGGCAAAAAGTGGCCACGCCCTGGTGGTCATATGATTTCAATAGGCTTTATAGCAAGTGGGTTTAAAAATCGTCTCCTCTGAAACAGCAAGGCCTAGAAGTTTCATATTGGGCTTGAAACAGTGTATAGTAGTTCTTTACAAAGGTGGCTCAAATTATGCCCATGGGATCAAAACTGGCCACGCTTCGGGGGTCACACGTTTGATAAAGACTTAAATAGCAAAACTACTCTTGACATCTTATCCTCTAAAACCGCAGAGCCTAGAGGTTTAGTATTTGTAAGAATCATGGTATAGTGGTTCTCTAAAAGGTTGTTCATATGCCCATAGGTTTAAAACTGACCACGGCCTGGCGGGCACATGGTTTACAGAGACTTAACTAGCAAAATTGCATTAACAATTTTCACCTCTGAAACCGCAAGGTCCAGAGGATGTGTAACATTGTATAGTGGTTCTCTACGAAGATTATTCAAATATTACCCTGCGGTAAAAGTGACCACGTCCCGGGGATCACATGGTTTATATAGACTTCAATAGCAAACTGACTTTAAAAAGCTTGTCCTCTGAAACCGCAAGGCCAATATATATTTTGGTATGTACCATCCTATAGTGGTCCTATACCAAGATTGTTCTTAGGGTAAAAAGAAGCCAGGCCCCTATGTCACATGTTTTCTTTTATGTCAAGTGGACTTTATAAATCTTCTCCTCTGAAACAGCAGGGCCCAATGATTTTGTATTTGGCCTGAAACATTGTATACTTTTCCTCTACAAAGATTGTTCAAATTAAACCCCTGTGGTAAAATGAAGCCTCGGCCAGGATCACATATTTTCCAAAGACTTATATAGCAGGTGGAACTTAAAATTATTCTCCTCTGTAACAACAAGGCCAAGTGAGTTCGTATTTTATATGTGACATTTTATAATGGTCCTCAACACAGATCGTTCAAATTTTGCCATGGTCATACCCTAAATTATGCCCCTGGGGTTAAAACAAGTCAAGCACCCGGGGTTTCTCGGTTTCTATAAACATGTATGGTAAGAGGACTTTGAAAATAATCTCCATTGGTACTGCAAAGCCCAGAGGTTCAATATTAGGCATGTAATATGGTATATTGGTCCTCTACAAAGATTGTTCAAATTATGCCACTGGGGTCAAATGGCCACGCCACAGGCTTTCACATGGTTTATATAGACTTAATTAGGAAACTGGCGTGAACACCCTTCTTCTCTGAAACCACAAACCCCAGATCTTTATACTCGGGTGGGCGCTATAGGGCCACCAGGGCATCTTGTTTGGAAATAAAACTGCCCTTTGTTCACCGAAGATATGCATGCGTATAAAAGGACGAACTGATAAAGTTTATTTGTTTAATATACACTCTTTTTTTTTTAATAATTCACAAAGACGAGTATGTGCATGTATATTAATTGTTTAATAATTCAGTATTAAGTATTTTGAGGAAGATAACGTCACTTAATATAATATCGTAAATGTCATGTACATTTATCATGATACGTTTGATATGTAACCGTATTTTTGAGACAGTATATGAAAAAATAAGTTTTAAAAACTAAAACGAAAATTATAGAGTTAAATATAACCCAAACGTTGCTTGAAAAACGCATATATAGTATACATATAATATACATGTAAGAATGTTATATAAATATACAGATACTGATTCAGTCAATAGCGGATGAGTATATTGTGGGGTAACATGCAAGTTAAACACAATGCCTTCATTAATATGTCGAATATCCAAATGTAATAAATATAACAAATACTATATAGAGTCAGACATAAACAATAATTATATTCTATCAATAACACAGTTTTCAAATAACTACCAGTACACACATACAAATACATGCTTCGCCATGAAAACAGTTGTTGATAAACTTGCAGAATATATATGTAAAATATATATATAAAAACTAAGTTAGATAAGACAGAATGTAACAATGCCATAACAGAGTCCTTGATTACAAATGAATGGATTTTATTTAGTCAGCTACTTCCAGTCACTGTACACTTGTTTCATATGAATAATTCAACAGGTAAGCTTTTTATGCTTGTGCATTGTTCAGTAGTCCCAGACTAATCATGAGTTTGCATACACCAGAAATCTATCGACATACTCCTTCTTGAACGCATGGCAAAACCGGTACTGTGCTTGAACAAACATTCATGAATGTAATGAAAATTGTGTATGATTAATTCATTTTATCTTCCATGGTAACTAAGAGGGTTACGCGTATAAGGTAACGTACGTTATATTTACTTTACATAAGAAACATATGGACTTAATATATGCCTAAATGTGTTTATATCACTGTTAAATACATACTTCTCAACAAGTCATAAGGACCACTTGTTAAAAAGGGGTTTGTGCTTTATTTGTGTAATTATTAGGAGAACTATTAATTTATTATTGAGTCATGTACTTAAACTTAAACTCATGTCGTTTCGTAATTCATTTATAGGCTGACACATAATACAACAGTTGTAAACGTGCTTTATACAATTTTGCTCAATAGTAAATAAAATGAAAAACATAATAGTGTCTTTATATAGTAAATAATTTAAATGTGTCTATAATATTTCATTTTAATCCACATTATTTTCAATTATTTGCAATGGGTCTAGTACTCATGTTTGAAATATGAATTGTCTTGGCATGACTAAAATGGGATTTAATACCTCGTTTTGTATGACTTCTTCTCTTCTTCGCCTGATCACTCGTTCACGAGGCACCACAGAACAGCCACCAGACCACTGCGGCTGTAACCGTCGCTGGAATAAGTAGCTCAATGATAAGCATATGCTCTACCTGTCCAGGCATGATTGTTAGGTATAACAGTATTTTGTTGTGTTTGATTTGGGGTTAACTGCACATTAAATGTAGAAAACAATAGTTATCGGCACTGACTCACGATTGGACCTTCAGACGAAGCTTTTCGATTAACATGCTCAGCATTGCGTCTCTCTCTCAGACATCAAATTGTTTAGATCAATTTGTAAATCTAAATATGCGGACTTCGAAACTTACGTGCTGAAAATGAAAGGAATAATAATTTAAAATAGTATTAGCAGATTAACTTTCTATGCAATCATAAACATCACAACATAATTCCTTTATTTTATGGTAATACAAATATATCATGTTAAACCCGTTTTGTTTTGGCTTTTGAACCTCGACGATGTGTTTAAATCTGACGACAGAAACACGAATATGATTTGTATTTGTATTGGAGACTGCCGACGCTGTGAACGGTCCAAGAACGGTCCTTTCCGCTCTCTGGCATGTAGGGCTCCACCTAAACATCAAGCAAATCATTCATCTGTATACACACGTCGCCAAATATGTAAATTGTATATAGTAGGACAAAATATACCAAACACTAATAAAATGAACGAAACAAAACAATGTAAAGTATCATACATTACTGATGGTAATCATGTTCTAAATATAATATTCTAGACATATCGTGTACAATACGAAACCCCATACTTATTTTTAATTATTGTAAATTCTTTACTTTTACCTGGTCACCGAGTGTCACAGCGGTCCTAACATAATGGTCGTGTAGCAACCGCACGAAATCTATATCTGAACTTGTTTTCGCTGTCTGGGTTAGGATCAACCTGTCTGCATCTCGAAACGTCTATAATATACAATATATAGGAGCCAACAATCAGGACTATATACACTTTGCATTTATGTGCTACTTTCAACATGACGCTAATTAGTTTTCTAAATGTGTTTGTATGCAACACGGTTACTCACCGAGATGTACACGGCATTTATATAATCAGTGTGCCCCTTGTTATTCACAGTCATGCTGAGTACAGGGCGATATTTGTCCCCTACAAAAGACGATGCATTTTGAACGTATAAACCATCTTGCAAATGTATTCACGTATTAAATGAGCGAATACATGTAGTTGAGGAAACATATTTAAAAATGATTGTCTCTGAAATAACAATATACATTCAATATAGCAATATTAACACGACAAGTCCTACCTGGAACAACGCATGGATCAACATTTGTATTCATATGTGGGTTTTTCGCCATCTAACACATTAATGCAGTCGCCATCTGTTTCGGCTTCATCCCGATCAGGAAAGTGAGATTGGCATAACTTCTGTAGAACATAACAAAACGGTAGTTATTATCAGTTGCATTCAATGCATTAATATTTAATTTATTAAAATAATTAACAATATTAATCAGATATAATTGATTGATTTGAATTTGTGGCGTCTGTTTGCGTCTTATATTAACGCCGTCTTGTACCTAACGAAACATAATTGTATTATACAAATATAAATACAAAATAAATGTGTTCGCAAGTGTCAGCCAAATTTAAACATACTGCTATTTATGTATCATTTAATGTGATTATCAAATGATTAACTGTTAAATAAATGTACAGAAAACACACATGATGTTGTTGCCAACACTTGCAATTAGAGCGGCAATATTTGCAAAGTCCTATTAATATTAGTTTTCTTATTCGGAAGTCCGTGTTTACAGTTGTTAAACATCGGTAGCGTAACAAACACAGATCGATATCCTTATATAGATCACTAGCTCACAATTGCTGTTTCTCTACATTTAAAACAGTTCCGAAAAAGGAAAATAAACATACATTTAAAATCATTAATAGTACTTGACCTGTTGTCACATATAAATGCAATGCAGTTATTTAACGCTCTTTGGGGGAGGGGGGGGGGGTCTTCGCTTTTAAAGATTTACTGTGTACTAGTACACAGTGCTTGTCAAATTCAAGGTACCGGGAGATTGATTTTATAGTTAAACACAGACCAATGGCTTAGTAAAGACACGGTTTTACTCTTACTGGCCTTCATTATTTTACCTTATACTCCTGGTTAAGAGAATCGTCTGTGCGTTTTGTTTCCACACCAGTCTTGTAGGTGTGCACCTCACCAGCAGGTCAAAGAGCTTTACACAACACTTCGTATAGATATAAGTACTGGTTCTGAACAAAACGGACAATACATATTAACAATTACTAATAATAGTTAAACACATAACGGCTAATTATATTATAGGCATGCGGGTTCAAACTTATTTAAGAACTAATAACACTGAAACGTACTTTTAATGTGAGAACTGATTACGGGCAAATCTAGAAACCACGATTAATAGTCAGTATATCATGTTTGTATTTGTGTGTACACAATGTTATAGGCGTGTGTTTGTCATCGTGTTCCATACATGTACAACCTAAACAATGTTATTAAACATATATATCGATATATGAAACATATACAATCATATTTTTGTTAAATTTTGCAGTGGAAAACATAATGCTGCTATCAAACCTTTGTTTGAATCATGTTGATTCGTTGTTCACGAAGTAACAGTGCAGCATCAAAGACGTTTGTTTGTTGTTCGGCTACTCCTTGATCGTAAAAATAATCAAGGGCGATAAATGTTCTAGTTCGTCCAACACCTGCACTGATGAAAAATAAGAATAACATAATGTGCAGCAGCATGATGAAAGCAATACGGAAAATACAACACGTGACGTCAACCATTAATTTAGCATAGACTATCAAGCAATTACATTTACCAAAATAGTTTGAACCGTGTTAACAACTAAGTGTAAACCTGCAGTGCACAATCCTGGAAACATTGCTAGGCTTATCCACATTGCGAAACTTACGCCAAAATTGCATAAGGGAAAGAGTTGTGTCTGGTACATCTTTGTCAGGCCAGGATGTAAAGTGTAAATGGTGACGGTTTATGTTTGTGAGGACTCCGTCTACAAACAATAAATCGAATGTTTAAAGCAAATTGCCAAAAAAAAACCAGTATCAACAAATGCATGTTTGTGCATGTATAAAATGTGGCAATAACCATTCAATAACGTATTTGCCATATAATCAATACCTGTGTACATTGCAACGTGCGAAGAACAACATCAGCGTAAGTATCTTCTGAAAGGAGATGTATGGTTGAATACCCATACTGACAGTCATTTTCAGAGTCTGTAGGCCAGTTCTGGAATCATTTTCTATGTAAAAGAATGTCATAGGTATTGTTGATGTTTTTGTATTTACAACTAAAACACCAAATAAATGTAAAAAGTATTGTCTACATGACATGACTAGGTAATACAGTCTTACCCATTAGTAACTTTAGATTATGTGCACTGGTACAATACTGCTAAAACACAAGGAGTGCCCTTTTGACACGTATGTTCCTGCGTACCTTTGACTCCTCTACTAAATAACCACAACTCTGATATTCTGCTCCAAAATCATTCTCCATAAATCAGCGATCGTGGAGGCAAATGACCCTACCAAATAAATGGGCAAACTTTGGGTTTACGGTCAAGTGAATATAAATAACTAAATACAAATAAATAAAATAATAACATTAATTGAAATGAACTGAAAGAAAATAAAACACATAAATGAATACATAAAAAAGGTAAATAAATAAAATAAAATACAATAAAATAAGATAAAATAAAAAAACAATAAATAAATAAATAAAAACATAAATATATATTTAAAAGAACAGCGTTCAAAATCTACGAGACACTTTTGTTCGAGACAAAGACAATAAAACTGTTATGTTCACTAAATATTGCATAAGTCTTAATTTAACGTACATTTTGTGTACTGCGGTATACAATTGAGGTTGTCATTTCCTTTGATTTATCCATCTGTAGTTGACATTTTATAAAACCACGGTTTAAAATCTTTACAATTTTTATATTCAATGCTAGCTGTACTTACAAGGGTACATAATTTTTATATCTGTTTTTCGATGTATTGGCCGTCTTCATGGCTGCGTTGGTGGAATACGCGATTTTCTCACTAGCAACGTTCAATGCCTAACAATACAGATACTACATTATAATTCAGGTTATAAAGAAATAACATTAATACAGTATTTAAAGTCATTACCGTAGATTACTTCCGGAAATGTTATGCAATACAGCCATATAATTTGGGGAAATACATTTTAAATTATAAAATTAGACTTTTGCTATATTTAGTGAACACATCTGTGTTATTGTCCTTGCCTCGAACAACAGTGTCTCGTAGATTCTGAACGCCGATATCCCAACTCTTGAGCTGCTTTTGTTTCTTATAATGATTGTCATAAATCGGGTCGTGTGTCAAATGCAAAGGAGTCTCGTCTTTGCAGTGACGATTTTTCTTTCTCATGTGTAATTGGTGGACCTAGGATATCTGCATCTAAAGTCTTATGCTTTGATAAACTTTGGACCGTGTCGGAATGAGATACCGATTTCACTGCATGCTTTTCGGAAATGTGTGTATAAGTTTGGCTACTATAAGGTGCTAATCTATGTGCATGCTTGCATGACATTAGGTCATTACCGGGACGTGGAGAAGATATTGCATGTTTTGTGTTTTCGTCTCCTGGTGAGGTATTAACATACAGTTAAGATGTAATGTTTTTATTTTGAGAGCACAGTGGCTGCTAAAACATCTTTCCATGCAAGTTGAAAACGTTGAATTTTATTTTGATATATTGCTATACTTTTTCGATTTTAATTTTGATTATATAAACACAATCCGTTTTTAACAGTTGGCTGTATCCAAAACATTTTGCATGTATACATATAAAACTTTGCATACACACATCCGTTGATAACAGCATCACTGTTCTTTTCTGTATAGCCAAGACGAACATGTTGCAAAATTGAAACAGCAGTTTGAAAAAAAGGTGTTCATTAACCGTTTTTTTTGTAAAGCTGACATTCCCAGAAAATGTGCTCAATTATTTCCTCATCATTTTTGAAAAAAATGTACATTTGGGATAGTATTTCAATTTCATTTCGAACAGTAAATGATTTGTTCAAATTTCTGTGTTTTAGTATCATATGTGTATGTATGTGTATTTTGCAATAAATGGCATTTTTTCCTGGAAGTGTACAAAACTGAGTAAAACATCTTTCCAGAAAGTTGTGTAAAATTATGTAAAAGTTTTTGAGGATAATGCTTTCACATTTTATAAGATTGTTTAAATATACACATATATTGGTTATATTTAACAATTTCCCCTTGGTTTATTATGCGCGTTAAAGCCACGCTTATTTTATTGATTACATAGAAGCTTCGACGTTTATCATTGTTAGACCTCCATCTCAAAGTTTTAGTTAATATTCTTAATTTAATTCTACTCAGCCCGTTCCATATGAAGTCAATAAAAATGATAGTTAAATGTTAAAATGATATCTTGGCGGATTAGAAGTGATATAAACAAGTGGTTAAATTAAGAAATTAAGAGTTTTTATTAGAAATAGTTTGCCTTTAGGGGGTCAAAAATCTTTGTTCTCCAACTTGTTAGTATATTCTCCCTTTGGTTAGGTTATCACTGTAATTAAAATATAAAATCTTCTCTAAATCATCATGATTATGTATATCAAACATTTGAAAACTTTGCTGTTTTATTTTAAATTTGATACATATTTGTGATTGTTTTCCTCTCCTGATGCGGTGTTAACATTCGTTGAAATATTTGGAAAAATAGAAATGTAAATTTGATAAATATAACTTGTGTTAATTGCACTGCATTTTACAGAAATTACTTTTCTTTAATTACTAGACGTATAATCATATAAGGACAACTACATCGCCCCATGACTGCCAAGTTTTTCAGCAGAGTGGAACCATTATCGAACTCAGCCAGTATATCTTAAGAACACATGTTCTGAGCAAATTTCATGTTGATTTTGCAAATATGTGATTACTAGATTGTTCGCAAGCCTTTTTAATAACTATATACGGAAGAATGCCCCGCCCCCTGGCGGCCATGCTTTTCAATGGAGCGGAACTATTTTCAAACTTAGCCAAGATATAAAAAGAACAAAGTTTCTGAGCAAGTTTCATGTTGATTGGGCAAAACATGTGACATCTAGTGTGTTAACAAATTTGTTCTATAGCCACATAAGGAAAACTGCCCCGGCCTATGGAGGCCATGTTTTTCAACTGAGCGGAACCATTTACGAACTCGGCCGAGATATCATCAAAACAAAGGTATTGAGCAAGTGCCCTAGTTTTTGACCCCACATTACCCAGTTTTAAACTCGGCCGATATATCTTTGGGGCAAAAGTTCTGAGCAAGTTTCAGGAAGGGGGCGCACATAATGTGACTTGTAATGTGTTTAACATTTTTTTCTTCACGTTGACCTAGTGACCTAGTCTGCACTCGCTTTTGCCCCGCTGAGTTACACGTCGAAATGACTTTTCTGTGGCATTAAGAATTAGCGGGCTGTTAGTACCATTATATATAACGGCAATTAATTAAAATAACATAATTGTAGCAGACCATGAGATTTTTTTATCTCACTTGGGGCGTTCCTCTTTTCGAGAAAATTGACGTCAAAGTTGAGACACGTGATTTTTATGAGAAAGTCAGGAGTATGATTAAGATATTTCAAATAATTGTTTAAATCTTGAATACTGTTAACAAAAAATGTTCTTTATTATGTTATTTGTAGACAAAATATAATGTTGGTTACGATTGCTTATGGTTATCATAGCAACCATCTTTTTATTATTTTTATTTTTGTCCGAAACATTTGTACATTCATAGTTTGTTAGTTGGGAAAGGCAGTCCAGTAAATATATATAATATAAATAACTTGTCTTGACCATGCTAGGTTCTGTATTGTATGCATGACAAACATTAAAATCTGTGTAAAATGTGAACATTTGTCGTTATGGTGGTGACACTTAAACTGCTCATTCTTGCTCAAAACGCATGACTGAGCAAAAGGGACACCATTTCCAGTTTCGACACAGATCAGTGTATTCCACGAAAATTAAATATTCTCCATAATTGTTTGTGTTATATGAGAAAGTGAAAAGTTCGCTTAAAGTCTATACATCTTCGTGAAAGGTTGCATTTCACAAACGAGTCATAATCTAAGAGCACACATCTAATGCCCTGCAAAATAATCGACTGATGGCTCTGTGAGAGTTATTGTGGAAAACATAACTGCTGGTGGACGAAGCAGTCCTTAGATCTTCGACCTTATATTTAAAGACGTGTATATTACTGTATGTTTCGTCCGAGCTATTTGATTCCCAGTAAAATGTTTGGTTGAAAATACGTGTAATTCCGGAGTATTTTACATCGCCTCGAACTTTTAAATTCCCTTCTAGATTTCTTTCTAGACAGTACACCATGGCTGGTTCTAAATTATGATATCTTATTTATTTCGTTACATTTTGTCAGGAAAATCTTGAGCAGCGTGCAATTTTCAAGCATTGCATTGGAGCCGGAATCAACATGGACATTAATGACGTTAACGTCATGGAGTAGTTTCTGAAGTGCGCCGCAGTATTAATCATGGGTATAGACAATTGCATATATTTGTGTTGCTGTTGTTATAATATCCTGTTTTTATATATATCTTTTGTACACATACTATTTTATATTTGTGTAATGTTTCGGGCGAATTAGTTAAGGTTTAATGAAATTATGAACTCTGTCCATAAATTTTGTGTCGGCCCGTGATTAACTGTTGTTACAAAATCCTGATTCGATTTGGCCGTCTATGTGTTCCAAATTATTTAGACATGGCACCTTTTAAGAATTATTGACTTGTCGTTGATTAAATAATGACCAATCTTCAACATATCACGCTTTCGACAAATTATCTTCTTAACACTTTTGGATGTTTTCCTTAAATTCATATCAGTTTTAAAATTGCAATTTAGTATGCGTGAGAAAAGATACAATTAATTTCTTAAGCGGGTGTGAAAAAGTCGATTAAAGGTAGACGATAAAGAAGCTTTAATGTCATATCCTTTGAACTAATTTTTTAACCTTAGTATTTAACAATCTAAGAAATATTTAAATGTATTTATTACATAAATAAAAGGAGTATAATGTACAGAAAATAACATAAAAGAAATAAACAAATAAAGAAATGAGTGATCAATCAATCAATCAATAAATCAATCAAAATAAATAAATTTTTATTTTGCCTTTTATAATTTATAATTAGCCACGCCGCATTACCGCTTACAAAGGAAAGCTGGTGGTAGTTTAAAAAAGATTAATAGGCCCCGCCCTTTTATCGGTTTTTATTAGTTAAAACCGCCTATAGCGACTGCGCATGCGTAGCGATTAGTTACAAAAGATAGCGTTTGTGCTGAAAAGCGCTGAATTACGTAATTCAGCGGTTGAAAACGGATCAAAAACGCTGTAAACCGATTATACGGGTGAACACGGTTTAAAACATTTTTTTTATTTGAGATTCTTTACCGATCAATCGAGGAACACAATCGCTGATCCTAATGTAACAGGTTACCACAGAAAACTTGCACCAGATACTGTCATTGTTGCAAAATATCATAATATATGTTATGATTAAAATGCAGTTAGTGCATATATAATCGAAGTAGAATTTGGTGGGAAATGGTATTACATTATTATTTTCACGTTCACGTGGGTTTTCTTCTAGTGATATATGAAAATCGTATTATCATAAAAAAGTCATGTATATATTTCCATATCTTGTTTTCTGGATGTTAACTTATGATTTATTTGGCTTTTCATTAACGAGTTATACATAACAACATGATATTTTAACTGATTTGTTTTCTATATATAGGTATTAAAATGTATGTTGATAAAAATATAATGCAAATGATATTACTGATAATTAATGTAAACTATAGTGTTTGTTCTATTGGAATGTACTATAAATGTAAAATACAACAGATGTTGGTACATACAATTATATACAAGATGATTGGAACATAACTTTTTTATCAAAGTTAAATCGGCAGATTCAAAAAAAATGTTCATTGTGCAAAAATTTTGAGAAAATTATCGAACGCATAATGATCTCGTTTCAAATCTTATCATTAAACACTGTTTCTTTTCCGCAAGTTGTTTCTTTTATTTTGTATCATCAAACATAAAAACTCCATACCGAAGAGTGATGATGTAAACCATGATTTATGTTAATCACATTCATATGAATTAATGCAAAAACGATTCGGTACGGTAACGTATTGAACACGGGAGAACTTTTCGCAAAACAAAATAAAATCTCAATAGTAAGCAAGCTTAAGATATGATATGAAAACTTTCTAACATACCATTATGTTAAATATATATGTTTTCGTTTCTTTTTCACACAAAAACACTATAAGCTAACCACATCATTTAAACCACAGAAAGACTCAAATTAACGTATTCGCAATCCCGTTTTGATGCAGTTTCTCCAATAGAGGACATTTGTCGATTCTCCAGTCCTGACTGTCGACTGTCCTCAGTAGATACATGTAGCCTCGAATATTCACGGATATCTATTTCGGCACATGTTTCATATTTATTTTCTGGATTTGGATTTGAAGAATCTGAGGAACAAAAATAAAGTAAAAATCAAATTGCGTGTTGCAAAATAGTTACATTGTATAGGCATTTTAATAGAGAAGGGGTATGCATTCATACTCGTATGAACGCAATGCCTCATCACCAGCGTAGTAATATCTGTGTGTCCTATTTTATATGCAAATTATATTTCGACATGTTATTCTTATTTACATGAACAAAGATGCTTGATGAGGTTCAATGTTAAACGTTTTTGCATTTATTGGTGACGTTCGATTTAGGGTTTTTATAATTTATAATAATTAATTAACATTTCGTTCCTGTTTTACTTCTACAATAATCAATTTGACATTTTTTTCACTTTTGCTGGATAGGATTCTGTCATGCAAGGTCGACAAGTGTTATTATAAAAAAACATTTCGCTGGTATCTAATATGAACATGGTAAGGTATTTTAAGTAAGCGATACTTTTCTTAGACGCGACCGCATAAAACCCTCATGACGATGACATCGGTTGACGAACGTAGCTTTCAAATGGATTTGATTTCACATCGATGTATCTATTTGCTCTTCATGTAGATCGTCGTCTAATGTATTATCCATTATTGTCCATTATATCACAGTTTATAATGACGAATTGTTTTGATGTACAGAAGAACAAAATAATTTTAAGATTTATATTAAAATGTTATCCTTTCTTCGACAAGTTATGCCCAGTAAAAGCAAAAGAGCTTAGATACACCCGTATGGATGCCATCATTAACATAGCTAACACGTCATCACTTGTTTAGTGATGTCTTTTGTGTGTTTTGTTGTTGTTTTTTTTTTTTTTGCATTTTTCGTGACAAGTTAAAATTTCGATACAATGCTACTGTATGGTGTGGATTTATTTTACGATTTTATATTGAAACAATATGCAGTTGTGTGACATTTTTATAGTCGGATTAAAAGCATTTAAGTTTTCATCTGTTGTGTTAATAATTAAACCGGATTGTCCAGGATCTGCTAAATAGCATAGGAATTGTTTCATTTTGAATGGCAAAAAAATCGTCAGTGTCCTTCATTTTAAGCTTCAAATAGATTTACTGTAGGTGTTTGGGACTGCTGAAAAGCTGTCTTAATTTTATAAGTCGCAAACTTAAGATTGAAATTGAAATATTAATAAAAATGATATGTTAACATTATATTTATTTTATCGCAGCAAATCGAAGGTAAAATAAGAAAATAAAGTGATATTTTGTAGGAAGCTATTTTGTTAATCTCATTTTGCATTATGTTTTGTGTAATTCGGTTACAAAGGGCGGTACTAAGCTGTTGTGATAAAGAAGCTGCTGTGCGTGTTATTTCTATTAGACTGTCAATAAAATACATAATCAACAAAAACAATATAAAGGAATGCTATGAAATAATACCAATATAATGTAAATATAAGGATTCAATTTAATTTTGGTTGCGTTCATGCGATTTTGAAAGCAATGGTCAAACTGGCAAATTATGTACGATGTGCTAGCGCACATCATGAAATTAATAGTTTGACCATTGCATTCATAATCGCATGAACATACTCCAAAATTAAATTCATTACTAATATAAACGCGACATACTAGATTGCACCAACGTCGTACATGGACTGATGATACGCGTAAATGTTTCTCATTTGCTCGGTGGATTTAGCGCTTGCTTCAAGTAATATATTGGTGATACTAAGTATATGTCAGAGGTCCTATACACTTTTGTTGTTATTATGCTGTTACAGGGCATAGACATGTTTTCCTGCTGATAGTAAATACATTACCAAATCTACAGGTGGCATAACTTCCGTCTGGGTCTGCTGTTATGTGGTTGCGCCTGAATACAAGCACAAACTAATTTACTTTTTAATCTTGTTAGGACTTTCAAACATGCTTTAGGAAGAAAATGTCAGTAATCATAAAATACATTGTTTCGTTATGTAAACAACTCAGTTAAAAAAAACAAAAATAGACAACTTAATATGAACATATTTAGTGTTCAAGTGTTAATATTCAGAATGCAATTATCTCACTTACGGCTCTCTTACGAGGTCTTCATACTGTCCTGCTGAGTTAGCATGTGTTTGGTATATTTTGGAAGACACTTGGCCTGTAATAGTTGAATGAGTGTTTGCATTGTAGTCTGTATGAACAATGTGCGAGATTATCATGTGTTATCTCCTAAAAACAACAATACAATATATTCGTAAATACTGAAATAACAAATATATAATATCCACGTATGTTCTATTATATATTTTAACACATTGATTTCAATGTTTCGGTCGATAAATGAAAAAAAACAACAGATACTTGAAAACAGTGTAATACTGCTCTTATGAAACTGTATACATACACAAACAACGAGCACAAACAAACAACACAGTGCTCGCTTGCTGTACATTCGCTGAACGTGATCTTTAATCGATACAGACAAAATATATTGCTGAGTTACATAAAGGCACAATAATATGAAATAATTTAAACTATTGTTGTTTGAATATTTTCCAAGTGGTTTGTTATACATATATGCCAGGTAATTACCGACAGTTAAGCTTTCATTGTATAATTATAATTATGTATGTGTTACACACTTTTAGCCGCACTTATAAATCATAGCTTACCATTGCGTCATAATTTGCACCAACTCAGAAGGTTTCAATCCTAAAGCAGAAGTAGTGTAATGAAAAAAAAAATTCAATACATAAGTATGTAAGATTTCATCACATCTTTTGAAAAAAGTTTCACACGAACAGTCATGTGAAAATTAAGTCTGAAAATATTCAATACTAGAGGAATCATTTTTATAAAATTGGGTTTACCCAACACTCTGTATTTCCATATCACAACTATAACAGCGATAATTATGCCAACTCCTGCGGCAGCACCTATTGTACCACCAATAGCAGGTGCAGCCGAGCTCTTGTCAACTGTAATATAACAAACAGAACAATGAAAATAACAATAAACTACAAACATCATAGGATGTTCCGTTTCCGGTCTACAGTTAACAGTTTCATTACGTGTCTTCAACATTTGAAATTACCTGCATCCGCAAGCGTAGTTTCTGTTATTTCTTCTGTCCAATCTGATTTGCCAATCGTGTTTTGCGCCAGCATTTTTAATTGGTAAGCCGTATTAGGTTTTAACGCTTCAATTGTCCAGTTATAGCCTTTGGAACTTGCTATGTCGATATCCCTACAGTTTTCAACATCGACTTCTTTGTACCGAATAGTAAAATTTTGTTCATCTCCACCATTAAAACCAGGAACCCATTCAACAACTAGTTCCGTTTTTCCTACTTGGCTTGCATGCAATTCTTTTGGGACTTCCGGTCTAGCTATAACAAGCAATGAAATACAGGTATTTATATAACACTATCGACATCAATAATACTTCAGTATATTGCCTTCAATTTTGTTTTCAAATACAATGCAACCAAATGTTTGCATTCATTGTGTTAAACATTAGTACAATAAATACCTACAACGTGCATGTAAAGTAAAGGATTCCGATACTGAGCCCACTGTATTGGAAACGTTCACCATATATTCTGCATAATCGTCAACGTGCACACGTAGTATCGTAAGCTGCGTCTGCATTTTGCTATCAGAGATATTGAACAGGATATTTCCTCCATTGGATAATACCTTCCATTCACCATTTTCATGCTTGTACCAAGTAAAGTCCGAAGTATTGGGGGCAGGAAAGGCCTTTATTGTGAATGTGAACACAACCGAGTCGTTAGGAGCTTTGTATTGTTGTTTTATAGGAGGTGAAAATGGCGACGCTCTTGGTGAACCTTTGCAGGAAAAAACATGTAAATAAAAATTCAGTTGCTTGATGATGAATATATTCATGTCTTACTCCGCATGATATAATATAAATATTACTTACAGTTAATGGACACAGCAAGTATCTGCTCCTGTGGTTCTTTGTTAAGACTATTGTTTGCAAGGCATTTATAGTTGCCGGCATCATATTCACATCTTGCTCGATGAATGTATAATGTGGCTATCTGCGCTTCTTTCTGTATTAAAAGTGTTTCACTGCCACCTGTTGCATTAACGATACGAACAACAGGTACCGGATCACCGTCTGTATCACACACGATTTCTATGGTTTCCCCTTGGTCAACAGTGATGGTGCTTTGATAACCGTTTCCTTTCAATCGTCCTATGCTTGCGCCGTCTGAAAAATAAAATTTTTGCGGATGTAAAAATACGTACTATATACGTCTTGATAATCAGATACAACGAAAGTGACGTAACGCATGTTTATTAGCCCTTACGCGAGCAATATATCGCATGGAACAATTATGTTGCTATCATACTGCAAAATGTGTTCATTTGTATGCAATACGAACAGTAAGGAATTCATCGATAATCAAGTTGAACGATTCACAAAATCAACCATTGAGTGGACATATTTTTCTTGTTAATAGTACGTCCACCAATTATGAGACTGTAAACAATGTGAACAAAGTCGTGATTACAAATAAGTGAAATAACCTTATTCGTTATTTCAGAAATCATATAAAAAATGAATAGATAAACTTACACTGGACATCTAAGAAAAACTGCGATTGGCTGGTACCATATTCTGCTTTTCTTCCGATAGTCTGCATTATATTTGCTGAGTAGCACCTGTATTCGCCTTCATTCGTTAAGCTAACGTTTTCGAAAACTAGTGATTGCTCTGCACTGATACTAGTGTTTATGCCAACTTTCATCCAGTTAAAGTCTGTGGCTGGAGGGTTACCGTCACGGGACAAGTTGCACAGCACAGTTAGAGGTGTGTGAATGAGCACCTGAAGCTTTTCTGTAAGCTGAACTACTGGCGGATCTGAAACAGTTCAACACTTGAACAGTTGTCCTTCATTGAAAGCAACATAATAATTCACTTGTGTGATCCTTATATAATAATTCAAGCAGAACCCTGTCTAAAGTTTAAAATATGTACATGTATGTAATATTGACCTAATATTGTCACTCAGGGATATTATAATTATATTAAAATGATATTTACTGAATGAACGAAGTAATGGTACTAAGTGTATTTTCATACTGAACACTTACAGAGCACATCAATATTAATCGTGAGGGTTGCTGATTTAGTTTTCTGTTCTCCGAGATCATCTGTCATATAGTTTGTTGCAGTACAAGTGAGAACCTTGCTCATAGATATTGTCACATCATTAATGAACAGAACATAATCCTGATGTGTTCCAGGCCCGAGCCAAGAAATGACAGCAGCTGGCACACTGCTGGAGTAGCATGAAATATTAAATGACCAGCCTTCCATAACCCTTAGATCGCGGTCTATCGTTGTGGTTGTGTTGTAGATCGCCGTCAGATTATGGGGGCCATCTACAGAAAGACAACACTTTAAAGAAAACCAATGCAACATAAACTTATTGTGACACTCACTGAAAGGACTTATTTGAAAGAACTTGAATATTGTGCTATAATGAATAGTTCCTTACATAATACTCTTAGATAAATTGATGAATAGCTAATTCCAGAAATGTTAAATTTCAAAGAAGTGTCCATTGTATTCTGCGCAATGCACGTATAGTTTCTGTATGTCGTTCTTGTGATATTGAATATGCTGAGAATATTTCCATTGTGTACAGAACCCCAGGAAAATATGGACGCTGGTCGGCTGTTAGCAGAGCACACCAGCTGAAGTGAGCTGCCTTCTATCACGGTTATAATGCCACCGGTCGTTACATTCCCTATGCTGGGTTGGTCAGGTAAGCCAAACGACATAGCGGGGACGCCAGGAGCATCTACAAGTGTTGATATGACGGTATTGGTATTATATTTTAATTATTTTCATTATTCACTAAATCATGTATGTCGTGCATTATTGAATTTGTAGAGATTGAAACGTTTTCCGCAAGAAGAAATAGGCTCCTATATTGTTGTATTAACTAATACATGTACTTGTATATGAATAACAATTAACATACATAAAACAGTGGCAAACAGTGTATATGTTGTAGTAGCCTGTGTAGTTCCTTCCATAATGTTAAAGGCATAACATATCCACACCATGTCATGCTGTATATTGGTAACTGTCAGTATTGATGTATTGGTTTGTTGTCCGTTCCAGAATACTGTAGCTCTCGGATTGGCATCTGAATCACATAGAATGCTAAAGTTGTCTCCTCTCACTACTCTGATATTGGAACTAGCAAGTACTGTCTTGTGGGGCTGATACACACTAAACTGCACCGTTGAAGGGGGATCTGAAGGTGTAAATAAAACAATGTGTGTTGATGGCATCATGTACGTTTCCATGCTTACAATTGTTAATAATTTAACGATTGAACGAAATAATTTTCCTAACGCGGATTGTTGTTAACGGGAATTACAACTAAGCATTGCATGCTATTTATACACATACTCATTACATGTAATACATGAACTTACATAGCACATTCAATGTAAGGGAAGTATTGGATTTCGTAGACCTTGTACTCGTGGTTCCATTTAGAAAATAGAACATGTTGCTGGCTTCACAAGAGACGTTCAAACCATTGGAAGAACGATTGTACTGTCTAGCTAAAATGGCGCCATTAACTGCTTCGCTGAGATTAATCCATCGGTATGATGGAGATGGATACCCTGAAGACGAACATTTCAACTCCACCGATCTACCTTCTATTACAGTTACCATTCCCGATACATCAACGTTATTCATTGTAACGGTAGGTTTGGAAACACTAACTAAAACAAGAATACAATATATTTGACTCTGAAAAGAATCATGTTTATATGCACACAACGCATCCGCCTTGAGAAGTAAACAATGAGCATGCATGTGTACGAAGATATGTACAAGCATTTCTCACATGAAAAGGAAAACAAAAATATTGTATAGTGATACTGAATAAAAAAACATTATAAATGCCGCACGCCACAGGCACAAATATTTAATAAACACTCACTATATATGCTGGTCAACAAACTATTTAGCGTAAGAGTTTAATCTTGTCAAACATATTATTATTCTCGCAACTTATTGATCTCCGTATATATTACCACTACAAATCTAGTATCACAGTTATAATTTTGTGTGGCGTTTTAGTAGTGAGTTTAAAAGACACATTAACTTTTAACACGCTATTTATACGATTTCTATCACATGCATATTACATTGATAAAAGTAGTATATACGTCGAATAACTTACATTGAATTTCCATTTGAGTAGTGTTATGAAGTGTAATATTGACAGTTTTATACACATATGTCGAAACACATGACACATGTTTGCTGATATGTGCTGATGGAATATATGTCAAAATGCTTGTTGCTCTTTCAGACCTGTATACATATTCAACACGGTCTGTAATTGTCATGTTATCAATTAACCACTGAATAGTTGAAGCAGGTCTTGTTTGTGAAGTGGAACACGTATAGGTCGATAGCTCATTGTAAACAGGGTACGTAGAGTTAGTCGGTGGATGCATTTCCAACGAGGTGAGTTGCACTGAAAATGTAAATTATGAAAGTCATGATGTACGAATTTTAGGCGTAATTCGTAAAGACGTATATACATGTGCCGCTATTATATCATTGCAGTGTCCTTTACTACTACTACTCATTCTACAACAACAAGCCAAAGCAGCAACAACTAGTACTACAATTACTTCTACAAAAACAACAGTAAAAATAACAACGTCTACTGCTTACTACTGCTACTATTACTACTATTACTACTACTTCTACTTCTACTACTACAATTACTACTACTACTACATGTACTACTATTACTACTAACACTAGTACTACTGCTACTACTTTTACTAAAAACAACCACACCACAATCAATAACTAGAAGTACTACTACAAATTCTACTAAATCTTCTACTACTACTACAACTAATACTACTATTGTTACTATTACTACTACTACTGATACTACTACTACTATTATTACTATTACTACTACTACTACTACTATTACTACTATTACTGCTGCTGCTGCTGCTACTTTTACTGATACTACTACTACTCCTACTAATACAACTACTACTGCTTCTTCTTCTACTACTACTACTACTTCTACTGTTACTACTACTACTACGTCTACTACTGATGTACTATTAGTATTATTATTATTTTTTGTGTTGTTGTTGTCGTGGTTGTTGTGGCGGTGGTGGCATTGGTGGTGTCGGTGTTGATGACAGTAGTAGAAGATTTGTTTGTAAAAGTAGTAATTGTGGTAGTATTTGAAAAAAATGCAATTGTAATGACTTACTTGCTATTTGAATATTGATGGTCTTCGACTCGTCGCCGCTATCTTTTGAGCATCTGTAAGTTCCAGATGTGTTGTCATTGAATGTTATTATATCAACATACACTGTCAATACGCCCGGTGTTGAAAACATATTTAACACACCGACATAGTTTGTCTCGAGTTTACATTGAAATGCATTGCAATTTCCTATGCTTGTACCTTCTCTGTAACAGTTCACCTTGTTATTTTCATTGCTATTCCAACTATAATCGAACGACAACCGCACGTTTTGTTCTCCAACCGGAGCTAATTGATCATAGCTGCATACGCTTAACATAAAAAATGCTAAATATATTAAACACAATATCACCATTCTGTGTTTTTACAATATTTCTATTAGAATTTCAGTTTTGTTTACGAACGAGCTATACTTATCCAATCGACTTATTTGGTAAAACGGCTGTGTGTGTATTTAGGTAAGTTTAAATCAAAACGAACATCAAAGCGCTGAGTGCATTTATAATGAGATCGTGTTTTATGAAATTGTATATTATCCAAAATAAGATTGGATTCATTAGATCTTTCAGTAGATGATAAACATCGTATGTAGTATTTAAACTTGTAGTAGAAGTAAACTATTTCCGAATAAAAGTAGGATATTGTTGAATTCAGTGTATTCGTATTTTATTTCATGTCAGTGGTTCAGACAACGGATTGATTCTTTTATTTTATTTCCTGCTTGTTTTGTTTTCTTCAAGAATACATACTGGAAACTCTCAATATTTCCCCATGGGAAAACTCAAAGTGGAGCTTGCGACGAGGAACTGATTCTTTCGTTGATCCGATTCAAATTATAGTTCCTTTATGTATCGTGTCCGACGAATAAATATCATTTAATACGATAAATTTTATTTAGTAGCGACAAATGTGATGTTTGACTTTGTGAACACTGAGAATATTCTTAAGAAAATATAATTAGACAACACACTACGTAAGAATGCTAGACGATTGTTTTCCACATGTGACATAGTTTGCGTATTTGCCTAATTTCGGTTAAGGATTTCTTCATTTCAGTGTGTGTACTTGTTAAACTACCAACACAATAACGTTAATTAAAAAGAAATCAAATCAATTTACAAATAATCCTACTCATACTAATTATTTCATTTCACAATAGTTGCGACGACAAAACAGTAACCAAGTAACTTTCTTTTTTTTATCTTACATAATCCAACGTGTATTCATAAATGAGATATATAATGAACAAATCAAATGATATCCAATGTTTCATTTCACTTTGTCTAAAGGAAAAATGATCGTGTTTCATTCACTGCTATTATGTACTCTCACTGCATAACATGAACAATTAAAAGTTATCTTCTTTAAAAATGACACGATTGAGGTTTATTAAGAGTGCTAGTCGTATATTTACAATACGCCAAACACACGTGTGGAGTAAACATTTTTTGAAATGTATAAAATAGGATTTTAAAAGTTTGCAATATTTTATCAATACCAATGCCATACGATGTTAAAATGATCTGTTATATAGTCTACCTGTTTATTCGCATACAGTTTTCCAATTTTCATACGATTTGACTTAAATGGCAGATCATAATTGTGTTCTCAATACCATGAGATTGTCCAATGTAAGCTTTACCGGATGGGTACACATGCTTTGACCTTCATATATGTCAGCAAGAGACTGAAAGCATGCCTTATGGATTTTTCTTCAGTTGTTAACATTTGATTAAAGTCAAAATCAAATAATTTTACAATAGGAGTCAAATGAACTTACCTTGTTTTTCAAGATCTTATTGAATACATTAATTTGTTGTTAATATTAGCATGTGCCCTAATACAAAACTACATAACTGAGTGAGTGGGTGGGTGAGTAAGTGAGTGAGTGAGGGAGGGAGGGAGGGAGGGATGGAGGGAGGGAGGGAGGGAGGGAGGGAGTGAGGGAGGGAGGGAGGGAGGGATGGAGGGAGGGAGGGAGGGAGGGAGGGAGGGAACGAGGGAGGGAGGGACGGACGGACGGACGGACGGACGGAGGGAGGGAGGGAGGGAGGGAGGGACGGACGGACGGAGGGAGGGAGGGACGGAGGGAGGGACGGAGGGAGGGACGGAGGGAGCGACGGAGGGAGCGTTTCAGTAAATAAATAAATAATAAATAAATAAATAAATAAATGAATGAATGAATGAATAAATGAATGAATGAATGAATGAATGAATAAATAAATAAATAAATAAATAAATAAATAAATAAATAAATAAATAAATAAATAAATAAATAAATAAATAAATAAAATAAATACATAAATAATTAATTATGTATGCATAATGCATGCGAGTTAATAAAACATGAATATATCATGAATGCATCTTACATTACAGATTCATCATCTCTACCGTCTATGACTACGACAGGTAAATATTGTTTATATTTTAATGAGTTATAAATGGTGCTTGTATAATACACATATGTTATAATGGTTTCAGTCACAAAGAGAACAGACAGTCAATTTAGTCTAATATACTTTTTTATAATTGCTTTTCAGTTTGAAGACACTAACATAGATTTGCCCACATTTTAAACATAACATAAATGCGGTGGGCATGATTATGTCGTTTCAGAAATGACAACTACCAAAAAGTCCAACTCAACCACTATGTATGAATTAACCACACCCAATACCACAAAGTCTTCAAATTCTACATTTTCTGAAACAATGAGTGCAACGCAACTATTTGGGTTATGGATCATTGCACCAGTTACAATTGTGATCGTTGTTCTCGGAATTATTTCTTTTATTTGCTATATTAAAGGCTATGCCTGTGTTTGTCGGAAATAATTTAGAATATATATGTTCAACTTTTTGTTATGGTCTAACGAACTATAATGCTAATGTTTATCACTGAAACATATACGATACATGCAGTGTGGTGTGCATATCACTTGTCTACAACGGATGTTTGAACTATATTTCAAATTTTGTCATTGGTGGTCAACATCACTCACTGGAATTTCGTCAGAATCAGTAATGGTATATAAGATTATATTTGATACAATGTATTAACCCGTGTTATGTGTTACTAATACAAACCTGCATATGTGTATGTATTTATGTCTTGTAATTACGTGTATGTGCATGATAAGTGTGTATATCAACGTATGTGTTCCACAGGACTTACCAAAGAAGAACTAATAAGCATCGCACTTGGAGTTGTTTTCGGAGTTGGTTTGATTGCTTGAGTTGAGTGCATCGTGTACTTGATATTCTGCAGAGGTACGTTTATCATAAAGTATATTCATTGTGTTAATTATATAAGATAGGCTCATTTGAATCACACAAATTATACAAGAATATTACACTGTTTTTTTTTCTCCGGTTTCAATTTGTTCCAACAATAATCGCATCATTATTAATATTTACTTTAATACTTGTTTTAGATACATCTAAACATTTATTATTTCAATGTAAGCAATTTCAGATAAGAAGCGAAGTAGGATGGATAGAAAACCCTGAACTTATTACAACTGTATTCAAGACAGACATTATTGTTCTTCGAGTGTTCTAACGAATGCAGACGTTTCAGCGAACAGTGATTTCTTGTTTAATTAATGCATATGAGTACTTCTACACTTTTGGTTATTTATGTGACGATTCCTTAAACTTGTTTTTAGTTTTATTAGATCCAGTGATTTTTAATCGTGTTTTGAAATGCGCGATGTTTGTTACGTTTAATTTGTATTTGCATTTTGTTGAGTATCCATAGACGCAGATCTTACTGCAAATTTTACATGCAGGCTTAGTCTGTGATTTAACATAAATAACATTTATATAAATACAATACTTTTTTGTAATCATATAAAAATACGACTATTCAAATATTTTACTTAACGAGTAGAAGCAACAAAGGGAAATAAATCGTGCAATTAATATAACCAGAACAGTACAGAGTTAACTGCAGATACTGCTTTGGTATTGAAATCCATGCATATGCACGTGGTATACCATGGTGACATACAACGTGTTTTTTACTTGTATTTGTGTACACAATTAAATTCATTATAGAACATGTATAATAATAAAGGCAATATAAAGGCACAATGACTGTATTCTTTATTTTTATTATTTAGAGCAACATATTTACCCTTGTATGTTTCACATAATCGAATGTGATTTGCAAATGAGAAAGTAAACACGATCATTGCCATGATCTGCCGCCAAATAAAATGCTATGAATGGCAAGTAAGTAAAAATATATTTTGCTGGATTTCAACAATACAACAAAACAATGCACAAAGTAACTTTCGAAATTGAATATTTGCGATATACTTTTAATATTAATTAATTCTCCTACAATGATAGAACACATTTGAACGCATATTTTTTTTAATAATAATTTTATATATGAAATGAAAACAAGTAAAAACTACTGTAAGATACAGTTTATAATACTAAATACAAAGAGTAGTATTAGTAGAATCAGTTGTAGTAGTAGCAGCAGCAGCAGTAGTATTAGTTGTTGTGGTAAAAGTAGTTAGTTTTAGTTAGACATCTACATCAAACGTCCTATATAAATGCAATCGTTAAAAAATATTAAATGGGTAACTTCGCTTGATTCATGAACGATAATGCACTTATCCTTGGTATGTCTAACACGACTAGCACGGCACACAATACCGGATTAGCACTAGAGGGTCCAGCGGGTGGGGGGAGGGCGCCCATCTCCCTGTCCTGACAACCTACCTATTCTTTAGTAAAAAGAGGTGTTTGCAAAACAGGTATGCCCCCTCTATATTAAAATCAATCTTTAAAATATCAAGTTTGGTGAAGATCCGATAAAAACTGTTGGACAGAGAATGTGAAACGGCTAAAAGGGCAAATATTGGGCTAATAGTCGATCTTGACCAAGATATTAAACCCGCAAACAGCTTAAAGAAGTTCGGTGAAGATCGGATGAAAACTGAGCGAACATGGCTTAAAAGCAAATTTTAGATAAGTAAAGGGCGTAACTCAAACATTATTTTTGCAATTGGAACTATTATCAAATTTGGCCCTGATAGTATGCCCGCAAAAATTATCATGAAGTTTGATGACGATTTGATGACAACTGTTGGACTTAGATAGCGGAAACGAAAATGGTTACTGACGTAAAGAATACTCGCTTTTCATTGGTAAAACTGGGTCACTTGCTGACCGTATATTATTCCATACTCATACAATCAGAGTCAATATCCAGTCAGTAAAATCATTATTTAAAAATAAACATAAAATGAGGTCACAAAAATAAACAAAATGACGTCCTTAAATACAGTATAAACGGCCACCGGAAAAACTTTCCTAAACCGAAATTTCGCAAACGAAAGTACCGTTTTTCTGTCAGATATTACTATTTTACAAAAAGTATGCGTTAAAGTGCTTAATTGTGATCAATAATTGATGTTTTTCGCATCAAAATTGCCTTTCTTTAATTATGAAATGTATGTGCAAAATTGGATTTCCCATGGGATTTTTTAATTTTCCTACGGGATTTTCATTATCCCATGGGCTTTTCATGTTTTCCCATAGGATTTTTTTCCCACATTCTGTGTGGGAAAAAAAACATGTTTTTTTAAAATGCTTTTTCAAATACGCTTTTATATACATAGATATGAATTTTCAGCATTTTTAAACTGTTTGCACTAAGTTTTGTTTGAAAATTATGATTAGCAAAAAAATCCCACTTTTTAAATGGGGAAAAACATGTTATTTTATTGAATAACTATAATTAATATATTGATTTATTCAAAACATTGTATTGTTTGATATTGATGAGTATTTTTATAAGCGTTTTCGTATTTTTTATATTTAGAAATTTCCCACTGGAAATTTTTTCCCGTTTTGAAAGTGGGAAAATGTTTCCACTTTTAAAATGGGATTTGTTATTTTGTAAGAAAATGCGTATTTGCTTATTTGCAAAATACGTACAGTTTTATTGATTAAATTACGCTTGAATTCCTTTGTTTAAACGCATGATAAATTTGTTCTGTGGCTAATACATGTATATGATTATAAATCAACATACATAGAACCGCGGCAAACAGTTTATCTGTTGCAGTTTCCTGTGCAGTTTCTTCGATTATGTTAAAGGCATAACATATCCACACCATATCCTGCTGTATATTGGTAACTGTCAGTATTGATGTATTGGTTTGTTATCCGTTCCAGAATACTGTAGCTCTCGGATTGGCACTGATTCACATAGAATGCTAACGTTGTCTCCTCTCATTATTCTGATATTGGAATCAGTAAGTTCAATCGCACCGTTGCAGGCGGATCTGGAGGTGTGAAGAAATCAATGTATGTTGGCATAATGTATGTGTTCGTGCTTACAATGGTTAATAACGATTAAAGGTAAATAATTATCCGGACTCGTGTTAACGGTAATTGTAACTAAGCATTATTTGTTTATACACATACACATTACCCGTAATACATAAACTTACATAGCACATTCAATATAAGCCAAGTATAGGATTTCGAAGACCTCGTACTCGTGGTTCCATTTAGGAAATAGAAAATGTTGCTGGCTTCAAAAGAGACGTTCAAACCATTGCAAGAACGATTGTACTGTCTACCTAACACAGCCCCATTCACTGTTTCATTGAGATCGGTATGTTGGAGATGGATAACCTGAAGACGAACATGTCCACTCAACCTGTCTCCCTTCCCGTAGAGTTACAGTTCCAGATAAATTAGAGCTATTCATTGAAACAGCAGGTTTGGAAACACTAACTAAAATCAGAGTAAAACATACTTAAAACTGAAAAGAAAACCGTTTATATGTGCACACAATGTGTCCACATTGAATGAAGAAATAATAAACATGCATATATACCGCACTCACAACAAGATATTTTCCAAATGTTTCACTCATAAAAAATTAAACAAAACATTTGCATGTACTGTATTTTTTGTTTTAACATAATTGTCGCATGGAACTAACACTAATAAACACACTTCACGTATGTTGAATAAAAAAATATTCAGCGTCAGTATTTAATTTTGCAACACATTACTGTTCTATAACAACGTCTGTTTTTATATGCAAAATACTGAACCCCATAAACATTACCAATACAAATATATTATCCGGAGTAGAGTTGTGTTTGACTTATTGGCACTGAGTTGTATAGACGCGTTTGCTATTAACAAGCTGTTTTTACATTATAGTGATACAAATAGTACGTACGTGAAACAACTTAATTTGAATTTGCGTTTGCGTAGTTTGATGCAGCGTAATAATGGTAGTTTTATACACATATGTCGAAACACATAATACACTTTCGCTGGTGTACGCTGTTGGAAAATATTTCAAAAAGCTTGTTGCTCTTTCAGAACTGTATGTATAATTAACGCTGTCGGTAATCGTCCTGTTATCTATAAATCACATAATATTTGGAGCGGTCTGGTTTGTGAAGTGAGACACGTATATGTCGATTGTTCACTGTACACAGGGTACGTACGGTTAGTCGGTGGGTGCATTTCCAACGAAGTGAGTGGCACTGAAAAAGTAAATTATCTACTGTCCTGATGTATGAATTTTAGTTGTATTTCAAAATTTTCAACATGTATTGCTAGCATACATGTATGGTATTTGATACGTTTGTTGGTGTTTATTTGTGTGTTCTATGCTTTATTTAATGTTTTCAAAATGTTGGTATTCAAATCAGACAATAGACATTAATGAATGGATGTGTGTAGTATATATACATGCATATAAATATATTGAAAATAACAGGTTACTTACCGGTCTTGTGTGTAATATATCAAATGAGGCTTAGAATAATATGAGTTGTGTAGTTAAACTGACATTTTCAAGATAGTGTCAACATTTACAATAGCGTGTTCAATGTTTGGTAAAAAAGGCACAACATAAACTGATCCTGTGTAGAGACTTTTATTTCATTTATTTTGCATCTATTGAAATTATTGTGTATGTGCGATTTATAGTTCCATTTATGACGTCATACCAGTATCAGTAGTGTGTGAGTATATAAAAATAACGTTTACGTGATTTATGACGATTAAGAATAATATACTATATACGTTAATGGTATCAAATTGTTTGTTTTGTTGAATCTTATAGATGAATCCGTGTAATATGTCGTTCCTTTGTATCAGGCGATATCAGCATAGTGGTATGATAAAACTAAATTTTACGTTACATTACAATTAATATTTTACACAATTAGACAAGTAGTTTATTTACATAGAGTTAATCTACTTTTCAAACACTCGGCAGTGGAAGCATCATATGTAAACACGCAGTGTAGTACATGAATTGACACGCTCAGAAATAATATTTGATACATACTCACTGTACATATTATAATGAACACAACCCTCTCCGGTGTTATGAAAAATGCAGTTTATGGCATTTGTTATTAATATTAACAAGTCATTTATTGTATGTTTACGTTGCATTTAATTCTCGTACCATTCCCATTTTTGTTAGGTTTACTTACATGACATTTTGAAGATCAAGCGAATTAAATTTTTTAAACTAAATTGAATAGAGTAAATTACATACACTTCATTAAACATGACATATAATCGCAATCACTTTACATTTAAGTGATGATTAAACGCTATTTTTTCAGTGTTTTAAAATTAACCTTCTTTGTGTTTATGCGTATTAAAGGATAATACATGCAGACATATTATCAAAAACGAACGATCTTAAATTCGTGCAAAGTTATCTATTACGTCTTTATAAAAATTAATATAGCACCATTCATTTCGTATCATACCACAATGATATTTACAGGTTTATCACTAATGTGCTTATTGTAACTGAAGAAGTATTTTGCCATATGTGTACACATCCTGGTGACCTACAAGTTACTACAAGTAATTATTTGCACTAACTAAAGTGGTATCTTAAATGCATCTGACTGCTCCATTTGTAGAACGCAACAAGAAGATCAAAACATACACGACAAAAACATCAACAACGACTACTACTACTACTACTACTGCTACTGCTGCTGCTGCTGCTCTCAGCAGTTGAACAATTTGTTGTAGCAAATGCAATTTGTGACGCCTTACTTGCTGTTTTGATATTTATGGTCGTCATCAGTTGGCTGTTCGCTTTTGAACATGTGTAAGACCCAGATGTGCTGTTATTGAATGTTATAATATACACATGCACTGTAGTTAAGTATGGTGTTGAAGACATAGTGAACAGTAAAGGTTACACTGGATACAAATGTTGTTTTTTTTTCAAAAGAGAACAAGACAACACACTACGTGCATATGCATGCATTAGATAATGTGACATATTATATTCTACAATGTCAGTGTGTGTATTTGTATACAGACGAAATAGCATGAATACGAAATTAAATACATCTACCAAATCTCCAAACAATTCCATTGGATCTTAGTTACAGTCGACCAACACAGTATTCAACTACTTTTGTGGGCAACGCTTTCACAATCAAGTATTCCTAAATTAGCTAGAGAAAAATAATAACAATGGTATCAACTGTTTTTATTTGAGTCCGACTTGAACTAGTGATATGTCTGTTGTGCAAAAATACAAAGTTAAAAATAGTGCATCTACAAATACGTAATTGGCATTTAATTATAATGAATATGTTAACCTATGTTGTGTGTTTCGTCAAACATATTGAAGACGGTTAGAAAAACGTATGATAACTATTAACACAGTGTACTGTTATTTGCCACTGGTAAATGAGCAATCTTCTAGCAGAGTTGTCGTGTTTTGCTCTCACCATACATCTCTGCTATGTGCTCAATGACAGGAAACGGAAACGGAGAAAATGTATTTGCTGCACATAAGCGTTGATATTTAGGACCACAATTATAAAAATGAAGAATAAATGTTGTTTTAAATTATCAAACAAGTGAATTTAAAGTGAACAAATTAATAATGTTGATTCCTATTATTGGAACTATGGCCATGCCCAATTACGCATACACATATCAGTTCGGATATGTAAACAAAACGGACAGCTTGGGTGGTATTGTCTGTGTGGTATACACAGTGGTAATTTGCACAAGTTCCATGCTTTTCATGAAATTTCAACAACCATCCGGTTATTTTCCACCATTTGACATGTTTTAAATATTTCATTCCTTGATTACGCCTATACTTTGTAATGGATCCCAAATATGGGGATATGAATAAGTACAAACTATCGAATCCTTTCAAACTACTTTTTATAAAAGGTGTCTACATTTAAATAAGACCACAAACACATGTGTAGTTCTCGGCGAAAGCGGTAGATTACCGTTATGTGCAACCTATTTTACAAATTGTATTTGATATTAGTGCAATCTACTACAAATGTCCTCAAGTCGTTATCACAGAAATCATTATTTATTACTTAAATCTTTTGATAATTCTGGTCGGATATGCTCGGCATCTAAAATTTGAAATGTATCGTTTACATATGGTTTTGGATATGTTTGGATAAGTCAGGATGGTGGGGGATAAAACTATATTTATATCAACTTTCAAATAACGTGTTATTGATTGCTGATGATGTATATAACTGGAGTGGATGCCGTTATTATAAACACTATACAACCTACTTAACACAGAAAACTATCTAACCATTGATATACCGCCATAATATAAAATTGCTGTGTCGAAATTTCGTTTTTCAAACAACATATCATTGATCGAATTGGGAAGACATAATACTATACAGGAATAAACCAAAATATGTGAGCATCGTTCTGCAGACGAAACTCGTTTTTCGGACTGCGAATATCATGCATTTTCCACTGTTTAAATATAACGAAATAAGATTAATGTATATATCCTTATGTTAGTATGCTGGTAATTCGCTATAATATACTGAGTTCCAATGATGAAACAATAATAAAAATATATCATGTTATATACATCATCTTCTATAAATAAGTACTTCCCAAAGCACCTAATTGTTTAACTCGTGCTATTGATACCACTTATGTGATGTTTGTATTTAAATTATATATATACAGCAACATAACTATCGTATGAACTTTATGCATTTCACATATTTTTCACATGCACTTTCTTGAACAATAATTCAAACATTCATAATTTCGTTGCTATTGCAGAATTTGTGTGACCACTTTGTAAAGCGTAATATTCGGACTTCGATACCCTAGTGCTTAATGTACAACATGTATATTTCATTTACGTCATTATATAAGATATTAATATGCATCATAATTACATTGCATTACGTAATAGGGAAACAATACGGCATTTTTGTTTTGGTTTTACCGCAGCAATTAGATTAAATCAAACAACGGACTCTTGAAAATGCTGCTTCTGAGTTTCGGACACTCTAATGGCATTATTATCGTTTTGTTGATAGCACATTCTATTTTGTATGGATGTTTGTAATTAACCGCATTTTATCAGGCATATTTCAAATCAACAGAACAATGTGCAAGCCTGTTAAACAATGTTTACTCATCATATTGTATCACACATTTAAAAATATCGCAAAAAGTTACCGCAGTCCTCACGTTGTGGTCGTGTAACAACCGCACAAAATCTATCTCTGAACTTGTTCTGGCAGACTGCGTAAGAATCAACCTGTCCTTCATTCCGTATGTCTTAAATAAAGAAAAAGGCGTAATGTCATTTAAGCAGAAGTCAAACGTTATAGAAATTAACAGTAGCAACATTTACTTGTTTAGCATCTAATCAATAAGCTATTTAGAAATATCCAAATACTCTGTGACAACCTTAAAATGTTACTCACCGAAATGTACACCGCGTTAATGTAGTCCTTGTGTCCCAAAATAATTCACGCCCTGTTAAGCAGAGGGCGGTATCTCTCATCTTCAAGAGACAATATCAATTTCATGAAGAAAATATTTTTAACTTTGTAATATCATGCATGGACTAAAAACGGTATAAATAACGGGCTGATAAAGACCTTTTTATCAATATAAGCAAAATGTTTGAATGATATTTTGAATAATTTATTTTACAGTTTTACAGTTGACACTATAACTATTTGTGCAATAATATACATATATAAACGTAGCAATAGACATAGCTGGTGATTATTATGCAAGTAACAGAATACCGGGGACAACGCATGGATCAGCATTTGAAATCATATTATCGGGTTTCTCGCCATCTAAGACAATGATGTAGTCGCCGTTTGGTACTGCTTCTGTCCGATCAGGAATGTTTGATTGGCAAATATTATGAAGAAAAAATTAAACAGATAGTCATTCCCGTCTTCATGTTGTCATAGTGTGTAACTAGATGGTTACGTTATACAGGATGCACGGAAATGCAAGAAACACGAAAGAAACATGTTGGATTATTTCCAAATCTTACTTTATATTCCTCTTTCAGCGATTCCGATGTTCGTTTTGTATCTATGTAAGCCTTGTTTGTCAAACCTTCACCGACAGAACAAAGAGCCTAGCACAACACTTCTTGGAGATACAAATACTGGTTCTGTCAAATATGCATGTACATAAACTGAATTAATCAGACAATCCAACAACAATCTTTTTGCGCCGTGTTTACAATACAAAAAGTATTTTGAGTGTATTCGAGAACGGTAAGCTTTGACATGTTGTTTTAAGTTGTCAGTGCTATTGTGTATCAATATCTAAAAATGTAATATCAGTTTAGATTTTTAGTGATCTTTCTAACACATTTAATATTTAACCTTTGTTTGAACCATGTTGATCCTTTGTTCAAAAGTGCCGCGTAAAACACGTTTACTTGGTTCTCTGATATTCCTTGATCGTAAAGATAGTGCGATAAATGTTCCAGTTCGTCCCACACCAGCACTGAAAAGATAAACACGATCACGACATGAACTTAACACCGCCTGAGATGAAAAGAACACAACATACACAGTATCATGATTAATGCATTTTAACGTGTTAAAGGCTAAAGGTAAACCTGCAATGCACAATCCAGGGAACACCATTTGGCGTTCCAAATTTCGGACATTGCGCCAAAACTGTATAAGGAAAAGAGCTGTGTCGGGTAAATCTTTGTCAGGCCAGGCAGTAAAGTGCAAATGACTGACCGTTTTTGTTTTATAAGACCCCTTCTGCAAATAAGAATTGACCGGATAAGTATAAACATTTTTGGTACATGATTATGTATTAATATTATATATGTGTATATGTGTATTATGCATGCCTCCATGTATGTATGTATGTATGTAAAAATACTATGAGTAAATAAAATATTGCACAAGAAAAAAAACGAATTGACCGGATACGGGTGTTAAAAAAATGTTAACACTGTAATTTTTGAATGGTCATTAGTATAGATTTATACCGTTGTGCATCGCAACGTGCGAATAACGAAGTCAGCATAAGCCTCTTCCGAAAGGAGATGAATTGTGCAGTCACCATACTGACAGCTACGTTCGGTTGGCTAGTACAGGAAGGATTTTCTCTGTAAAAATATATGTATCTTTTATATTAGTATTACAATTTACTGTATTGTGCAACAATATATTTTGAAACTGCAAACAGGCCTTTATAATAGCTCTTATATAATAGTTCTAAAGAAAAGTTACACGATTGACAGTACAGTACGAAACAATAATAGCATTTGTTTCCGGTCTATCTTTGACTCTTCAAATAGATTCGTAACCATGACTACAACTTCAACAACTTAAACATTTTGCTCCAAAATCATTCTCCAGAAATCGGCGATCGTGCTTGCGAGTGGCCCTGTCGACGGAAAATTGTTCAACATCCTTTATTGGATTAATCATATAAGATTGAGAATAGTTTACCGTGCAAATTACACAATGTAACATACATCAAATTAAAACAGTGCAATACTTAGTTCTAATATTAAAATAAAAACACTAAATATATTACATGTATATATCATTACGTTGCATATCATTACTAACATAGTAATATTGATATTAAGTTATTACATGACTACAAATGAGATACTAAAATGTATTTAACAAATGTATGTATTTATTTTTAATATGTGTCACGAAATTATTCTTAATAATTTTTAAACTATCTTTATAACGTATGCCTTCCATGCTGTCCTAGTATAGTGCGATGGATCTGAGTAAGTAAGTGAATGGTAAATAATACGTAAATAATATGTTACTTTGGGCTGCAATATACCTCCTTGGTGACAAATAACCCTATAATAAAATAGCATAACTCGTTAAAATTACTACAGTTAACTAAAATAATTATAAAATGTAAACTTGTATTTAACAGAAATTTAGTTTGTGTACACTATATAAATACAACTAGAGTAATATATTACTATTATTACATCTATGAAACTAGCATTGATTAAATCCGTGTCGATATCATTCCAAACTACAGGCAGAGTTGCGCGATTCTTATCATCTGGAAGTATACATATTAAGAAAAACTGTATGTAGCAAATGATCGAAGACAAAAAGAAAACAAACCAATCTCAAGGTACACTAGTGTGGTGTACGTCGTGTGTAACACATACAACTAATATCAGCTGATAATCTATCTCAATTAAAACATAAAGTGGGCTTGGGGTTATAGATTGTTGACAGTTATTTATGTATTAACTTAAATGCAATTAATTGTTAGGTAATTATCGTATTTGAAACATTTTGAACACATATATAGTTGTATCAGTGTTTTTGTAACAGTAATGAAAGCACTGGTTGTCCAAGCATAGAAGTACACACGTGTTTTGAGATTTTAACAGAATACATTGGTGATCAATTGGATAAGTTTAACATTTATTATAATTCAACTAAAATATATAAATCTTGGAATGAAAAATTCATTCCTCGGTGTTCCACATTCTGAAATTATGGTTTTAGAATGTTATTTTGTAACTGGTATTCTTGCTTAAACAGGTTTTAAAAACGGATACATGTAAATAAATAATGCTACCACTGACATAATTAAAAACACTGGCTTTATGTTTGGTTCAAATACATGTTGTGATGACCTACCGATTAAAGGACCTTTTCTATTTGTGAGATTACTCTTTTATTTTTAATTTGGTTTATTCAATGCTAAAAACACAAACAATTGTATTTCAAGTAAACAATGTAACTGTCCCGGAAAGGAATTGTATAATGATGTCGTCATACGTCATTATATGATGTCATTTATAAATATGTCAAAACATCTTATCCCAACGGATATGTGACACTGTGTTCAGAAGATATGTTCGTGTCATTTGTATTTGTGTTGGATTAAATACAGAATACACCGCCATCGCTGTATGTTATTCCTTTTGTTTTGCCTTTCGTTTAACGATAGTGCATTTGATTAATAATGGCTGATTGTGATAAAACAGCAGTAAACATGACTTTGTGGTATGTTTGTTTATTTGTTTGTGGATATTTTGACAGTTGCTTAATATAAGATAGCCGGGTGTCTCTGTGGAGAAACGTTAACCGGCGTAAGATAAGCAAATGCTATAATTAATGTTCTATTTATTGGATAAAAGTACATGCCAAACAATAGATCTAGAACTACACACACTATTGAAGATGTAACTATGCATGTCGATAATTTTTGCCAAAATCGGTATAGTGTTTGTTTTGATATTAAAAGAATAGTCCGGTAATACAGACTACTAGTATAATGTAGAAAAATAAAACGGTAGTAGCGTATTTAAAAAATGAATATAGTATGTATTGATAGCAAAAACATGTGTACGAATTACAACACGATATGATTGTCATAGTCATAAGTGAAATACGTTCGTCTGTCAAAAGCTTGTTGTTGATTTTTAATAGACTTTATTCATAACCAGTTACCTTTCCTTTTGCATCTCCAAATCAAAACTATTACAAGGACAATTATACCAATCCCTGCTGCACCGCCTATTGCACCACCAATAGCATGTGATGCTGAACCCTTCTCAACTGTAATAACAAACAGACGGATGGTCAAAGAAACTTAAACTGTAGACACGTACTTTTTCTTAACCAGGCCATAGTTGCTAGTTAAAATTAACGGTTTTAACAAGTGTTATTACCTTCATCCACAATAGTAGTTTCTATTATCTCTGCAGTCCATTCTGATTTGCCTATTTTGTTTTCTGCCAGCATTTTGATTTGGTATTTCGTGCTAGGTTTTAATCCCTCAATTGTCCAGGTATAGCTTATAACAGAACTTGCTACGTAGATATTTCTCCAGCTTTCAATATCGACTTCTTCGTATTGAATAGTAAAGTTTTGATCCTCACCGCCATTAAAACCAGGAATCCATCTAATGTCCGTTTTCCTACTCGGTCAGTTCGCAAATCATTCGGAACATCTGTTCTGGCTTTAACATTTAATACTAGTGCAATCAATAAAACGTATGCATTTGCATGCACTATTATACGTTCCAATCGACAGTCTAAATAAATAGAAAACTCTTTATTAACTGTAGCTTTAAGTTGTGTTAAAAACATAATGTAAAAAAAAATATTCATACATTGCGCGTGTAACGTAAAATTCTCCGTTGTTGAACCCAATGTGTTGGTAACGTTTACCATGTAAGCAGTACCATCACCAACTTGCACACGGGGAATCGTCATTTTTGTTTGCATTCTATTTTCAGTGATATTGACCATAACATTGTTGTCACTGGACAAAGCCGTCCATTTATTATCAACAAGTTTGTACCAAATAAAGTCTGACGTGTCGGGCTCAGGATAAGCAACAATTGTGAAGGTGGACACGGCTGAATCGTGTGGAGCTTTGTATACATCTAGTATTGGAGTTGAAAATGGAGACGCTCTTTGTGAACCTGTGCACAAACCACAAGTGTGAATATTTTTATAGACCATTACTATTATTAGCCAGGCATTTGTACGTTCCACTATCATATTCACATCTCGCTGAATGAATGTAATATGTGGCTGTGTGTCCTTCTTATTCTATTAGGACTGATTCAATTCCACGAGTTGCGTTAACGATACGAACTGAAGGTTCGGGGTCACCATCGGCATCACATACCGGCTCTATTGGTTCACCTTGGTCAACGATGACTGTTAATTTAGATTCATTTGCTTCGAATGACTGAATATTTTTCTTATCTGTAAGCTATTGTTTAATACATCTGTACACCAATACACGTATTAAGGTGTTCGACCCATAATTAGCTCGTTAATTTCCGTGTAATTTCGACGAAAGCCGTAGCAGTCCGTACATTACCGTTCGCATTCGGAATACATACAAAACTTATTTTAAAATGATATATTTCTTTAGCTAAACCGTAGTATTTGTTTCAGATTTTAATATCGTCGCTTTTAAATGCAAATTAAATATACAATAACTATTAAAATGTAACGATCATAATTAAAACGAAAGTAAAATCGAAGTTTGTTCCCTTTGGAAATCATGATCATTTGAACGCATATACAATTTTATGTGCATATGACAGCGTTTATTTACCTCGATATAAATCATTCTGACCGACGAAAACGTAATAAAAGAGGTAGATTTTCAAGAGAAAAAGACACAGTAACAATGTAAATTGTGTCGGCTATGATCAGCTGCAATGATGTGTGACAGTGTGGTTGGAAAATGACCGAGAAGCATATTAGTTTGAATGTTTATGTCTACGTGAAATATTGTAACATTGACTAATGTGATGTCAATAATGTTCTCTATTGGAAAACTGACAAAGAAACCAAGTAAAACGGCGAGCCTAATACCAAGTTGTGTACGGGTTAGTATCAGTTCATTATCTAATTGTAAAGCCATTTGTTTGTATGGTTATAGTTACTAAGATAATGACAACTCATGAATGGTTGTGTAAATATACTAAATAAAAAATATTGATTTGTATGAATACACAGAGCATAAAGTTTGGAAATATAATAAGATGAAGTACTAGTATTAGTTTCCAAGCTTATTTAACAAAGTTCTATGTTTTGACATAAAAAATGCTATATTTATGTTACAATTTCCATATTGAAAATGCCATCAATTTGCTTGTCATTCTGTTAACTGTTATAACATAACCTTATAATTCGGTTACCAAAACATGTCTAAAAATTCAACGTTTGGCATTAAATGTTGCTCAACTCAGACAATTATTAAAGCAATGATTGTTCTGTAAATTAATATCAGTCTGTAAGCAGAATCTATTGTCAAACTCTGTACTGAAAATTTATGTTCAATGATGCTGCTGTTCGGAAAAGCAAACACACATCCAGTACGATGGGCGACATGTTAGATGGCGACCGGGCTGTTAGTGTTCAACCAGAGGCATCGCTAGTAGCAGTCGCATTCCCATATTCATCAACAGCTGGGCGCAACCAGCTGATGTTCAAAAATGAGAAGGCCAGAAATATTCATTCTCTGGGTCTTCTTGCCTGTACTGACGTGATAAAAATACTACGGCAGAGGACATCGCTGGCTCCGGTTTATGTACCATTGAAACATTCAACTGTGAAGGCGCGGACAGTTTATTTAGTATTTAACATGTAAATATAATGGATGGCAAAAAGGACGTTGGAAACTTTTATAGCACACATTAACGGATTTGTTTTGAAAAACAGCCATTTTTTAAACCCAGTAAAGTTCATGATGGACATTGCTTGGAACGTTATTTTTTTTTTTAAATGAAAATGTGTTACTGCAGCACATATCGGTTCTATCTATTATGTTTATATTTATTTCATTTATAAAATGTAGTAATTGTTAATTTAGTTAATTCAACTCTTTTGTTTATATTCTAGATTATGTGTTTTAGACTTTTTGAAAAAATATTGTTTATAATAGAATATACAATGATGAAACAGAGTTTAATTTTAATGTTTTATGTTCAAACGTTATGGAACTAATTGTATATATTGCTTGTATTTTGTATCTTAGAACTTTTTAAAGTTTTATGAGAGTATCTTTCTTAGGGTTCAATAATTATTTAAATATATATTAAAAAAGGTATTTCTGAAAAAAAATCTGGCTTAATTTTGTATGGGGGTAGTATTAAAAACTGTTTTAATTGTTCAAATTTGCATGGTAAAGTTTGTTTGTTTTGCCTTCATTGTGTGGTTCATAGTCCAAGAATAAAATATATTATGGTATAGATTCAGAACATGCATACAATAAGCAAGTTTATCACATTTTGTTTATAGCTTTCAAAAAATATAACAGGAAAATTCTCATCGATCATAAATATAATTAGCAATATGAGTACATATTACTTCCATATAAGTTCATTCAATAATAATTGTCGATTAATTTCATAATATGTGTTCAATATATCATTCATTAATGTATATTTATAGGAAGTTTATGAAATATTAATAAAGTATTTCACTTGTAAATATGCCTATAGCTTTTCAGTTTTTGATGTGTTTAGCAAATTAGGGGGTATGGTAATTAAAAAATTATATCTGACAAACCAAAACGGTAAAATATCCTTAAATTGTGCAGAAAAGTCCAGATATGAATGCCCTTCATGAAAATAATATGATTTGTGGTGTTCTAGACATTGAGTATTATGGGTTGAATACCTTAAAATGCGTGATAAATGAACTGGTTATATGAAAATTCATTTCGTTTCTAATATATAGATATCTAGGAAAATATGTGATTAACGACAACTTGCTTAATTTTGTTAAAGTCACATCTGGTAAATAACCCGCCTAAATAGCTTGGCTGCAACAGTTAATTTATTCAAGACGTAACACTTGATGCATTTTTGTTATTAATTTGCATTGTTTTGGCAACAATTAAGTTTAACATTCCGTTCACCATATCTACAAATGTCATTTATGATATTATTTTCAATTGCGGTTTTGCTTAATAAGTACATGAGAAGTTTATCACAAATAGTCATTATACCAACACAACGTAATGAATGTAAATAATATTGAAATTATACATGTTCGTTTAGTTATTCGTACAAACACACTATAACGTGAACAAAGTGATAACCATACAACTTTCACTGAACATCTATATAGAATGTTGCCTGACTAAAACCGTAAACTACTTCGCTTCCAATAGGCTGCATTATGTGTGACGCACTACACCGGTATTCACCTTCATCTGTTAATCCGGTGAGGTTGATTGTTAATGTTTGCATTGTGCCGACAATAGTGTTGGCATCTGTCTTAGTCCATGTACAGTTTGTGTCAGGTAGGTTACCAACACTGCTCAGGTTGCATACTTTTGTGAAAGATTTGTTGAAAAGACCAGTTTGATTCTCTATCAGTTTAACAGTTGGCGGGTCTGTAGCAATAATGCAAGAACGATATTTTATACTTAAGTGGTTAACATGGTAAGCAACCGTTTTAATATATTGTATTCTTTATATTTTTAATGTTTACACCCGGCTAGGTGCGAGGTACACATTACTTAATTCTATAGGAGAAAACAAAACATACAGAAATAGCTGGTAAATGCTCGCTAGGAAAATAATCAAGTAAAGTATTAACACATGTTTGGCACAAATATGCAAAATATGCACAGACGTAATAACTGTAACTTACACAGAACATCAAAGATAACGGTAAGCTGTGCTGACTTGCTTACACTATTTTTTAGGCTATCTACCATTGTGTTAGTTGCGGTGCACGTGATAGTTTTGTTCCAGTCCTTGCTAACGTTGTGTATGAACAATACATTCCCCAACAGTGTTCCAGGGCCATACCAAGAAATACTTCAAGCTGGGTAATTGCTGGCTGAACAGGGTTTTTTTGAACGACAAACCTTCAATTAATTTCACTACTTGGTTTATCTGTATGATGGTGTTGTATTTTGCCGAGAGGTTTGCTGGACCATCTAATGTTAGAATATTGGATGTAAAATACAGGCTAGATTTTTCAAAAGTGTGTTTTGTTGTTGAATTGGTTTGTGTCGCTTATTTCAAGATACATGTTCATACTTACACATAATATTAAAACATATAGATGTATGTTTGTTGCCCGTTGCGTTTCCACTCAGAGCTGTAGCCATTGTATTCTGAGCTGTGCATGTGAAAGATACATCCGAATCTCTTGAAAAATTTGATATAATATGTGTGGCATTGTTATATCCCGGACCCCATGTATAAGTGGAAGTCGGGTTACTGTTTGCCGAACAAATTAGCTGCACACTGTTGCCGTCGATCAAACAGATCATGCCATTGGAAGGCTCGATTCCGATATTAGACAGGTTCGCAGCTACGCTGTACCTTACAGTAAGAACTTCAGGACCATCTTGATGAAATTACTTGAAAGAAATTAAACACAAGTAACGTTATGTTGGATATAATTGTTTAGTTCACAATAAATCAATAAATAAAATAATATAAAATTATTGAAGTACATGTCCACATCTAAACTAAAATATGAAACTCTTCATCGGACAACACGGCACGAATGAAAATAATTGATAAGTACACATCACACAACATACATTCATATACTTACATAATACTGAAACTGACAAGGTCTGTTCCACAGTTTCTTGTGTTTCCTGTTCATTATTGTCAATAAAAACGTTAAATGCAAGACAATTCCACGTCGTGTTTTGCTGTATATTTGTGACTGTCAGTATCGACGAATTTATCTGCCGCCCCTTCCAGGATGCAGTGGCCGATGGATTAGCGTCAAAATGACATGCAATCTAGATGCTGTCAACTTTCACAACTCGTATCATAATACCAGCAATTTTTTTACCCATTGTTTTTGTTTTCGAAGCTTCTAAAGGATGGGGGGTCTGAACATATAATCGGACTTGATTGTAACAATTTGACAAATACTAAGCAGAATAATGTAGTAACCTATTAATACGCAACGTTTTCACAAATATTATAGCGCGTTTTTAATAAAGAAACCTGGAACGAAATATGATTTATACCAACACAACAGTTTACTTCAAAAGATCATCTAAATAACACATGAACTCACATGACACATTGACCCTAATTGAGGCCATATTTGTTGTTGACTGTGTACAGTCTACCCATTGAGTGAAATATACACGTTAGTCGCCTCACATACAATCGATTGTGCAATGGCAGAACGATCAAACTGCAACCTCACAACGTCTACAGTCCCAATGAGGAACATTCGAATTCAGCAGAAACTTTTTCTCGGATACAAACCGTTTCTGAGACATTTCTGGTCTTCATAGCAACGATCGGTTTGGACACTGGGTCTGAACAAATATACAAATTGGAAATTGAAAATACCTGTTTTTTGAAAACATGACGAGCTAAGATGATTATGCAATTTCTTAACAGTTCAAATCTAAGAAATATAAATGTGCATTCAATGGACATATCCAATATTTTCTCTTTATCAACATGCACTTTGTTTTTGCAGAGACAGGCAAGGTCGTCGAACGTAATTAAATTAGGGATATGTGAGATGCCACAACTTAATTTATGCTTAGTAGTCAAATATAGAAAAATGACAGTGAGATATACCCCTATATCACTCACAGTGAGGGACTACTTTTTTAAATTTTATTTGACTTGAACAATATTTAATTGTCGGTGCTGTCACCATTTATTATACAGAATTACCAAAACGAAAAGTAGTAAAGATTAATAACAGCAAATTGCAGAGGCACTTTCTGAGATCAAAGTTCATAAATTCACACGAGCATTATTTCAAAATGACCCCATTCAATTTCGACTGAATCCTAGTTGTTGTTACTTTTTATATTGTATGTATGTGTGTGCCTGGTGGCTCCGCTTTGTATGTTGCGTTCAAATAAACCTGCAGTGACTATGAGTAGTCCTTTCAAGGCTTCTCGCCCGCCAACTTTAACTTATACGCCAGTAAAGAAGAAAGCATTGCTTGCCAGATGTCCTTCAATCCTCTGGAATTGTTCACTATAGTATTTATTGATATCACAGGGAAAATGTTAGCTATTTAGTCTGTCATTTACTAAAGGTATGTAACTTTCTGTGCAACCGTGTGGAACGTCCTCTCCATTGTCGGTGAAACCATGCATATGGTTTGTGCTAACCTTATTGTCCATTTAGACCCTTGAAAAGTTGTGTCCAAGGAGAGTGTACTGTAGCCTTTTTGTAGGTTTTGAAGTCATGACTCAAACTATGTCATACAGTGCTTTCATGTTCAGTGATACACCACTGCTTTGGGGCTCGTTGAGTAGCCATTTAGATACTGATTGACCGGGTGGTTTATTTGTCAAAGAAAGATGCAAATATAAAAAAGCTACTTGACACGAACCGTCTCGACGTTCTCAGGCTGAGAAAAGTTCCTTTCCGAACATGTATGGTATTATTGGCATATATACTGATTTTCAAGTCTGGAATATGCGTGGCTGATTCGTTAATACCACTGCCACCACGCCAGTAAGGAAGGAAAGCTCCGACGAACTTTGTAAAATGTGTTTTATTGACTAAACTCTAACATGGCAATGTTTGAACAAAGGGCGGCGACTATTGTATACACAGGGTTAAACAACACCATTATTATCGGCACTATATTTTGTCTATTAAAATGGCATATACAATATCCGGAGAAGCAAGACAAAGTGGTGGTAGCAAAAGTAAATGTAAATGATCAGATTGACTAAACGCTCGTTCTTTAGCGCTATTAACTATTATCAAACATTTTTTTTGTTCGGCTGACGGAGGTCAACACATACGCGCACGCGGACGCTTAACAAAGTAATAGAACAGAATGGCCTAATGCGAAGTGTCAACAATTTTGCTGTTTAAATTGTTAAACTAAACTGCGACACATTTAATCGTAATCCAACATGGCGCATGAATGTTTATTACTAACAACGATTACAACGCATTATAGAGAAAACAGTACTGACATAAAACTTAAACATCGTGTTAAAAATCCGTTCATAATAATTCAAATGTAAAGAATACTCAATAGCAGTAAAAGAAAAAGAAAAAGTGCTTGTTTCCAGTATGAAAACGCGTGATATCATCACCGGAAAGTCAGGCAATTTGCATATTAATTGTCTCCCTTTCCGGTGATGATATCACGCGTTATCATACCAAAAGCAAACACATATCATCTATTTAAAATCGTTTCATAACAGAGTGTCAAATTCAGCAATATATGTGTCACCAAGAACAAAGGGGAATCATGTCAAGAGCATCCGGATTAAGAATTCCATATAATACAAATACACAGTGCATGGGTTTAATTCATTGTATTTATTAATAATATGCCGACCTGCTTCGCAGCGTTTGTTATTGACTGATCTCTGTT
>CM051029.1:2026077-2086077 GCA_027627225.1 Congeria kusceri | reverse complement strand
CTTTTGACAGAAGAATAAACGAACTATTTCATATACTGACAAGTTTCAAGGGGACCACCCTACTATTTGCTGGTATCTGACCTTGAAACCAAACGTAATTTTATGCATGGATGATGACGTTATACGTAGACCGGTGTGTGACAAAACGTGAAACACACCATGTTTACTAGTATCATCAACTTAAATGATCGTAGGTCAAAGCGTTCTCTAGATATCGTGCGGAAACGAAATGGTCTACGGACAGACCGACCGACCATCCGACCGACCGACAGATGGACAGGTGCCAAGCAATATACCCCCACATCTTCGAATAGGGACATAATTATAAATTATCAAATTAACTAAATGCAGGATTAAAAAGATATCAACTGCTATAAATCTACAACTAGGAATCTTCCCGTAACGATCTGCTCCAACAAAAACTTGCTACTTTCACAACCTCTAAACTTTTCGTCACATCGGTTTCATACTATTTAATGTTCACATTGTAACATTCTCCCCCTCCTCCTTAAAGTCGTCTCGACTTTTAAACTAACTACAAATACAAGCTGGAATTTTCACATGACTAACGGATATACCCTCACAATATGGCCTTGTCACAAAACTATGGCATCCATTCGAAAGAAATGGACGGAGAGAATGTTTTAATTTGCGAATGGTCAACAGTGTATTTGGAAATCATTACTTTCAATAGGAACCATAACTTTGTCAACATTTAGTGGTTATTAACCAAAGTTGAACTTGATCTGTATTTTATGAGGTTACACCTATGTACCAAAAATGAGTTAAATATGTGAAGCCTTTCATGAGTTATTGTCCATGTTTTTCGGCAATTTAAGTCAAATAAAGGGCCATAACTCTGTCAAAATTTAGTTGTGTGTAACCAAGTCAAACTTGACCCGTATTTTATGATGCTATACATGTATACCAATAATGATTTTAATATGTCAAGCCATTCTTGAGTTATCATCCGAAACGAAATTGGAAAACGAATGTTATAACCAGTATAAAATAAATCGTGATTATATTTAATTTTAAAAGTTGATCACATGGCGTTTGCGGCTTTTGTTTGTAAGTATACTAATCAAAACCCCTAAACGCATCACATATACAAAGCTCCTTATAATACTTAAACAAGATAGTAACATACAATCACATGTAATCGAAGGAAGATACAATGACATGTTCCAATAGTATAATTGTGCCGAACAGTGTACACAATGAGGTATGTTTCAATAACGCGCACAAGAAAGATAATACAAAAAGTCACAGCCATTAACGGTTATGCCCCCTCTTGCAGTTGGTTCGTCAAACATAGATGTGTATAATGTTGCGCATGAAACTAAGCTTTCTTTTTCTAAATATAGTCCACCTTTATTCGATCACTGATAAAGTACAAATACTATATGTTACTGAGGTTTCCAGAATGAATAGATTGATGTACATGTATATAACAAAACTATATACACACTCAGCAGTATTGTCCTTACCGTGAAATATTTGTTTCAGCGACTAGAAATGTGTCTGTCAAGTTAGTTTCGGAAAGTCGTGTTTCAAAAAGCAACCTGCTTTCTATGGTTTGCACAATATCGACAGAGGTCTGCAAAGTTCGCTGGATAAAATATGATGGAACCAAAGAGGTCACAGTTGTGATACAGGAATATACGCAAGACGTGTGCCACTCAGATGGAATACCCGAGTATTTGGAATGTTTATTTAACTCGACGACAGTGTATACTTGTGTCCTCAAGGAACTAAACTCAATATTCGAAGGTCAAATTTGGGGTTGTCAAGCTGCAATAAATGGAATAACAACCTACAGCAACAACTACACAATCTCATCAAGTATGTACACATGTACACTAAACAAATTAATGTTGATATTACCGTTTTTGTTCTTGTTGATAGTAGTTATAGTAGTAGTAGTAGTAGTAGTAGAAGTAGTAGCAGTAGTAGTAGTAGTAAGAGTAGTATTGTTGATGATGTTATGGTAATGATGATGATGTGATGGTGATAATAATGAAGATGATTATGATGATGATGATGATGACCACGATGCTAATGATGATGATGATGATAATTATTATGATTGTGGTGATGATGATGATGATGATGATGATAATGATGTTGATGATGATAATGATGATGATGATGATGATGATGATGATGATCATGATTATGATGATGATGTTGCTGTCAGCGAAAATTTATCTTTCATATATATGTATGTGTTTCTTATTGCTTTAGTGTATGCATAGTGCTCGATTGCTACTTGAAGTTTATTGATAATAGTACAACTAGTGCTATTCAACTGCTACCACACTAACTACTACTTACTGTTGTATATGTTTTATTTTAACATGACACTAAATGTCACCTTCTGGCGTGCGTTAAACTGCAGATGCAACACCTACCGAAGATGGTGAGCAAATATTCGTTTATACCGTATGAAACGAACACGTACATTTTCACATGGAACTCGTGCTAATATGTGGACACATATTAATACGTCGTAAACAGAACAAATCTGTCTACCAATGTTAATAACATTTAATACGGTTCATTACTTAAATTTGTGAGTAACACTATTCGTAATTTTGTAAGATAAGTAATTTTCGTACCAATTTATAACGAGTTACAGTCAATAATTCCCTATTGGAGTGGTAGATTTGCATATATGTATTTAAAAAACAACAACAACATATTAACATTGTAAAAGTCTTTCTATGACGGTAGGACATATTGCAAATTATAATATACCTACTTATATCCTCTAATCAGTTGTCGGCATTGGTGCCATTTGGTGCCACATGACAGTCCGATATTTCACTATATTGGACGCGCGTGCGTACAATACATTCCGTATCAGACGATCCGAGGATAAACGTATCATAATGTCCTCCAAGGACAAACATACGATTATGCCCGAGTACTCCGAAAGAGAACGAATAACCAACATTTAGTTTTACTTCAATATGCTGACGCCGATCTACTGCTTCGAAAACGTCTTTAAAAATCCAGAACATTAATTACAAATGCATCTCCACAAAGCTGTATTTTTCTTGCTTAACCGTACTTACCAGAAACGCGATTTGTTTCCGAAGTCGTCATGTCTGGTCAGAACGTATATGCGTTGTGTAAACGAAAATTTGCCTGCAAAGCTAAGCATGTCTATGCGATTATGAATAGTATTTTCTAAAATAAGTTCATAACGAAACATGGACATTTTTAATTTTTAATGAACGCCATGACACGGAACCTAATAATTAACCTCGATTATGTGACAGAAAACAGCTGCACCGATATTGCGAGCGAACCAGAATATATGTGATTGCATTTTTTATGTAGTTACAATAAAAACTGAAATAAAAACAATACAACAAATGAAAAAAACAGAAAAACAAGAGTAAAAACAAGTCAATTCAAATAATCGCATACTGATGTGTTTTTTTCCATTGATGACGTCATTAAAGTTCCCAGGTTAAATATTAAGAAAAAAGCGTTACTGTGATTTTTGCCAATTACAAAACAAAATATAAACGTTATTGATATCAGATTGTTGAATCTGATTCAAGACGACTTTATTTGTTTAAGTGTAATGTGAGTCCGAGTAAAATGGCATAAATCCAAACTTTACCGATAAAGATGCTGGCTGCTTGGTATGTCAATATATATCAGGAAGCTGTATATCAGTCTGAAACCTGCAGAGTGGTGAGACAAATCAATGATATCAACCCTTAAAGAGTAAATTTCGTACTAAACAGTTAAACAAAGTGATACAGATCGTAAGAAACGATTAAGTTAACATTTGAACACTCTTTTCGACACAAATTAAGCAATGCCAGTTTCAATACACAACTCAAAGAAGCGGTGTTGTGTATTCTACAATTAAATTAAGTGGTAAGATGTATACTTGGTGTTTTTTAATAATATATACATAAACATAGTGTAATACGTGCACTCGTAATTAATGAAATCATTTCGGAATGTAAATGATATGGTATCACTCAACGTTTATAAAACAATAACTACATTGGAATCTTGTACATCGGTCCTCAGGACCATGAAAAATGTCCGTTTTAGATTCCGGTTTAGACAGGAAGTTACGAATCCAAGTTACTGATCATTCACTATACAGTCAACAGTTGAAAAATACATATTAATTTAAAAAGTTCATGTTTGTATTTGTTTACCATTTACAAACTTTCAATGCTGTACCAAAACAATACATAATGTCATAACATCAGTACATTATTGAATTTACTCAATGCGTCACAATCATATATCATGTGCATAAACGTGTTTCCAATTCGTTTTGAAAATGAAAAAAACTGTACACAAATAGACAATGTTTAATTTTTTGACATTTTTAATAATCCAGTTCAAGATTGGTAGAGTCCTGTTTGGTGGCCAAGATAACAACTCACCAACAATAATCAAGTTATGTGTTCACAAAATATATATGAATTACAGGACTTACCCCAGGAATTGCCTAGAAAACACTATGATCAGTTAAAGACGAGTTCGTGTTTTTTTTCTGCGCATCTCTTCGAACATCAGTGGATTTGATTTAAATCTTCAAAACGGATGTGTCTTGACAGATAATAATTTTTATTTAATATTGTGAACACTGTAATTTATTAAATAGAATAAAATATATTCAATATAATTGTCATTATTAATAGAAAGAGTGTTTCGTGATTGTGAACATTTGTTAATATACTGAAAAGGAATGTAGAAACGCGCAGCCTGAATATTGAACTCGAACACAGCTGTGAACTTGCTAGCGATTCATGTAAAAGTGTTTTGGATGAAATAACTGTTTGTACATATTTATAATTAACTGTTGTTACTAAAATAATTATATATACTATATATTTATAAATTTTCATACGGTTATTGTTATAAATAATGACTGTCATTCCATCTTTTGTTACAGAAAAAATAACCAATACGCAAATGTAAACTATCTATTTTTTCTCAAAAACAAGCATGGCGACCCCCTGTTTTCTTCATTTCCATTCTATTAAACAAATAATTATGTATTAACTATATAAAATTCAGGATTGCTAACGGAACAGATGTTTACTATAGTCAAAACCAAGCTTTTATGTGATTAAAAAATGTAGATGCTTTCTAACAATGAGTCATTTAAACCAATATAATGTCATCATGTTTTTTACCAATCAATGGTAAAGTCTACTTTTGTTGCTAAAAAACAAACAACCAACATAATATCTGCATTTACGGGTAGGCCACTTACATGCATTTTCCAAAAAAAATCGAAATCTGTGACCCACCTCTCATTTTGTATGGTTTCATTTTATTATTCATTGAAGTATCTGCAAGATATGTGAAATGGAAAATGTTTCCTGGAAGGGAAAAATGAAGAAATCGTTTTTGTATTACTTATCTTTCTGTTGACTCTATTTTTTCAGTTCTCGCAGTGTGCATCGCCTGTACAATATGTAAAAAACGACTGAGCAAGCGTGTTAAGCAGACGGAGAACATTGCAAGCACCTACTCAAGTATGCGATAGAGAAAACTAGGACAACATTATTTGCAACGTGTTATTTTGGTGATATAATGTAATATGCAGTGTGTATCTTTTCTAGTTTATATTTATTAATATTTTTCGTTGGCTTTAGTTTATACATGAAATAATAAGCGTTTCTACAACTGTCAGTCATATGGTTATCAATCATGTAAGTTATCAAATCATTGCATTTAAAATGTATTTCACGGTTCATCTGTTCTGTCCAAAAGAGCATGTGCCAAAACTTCTGAAACTCGATGAACTAAGAAATAATGTTCGATTTATCATTGTTTATGGGCCAACAAACAACGATTTGTAGTTGTGATGCTTATAAATTAAACCACAAGAGCGTTAATCTGAGCGGTTTAATAGCCACGCATCCGAATAATTGCCGGGCGATGTATCAACTTGTTGCCCGCTGCAATTTATATACATTATATAGAGAAATAATAAAGTGGGGTATAATAATGTTACTATTGTTTCATGTATATGCTATTGATTTAGACAGGTAACACATGTATGCAAACATAGACAAATGACGATACTACGCAGTTTAACATCAAACGTATTCTGCCATTCAAAACTTTATTTTCGCATTCAAATGGAGAACGTAAAACCGAGCGAGTGTTTATAAATACTTAATATGAATTATATTAGGGCAATATATAAACATCATCAAAGATACCCACTCATAATTAATGATTTACTGGTGTTTATTTTCTCGTTGAAGTCATCGATATTGCGTTATTTGATGCTTCAGTCTTGGGTTTCATATACCAAATCGTCAGGATTGAGTACTTCTTTCATTATTAATGATGTTTGATATGTTTGATATGTTAAGTATTACTGTTGTAATTTACTATTTTACATGCAAATATAACCATACGAGGTACACTTATACGAGATCAAACAGACGTTTTCAGATAAAACAAGTGCTTGTGTCTCATTCATATTTAAACAGTATAAATACATCTCATCCTGCTGAAGCACAAGTAAACAATAAATAATTCACCACTCGTTGCGTTAAAGCTACAATGCAAGCCAGTAGCCACAGTGCAATAAATGGGGAGTTTATATTTATAAACTTACGGTGCATGTTAATTTATATTTGCGGTTGCGTTTTTATTAAGAATTATTTATGTTTGCACCTTTCTATCAACTTATCCAGTAGATGTTATTCATCTCTAAAAGCATTTAACATCTTTCTCTAAATAAAATGTGGTGAAAGTTTTCTTATGGTGTCCAAGAAGTCTCCTTAGTGGGTACCAAAGAAACTGGGGTTCGAGAAGTCACGTAACCGATCATCTTGTTCTTCTTTGTATTATGTTTCGGGTAAAAAAAGACATATCAATATTAATTTCAACGCCGATTGTCTTTTTTAATGACATATTTTGCTTGTCATCTTATGTCACAGAAATGCAGTGAGGTAAACCGTATATTGTTGATGTTTTAAACCAAAAGTATACTGATTTTAATGTTGTTTTAAAACATTTATAACGTGTACGTTTAAACATATTTTTAAACGTGTATGAAACTGTAAAATCATGTTTGTAAATCATGCAGACTTGTCCATAATTGTCAATTGGAACTAAATGATTTTTGAGCGTGGTGTTATTTACTGCGTGTTTAACTAAACAATGCTTTAACCAAAACGCAATAGTTTACCTTGTCATAAACAATTAATGTAAAATAGCATAACGCTTTACGTACGAGGGCTGCTCATTTAATACCCGGGTGACCGCTTTAACTTTTGATTGAATAATCCAAGTGTACGTTTTTAATTTATTGATTGATAAAATATGAAAAGTATAAACGCAAAATATCGGATAATTATCGCAAATAATGGTTACTTTAATTGTAAACCATCGACGGCATACAGGACCCACGCCATTCTTTAGTCAACTGACCATGTTTAAGAAATATGGAATTGTGACAGTTTTAAGCGGAAAAACGTCAGATGACGTTACATGCGTAACATTAACATCATTAATGCATCGTTATTGCAAGTGCATAGTGTTTAGTGCCAATTTGCGCGTTTGTGTTTTTTCCACGGATTCTGAAATAACTGAAATACAACGGGTTATAATATAGTTTTGTGAAAGTACTGGACATACGTCATTTCAATCGATAAATATGCTACAGAAGTCATTTGGGTAATTCGCGGTTAAGCGAACAACTGATTATGCACATGGTATATTGAAAGTTTTCCTGGTGTCAGAGAATCAAGACACGATGACCCTAAACCAGGCCAGGCGAGCATGTAAGTTAAACATTGCAGGTAGTGAAAACATTGTTAAACGCTGATCGTAGAGTTACTACTAAAGAAACATTGCTTCTTACGATAAAATGTGGTTTCATTATGTTTACACCTCATGGCTGCTCTTATGAGAAGCAGTGGTTTCATGATGTTTACACTATGCCCTTATGATAAACAGTGGTGTAATGATGTTTACACTTCATGGCTGATCTTATGATAAGCAGTATTTTCATGATGTTTACACCTCGTGGGTGCGTATACATGAGTAGTGCGTGATAATCTCTGTCTGATATTTCGAGAACATGTGACATTTTAAGTGGAGTAACGTCATAGTAGTTTGACGTCGACCTGGGCCGACCCTAGTTACATGTACATGTTCAACTGTTTTTTACGTGTAAGCCCCTGGTCGTTTGAAGCTGAAAGTGTGTATGTGTATACAGAAATGATGTACATTTATTTTAGTTGTTTTTTCTTTATTATACGTCCATATTTTTTTAAGACACAGCGGTTACCGCGTATAAAATATAGTGTATACAGACATGATGTACATTTATTTTAGTTGTTTTTCTTTAGTATAAGTCCATAGCTATTTAAGACACAGCGGTTCCCGCGTATAAAATATAGTATATATACAAAACTCATAAGCCGAGGACGGATGCGGACACTGACGGACACTACTGTTTTCTCTTCATGCTTTTCTGGATTTAAAATTGGAGTTTTTATTTTGTCGAAATACGTTAAAATCTCAGCAAAAAGGTTCTTTTAAACATACATGTGCAATGAAAGCTTTGATTTAAATATAACTCAGGTGTTGCATATATTTCCGGTGTAAGTTGTAAGCGTACGCATTTCATTTCAAATTGTATTCAGTAATGCAAAGAATGGCGCTCTCCGGTTTAACCGGTTTGTTTACAGCGCTATTAATTAAAACATCAGGAAGGGTCTTTTGTTCTTCTTAGCAAAATAAAATAAAAATTACTTTAACATTAATACCGCCTCCTTTAATTTTTCATAATTTGTAAATGTTATATTAACATTTTTATTTCAGGTGCATTTACTAATCAACGCGACAAAACGATAGAAATTAAACTTATGTTCAACTGCAAATTTGAGTCCACTTAAAGTCACGTATAACTGAAGTTGAAGAAAAGTTAAACTCATGTTCAACTGCAGTTGGAGTCAAGTTAAAGTCATCTTCAACTGCAGTTTGAATCAAGATGAAGCCATATTCAACTGCAGTTTGAGTCCAGTTGAAGTAACTTTTAACTGCAGTTGTGGTCAAGTTAACGTTATAATGAACTGCAGATGGAGTCAAATTGAAGTATTGTTCAACTGCAGCTAAAGTCAAATTGAAGTATTGTTCAACTTCAGTTGGGGTCAAGTTAAAGTCATGTTCAATTGAAGTTGGAGTCAAATTGCAGTCATGTTCAACTGCACTTGGAATTAAGTTGAAGTCATGTTCAACTGCAGTTGGAGTCAAGTTGAAGTCAAATTTAACTGCAGTTGGAGTGATACTACATTTTAAACAAGTAAATGTTACAGAGATCAAACCTTCATAGCAAGTCGTGATGGGATAACATGCTAATTACAGCCAGACATTACCTGTGTTTACGGTATTTCTTATTTTTACAGATATCGTACGCTTAACTGAATATTACAATTATAACATTCGAAACAACACTTGCTAGACATTGAAGCTGTTCAAACACGGAACAGAACAACAATGGGGATAGTACAAGTTAATGATTGCATGTAATTACCTGCTTCTTATACCATATTTCAGACTTTTCTGTGTTTGTCGGTATTCAACAACTGTGATACCAGGATGGTAACTGGTGGGCGGAGCCTTACATGCAAGCTTATCGTGCAATATATTGAAATGTAATTGTAATTTATACTCACGCTACTTATTGCACGGTATCGGTTCGCATCACGCGACCTTGTGACGGCGTTAAATTTGAAAACGAATCAGAGTTAAGTATGTAAGACATCATGTGACGTATAGGAACTGCCAATTGGTATCAGCATTGTAGAAAGTTGCGGTGTGATTGGTTAATATGTCAGTAATACGTGTAGCACCCTTTGACCTAAAATGTTCATTATAACTAGCATAGTTAGTTAAAGTTTGCTATTACTATAACATAGACGCTTAATGCTTGTGTGCTCAAGTTATAGTTCTTGTGTTAGTAGAACGTAACGCTTTGAAACGTATGTTGATGTTCTGCATACAATATATGCGAGTTTATTTTCATATAATCATGTCTATAGTAATTTCCATTTAATATTCCTTTAGGTTAACAGTTTTAAGAGTGTTTTTATTTTGAAGGAAACATGTTCGAACTGCGTAAACATCATTACTTGTTATCCCATCTTCACGCCGCCATTGCCAAAATAACACCCCTCGGGATAAACTTAGCTGTATTTCACACTTTGGAAAGATACCTGTCGCATGCCCGGACTACGTTTTACATTCCGTAAGACGATGCGGTCGCCATTGTTTACTTTTATCGGTCGCATTTTCTTGGCAGTCATTCAAATGTTATTTACACACATTCCATAAAAAATGCACAAACGTGTTTTCCAAAACAATCAAATTAAATTTGCAGTCACTCATGTGCTTTGTTTCATTTATGGCAAGTTACCAATTGTCAAAACCAACACAGCAAAACACAAAAATACAAATGAATAACACTTGAAACGGTCAATGCAAAGCATAAGGGGTTTAAACCGGTTTACGGGCACCCGAACCCCGCACTTGATCAAGATTTACTATAATACAAGTGTAAATAAACGTTAACCGCAAAGCATCGCAAATCTAATTAAACAAACATAAAATAAAAAGCTTATTCCGGTAATTACTAAATGATCAAATGTAAACCACAGTGGCAGAATTGCAAATATTTTTGAGGTACGATGAACAAAAAAAACACACAAAAAACAAATACATCTCTTCAATTCAAAAATAATGTAAAAACATAGCATCTAATAGTTCAATGATCAGATCATCGGAATAAACGTAGAAGTCGTAATTATGGGGGTAAAAAGCCAGATAAATAAGTTTTGTTATATTGGCCCGGCTAGCTCAGATGGTAGAGCGCTGGACTGTAAATCCGGGGATCATGAGTTCGAACCGCAGCACGGCCACATAACTTGTGTGAGGATTGATCAATAAATTATTTCTACGGCCATTTTATCCATACCTCTTATTCAAGTAGGGCAGTTGTCAGTTACTGGCATAAGTATGCGCACTTAGTACTGGTTTACCGTTAGATTGGCGAAGCTTGCCAAGGAAAGTTTGAATAGGTTAACTGACCGCCGTGATATGACTGAAATACTGTTAAAAACAACGAAAAATCCAAACAAACAAACAAAACCACTATTTCTGAACAAAATACACAAACTGCAATGCTATTGCGTTGTTTATGTTGAGTGTAATACATAACTTAGGGTGTGTGATATTGCATATTGGCCCAATAATAACGCCTACAATAATGTGTAAAATAGCAAATGCAGAATATAGAATAATTATCAGTTTTGTTCTGGAATTGCTGACATATTAATTCCTATGTCATGCGAAACATTCTACGTCATGTCGCGGCATTGAATATGATACTCGGTACTAAAACTAATGATAACAAATTACTTCTACTAATAAATTAATATACATGTACATGCAGTTAGTTTTATGTGTCTGATGTGTCTGAAATAGTATCATTGTGCTTCGTTTGTTTCTTAGTCAGAAGCAGTTTTTCCGCAGGTTAAATATGCTTTATTTACACATGACATAATTTTTGATAGGCATTTGATACTCAAATAACAATTTTAAAATACACATAGTTATTATAAAACATTTTATTGAAAGTGTTACTCTACATACAATTACAATTAGTACTGGCTTTTTTTAAACTATATGTTGTGTCTTCATTATTAACGTCGTTTTACAATTTATAACAATTTATAAACGCATAACAGTATTTCAGATTTCAGTAACAGAAATACAATTTGACACACAATTTTCACAAAGCCCCCTGTGTGTGTTTCTATTTAAGGTATGTCATAAGAAAATCGGTCCTGCAGAGCATAAACCTAAATAAACTTGGTGCAAATGCAAGAGCAACACGAAACCGCTGTGATGTAAACGGTTTAATATTAAACCTGACATTTCAGTTTATTACTTTATAACAACTGTTTTAGAAGGTATGTTTCTGTAAAATTTAAATTCAATAATTAAACAGAATAAAGGTGCATAATGTACATTTGCCTTCACCTACTTACAAAAATAGAGACTACCTAATTTTATGAAAAACACATTAGTTGCTGCAAACGTTTTATAAAAAAAAATTATTTGAGCGGAGGAAACGGAACCAAAGGGGAATTTATGGATACTTGATACATGTCTAGACTTTATGCATTTGTTGCCGATCCGTGTGTTGCTCTTACCGATTTAAAGACACTATTTTCTTCAGGATTCACATATAACGCGCTTTAACCATACAAATAACTAATGCAGTTAAAAATGATAATGTATATACGATAATTCATAAAGAGACATACGTTTTTTGGGGGGAGAATATCACTTGATTGTATTAAGTGAAATAATAAACAATTAATGTTTAAAAAAGACGACGATACTATTTGACTAAACCTTCATATAACTAAAACCACATGTTATTTTATTGTGTATTGTTTAAAACTGATTTTGTAAGGATTTATCGTTTTTTGTAAGCCGGTTATTTTGACTTGCGTAATTAGAAATTTATATATATTGCAATTGACTATGACACTAAACAGAACACATGCGGTTATACATAATGTCAAAACACGTTTTTATCAATGTAATTATAATTATAATGTATGTGGTGACATGACCTAGAAGCTTCGTACAGTCTGATCCGTAAGGATGCTCAAACAATATTTTCATGATTTTTATGGACATTATGTCTGCAGTTAGAGAGGTATTGGTGTACAGAAACGTGTGGGTTAAAATGAGTAATAGCTAACCTTTTCATGGTTTTTGCTATTATAAATGCGTTTGCTTCCGGTAAGAGCGCAATCTGATATGCACATTAGATATTCGAATTTGAGAAACAATAATACTATATTAAGCAAGCCTGCAGTATATTTCCTTTGTGTGTGCACCATGGCCACGCAGTATGAGCATGATACGTGTATCAAATTACTTATCTGAACAGGCAATTATATTTTACATGTGTGCTATTTATAAATGTCCTTCTACGTCTTCGTAGAAAACTATATGTTGCGTAAATACACTATACAACACATAATAACGACAAGCAATTAAAATATAATAAGTCCGTAACTGGCTGTTAGTCATATAGGGAGCATAATTAAAAGGGATATTACTAGTATACAGTTTTACTAGGACGCAGAATTAATGTCAACACGAGGAAAATCAAATCGCGAGTAGTAAGAATGTTGGCGAGACACGGACAAAATATACCACGAGTTTCTATATCAAATTTAAGTAACGTAGATGCAACTACAAGTGCGTGTCTGTAATATTTGTCAAGAACTACATGAATTGTCAATAAAATATATTTGTGAAAAAGGGGCATATCTCTCTCAATATACAAAATTCAGATATGGAGAATGTTGCACATAATGACATACTGTAGATTTCTTGATACTCGGCTGCACCCACTATCAGAAAAAAAAGTTTAATAAGTATCCATAAGTCACGTGTATTGTGTAATACCAAATATTAATTTATTATCTAAATTGTAAATACAAATGTGTTATAGTTCTTCTAAAGTTAAAATAATACATACACACGGTTTAAAGCAATCATCCTTAGTAAACACATCAACATTGTTGGTATTTGCTTTCTACAAATACATTGCAACAACCTAATACATTTTAGTAATTTTGTGTCAACATCTTCAGGGAGCACATCGATTACATGATTTAATAATACAGTAAAGTCATTGTCTTATATGTAATAGTTGTTGATAAACATAAAAAACCTGATGTCTAGCGTATAAGCTACATTAAAAAATAAAATCATTTACTGGAACACAGCCATGCAGACATTCCATAAATAACAATCGAAGAGCAAAGAATGTTATCATCACGTGACCGGAATGTAAATAATACCAACGTTGCCTTCTTACGAGATCACGTGTTCGTAGCCAAAATATTGATAACGAAGACATATTCTGTTTCATAATATGTATATAACCATCGTATTAGTATCATCATTGTGCATTCAGCCTTAAGAGTCGTAATTGGGTAATTCAAGTCCTAAGATCAAGTCAAGTGAAGCCGCAAGCTCAAACACAACAACATCAGTAATAAGTACTAAGTCTTACATAAACTGTTATCATACATGCTAAGAAAAGTGCATCTTTTACCACGTTTAAAACGTATGAATGATATAGATTTAATAATTTTCAAGAAAAGCGTACGGAAACGAAATACTAACCAAATTATCTAAGTACAAATTGCAAGAATTAATAAAAAATCAATATTAATCAAACTTCAATAAAGAGCTTTGGTTTTGTCCTATAGATCAATCTTATCATACGGAATAAGTATACCAACTCATAAATGTATAGATTAAATTGGTTTCAATAAAACGTAACCAAGTAAAATGAATTGCCTAGGAAAAAGTCCATAAATCAATCAAAATCCATGCCAAACATATCTTTCTTTATTTATATACTCATCTTTTCATACTGAATAAGTATACCAAGTTTTAAAGCTGCGCGTCAACCTTTTATACAAAGTGATCTTATCGAAAAATTCTAAGCTTCAATCATAGTGTAATACTTCAACCATAATTCATAACATTTTTATTATGGTACGTGTCCTTCATTGTCACCTCATCATGCTGAATAAATATTCCAAGTTTGAAAGTTGAGCCAAAAAAAATGTTTGAAGAAAAGTGGACATAACCGATAAACTTAACATAAAACCCTGAGTCATAAAAGGGCCATAATCCAATTAAAAACGATATAGCAGTTAGGTATATTCTTTTCTTTATAAATTTTACGAGCGTAAATTGTTTAATTCCAAATGTGGAACAAACGAAGCTGTACTTACGAAGAAAATATACTGTTAGCATTATGCTGAGTCAGTATAACAAATTTGAAAGATATGCGAGGTTAAAATGCTATCAAGGAAAATGGACCTAAACTTAACCTCTCACCTAAACGAAAACCAACTCCGACGCCGACGCAGATATGCAATTCTATTGTCAGTGTCATTACAATTCTATATGAAAACAATCATATTTCATGTATATTATGTATGGTAATGTGTTGACAAGGGTAACTTTGAGCAAAATCCATGTATCTACTGTAATTTGAAATTATACTAATAAGTTTAAATGAATTTTGGCTTGTATTGTGTTATATATTTATTAATAGTTCAACGTTGTAAACATAATGATTTGCTATATATTGATGCCACATTTATGACGATATCTTCAAACAGCATTTAAAATTGCCAATGAGTTATAGTAACATGTTTATTAATGAACACCCGTCAATCAATGAGACCATACCGTTTGTTTGATTGTGGTTTATAAATACAATTGTGGCGAAGCACAGTCCATAAGGTAACACTGACAATAATTGGTTTGCTGTTAGATTGAATATTAGGTTTTATTTCTAGGAGACTCAAATAGTCAAAATTGGAGTTGGCAGAGTGAGAAACGACCTTTGAAAATATTAAGAAATCGCATTGCGTAATGACCTTTGACGCTAAACATGTCAATAAGATGAAATTACCGTAATATTTGGTTGTAGTATAGCATCGGTATCGATATGCCGAGTGTAATTTCGCATCAAACGTATACAAAATACGCTGGTGTTAATGATTATTAACACTTTGGAGACATACCTCGGTTTTATGCAGAGAAGATTTACTGATAAAAGGTAACCAGAACAAAATGCCTCAGCTGTCATAAGAGCTTCACATATTTAAATTGCACGTTTTTGTCTTATATGTAACGAATGTACACACAATCAAAAATAAATTTAAGGCACAGCAGTGCTGCCTTCAGTGAAGCATATGCGCGCATTTGTATAAATGGACGTACCTTAACATACTTAATCTTATTCAAAACGTTACAGATAAAGGACTGGAATCATTTCGAGCCGAACATAGTAACGAAACACATACTGTGCTAAATCGACATTCGTTTGACATACTAACTACTATAATAATGAAACCCACCCAAACAACATACTATATACAGTCATATAAGCATGTCACAACTATTACTACTACTAATACTACTACTTCTTCTACTACTACTACTACTACTACTACTACTACTACTTCTACTACTACTACTACTACTACTACTACTACTACTACTACTACTACTACTACTACTACTACTGCTACTACTAGTACTACTATTATTGCTGCTGCTGTTGTTGTTGCTGCTGCTGCTGCTGCTTATGATGATGTTGATGCTTCTGCTGCTGCTGCAACTTCTCGTGCTTTTGCAACTGCTATTGTTGTTGCTACCACTTCTTTAACTGATGCTGCTCTATTGTCGAACCATATACGTATTTCAAAACGTGTTGAATAACTTGCATAACTTCCTATTTCCTCAGTAAGAAGAGAAAAAGTTATAAAACGGAGAATGCGGTATTTGGGATTCAGTTTCCAAAAATATGACACTTGTTTACGTGGTAAGTATCTGGTACATGATCTCGTATAGCCTAAAGACATGTCAGCAGCAAATTATCCAGTCTTTATGCTGATGTTTACTTAAATAAATATATGTTCACGAGGAAGATGTTTTCTTGTTGCTAAGGTCGTTATATGTGTGACATCGTCAGTTGTTTTCAGCTTTAATGTCTGCCTATTTCTGAACCTTCATGTGGGCTATGAGAGACCTGTGCTAACCCATAACTATAGGAGGATGCAGGAATATGGCAGAACGCTTTTTCTAATTGCCAGTGTTTACATTATTTCATGTTTGTAATAGTCACAGGTTAGAGCGACAATTATCGTCCAACTTTCGTGTGTACGCATTAACCATCGGAAGGCGAAGAATAAAATGTTGCATTGTTACATGTACATGAATATGTTCCTGTATAGAGTGAAATAAAAAAATGGGAACAAGGATTTTGTATGTATGCGTACCTGATCTGATCCATGGTATGGTTATAATGCATGTACACGTTGCGTTGTTCTGCATTTTGATAGATGCATTCAATATTTGGAATTCATGCATATACGGATGGAAAGCTAGTTGCGTTATGTGTGTCCATGGACAGCGCTTAATGAATAAATTATACATTTTACAATATGGTATATATACCAGCCCATCGTGTGCAACGCAGTTTAAAATACACCATCTGTAACTAAACATTGTTTGTCCATATTTTATTTTCGACCAGTTATTTATTTCGTATTTTTTTATTATGTTGAAGGTCAATGTTACTTTAAGTGATAATAGAAGCACTTAATCGCCTACCCTCTAGATTAAAACTTGTTACATTGTTTGCATAACTGCCTTGTTCCTCCTTAAACAGTTAGTGGTGCATTAGGTAATGCAATCGGGCATGCTCCTGCTCGTTGGTAGTCTGATAACAGTTATATGCCTGAGGCATTCAGTTTCTAAAATAGGACACTTTAACTACGTATTTCATATATTGCATGACTCGCCTTATACATTATATTGTATTCGTCAAAGGAGATGCGGTATTAATAGTCCAAAAGAACTTCGAAAGTAATTTATTCAGCTATACTGATTTACAAATATAGAAATGTACCCAGGAGATAATGCAATAAAAAATACTATATTAACGATTGAACACACAGGTAAAATAATCTTAGTGTATCGCAATTACATCCATTATGGCAGCCCTTTTATCAAATGCAAATAAACAGAATATCTAACATGTATTATATCAAATCAAACATTAATTTACCTCTGCAAGCCTGTTACATGATAGTAAAAATAGGGAAAATTTAATTTAAAGCAGTATGTATACTTTGTACATAAAGCCTTTATTTTTTGGTATCTAATTTGCATAAAGCTGAAAGCTTTATGTACACATTAGATACAAAAATATGACCTTCATACAGCGATGAAAAAGCGCCGAAAAGAGCGTTTCAATCATTATAATTACAATTATTATTACAATTGTGTGTAGATCTTAAAATTTAACGTAAGAAAATTAAAAATAATTTGGGATTTTTTATTTTTTTGAAATTCGCGCATCAATAGATTGAAGTATGATCCTTAGGCTCCGCCCCTTGCGTTGTGTACACGTCATTCTTTAAAACGCTATATAGCGGTATCTTAAATAATAGTGACAACTTTTTATTTTGATTTACTTTTGTTTTGGTTGATATTTCGTAAGAAAAATTTTAAACAAGTTTTTTTTATCCTTAATATGTAGCAATAGACGGAAATATTTAAACGTTTTTCAGTTTAGATTTATTGCAGAATGCTAAACGACTCGAAAGATGTTTTCAGATAGTTGCAATTTTGTAAACTCTGATATACATGTGTGGTTAAAACCGTACTGTAGGCGTAAACAAATGTTTAAATAATTAATGTTTATTTTTATACTTGAAGCGCAACGTTCCATATGTATGTCTTACTTCTTTCTTTAAACGACCCGTTAGGCCCTCGATGTTAGTCAATTTTTTCACCCCATATAGCATGCATTTTAAAACCGTTTGTTAAGCAAATATTTCAACAACACATTTTTTGCACTTCATCTTTAAACATTTTGTGTATTAAATTCGGCAAATGATTACTTAATGTGTGGATATAAAATCAAGACTAAAAAAATGGTTAACAAATTTTATTAATTACTACTGATCAAAATATATAATCTATGAAATAGTGTGCCATCGGCCGAAAATATCAGACTATGCCTTTCATCAATATATAAAACTAATTAAAAAGATCAATGTGTAATACATCTTATTTCAATATTTGCATATAGCACTGTGAACATGAAAACAATTTTAATTGTTTTATTCGAAGCTCAATGATATTTCTTTCTTAAAAAAAACAACTTATTTGCTTCAGTTGCTGATGAAACTCCTGGCCCCGAGTGACAAACTGGATGAACAAGATATACTGTACAGTACGCCCTGTGATTAAACTCGTGGACCTGAGTGACAAACTGGATGGACAAGATATACATTACGTCCTGTAGCGCATTATGCATGGATACATGTTCCAAAGTCGAGACAATGAACCGGCGAATATTGTGCAAATCACCTTTGGCTTGTGCTAAATTGGCCAACGTGAGCCTACTTCGAGGAGTGTTTTGAGCTTGGCATCTAGCATGTCATTGCGTACATACCAAGTGTTATCATGTTAAATGGGACATTCAGGTATCAGAGGTGACAATCTACTGCAGGTCGCACATTTTTCGAGGTGTTTGTATGGTATTCTTTTGAAGCTACACGGGATGACTGCATACCATGCTCGCTTGGTTTTCGGGTGGCTTCCTTGTCAACAAAATGCGAGACGTTTGTTCAACAAGATGCCTGTTATTTAACTAAAACCTGTTTTTTTCTAAACCGTTCTTTGCTCCAATCTTACATATTGTGCATTTTTGTGTTTGCGTTTGTTAAATTTTGATTTTTGTTTCTCTTTTGAAAAATAGTTTGATCCACAAATTGTTTTATAATGTTTATGTTGAACTTTCTCTCTACAGTTTATATTTTTCTTTCATGCATGATGCTCATCAAACAACACACATTTTACATGTTTATACTTGGTTATTTAATTAATACATTTAATTTTACAATGACATGTATAAATGTGAATAAATCTGCTAAACTGTATTTGTCTTTTGAGTGTGCTATTGTGACAGCAATGCATTTAAACAACAATAAAAAGTAGTCCATCATGAATATTAATAGAGACAACATGCTTCATTTAAAAAACAAAAGACTGTCACATGATGCATTTCAGCCAATTAGAATGCTGTAAAATAATGAACCAAAGACAATTGTAATTATTTTAAAGTAGACAGCATTTGTTATGTTGATACATCTTGTAAAGTAGTATGAATAGTCCCTGAAACAAACACAACTTAGATATTCAGAGTAAGAATTGTATAATTACATGGTCTTTGTTCCCTGAATAAATACATGCGTGGTTTATGTTTATTAAGGTCAACTGTTGTCATTAAGTTGATGTGGCATTCTAAACTTGCCCTCTATTACCATGCACTGCCAGGAGAAATAACAGTGATTATATATAAAACTTTGTCTAAACTATTGTTCCTGTATTACTTACAAAGGCACGAAAATGACCACAGATTGCTATTGCATGGGACCCTTGCTTACATATCTATAGCATTAAACGTTTGATAGCATACTATCAAAACTGAGTAAGCTCACGATGCTTAACGTCGTGTCTGTAAATTAATATATGCTTTAGCATTACACCTGGACTTAAGTATTAGTACAGAAGAATAATAACGGCGACGCAAAATACTCCAGAATTACTCGCATTGTCTAAACAAAATTGTGTTAGGAATCCAACATCTCGGACCAAACGTACAGAAGTTTAAGTAAGTACAATAACGAAGCTTCTAGGAGCTAATTGGTTCCCTAGCCATTAAAAATGGTTTTAACAATAACTCTGTTTTATAGCATGTAAGCAGTACCATCATTGCATTGCATTGCATGCACGTTAATGTTACTCACGGGCCGAGTAAGTGCATGGCAATGCTACTCATTATAATGCTAATTACGGACCGAGTTAATGCATGGTTATGCTTTACAGTTCTGAGAACAAGTCAGCAAGACAGTCAAACTAAAATTGACTTAGTGGTCAATTTCATTAGCCAGTTCTTAAATAGCGTATGCCTCTACTGATTTCGAGATTTGCTGCATACATATGTTGCAAAATACAATTATATTATCTGTACAGATTCGAAATCAACGAGATAAGATGATTATACATATACAACCCAATAATAAGAACATGCATACACAAACAACGTCCGTTCCATTACATAACATTAGATATTGCGGAAATCGTTAACACCACTTTTATAGAGTCGACAGTTTCATATTAACGTATTCCTGGTCATCAGTTGACACTGCACATTGTTCTAGCGTGGACATCCTAGATCGACTGTCAGTGGAAGTCGTATTGTCTCGTGGAGTGTCATAAACAGGATTCACGAATTTCTAGTTCTGCAAGTGTTCTGTCTTGACGAGTAGCTGAAGCATCTACCAGAAAACGAAACAACAGCGAACATAATTGACGGGAAAGTTATTCAAACAGTGACGCTCTGATGATTTCACTTATTTAATAAGGGTTACGTTTAACGATTAAACATGTCCACCCAAGCAGTGATATCAGACTGAGTAGCAGGGAAATACAAGGAATTTACATGCTGGGCTTGATGTCTTTCAAATTTATAACGGCAAATGATTTCATTACCCAATTTGATGGTTTAGTAACTTCCATCTGTGGCGTTGATATTGTTCCTGAATACAAGAAATATGATTTGGTTATAATATTTGCAATATGATTTACTTATTAAAACGTGTTGATATGATGAGATGATTAATACTAATATGCATTATTCAATGTAATGTGCTTAATAACACAAATTGATCACATTACCCAATTTATATGATTTATGTACATATATATAGTGATGTCGATCAGACAATTACTAACGCTACCATCATGAGATGCTCATAACGGCTTGTTGTTTTGTATGGTTTGGCTGCTCTCTGGCCTGCAATAGCTAACCTAACCAGGCTTTTTTTTAAATACAAACTGGCATCAGTCATTACGGTAGGGTTAAATGTGTTAGGTCATGTGTGTGCATGACTCTGACATGGATATATTTCGATCTCGAAATGCACATATTTAGTAGAAATACAGATTACACATAGATAATTGTCTCCCAAATGTCGCGTTATCGCAACATCGCCCCGAGATGCACGAGATGTTAAGGAATGTCGCACTGGTGTTTATGTTTAACTAAGCACCGCCTGACAAATATGACGTTTATATTAAACAGATATTCTTTTGTTGTGTTAAAGCGTTTACCAATATGATTATATATTCACCATCCGACGGCATGTGCCATCGTTTTTACATTTATGCCAGGAAAACAAGCAATACATGTAGCCTATATAGTTAGTCCGCGGGCGAAGACACAACGATGCGACAACGCGAGATTTGGGCATTGATTATCGATGTGTGTAATGTGATAGACATGCGAAATTTGGACGATAAACTGCCAGATCTGCAGAAAATAAAAATAAAAATGAAATGTCGTATTGTCACATTTTTCAAGTCTTAAACGGAGCGAAATTTTAATGGCGGAATCAGGATTCCATATCGATGAGGTACTGATTCCAATGCATGCTTTTCGGATATTTGTATATTATTTTTGCTTACTTGTTCACTTGTTCATTGCATTGCATTTTACCTCAATCACTCTTTCTTTAATTACTAGACTATTACAACTTGTAATGAACCATGTTAATGACTGGTTGCAATGGATAAAGCACTACTATTTATAATGAATTAAGTAATCATTACCTACCTATATTTGTGTCTGTTCTGCCTGCATGAATTATCGACGTTCAACATATATTTAATACAAAAAATACAACTAATTAAATTACACCATCTATTACCAACTAACATAATAATGCACATTAACAACTGATACTTTTCATCTGCTTCAATTAAATCAATGGTATTCAACCACATATATATGTTTGTTTCATACACAGCCAATTTAAATTATTATTTTCTTATCATTCGAGTTTATCAAACTGCTGTATGGGCCATACCTTCTCATTAGTGTTTCTCTCGTATCAGTTTTTTTCAATGCTAAAATAAAATTACAACATTCAAAATAAATACAATATACCTGTGCACAAATACTTTGTTTATTACATATTGAAATTAATATAATGATAAGTATTAACGTTCGGTTTTAAAAGCATATTTTTGGGTGTTAAATAAACTACAATAATTTATGTTCACCTCTCCAAATCAAAACAATTAAAGCGATAATTATACCAACTCCAGCTGAACCGCCTATTGCACCACCAATAGCAGGGGCAGCCGAGCCCTTCTCAACTGAAATAACAAAGAGTAGAATTAATTATGGTAAACAAATATTAAACTGTAGACATGCGATGTTCCTTTACCAGGCCACGGGTGTCAGTTAAAGTTACCGGCGTTAATAATACATGGTTGTAACTCTTGTTATAACCTGTATCCACAAGAGTAGTTTCTATTATCTCTGCAGTCCATTCTGATTTGCCTATTCTGTTTTATGCCAGCATTTCGAGTTGGTATGTCGTACCAGGTTTTAATCCCTCAATTGTCCAGGTATAGCTTATAACATAACTTGCTACGTAGATATTCGTCCAGCTTTAAATGTCGACTTCTTTGTATCGAACAGTGAAGTTCTGATCCTCATTGCCATTAAAACCCGGAATCCATGCAATAACAATGAACGTTGTTCCTACCCGGTAAATTCGCAAATCCTTCGGAACAATTGGTATTGCTATAAAATTGTATATTCGTTTGATCAACAAAGTATAATATACATATGCAAACATAATTATAAGTGTCAAGTTTCATTCTTAATACATATCAATACTCTTGCAAACTGGTAATATAGTTGTGTTTCATACATAATGTAAAGGACAAATACATTATAACACGGGTAATACATGTCTACATGTACGAGCAGATTCCTACATTGTGCGTGTAATGCAAACATCTCCACTGTTGAACCCAATTCGTTGATAACGTTCACTATGTACTCTGTATAATCACCAACTTCCACACGAAGAATCGTCAGTTGTGTTTGCGTTCTATTTTCACTGATATTAACCAAAAAGTTGTTGTCACTGGACAAAGCCGTCCATTTATCATTAACGCGCTTGTACCAAATGAAGTCTGACTTCTTGGGCTCAGGATAATCAATTAGTGTGAAGGTGAACACAGCAGAATCGTTAGGAAGTCTGTACAAATCGTGTGTTGGAGGTGAAAAGGGCGACACTCTTGGTGAACCTATGCACAAACGACAAGTTTTAATATTGTTTGGGTTATGTTGTGAACTGATACCATTCCTATTTAAAAACTTCAAAAGTAACCTAGTACGGCATTATATAATTATTTCTTACATTGAACGAATACAGTAAGCATATCTTCCCGTTGTGCCTTATCATAACTATTATTAGCCAGACATGTATACATTCCACTATCATATTCACATCTCGCTGGATGAATGAAAGATTTGGCTATGCGTCCTTCGTTTTCGATTAGGAGTGTTTCACTTCCACGAGTTGCGTTAACGATACGAACAACAGGTTCAGGGTCACCGTCGGCATCACATACCAGCTCTATTGTGTCGCCCTGGTTAACGACGATTGTGAATTTAGATCAATTTGCTTCGAACGTCCGAATGCCTGCCATATCTGAAAGAAGACTTTATTGTTTTATACATTTGTTCACCGATATATTAATTAACATGCGCGATAAACGTACTGTTTATATGAACAAACCATATGGTTTCAAGTCAACAATATTGGTATCACGGAAAATATTTAAGTAACGACCATTTCATTGCTTAGTTTTGTTATTGTCTCTTTCGTCAATTATACCCTTACATAGTTAGGTTGCAAAATGTAATTTAAGCAAGGCATAAATGTCGATGCATGTTAAAAACAATTTGCACTATACATGTAACACGTTATGTTCAACCGTGTGTTCATCATTTCTACAAATGCCACTAAGATTCAAATTTCGGGGTGTGGGTCTTGCTTAATAATCAAATGATGAACAGTTTATCAATGAAGACATTCTACAAACATAAAGTTATTGTTGTATTTAAATAGTGTTCAAATTAAAAAAGGTGTGTTTATTTATACTTCATGTACAAACGCATTATAACGTTAAACAAGAGCTGACGGAGGACAGCGCGCACGACTTTTTTCTATATGTCAGAGTTACTGGCATTAAAAAGCTGTTTGTAAGAAACAATTAAACATGGTGAATTTCGTTCTCGAGTTACTGAGTGGAAATAATTTTTCAAATTTTATAAACAGTGACCTAGACCCCACCCACCCCATATGCAATCTCACGAAATGTCTCGCAATACGGTATCTAATTTGTTCGCAAGTTATTGATCAGAAACTGTTTTTTTCTATTTTTAGTAACAGCGACCTTGACTTTATTTCCACCAAACTTATCCCAAATGTAATCCCAAGTAAGGTATTGCTTTAGGGTATCTATGTATGAAGATTCATTCTCGAGTTAAAGAGCGGAAATCAAAAGTTGATTCGCCACCTCACCCACAGGAATGTAAAATTCCCAAGTGAAAAAAGGCACATAATTTAAAAAAAATCAAACTACAGTTATCAACATTGGCCTATGGGCTCATTTTAATATATGGAATATGTGTTTTAAGTTTGAATGAAATCCTTCAAGCCAGTCCCGAGAAACTAGCTTACTTAAACACGTTTACCTCCCCAAATACCTTAAAAGTAAAATTTCTAAGTGTAAAAATACCCATAAAAAATGGATTTCAAACTAAGGTTATCAAAACTGTCCTATGGGTTGATTTAAATATAGTGAATACGTATTTTAAATATGAATGGAATATATCAAGCCCTTCTTGAGAAATTTTAACCTGGCCCGGACGCCGACGCCGACGCCGGGGCGAGTAGAATAGCTTGCCTTTTCTTCGAAAATTTGAGCTAAAAGTGATAATCATTCGACTTACATTGAACATTTATATTGAATGTTGCCTCAATAAAACCGTACACTACTTTGCTTCCAATAGGCTGCATTCTGTTTGACACGTTACATCGGTATTCACCTACATATGTTAATCCGATGTGGTTGATTGTTAATGTTTGCATTGTGCCGACAATAGTTTCAGTACCGATATTTATATTAGGATCTCTTCTTATCCATGTGTAGTTTGTGTCTGGTGGGTTACCAACACTGCTCAAGTTGCATACAGTAGTGAAAACCGTGTTTAAAAGAACAGTTTGATTATCTTTTTGTTGAACAATTGGCGGGTCTGTATCAACCATACAAACTATTGTATTAATATTATTGATTATATATAATTTATAAATAACTTTTGTGAATGATAACACCCTGCTATGTAAGAGGCACATATGATGTACATGTAATTCACTAGAAAAAAATAACATAATGAAATAGCGTGTAAACGCTTATTCTACTATAGTAAACACATTTAAGTAATTTATTAACAAAATGATGAAAATATTTGAAAATTATGCGCAGACGTAATAACTGTAACTTACACAGAACATCAAGGATACCAGTAAGCTGTGCACACTTGCTTTCACTGTTTCCTAGGCTATCAACCATAGTGTTGATTACGGTGCACGTGATGCTCGTGGTCCGGTCCTTGCCAACGTTATTTATGGACAATACATTGCCCACCTGTGTTCCAGGGCCATTCCAAGAAATACTTGAGGCTGGGATTACTATCGGCCGAACAGGATATATCGAACGACCAGCCTTCAATGACTTTCACTACTTGGTCTATCTGTGTGATGTTGTTGTATTTTGCCAAAAGGTTCGATGGACCATCTAATGTAAGAAGACTGGATATAAAATACAGCTTTTTTTTCAAAAGTGTTTTTGTTGTTGAATTGCTTTATGTCACTAATTTCAAGATAAATATTCATACTTACACAGAATATTAAAACGTATTGTTGTATTTGTGCTTTCCGTTACATTTCCTCTAAGAGTAGTACACATTGTTTTCTGAGCTGCGCATGTGAAAGGTACATCCGCATCTCTTGTAACATCTGATATATTACGTACGGCGCTGTTATATCCCGGGCCCCATGTATAAGTGGAAGGCGGGGTACTGTTTGCCGAACAGATAAGCTACACACTGCTGCCTTCGATCAAAGAGATCAAAATCCATCGGTTCCAATAGTAGACATGTTCGGTACTACGCTAGACCTTATAGTGAGAACGTCAGGGCCTTCTATGTTGAAAGCAAAACATACATATTAAACTACTGGGCAGAACTGTTTTGTTCACAATTAAACACTACTTAAATAATATAAAATGTTTTACAATGTTTGATGCACGTGTCGACAATATCTGTATGACTAATGTAATGCACGTATGAATCATATTCTTTGAAATAGTCCTACCATTTTAAAAAGGGAAAGAAAACTGTTAAACAGTATGTATTAAATAATATGACGGCATATCTGCGCAAGCACACACACAAAACAATGATATACAACAATACAAATCACACCCCATACATGCTTATACTTACATAATACTGAAACTGACAAGGTCTGTTGCACAGATTCTTGAGTGTCCTGTCCATTTTCGTCCAAAATAAAGTTAAAAGCAAGACAAGTCCACGTCGTGTCTTGCTGTATATTAGTGACTGTTAGTGTAGACAAATTATCTGCTGTCCCTTACAGGATACATTGGCCGGTGGATTAGCGTCCCACTCGCATTCAATGCTGACGTTGTCACCTCTCACTATTCTTATATTAGTTTCAGTAAAAGTGTACATATTACCTTTGTCCACGAAGCGTTTAAAGGATGGGGAGTCTGAAAATGTGATTATATGTGATAACATCACTTTGCAAAATATTTAGCATTGTTAGTTAGCATTATGCAATACTAGTTTAATACGCAACGCTTTTAACAATACTTAAGTGTGTTTCAAATAATGAAACCTGAAAAGAACAATGTAAGCAATATAAATTTTGTACCAACATATGTTTTTTACTTCAAAGGATCTTCTTATTAACACATGAACTCACACGACACATGCAGCTTTAATGTGATCATATGTGTTGTTGTCTGGGTATCAGTCGATCCATTCAGTGAATAATAGGCGATAGTTGCCACACATAGAATTGATTGTGCCGTGGAAGAATGGTCAAACTGCAACCTCACAATGTCTCCGGTCGCGTTTCCACTGGGGTAGGTCCAGCGATATGATGGAGGTGGATATTCGGAAGAGGAGCATCTAAACTCTACAGGGACAATTTCTCTGGCATATACAGCTTTGGAGACGTTCTTGTTATTCATAGCAATTAGTGGTTTTGAAACTGGGTCTAAATAAGCAAATGCAATACATGTCAATACAATATTACTTTCGGCTGGTGCCATACAATATGTGCTTAATATAATCATTTTCTAGCTCGTGCAATTTTTGACAACGCTTGCGCTTGCTATTTAAAACAGTGTTGATATATTCCTAAGAAAAGAGTGCATTTAATCGCAAACGTAACACGGCGTTCGTTTCAATCAAATACAACATAGAGTATTATACTGTGATACTATTTCGTTATATCACAAATAGTATGATAATCCGTTTGAAATGAATTGTAGGTAATGTGATTGATTTGCACTAAGTTTAACAATGAGTTATGAACAATATTTGCAGTTCTCAATTTTCAAAGCAGCAGACGCAGTGGAACAACATATATTTACCGTAAGGTAAGGTCAGCCGTCAGTACACGCCATCATTCCAACGAGTTCAATGTTAACGTTAAGTATCATGAATTAATGTTAAAAGCCAAAACAAAACAAAATTTGCTTCCACTTCAATCAAACGTGTTGCCTATTCCACTACCAAAACCAGTATTAACTTATCCCAATAAACTGACTTGTTGAATGTATAATCTTTCTGAATCTATTCTTCATTCAGACATAGAGCCGATTAACTATTGTTTTCAATATTCATTCATAAAAAATAACGCAAAGTTTGAACATTAATGGATTGTTTTCCTGGTACATTCAATTCAATGTGATTCTTAAACTTGCTGAAGACAATATTTTAACAGTGGGAAATTGCATTTTTGTTGGTGGAAATTTGATTTCATATTAATTACAGACATAGTTTCTATTATATATGGTATCGTTGTCAACGATATGTAAATAGTCGCATAAGAGTGATAACTGCGACTTGCATTGAATTTTCAAATTCGTTCCTTTAAGGTGGTTGATGGTTATGTTCTTGTATACATAGGTTGCCACGCACGACAAATTCTTGCTGATATATGAGTTTGGTGTATATGTGACAGCACTTGTAGCCACACACGAGCTGTATTCATAACTGGCAATGTCAGTGATGTTTATGCCATCTTCGAACCAGTCAATACTCGCCGCTGGTATGTTCTGTGAAGTGATGCATATGAATGTTGAAGTGGCATTGTATATAGGGTAAGACTCGTATGTTACAGGTCGGGGTAGAACTGTCAAAGAGCTGAGTGTAACTGAAATAAAACAAAGTTTAATTGCTTGTTGACATACATTATACAGTAGCCTACACAAGAAAATGTAAACTAGCATACAAACGTATAATCGAAACTGTGACTAACATATACACTGTTCTTTAAAATCCACGTATTTATCGAACATGAATTCCTATGTAGTCGCAATAAATAATCGTTAGCACAATATTTGGCAAATATAACAGAACATTATATATAAACATAAGGAAAAGCCAGAGACATCACTAGGAGAGGAACCCGTATTAACATCCGCGGGTCATTTATTTGAGGTAAGTAATGGCAAATGGCTGTCATCATTAATGATTTAAAAATCCGAAATTTATTTCTGCTTTAAAATGGAATACAAACATATAAACATATATATGAAAAAATATTATAGATTTTGTAAATAAAAACTGAAATGAAATATAAATATAACAGTTTATTTCAAACGCAATAATTACCATGAACCTTACGTACATTAATACGATGCGTACGCTATTAAACATATAAGCATACTTAGGATATTTAACATATAGGTGTTGCTGTACGTGGTCACGCCTTCTATCACAGCGGAACAACGCCACCTGTCACCATCGTTGGACACACTAAAGGCTTTGATTGCACACGTGTACACAGTTGATGAATTACAATGGCATTCCAATGTACCAGACGAATCGGGAGCATGACATGTAAGGTCTACACACTCATGAACCACGATAACGTGGTTTGTAACACTGGAAACTTTGGGTAATCTATACCATCGAACCTTGGTAACCGGTGATTATATTGAGCATGTAAATAAGTGTCTATTGTTGACAAACACATCGTCTACATCTGTTTTTATTTGCAAGCTTTGACTAGCACCTAGTAAAAAAAACAAAAACAAAAAACAATAAAAAACTAACAAACAAAAAACAGCAAAATAATCGATAGTAATAAATGATAGTGAAAAGAATATCGATCATAACTTTAAAATATAATTTCATAATATAAACACTTATAATAAGATATTAATTTAATAATATCGTTATGATTTTCTGAGACACAATTAAATATTTTTCTCTATATTTGGTGTGTTATATTTGTGTTCGTTGTCAAAAAAAATGACAAAACAGGTGTTAAAGTTGTACTGCAAGGTGAGTATCATCAGCTATGCTTGTTTCAGAGTACAGTTTTGGACAATTGATTGAATTGTAGATAGACTGAAATGGTGAAATCATACAGTGCATTATACCTTAATTATCTTTCAATTTTAAAGGGAGACATTATTGAATGCAAACACTAGTGTTAATACAGTGATCCTAATATCCAGTGATCCATGTTTAATTAACCGAAATCAGCATTTGGCTTGCAAATATTTCAGTACAAAGAACCAATGCATATATTTCGTGTAACCAAATCATTGAGAAAATATGCAACCATTTTCATAAATAACGTGACATTTCGAATTAGTATCAAATACTGTAACATTCAACATTTTAAAAACCATAGGTATTCATGTGACACTTTTTTCGTGGATATTGATTGTAGAACGATTCGCGAGTTTAAGTCCTCAACGAACCATATTACATAGGGGCACTTTTGATAAGATAATATTTCCGAAAGTCAGTCATTAAAATATAATTCTTTATGTTCTGTAAATAAATACACACTGAGTTTCTTTTATATCGTCCATTTTAGGACACGTGTTCAAATATAATTTTTGTTATCAGTTTGACGTCATCAAATAGCTGCGTATTGAGTATGGAGTACTAAAAGCCGTTGGTGACACCTAGATCAACTTCGATTTGACAAAAGTTGCAACAATCTTTACAAGTCTACCCCAACAAAACATTTACTTACAGTCGATTCGAACAAACAAACATTATCATTATAGATGTAAAAATGAACTGCAGTTTTACATCCACAACTATATACGATACAGCTATTTGTGTGGGTGAATTATATATGTATGCGCGATATAAATGGACACCCGTTATAGAAGGTCTATATTGATTACGACGAGCTGACACCTGGCATTGTCGTTTCAAGCACTCTTTAAGGATCACACATTTTCAGAAGTGTATTTCATGACGGTGGACTATTGTTAAATTGACATAATGATATAAAGGCACGACCTCTATCGTTGCTGCCATTTCATTCACTAGTACAAACACTTTCGCCACAAACTTTGCAGTAAATGTTGCAGAGGTGATACACAATAATTTATATTCGAGGTTTTACTGTTATAAAATAGTAGGACGCACATGTTGTATAATTTATATATTTGAAAATCGTCAATAGACCAACACCTTAAACATCAGAACACCAAAACAATACATATATACATAACAGAAGTTCCTAATAAGTTACAGTGAATTGAAGTAACAGATACGCCATAATCAGAAGACAAATTCGTATACAATCAATTTATTGCATCTGTTTTTTTTTGGCTCGACAGTACTGCAATTCTAAAACCCCGCATACATTTTTATTTATTTGCAGAGGTATGTAAAACCTATATTTTGAATGCCTTATACACCCCATGTATGTCGGTAACCCAAACTTGGAAGGAAAAAAACTAATTAGTATTAAACATGTCGTCAGCTTATGATAATATTGTCCATCTGTCTGCGGTCTGGGTTAAAATATGAATGTAATTATTGTAAACATGTAAAAAGTTATGTTCAGCAACATTATGTATGAAGTGTCCATAAAATTATGTTTTTTATCAGAGAAAAATATATATTAAGTATCATAGGGAATTATATTATGGACAATAATTTTTAGTTGTATTCAATTGTTGGCATTTGTATTGCCCAAGTATAATTCATTTATCAAGAATATTATTTACATGTTTAGTATTATATACCGTATGCTTTTCTGGGTCAAAAATAAATATTATCTGGGAATGGGTTGTTCAATAATGGATAACGCCTAAATAGGGGGGTTCAAAATGTATATTTCTAGACAGTAGAAGTATTTGGAATAGGCCTTTTTGTTTTACTTTAGAACTGTTACTTGAAATGAAAATTTTACAGATTTGGAATTAAAACGTTTTTAGAGGCATTAGGAACTTTATACGTTGCTTGACCTTGATACACTAATGGTAGTATGAACTTTCAAAACTTGCAAGTTCGGCAAGGTAAATACTTGCTCAAAATGGGTTAATTGCATAATGCAATGTAAAACCTTTTCTTAACAACTTACTAGTTGGATATTTACCGCACACTTAAAAAAATAGTTTGAAGTGTATCAGCTTAATATTTGGACTTTATCTAGTATACATTACGTTGTCCCTTAAATATTACAATTAAGGTGTTATTGATACATTTAAACAACAACTAAAGTAGATGTACAATGTACACAGTAGAATGGCTTGTATGTAAAGCCGTACACGCGTACGTAAAAAAAGTTATTTCACAGTATTTTGCCAACATAACATATTGCTAATATCACTGATATTTATACATTTTTTTTTTGACGACATGCATGATAATTTGGCTAAATAATTGCCACTGTATCTTGTGGGATATTTTAAATGTTGACAATTAACTCGAGGATATAAACATAATTCATTTCGCCATATTTTAATCTCAGCTTGTCTGGATTTCAGGGGTGATAAAACGTACCATTCTTTTTAAAAACAACTACATGATTGAATTCACATATTATAAACTAAAGTAATTCTTTAAAAACCAGTCATTAGACAGTATTATGCATTTGAGAAATGAAGTGTCAAGCACACAAGATTAATTCAATTTATGTTTGGTTGACAAATATCAGCTGTTTATAATTAAGTATATAATATAATATACAAGCGTAAATCATTTCGTTATATGATATAAAATACAACATGCAACTCAAACGCAATATATGATAAATTTAACTTGATTCTATAACGTTTGTTTTCGGACTAGGAAAAACAAGTTGTATCTATGATCTAATACCTGAACCATTGATAAAATAAATGTTTGATAATGTGATCGACTAGACTTCGATATGTCATTTTACACCGAGACCTAAAATGAAATAAACATGACCACAAAGATCAGCATCATTACTCCTGTTCTCTTTCATTCGCGTAATAAGTGTCAAAATAATATATATGAAATGGTGATTTTATCATAATGAATTCGAACAACAAGACACAAATATTGTGACAACAATCGATGTGTCTGGTGGGTGTATTCCTCCTCACTATACATGTATTCATTAAAATAGGAAACATAAGACACATGTCATTATTAAATACGTACAATTCAAACTTGTGTCGAAACTTGTATAAATATGTTGATTGTAACAAAAATTAGCAACAGCAACAACAATTCAGTCATCGATGCTCACATGTAAACAGTCACTAGCATGTATTGTTGTTGTTTTTTAGGTTAACAATCAATCAAGCATAATATGACCATTCCATATAATTTAATAGTTTATACCTACAAGACGTGAATTATAATAAACATTTAAACATAATACACCAAAATTCAAATTGTAGAGATATAAGTGTTATTAATGCTATTTAATTTGTCTTAAGCATCAACATTGAAATATCAAGATTGATATTCTAAAACCGTGACAAATAATTCGAAACGTTTACTGAACAACACACATATAACTGGTATTATTGAAAACAATATTGTTTGGCAAATATTCACACACTAAGCTTGCTTTTTTTAGAATGGGTTAGCACACATTTACCGATACACCCATTATTATTAAGTATATAGAGGATACTCAATACCATTAAAATAAGAAGACAACAATTTTGGTCGGCATATATTCTCACACTTAGCTTGCTATTTTAAGAATGGGTAAGTACACATTTTCCCGATACACCCATTATTATGTAGTGTATAGAGGATACTCAATAGCATTATAATAAAAATAAATTGTGTTTGTTTTCGGTGTGATAACGCGTGATATCATCACCGGAAAGGGATACAATTAATATTCCACGCTTGCGCGAGTGAAAATATTTATATTGTCTCCCTTACCGGTGAAGAAGTGAATTTTATTTTAATGCTATTGAGTATTCTTTACATTTGAATTATTTGAAGGAATTTTTAACACGATGTTTTCAGTTGTATTTCAGTACTATTTTCTCTATAATGGGCAGTAATCGGTGTTAGTAATAAACATTCCTGCGACATGTTTGATTACGATAAAATATGCCGTGGATTAGTTAAGCAATTTAAACCGCTCTATTGTTGACTCTACTGGCATTATCATGGCAGCGTGTTTACAGTACAACAGTCTACTATGCTGTACAGTATATTCATAGGCAACGCAGAATCCGGGTTTTTAATAAGTTTTAATACATGCACTTGGATGTTTACACGTAGTCGTTGAATAATGTCCAGCTTTTAAATCAAACAGTTAACAATCAATGCTAGGTTTAAATATATTTATAACAAAAGTACGTATTGAAAGTGAATATGCGTTTAGTTCTCCGAAATTCATATTTACTAAAAATAACTTGAACATACGTGTTATGATGTAAACAATAGTTGGCACAGTCACGACATTCAAACGCACTTTGTGTTTTCGAAAGTAATTCAAGATGATTAAACTCGTAGATGCGCGTTTAAATGTGAAAGAGTGTTCTGAAATGGATTACTTATACGCATAAAGTGTTTTCTATATCAGTGATTCGATTTTAACAACACAATTGGGTTAAAAGTCGTTCGAGAATTTGAAGAAAACAAGACGGAGGATAATAGAACTCTGAACACTTCTTACACCAGCACATTGAATACTTAAGTACCTAAGCGTGATTACTGGATATGCAGACTTAATACACATAAACTAATATATAAATATGTGCTTGCTTAATGAACACAAGTTATTACTTAAGGCAACGTTGGATTCTTGTTGCATTTTAGAGAGCCGGCAATACAATTATGTAACCAAAGGGAGACTACTGTTTACAGCAACAGTAAACAACAAGTGCAACTGCAAGTGTAGTATGTGGGAATTAATAACGTGCAAGGGATAAAATAAATACGTTATATTATATAATTAAGGTTGGACCAAGGTGACCAGCTCCAATGCCTTCTCGGTAAAACTTGTACCCGCAAGACAGTGTCTGTACTATTCTCCTTGGCTCAATACGACTGACGAAAATCCAAGAGGAAAAAAGGGAAATACAGTTCAATATATCAGAGAAATATTCTTACTCTTGCTGTTATTAATATTTACTACTTTTCTTTTTGGTAATTTTGTAGGATAAATGGTGACAATACCTACATTTAAATTATGTCCAAATCAAATGAAATTAAAAAAGTAGTCCCTCACTGTGAGTGATGTAGGGATATATATCATTGATACTTTTCTGTATTTCACTACTTAGCATTAAACAAAATGCATTTACCTCATTACAAACTAGTATTGCTTTATTAAGCTATACGATATCTTATGTGCAAATTCCTTAGCAGATGGATGTGGATGCCGAAAGCCAACATTAATCAGTGAACTCGTAGAAACATACACAACTATATTGTATCACTAGACATTCTTAGTCAATTTGACTAATCCGTAAATTGGCGACGCACAGTACATTTTATATTATGTGTAGAATGCTCACGAAACATGTTAATCAATTAAACATGTAGTTTAAAACTACACATTTTCACAAGTATTCAAAACATAAATGCGTCTGTACAGTTATAACAATCAATGTCCAATTCAGACCATATCAACACCCACCTCATACCATACACACTTCCATTCACACCATACACACATCCATCTCAGACCATACACACATCTATATCATACCATACACACATTCATCTCAGACCATATACACATCCATCTAAGACCATACACATATCCATCACATATCATATGCACATCTATCTCATACCATACGCACTTTTATCTCAGACCATACACACATCCATCTCAGACCATACACACATACATCTCAGACCATACACACATCCATCTTAGGCCATACACACATCTATCTCATTCCATATACACATCCATCTCAGACCACACACATCCAATTCAGACCATATACACATCCATCTCATACCATACACATCCGTCTCAGACCACACACATCCATCTCAGACAATATTCACATCTATCTCAGACCATATACACATCCATGTCAAACCATACACACATCCATCTCAGACCATACACACATCCATGTCAAACCATACAAACATCCACTTTAGACCACACACACATCCGTCGCATACTATACACACGTTCACCTTAGACAACACACACATCCATCTCAGACCATAAACACACCATTATCGGACCATGCAAACATCCATACACAAATACACCAAAGACGAGACACACATTCATCTCACACTATATACACTAGTAACACACATAGTAACAACTACATTTCGCTGCTAATCATTTAGATTCTTGTAGTTTATATTGATAGTGGCTATTTTGTGCGATTCAGCAATGTTTGTGAACAACGTAATTATTCACGTATCATATGACTTCAGTACCACGCCATAATACAGCGATTTGCCACCGTAAGGCTTTTAAATACACTTTAAACGTACCTTTAAATCTCGACAAGATTAATATCCACACACATTTCAAGAGGAACATCGTCTTCTTTTTATTCCCACAATAGATCCCTAACTATTTACATTTTATGACAAATGCAAATATGTAGGAAATGCGAGCATTGTGGATATAGTGTTTATAAATTTCATCACCACTATATTTATTATTTACACACTAAACTGTTTACATATACATGATCTTTGACACTAAGTCGTTTCAATGCCAAACTTGTGTGTAAGCTGTATTTATAAAATTAAACTTCCGCATTTATTAATTGCTCTCTATCAGTGTGTGTAATTTGAACATGCTCCTTCTAAAACAGTTTGTGTTTCTAAATATCTATAGGCCACGTTAATGTATCAGTTTCAGTTGAATGACACCAGTTTTTTTTACAAGATAATTGTATAATTAAACCATTGTATTTGTAATATCATAATTCATGCATTGACACTCAATACCAATTTGAAGCTTAACAGAGGGTTTATATAAAAACAATCCTCAATTAATACACAAAACTTCCTTTTTTCCCGAATGAAATATTGAAATTTAATATATGTAAATGGCAAAGTAAGTCAGTTAGACCCATGCTAAACATCCGTTTACAAAATAGTAAGTGAAATATTAGTGAACTGCTTGTGCTTATTTCTTTTTCTACAGTCACGTACCATTCCATTTAACTCACTTAACAGCCGCCATTAGGTAAAAGCGTTCTGGGTATTGTTTACCAAATAGATAGGACGCTTAATTAGTAGTGACAGTTTAGAGCGGACAGTGAGGACACGCGATCTTGTTGGCAGCTCTAACACATTGTGTTGTTGTTTTATTCACTTCAGTTGTAAACATAATAGACTTCCCAATCCTTACGTTACTTTCATTCATCGCAAAACATTAACTTATTAGCATCGTGACTCCATGCTGGCGTTTAATATCGTTTTACATCATTGATAACATTACCATTTGTCTGTTAAATACATGCCCATGTAAATTAGTTTGTTTGTTTGGATTTATCGCCGTTTTTAATAGTAGTTTAGTCATATCACGGTGGTCAGTTAACCTACTCACACTTTTCCTGGGCAAGCTTAGCCGATCTATTAAGCGGTTTACCCGCACTAAGTGCACATAATTATGCCAGTAACTAACAACTGCCCTACTTTAATCAGAGGTAGAGGGAGACTGGCCGTATATACAATTGTATAACGAATCCTCACACAAGTTATGTGGCCGGGCTGGGGTTCGAACTCACGATCCCCGGATAGACAGTTCAGTTCTCTACCAACTAAACTAGCCGGGCCCATAGGAATCGTTGAATAAGTGTTAGTTTACACACCTCTTGATTGTGTTATAGCATGTCAATAAATTATGTCGTCAACGTGTTTGCGTAGTTTTGACGAATGACGAACAGTAACTATTGCAGTGATTATATTAGACAGCTGGTTATTTATATCCACAATTATAACACTTTCCATTGGTTGTTCATTGTTTCATCAAAAAATAATTAAACTCGGGCAAATAAACAAAACGACGATGACGTAATATATGACGCAAAAGAAGGCAGACGCAAGTTGCACGTTAAAATAAATGTAGTATATTAAAACGCCAATAGAAAAATATTAAATTTAAATTATATGAGCATTTAGACTTATTATATTATACTTGTCATTTATTATTACACAATGATGTACTGTTCAACAAGTACATACTACTTTCTTTGCTCTGCGTTTCTTGTTTGCTGCATCTTATGTTACTAAGTTGAGATTAAAACATTGTAAACAAATTGGCAATGCTCGTTAACCTTAATTTCATGTACTGTCATACTAGGATTTGCAGGATTTGAAATTACTTTCTTGTTAATGTAAAAATTCAATTAAACATAATATTACTTTGTGTATGCTCATTAATACTTTGTGATGTGTTTCGAAAGAACAAGGTACACTATGGTGACGCTTAGTATGTAACACGTGGACATTTAATCAGCTTACTTGATACAAACATCAACATATCGTTATGATGTTTGTGTACATATGCTACTGTCAAAATTAAACGGGCGGTTATAGTTTACTGATATAACGCTAAGTAATATTTCGATTGTTTTTCTCGTAAATACTATAGACATTGTCCTAAACATTATATCCACAATATGTTCTTCACTATACTAGTACACGTCCACACAAGTCATTACCAATAAAGATTGTTTCTTGTGGGGATACATAACACTACAAAATTATGCGATAACGCATTGTTTTATTTTAAGGATTTTTTTTGTTTAATATTAAACGTATAACACAACGTATTTCAATCAAGTTCAGTTGTTCTATTAAAACCTTACAAATATTACTATACAAGGGCAATAAACCAGTGCGTATTATTTATTGAAATGCATCGTCTTACATCCCTTCATATGAGCGGAATGAAGTGACATTATTGTAAATTGTAAATGTAATACACACTTTGTCTGTTAATATTTATGTCGATTATACATAAATTTTATCAAGTATAACCTGACCTGAACCCGTGTTATCATGTTATCATATTTACCAATGCTGCTGTGTGAAAAATCAAAACACAGATTGTATTACGTAACATGTGGACTGTTTGCACCCTAAATTGCTTAATACGTCCATAGGATATAGAAATCATGTACGCTACATTGCTCCTGTGCAGCCTGATACCGCCTATGTAAATCCCCGGTTGGTTAATTTGAAATCGATGTGAACTCCATATCGTTCATATTTAAAACTTCCTTTTTTGCATCAAGCACTTTCTATATTTGTATGCATGTCCGTGTCTGAAATCTTTGTATTCGTACACTATTAAAGCCGCGCAAAAGGTGAACTTGGCCAGATTCAGATTCTACAATCGAACGGTTATCGTATTGTCTGTCTGAGCATTTGTTGACGTTAGTAAACCGGCATCAGGAACATTTGGTTTGCTAAATACTGTTTATTGCAAACACACTGATCATCAAAATACATTTTTACAAAATCTACCTTTTTTTACTGCCGATGCAGATTAAATCCGACTATTCACCGTTAACATTCGGTGAGCGTCACGATATTCTACATAACCCACGATGAACTTCGGCTGATTTCGTAGTGTGGAAAATATAAACACCAAACTGAACTGCAAACTGTTCAATTGATTTTATTTCATACAAATGTGTAAACGTTTTCAGCTCATTGTGTATTATTTTATGTTTGTTATCTCATCATTAAACGTTTAATGTTTAGTTTAACATGTATCACCTTATTAGTGCCTTAAATGGTTAACTGCATAAGTCTGTACATCATGCATTTAGATCACACATTATTTACAACATAGGATTACTTTTACTTAACTAGTAGGTCATATCTGTATTGGTAATTGTAAACAGGATTGCAAGATTCAGTTATAAACGCTAGATCCAATATATTGAATAACATGAATTCAACATCGCTGCATTGTCCGTTAGTATTGACATATTTTCTAACTTTGATAATTATATTTCAGCAGGTTTGCGAAACAATCACGGCGATTGTTATGCAAATTACAGAGTTCAATTCCTACACAAATGTTTGTTTAAAGTGTGAATGTAAGATCATACAAGATATATTGTGAAAAAATACAATTAACCAACTAAAGTTATTTTTCTTATATTTATATTTAAAATAGAATAAAAATTAAGCAAAAAACATTGCTTTTAAACGCAATATAAGCTAGTTTTTAATCACCAAATAGTTTTCGTCTATACAAGCGGAAACTCAAATACACGTAGATACGTTGCCTTGACAGTTGGTTTATGTTACACAACACGTATCGACACTTGTAATTGTTGATTAGTTCCTATTCAAATGTTTCCTTCGTCATGTGTATGTTTTTCACTTTGCTGTCCAGTTGTATTGTCACTTTTATCTGTTTTGTTTTGAAAATAATGATATGGAAAATCCTAAATATAGAATTAAAGTTATATTATGTTATAGGTCATATTTATTATTGTAGCTATATATTACAAAGAAGAAAAAAAAAACTTAAAACTATTGTAATTGAAATTACCTGCTTGATTCAAATTCGTTTTAAATCATGTCAAATACAACCTAAATGCCAAAATAAAACACTTTATGTCGGTTAACGCACCAATGTTTATTGTTTCATAAAATTCCATACTTTAATTATCATGTATTTATGTATTGATTTCAAAACTGTTTTGCAACAGAAATGCAAGTCAACTTTATTGAAGACAATGTGCAATGAAAGATATCGCTTTAGTCTTTAACTATACTCATATATACAATGCTACATTTATATATCAACGGGCAATTCTACGCCATATTTATTTATACTTTGCGACCATTTAAAAAGTATACATTTTCATATTAACATATGTCTGATCATCAGTTGACATCGCAGTTTGTGACGCCATCTTAGTCTGCCTGTCTAAAGAAGTCTGGTTATCTCGCCGTGAGCCGTAAGAAGATATGCTCGAATATTCAGGGAATTCAAGTTCTGCAAGTGTCTCATACTTATTGTCATGACCAGAGGCTGGAGAGTGTGCAATATTATGGAAGGCAAAATAGTTAGCTTGATGCAGACGATATGTTAAAAAACTACTGCATGTATAGAGGGTTTTAGAGATTAATTTTGAAACAGCGTTCCTATGAATGACACCAAATACCTAATATAAGAGTATGATTCCATGGATAATTATTTATTACATGTGACATGATATAAACAAGCAGGTAATATGCACGTAAGTACAAAATAAATTAACAATACATGATTTGCATTAAACACAACAAACTATATGAGTATATTTGTGAAATGATCAAATGTACACTATAATGATCGTACGTAATTATTTTACTCAGTCCAAAAATAAAAAAAAACTATCGGGGTATAATTAAATTGTAACCTGCACTCTTTCACTACATAGTATGACGCATTGTTCAAAATGTACTCCCAGTTTGGAGGCAGTTTATAAAGTATTGCTCAGAAAAAATAGATCACCAATTATGCATGTTTCATAAATTCCGTCTGTCTGTGTGGCGTTTGTTCTGAAAAAAAATAAGAAGGTTAAAATGTTATCACTCATATTTCTAGCATCATATTACATGTACTTATACTTATATCGTCAGTGTAGTTCCTATTAATGAACGACTTCATTATGATATTTGAACAATACAATGTGCCAATAACATTTACAGCACAAAAAAACGACTCATATACATTTAGTACGTTTTCTTTTAGATACTTACGGTTCTCTGAAGAGAACTTCGTACAGCTGAATGACATTAGTTTGCTGTTATTTTAGACGATTATTGATCTACAAACATTGCATAAGCGCAAGCTTTTCAACAAGTGCGTAAGTACTGATTTATACGAGATGTAATCTTTCTTCTTTAAAACAATGCAATGTCAATTGTTTCTATAAACACACTTTCTATATACCATGCAGAACAATTACGCAGTCAGGTAACAAGTCGGACAATGGAATAACACGAATAGACAAACTATTGCTTAAACAATAATCCAAACAAATATACATTGGTTATGAAACATACAATACGTACGGAATGTAATTTACCAAGGTTTTCGTAATCTTTACATCACTGTTCTGTTGATTGTGAACTGGAAGTAAGTGTATGGACAGTAAAATATATAAAATACATGAAAACAATACATCAATATTTAACAAAATTTATAACAGGTAAAACGGCGTTTCAAACGTGTGTTTGTGTGTTTTAATGGGAATATATTATGTACGCTCGTTATTGGTAATTATTAGTGATTTATATGCACTTTCAAACGCGTTTGAAATCCTATTGCAAGTACTGTAGTATCGCCATATCATAAGACAACACATCATATGCAGCAATTACAAAATAATGCTGTGTTCGCAAATGTTTTTATACAAGCAATTACAATATATACGTATTGGGTATCGAAACTGGTACATGTTATATGGTTACCATAAAATCTCCATAATACAGCTGAAATAGTCAGGATTACTAAAAGCCCGAACACACCACCAACGACACCACCAACGGCAGGCATATTCGTGTCATTGTCCACTGCAAGTAAATGACAACAACAAACAAAACAATCTAAAATAACAATAGATTTTACTTGCAATATGTGATAACTACCGTGGCATTTAATGAACGTAACACTGTTAAAGAGTGTGGCTTAATCTTTAATGTGTTTAGCCAATTGTGAAACGCACGACTTTATTGGAGAATGCAAATAATGCATAGTGTGGCTAATAAATTTAGTAATACAAAGTATCAATATTAGCAGTTACAAGTAACATAATTTACCATTTTCTACAAGTATTGACACTGTGATAACATCATTCCAATCTGATTTGCCAATTTTGTTTTTCTGCAAGCATTTTTATTTGATAAGTTGTGCCAGATTTTAATCCCTCCAAAGTTACCGTGTATGTTTTAACTGAACTTGGCAAGGATATATCCCACCAGCTTTCAAGATCCTGTGCCTTGTATCGAACTGTAACGTTTTGTTCTTTTCCGCCATCAAAACCAGGAATCTAAGTAATAAATATCGCCTGTTTTGACAGCATGTAATTCCTTAAGAATTTCTGGTTTGCCAGAAAAAAACCAACATCGAAACATGACATGTTTATGTATTAACGTTGATATTATCTGCTTTACACATTTTCATGTATGTGGTAAAATATAATGCATGCACAGTAACAGCAGAAATCAACAATACAACGCAACTTATACGTATCTTAGAACGATTATATAATAGGAACCTTGTGGGTGAAGGTAATATGTGTGTGATGTTGAACCAATTTAATTGGATAAGATCACCATACATTCGTGAAAGTCATTCAAATTCACATGTGCTATTTTCAGTTGCACTTGCAGTCTGTCTTCAGGTGTATGAATGTTGTAATTTCTCTCTATGGATGTACGTTCCCATTCAGTATCTGCACGTCTGTACCAGGTAAAGTCGGAAGTATTGCGTTCTGGATGAGCCTTTATCGGGAATGTGAGCACTGCTGTGTCGTTAGGCGCTTTGTACACATAAGTAATCGGCGGTGAAAACGGAGACGCTCTAGGTGCACCTTTAGAAATAATTGTTGAAAAAAATATGTGAATAACGCATTATCAACCAACACAAAATAGAAAAAATGTATTGGTCAAAACCAACAACGCCATACAGGTACTAGTGTATTACAATATGTAAATCTTACATTTTACTACTAATCGCAATGACTTTTCCTGTCCAGTTGGGTTATAAAAGTTATATGCATGGCATTTATAATTTCCAGCATCGTATTCACATCTTGCCTTGTGAATTGTAGCTGTGGCTGATTGCAATCTGGATTTTACAAGTTTTGTGTTTTCACTCGTTGCATTAATTATTCGAACAGACGGTGCTGAGTCACCGTCAGCTACGCAGACGAGCTCTACGGACTGACCCTGGTTATCAACAAAGGTGTTAGGTTTTGAAGTATTTGCATAGAAGCTACGTATAGACGCTCCATCTGAAACACAAACGTTGTAATTAAAACTTGCTAAAATAATATAAAGCCAACGAACACAAATAAGGCTCTTGTTATGCCAAACTTACATTGAACGTTTAGATAGAACTGCAACTGACTGTGTCCATATCCAGTTTTATGTTCTTCAGTAGGTTGCATTGTGTTCGTTGCATTGCATACGTATATTCCTTCGTCCGTTAATTGAACATTACTAATTGTTAGGATTTGTTCTGTACTGATAACGGAATCACTTTCAATTTTGATCCAAGTGAAGTTGGATGCCGTTGGGTTACCAAGAACTGACAAGTTGCAAACTACTGTGAGAGATGTGTTTATGACCACACTTGTATTTTGTAGAAGCTGAAGTTATGGCGGAACTGCAAAAGCAAAACAAAGCTGGGATATTCGAGTGAAAACTATAGCAACAACAACAACAACAAACTATAATAACAACAACAGCAGCTGTTAAAATAACAGAAAAAAAGAGCTTACACAATATATTGATTGCAATCGTAAGATTTTTAGACTGTGTTAAGCTCCAGCCGAGACTATCGACCGTATTGTTGGTTGCGGTACTTGTGGCGTTGTTGACCATGGAAGCGTCTACGTTGTTATTATGCAGCACATTCTCCTCTTGTTTACCATGACCATACCACAAAATGCTAGCAGGTGGATTACTTCTGACTAAGCAGGAAATTGTAAACGACCAGCCTTCGATGACCTTAATTTCTCGAAGAATCTCTGATACATTATTGTATGTTGTTGAAAGATTATCCGGACAATCTGAATTTGGAAACGAAGCGTTGTTATGCATGTATGACATAAATACTACGTTTTGATTGCTTAAATTGAGACGTTTGTAGATTGGAATAAACTATTGTAATAAACACTTACATAATAAATGTTTTGACATTGCTTTAGTTTTCTGATCACCAAGTACATATTTTGTAATAATGGTATTGTTAAATATTTGAATGTGCAAATATAGTGTCAGGTGCACTATCGACCTTTGCAGTATCGAAATATAAATTTGCTGAAAGTGAACTAGCTCGTCAATTTAAATCACTGCATATGTAATATACATTTACCATGAATACTCGTATATGTGTATGTCAAAATGATTACAACACAAATGTGTTTGGTATATTAGTTTAAGAAAGATGCTAGCTAATTTAATTCGAAATACACACACAAAACAGTGGCTCAAAGTGTATTTGTTACATTTAGTGTACTTGTCTAAAGATGACGTTAAATGAAGAATACGTCCACGACAAGTCATTATGAATATTGGTGATTTTTATAATGCAGGCATATTTATCTTGTCTGCTCCAAGAGACTACAGCCGGAGGATTAGCATCCACAGTGCAGTCAGTTGACAAAGTGTCACCTCTCTCTAGCCGAATACTGGCAACAATAGAAGAGTAGTAGTAGTAGTAGTGGTAGTAGTATCAGTAGTAGTAGTAATAGTAGTAGTAGTAGTAGTATCAGTAGTAGTAGTAGCAGTAGTAATAGTAGCAGTAGCAGTAGTAGTAGTAGCATCAGTAGTACTAGTAGTAGTAGTAGTAGTAATAGTAGTAGTAGTAGTAATAGTAGTAGTAGTACAACCGAAGTAGTAGTAGTAGTAATAGTAGTAGTAGTAGTAGTGGTAATATTAGTAGTAGTAGTAGTAGTAGTAGTACTAGTAGTAGTAGTAGTAGTGGTAGTAGTAGTAGTAGTAGTAGTAGTCGTAGCAGTAGTAGTAGTAGTAGTAGTAGTAGTAGTTGTTATAGCAGTAGTAGTCGTAGTAGTAGTATAGGTAGTAGCAGTAGTAGTAGTAGCAGTAGTAATAGTAGTAGTAGTAGAAGTTGTCGTAGTAATAGTAGTAGTAGTAGTAGTAGTTGTTGTTGCAGAAGTAGTAGTAGTAGTAGTAGTAGTAGTAGTAGTAGTAGTAGTTGTAGTAGTAGTAGTAGTAGTAGTAGTAGTAGTAGTAGTAGTAGTAGTAGTATTAGTAGTAGTAGTTGTTGTTGTACTAATAGTAGTAGTAGTAGTAGTAGTAGTAGTAGTACTAGTAGTAGTAGTAGTGATAGTAGTAGTAGTACAACCGAAGTAGTAGTAGTAGTAATAGACGTAGTAGTTGTAGTGGTAAAATTAGTAGCAGTAGTAGTAGTAGTAGTAGTAGTAGTAGTAGATGTTGTTGTTGTAGTAGTAGTAGTAGTAGTAGTAGTAGTAGTTGCAGTAGTAGTAGTTGTTGTTGTAGAAGTAGTAAAAGTAGTAGTAGTAGTTGCAGTAGTAATAGTTGTAGTCGAATCAGTAGTAGTAGCTGTAGCATTCAACTACATCAGTTTATTTGGAAGTACATCAAGGATAATTGACTGTCAACAGCAAATAATCATTTGTGTGCTGTATCTGATTCCTTCCACATCTATTAACTGGCTTAAGACTGATTTTATATGATTTAACACATCGACGGTATCAACTGTGATGACCAAACCGCGCGAAACCGGTCAGACAGTCAGACGTAGATGTCTGACAAAATTTTATAATACAAATTATACAAATTGTATGCAAGTTTGGCTTTGTATAACATGGTTTGAAAATGTAGTGTGTATGCTGAACATATTTGTGGCTAATTGAAAGGTTTTGTAAATAATGTATGATAATACACCCGAATATTTTGATATATTTTTGCAATTCAAATATTTACGCATGTGCTTTTGAAGCATTACATTTAATGTGCGACGGTCAAGGATTGCGTTGCGCTGTTACATTAATCACGTTTTGCAACAATATATATAATATCTGTATTGACTGTAAGTAAACAGAAACAATATGGCGGCTTTACATGTTTTTAATGTTAATTGATTATACTGTTAGCGAAGACATCAAATTGCAGTCAATGGTATTGAAAGCATATTAATCTATCAAAACAATAATGCCTACATGTTTTTATTTCTTACATAAACCTAATTAGCCAACAAACACTTCAAGCAACAGCCATAGTCATACAATATGTGATAAAAAAGTTTCGAAATATATTATTGAAAACGTAGTTCAACGAATGCTCGTATCAGTAACTTCTTTGCATGTTTGATATGGGTTAATAGTACCTGGTCACATAGTGCTTAACTGCGCATTGTGTAAATATAAGTATGCATTGCTTAAATTATTTCAAATAAAAGCAAACACAAGACGCGTTTGATATTTGTAAATGCCCTAGCAGTATATATAATAAAAACTTAAATGACTTTGTATCATTTGTTTGCCTGTATTTTAATATATAAGTTTGTGTTACTATCTGCTGTGAAGCTTCTGTTAATGTTCGTGATTTCATAAAGAATTTAAATGTGAGCATTCATCAAAATGCCGGACATGGACTATGGCCAATTTTAGTTTCATTAAACACGACATTTACTTTTAATGCAAACTAATGTGGAATCACTTGAATGCGCGTGGTACAAATTTCGCGCAATTGTGACTGCCGCAATATTCGCGCGGTCTTAAATTTACGCAAATCCGATTTTTGAAAAAAAATACAGAAAGCATCAGTTATGGTTTACAAAAAGCAACAACAAACGTGTCAATTATTCGATACAAATCAGGGTCCTATTGTGACAGCTTGTTGCAATAAACATTTGTATCAGTACTGAATTAGACTCTTGATTGATACATTTATAACAATGGTCAACTTCGGAAGAATATGGGCCGCATATTCAGACGAGACACCACTTTATATCACATTTTGTTAAACCCACTTTATATCACATTGTGTGAAACTAACACAGTGTTTGCTAATGAAATTCATACTAAATAGACTCCATGTAGACTCCAAATCGGGGGCGCTTATTAATAAGTTTGCATTTTGCTTAAACTCAGTGTAAGATGAGTGCTCAAAATGGCGCCTTTGTGTAACTTTGTTATAGAAATATGATTACACTTTACTGTATGAAAAACAAACACAATACAATAAAAAATATGAATCATTCATTCATTAGAATGATAAATAAATATTTAATCAAATTGTTTATGAATGAAATTATCAAAATATTTGGATATGTATACAGCACAATCAATTTTAAATTAACGCTGCGTAACAGTTGGTAACACATATTGGTACTTGAAGTTTACAATATCCCCCTTTGCTAAATTACAAAATCAGTAAATATTTTGTGAGGTCATATATTCGCGCAATGACGCGGAAAAATTAGACCTCCGCAAAAATAAGTGAGTACCCAAGATGTTTACCAAAGGTTGATATATACATGTATATATGCGATAGCATTTTTATGGGAAACACTAATTAATGCATGTTGTTTCCGGTATATTTTTGGTATTTTTGACAAGAAAGTTCTTTCACGACGGCTGACTATATGCACGAGTTTTAAACTCCATGAAATGAAATCCCCTACCTATAAATGCGAGGTAATTATGGCAATAGTAAAATGTTCATGTATGCCATTGTTGGTGTACGTTCGTGTGCATGTAGACACTATCTGTACATATAAGACGGGATATGAGAACAGTACAAGGAAAATATAGCGTAAAATACAATAAATAAATATCGTCCTGTTCAATTATTTAGACCGAATACGGTCAACACGCTGATGCACGATTTCAGTATAACTGCTTTTACAAACTCGACAGTTTCATATTAACATATTCTCTGTCATCACCAGCTGCACTTTGTTTTACCGAGGACATACAAGTCCCACTGTTGCCTTGCCGAGTGTCATAAGAAGAAATACCTGCATATTCCCTGATCTCTAGATCAGTAAGCGTCTCATACTTCTGTTCCTGAAGTGGTTCTAAAATGTAATGACAGTAACGAGTATAATTGTGAAACAGTATACACGCATTAAAATTAGCGTGTTGTATGAAACATATATGCTATTGATAGTTAAGAACCGATATTAAACAGCATTAACGTTGCTTAACTGATGGGTGTAGATAATAATGGTTACACAGGGTTTCCCGCAGGATTTCTTAAAGGCATGTCGGCATCCCCGACACCCCACCCTCGACACAAATCGGCTCGACCCCCCCCCCAAAAAAAAAGATCTTTCCAATCCGACTCACTTACCATGCCCCCCCTCCAAAAAAAAATAAACAAAAAAATTGGCCGAATCGCCCGAACCCAGCTCCCCGCTTGGACCAACCTCCCCAAACTCGGCATCGCGCGACTCCACGTTCACGAAATCGGCTTCGACGTTCGATATCCCGGCGGCGATTAAATTGGCAGTATCGCTTTGACTACAGCCCTTTATCGCTTAAACTGCCTAGCCTTTCGCTCGAACAGCACATCTCTGTGCGTTGTCTTTAATTTAGCAATTCTTACTTTGATACAACTGAAACTATTACAATTATTTCTCCTACTAAAATCGCAATAACCGCGGTTTCTTATTTGAATAAAAACCTCCTTGGCAATGTACATTCACCATCCTAGACTGATAGGCTGTATTTTTTATGGAATGAATTTTTAATCATACATTGTATTCAGATTCGTTTAAAAACCTAACTGTATTTTTTCGCCTTGAAATTCTGTCATGACCGCTAGTTTTTTTCGAACATTTTTTTATTTCATTAATTTTTTTCGGTTGCGAAAGAAATCAATCGTTAATATCAGTTGTACTAAATGCGGACATTAAAAGCCGAATAAATCACCGTTGTTTTTAAATACTGGATTATGCGTTTCCTAATCGACATAAAATACGGTTCTGTATCTCCATGTAAAAAACGTGTCTTTATACAAAAGCGCGCGAAAATTATGTTGCCATGCACAAGGATGCCTCATGGAAAACGTGCGTGTTCTTGTCACGTGCTTATCTGCAGTGTTTATGTGAACCAAATTAAGTTTGACGACGTAAAATTGTGTTTTAAAATTAGGCTCTATATTACATTATTCGTTTGCATATTTTTGATTTTCAATTTGTTAAATGGATAAGAAAATTACCGGGATAAAATAAAACGTTAAATATAATAAACACATGTTTTAAAATGCCTGTTCACTTGTCCCGGCCATGCTAGTATTTTTTAGTTGTTAGTTAAGTATAAACTCCGCCCTAAAATCGCCGTATTTATTTGGCTAATAAGATCGTTGTGGGCGAAACTACTCAGTTCTATCACATGTCAATAACATTGTTGGAAGCTAGGCGTTATTGATCAATACGGCATTCGTTTATGGCCCTGTGGTTAACGATCGGTGTAATATATCAAGAGATTAAGGTGTGTCGCTTTGAAAATTAAAGCATGTCGCCGTTATTTAAGAATGTCGGCAAATGACAAACTGCTTTGAAGGCATGTCGGGCCCGACAAGCGATACAGGCCTGCGGGAAACCCTGTTACATATTTTCTATCGAAAACGTGAATGCAGATCCAGAAAAAATGTCTTCACACTAATGTTCGGGATATATGCTTATAAAATATGGCAACATGTGTACCTGCATATTAACAAATACATATAAAGCGATTGTCGCAAATTATAAACATAAAATTACATATGTATCCAATACTACCGTAACTACTCTATATGTCGTGACACTTAAAAAAAAATGCTGTCCCAATTTTTAGAACTAGAACAAATAAATCCCCCCTGAATGTGTCCTAATATTTATAATCATCAATTGAGGTACCCAACTATTAATCGAAAAGTGTAATTGCGTAATATGTGTTTGCATTACTCCCTTTAATGCACACCAATGTGGATATAGATATTTGCCCAATGGAGTAGTTTATGACGCGATGATAAGGGGCCACTTTGATGTGGTCAGCTGCCATGAGACACGGATATATGGAATATCCACATGCGCATTCACAACTTTGACAGTTTGCTAATACATTGCAATTGATCGGTGCAGGCAAATAAAACAGTTAGAGGGCGTTTTTTTAATGGCCGATTTAACGGAAATTAAAACTAAACTGCCACTTTGGAAAAAAGTTCTCCCAAATGTCAGACAAAAACACATCAAATTTTCAAAGTGTCCCAAACGTTAGGGTCACGAAAAATAATTGTTTTATCGGATTTATAGGGTGTCCTAACATTTGTCGTGTCCTAACATATGCAATAATTACGGATTAACAATCACACTAGGATTGCACACTGCATTAATTAACGTTAGTTTCTATAGATTACCAAAACTGCACATTTCGTAACTTCTGTCGAATGATGTAACGCCATGGTTTGTTCTGGAAATAAACTAGAATTTTACAATCACACATATTTGCAGTACTTCTAACGTTTATATTTTTTTTACAATTTTAACTTTGCATGTGGATTTATCAAACCTAACCTAAATATTTGGTGAAAAATGACTTCAGTCATATCAATCACAATCTAAATTGCAAATATAGGTTTGGCAAGACAAACAAAAAAGAGACAGCAAAGCGCACTTACGTCTCTCGAACAAAATCTTCGTAGTGGCTTATAGTATGGGTCTTTTGGTCTACAACGGTAATTAGAATAGTTTCATTTCGTACACTAGATTATCGGAGTTTACAACTTTCTGTAATTTCGCAATTGATTGCTATGCACGTATGAACTACTATAGCGATGTTTTTAAACACCGACCGGTAAACGGAACGAATTTATCACCAATCGTAATATACGTATAGAAACGCAGTAACCAAACGTTTAGTACGTCCGTAAACAAGTTATTACAATGATTTATGCTGAACACCAATATATAAATAGTAACTTTACCTAAGTGTTCATATGTCTCGCTAAACACCAATACATAAATTGTAATTGCACTTTACCTACGTTTTAATATGTCTCGCTAAACACCAATACGTACAGTCATAGTAAATGCACTACACCATTTGTTGTGATTTGTCTTGCCGAATACCAATACATAAATAGTAAATGCATTTTTAAATTACCTAAGTTTTCATATGTCACGTTGAACACCAATACATAAATAGTAAATGCACTTTACCTAAGTTTTCATATGTCTCGCATCCCCGTCGTTTTGTATGCGAACTTTAAAAAAAATAAACATACTTTTAAATATTGCCTTGTGTTATACGAGTAGCTTGTACAATGTTTGTATCAGTGAACGAGTGTTTATATTTTGAAATTTATAAAATAAAGGTACACTACATATACTCAATATGTGTTACTTAGTGCGAAGACGTAAACAATTAGCTGTATACTGAACATTTGTAATGATACAATGTAGCCGACGCAACGGTGATGTTAGTAGCAATCAAACATATGTTGAACACATTTGAGTATATTACCTGTGTCTACCTTTGTCTTGCAAAACAGATGTGTTCGGTGCTAGAAACAAAAAGATTAGTTAATCGATTATTTTACATACGCTTTCATATGCAAAACGTTCGTTTTTTGCTTGGAGATGAACACAACAATTACAATTATTTACTTCGCTTTATAACGTAATGTTATGTCATTAATAATTAATTGTTACCATGAATTCTGTATCTGTATACGACTATCGTTACCGCAATGATGACAACAACTCCTAATACGCCACCTACTGCACCACCAACAACTGATACAGTTGAGCTGTTTGCATATGTAATAAATAAATCGTTTATCAAAACTAAACCCATTATTAAATTATCGCAATTATTATTGCAAACTGGATCTAGTAAATTACAACGCGCTAAAATCATCCGTTCAAACAATATACCAATGTCCGCAAGTGTTGATACTTGAATATCTTGAGTCCAACTGGAGTTGCCAATTTTGTTCTCCGCGCGCATTTTGAATTGGTAAGTTGTCTCCGGTCTTAATCCGCGTATAGTTTTGGTGTAACTATTGACGGGTACACGTATATCGTTCCATGTTTCGAGACTGATTTCTTTGTAACGTATTGTAAACGTTTGTTCTTCTCCGCCATTGAAGCCAGGGATCCACTCGAGATCTATCTCGGTAACTCCTTTTCGTACAACGTGCAGTTCTTTGGGGAGTGCAGGTTTCGCTTAAATAGTTCATTATCACAGGTTAAATGTATACAAGTATGCAAGTTCACAAATATTTAACAACTACAACAATAACATCAAAAGCAAACAACTTCTACTACAGTACGTATTTTTACTACTACTACTACTACTACTACTACTACTACTACTACTACTACTACTACTACTACTACTACTACTACTACTTCTACTACTACTACTACTACTACTCCTAGGAGGACGATTAATAAAGTACTACTGATAGTATTGCCTAAACTTAATATAAAAACTACGTACAATACTAGATTATTAAATGCGCGACAATTAAACGTAGAGAAATACAAAAGTTAAATATGAAAGAACAAACCCTTGACATGCAGTTGAAATACTTCAGTTGTTGAACCTATTAGATTAGACACGTTCACTTGATATTTTCCAAAGTCGTTCACATTCACGTGAACAATTGTCAACTGTGTTTGTAAACGGTCGTCTGAGACACTGATTTTGTAATTGCTTTCATTAGATACACCGATCCATTTATCATCTATGCGTGAATGTTTGAACCAAGTGAAATTTCTGACATCGGGTTCTGGATAAGACTTTATTGTGAATGTAAATTCAGCAGTTTCGTAAGGAGCCTTGTACAGTGCTGTTATTGGTGGAGAAAATGGAGATGATCGTGGTGAACCTTGAACAAGAAATCCATGTAACGATATTTGGATAAAAACACATTTAACAAGTAAACTCATGCAAATTGACATATTGAAAGTGATAACCTTGAGCATATTAAGCATGATATACTATAACTTACACTGCACATGGATATTCAGTAACTGTTCCTGATGGACAGGATTATGCATGTTTTTGGCCAGACATTTATAGGTTCCTGCGTCGTATTCACATCTTGCATGATGTAGTAGAGCTGTAGTGGTATGAGCTAGTGACTCATTGAGAATTGTGTCATGTCCATATGTTGCATTAATGATACTCACAGCAGGCCCTGGATCTCCATCAGCGACACAGACCAGATTAATCGACTGATTTTGATATACAATAACGGTGTTGCTATTTGCAGTATTCGCAAAGAATTTCGATATGCTTGCTCCAACTGCAACAAATGTGGTGAAACGATAATAACCCTGACCTACATACAAACCAGTGAAAATAAATGAAATGATCACAAAAATACAGTCATTATGTATCAACTTACACTCGACATCGAGATAGAAATGCGACTGGCTGGATCCATATTCAATGTTGTGTCCTGTGGCCTGCATTGTATTGGTTGCCTTGCAGGTGTAATTACCTTCATCCGTGAATTCAGCATAATTAATCTTCAGGACCTGACCCGTATGGATGGTTGTCTTATTATCTGTTTTTATCCAAGTGAAGTTTGAAACGCTGGGATTACCGACATTAGACAAGCTGCACTCAACTGTGACTGATGTGTTGATGAGTACAGATACATTTTGCAAGAGATCTACAACAGGGGGGTCTGCAAATATAGAGTGTGGCAAATACATATGAAAATCTCACAAGGCACGAATCACGAGCAATTTGCATGTACATACATACACCTATATTATGCACTCTCATTAATACATCGCAAGCTTGTAACCTTGCATGATAATGTGTGATTTACACATAATATACATTATCTTACTCTCCTATTTATAATATTAAATTTTAAAAACATGTTTATGAATATACCAAGTCCAATGCTGAAATAACAATGTTCAAAGAACAAACTATTCTTACACATGACATCGATGGCAATATTGACGGATGCTGTCTTGGTCACACTGTTTCCCAGGCTGTCTACCATTGTGTTCATTGCTGTACAGGTGATGTTCTTCATTATGTCAGTGTCCGCAATGATAATAGACAGATCATTTCCATCACGTGGTATAATTCCACTCCAAGAAATGTTTGAAGACGGGTGACTGTTGGCATAGCATGAGATTGTAAATGACCAGCCTTTGATAACACTTAACACGTCATTTATTGGTATTGTGCTGTTGTATGTCGCTGATATATGTTCAGGGCCATCTGAAATTTAATATAAAGTAATAAAACGTGTTTGTGAAACATAATATCAAATGAAACTATTTTGGGCAATGATCCGAATATAACATAAAATCAATTTTTATACAAACATAATATTTGCAGATGAACTGATGAAAAGTTCCTGCCAATAACGCTTCCATTAAATGTTGTATCCATGGTATTCTCCGCCATGCAAGTATAGCTTGTGTTCATCATTCACGTAATATTTGATATGTTTTGGATGTTCCCATCAATGCCGGTACCCCAGGAATATCTCGAATAGGGGCTACTCTCTGCTGAGCACGTTAACTTCAGGGTACTGCCTTCTATCACTGTTATTGTTCTATTGTTTGTTAAAGTCCCAGTGTTTGTAACGTCTGGTAGAATGCTATATGTGATTGCAGGAGTGTTAGGACCATCTGTATATAATATGAATATAAAATAAATCATTATTTGATTCATGTGTATCAATATTGCATTAAAATACACGCACTGCTCAAGTTTAAAATATATATGACACATCCTATGTGCATATAATACGTACGCAATATGATTGCGGACAAGTTATTTGTTACTGACTCCTGTGCTGTCAATCCGCCCGTCTCATTAATAATGTTGGAAGCACGGCATGACCAGACCGCGTCCTGCTGTATACTGGTGACCCTCAGTGTAGAAGAATTGATTTGCTGTCCCATCCAGAACACCGTAGCAGAAGGGTTGGCGTCGCTTTCACAGACAATACTGATGCTGTCTCCTTTAAGAACTCTAATAGTATCATCCATGAGGGATACTCCTGTCTCTTTGTTTATAAAAGGTTTAATTGTAGGTGGGTCTGTAAACATGGATACACATATTGGTTGTAATTGTTCATATGAACGTCATGTCTCAGACAGTCTTTACAAATAAAAGCATAATACCTTATAAGCATACGTCCCATGATATGTCATTTATGTAACTCCCTTTGTTTAGCACGCAATATGCGTGAAAGTTCGCATATGTGTTTTATTTAGTGAAATGCAGAATAAACCCATTTATAAAAGGCTCAGGATTAGTGATAGCAACTAGAAACAAAACTCACACAAAACGTGGACTTCAAGTGTTGTCACATTCATTGTAGACTGCGTGCTGATAGTTCCGTTCCGTGAATTATAGATGTTGAATGACTCGCACGAAATGTTTGAAACTCTACGACTGATATTAAAAGTCATAAATTGACCGTCCGATGCTCCACCTGAATAAATCCAGCGGTAGGACGGAGCTGGATATCCGAAAGAGGAACAGTTGAACTCCGCTAGTGTACCCTCTCGTATGAATAAAGTTGCACTTATACTGTTTTTGTTTACCTTGATTATTGGTTTGGAGACCGGATCTTGAAATGCAAATATAACAGAGAGAGCATAAATACTGTGACCATGTCATGCATTTATTATGAGTTTTTGTTGTGTATGTGCAGTAGAATGAAGATTAATTTCTAATTGATCCTAAATTTGAAAGAAACTTTGATTCGTATTTTTTATATCTAATTTATCATTAATTTTACAAACAACTCAGATATGTGTTTTTCTTTTAAAAATATAATAGCGAAGTATTGCTCAACTAAAACGTTATAATGCTGATTAAGCAAGTCGAAAAGTGTTCATTATAAAACCTTACACTGGATTGTCAATGTAGTAAAACTTTGAAGAGTTACGTTCTTTGTTGAATATGTATATATTGCAATACACATTAACTGCCGAAAGTCAGAAGAGTTTGGTGTATATTGCAAACGGCTAGTTGCTACATCCGAGCTGTATGTATAGGTTGCCATAGCTGTGATGTTGCTTCCATCAACAAACCACTGGACACTTGGTTTAGGCCGGCTCCGTGATGTGATACACGTGAAAATAGACGTTTGATTGTAAACAGGATAACAAACTGCAGTCTGTGGAAGCATGGACAACGTATTTGGAGGAACTGAAACAATATACACGTGTTTACTTTGACATCAATTTCAATCAATTTACATGTATTTTACGCGTGTTTATATGACGTAAAGACAATCTCTCACTTGCCTGAAATAATGGACCGACGGATGCTAATTAAGATGGTTCTTATGCTGATGAAGCTGGCGTTTCATATGTGTTTGTTTGACTTCATATCAGTTTGTGCTTAACATAAAATAATGCAAAGGTAACTTACATGCTAAATTAATTGTGTAGAGATTGCTGTACTCAGTGCGGCCATTTATAGCAGCATAACAGGCCCATTTTTCACCATCGTTTGATAATGTAACCGTCTTAAGGGCACACGTATACACATTTGTGGAATTGCAGAAACATTCTAACAAAATGTTTGGGGATTGATTGCAGACGCTGTTGGCAAACTCTTGAACTACGGCATCCTCCTCTTTGGTAGTTCCAGTGGGTGTTTTAACCCAGTTAACTATTTGCACTGGTGATGGTGTAGTGCACGTAAATGACAGTCTTGTATTCACGGACACGAAACCCTCATGTGCATCTGCATCTAGTTGTAATATTTGGGTGTCCACATCTAAAACAAACAAACAAATAAACATTAAACAAACGAACAAAGATTAATACATATAACTTAAAGGCATGAAACAGAAATAAATAAATATATAAATCAATAAATCAATAAATCAATAAATCAATAAATCAATCAATCAATCAATCAATCAATCAAACAATCAATAAATCAATCAATCAATCAATCAATCAATCAATCAATCAATCAATAAATCAATCAATCAATCAATCAATCAATAAGTAGATAAAAACATATCATATATAATTAAATAAATAAATAAATAAATAAATACTTAAATAAATAAATAAATAAATAAATAAATAAATAAATAAATAATAAGTAAATAAATAAATAAATAAATAAATATATATATATATAAATAAGTAAATAAATAAATAAATAATGTACTTGTTCATTAATTTATTTTAGTAATGTAATAATATCTTAATTAATATTAATACCTTGTTTATATATAAGTGTTAACAGTATTGCTGTAACTAAATTGTAGGCATCCATATTTACACCACACCATGCCAAAGTTTAACTAGTAGATATGAGTAACCTAACCTTTTATGTTCTATTTAGGGCAATTGTCGTTCTGAACTCAACTTGCAAATCCAGCGACTGAGGAAAACAGTATATTAATGTCTGCTGATTAATTAATAACTAATGCGTGCGTGAGAATGAGTATTTGGGGACATTTTAAGCCTGTTTAGAATGTCATGTATTCAATTATATGCATAATATAAATTTCGTTTCGGTTTGAGATAGCTTTTTTATTATGTTTTGGTCTTCAAGACTAAAATATGTTAAGTATACCAGCCTATACATATCCAAATACGTTTTCTATTTTAAATCATGTCTCGGATATTGTTTAGATACAGGTAACACAATTTTAAAATCAAAGCATTTCATATTCCCATGCTTTCAAACAAATAAATGTAAGGTAACCAAATTACACATACCTTTCATTAAAAGCAATATTGACAATGCATATGGTCCGCTGGGCGCAACAGGTTTGTGCAACTGAAATTTTCATAGGTTTCTCGGGAGAAGCAAAAACAAATTTCATTTATATTCACTACAAACTTGAGATGCTATTTACAATATGTTTAATACCTACACAGTAAGAATACACCAATGTTTGTATTTAATTGTCTAATTACATGATTGTTTATGCGCTGAATATGTTTAAGTGCAAAACGCCTTATGCATAGACCAGATATTTTGCGATAACATTTATAACATTTACAGAATTTGGCAAATTACTTTTGCATCAATATTATTATAATAAACTATTTTTATGATTACTTTTTACTTCAGTCATGTTGTATTGCTAAAACATGGTGACTACGTGCACTTACCATACATTTAGCGTCAAAAATTATGGCAATTTATAATTGTTTGCGAAATTCAGGATGTTCAGGTGGAACACAATCCGTACATAAAATATCTTATGAGAAATGGTATACAGGATCCAAGTTTACAAAGTAAAGTTCCTATTAAAATGTCAGTTACCTGACATTTTGCGCCATGGTAACAACACTTTATTGACCATATTATTGTAGTGTTTTGTCGGTTAGACTCTTAAAAGAAGCGTTTTAGCAATATGTACCCGTTTTAGATACATTTACATATAGTGTATATATGTAATGGCAGATTAATGCCTGGTATTGCGTAATGTATTAGACGAGACCTTGAATACTATAAGGCGCGGCTTGCCCAACCGCTATTTTATTCGTGCCGAACCTGATGTGTTACAGAAGGCCAGGCAGTAAAGATTTATTATTAATTCTGATGTTCTGATTTTAAAGAAATTGTTTGCGGTTGAGTTGATATCTAGTAAAATGACGTACAGCCAAAACAAAATATACCACGTAGCTGTATATCAGTCTTAAATCGGTATGGGGGTATGACCAACAGAGTAAATAAAGTCAGCTTAAATTAATTGAAACGGCTGACAGTTTTCATTTAAGATACAGAATATAAATATTGACTTCCTTGAGGGTGACAGTGCGTATTGATACACGAGGCAACACTGTCAAGCCGAGGTCGACAACGTTTGTCGAGGGTTGACGAAACGCACTGTCACCCTCAAGGAAGTCAATATTTATTTTATTTTATTATACCGAACAATCCCGTATCATAGGGCGACGTAGCGGTAGCGGGCGACATTGCCGGGCGACATATCAAATTGTTGCCAGCTGCAGTTTATATGCATTATCTAGAGAAAAAATCAAATGAGGTATAATAATCATATTTATAAACAGCCTAAAAATCCAGCTGCATCTGAAGGAGAGAACTCTTATAAGCAGCATGATGTCCTTTACTTAAGGCAAGTTTCCAATTGCCAAACACAACACAGCAGACAGTATACTTCAAAAGTTGAAAAAAGGGTTATCGCTTAAACACTTTAAACGTGTCTTTTATATTAGATAGAGAGATTCTAGTAGACAATTTTACCACTTTCGC
>CM051029.1:1998577-2023577 GCA_027627225.1 Congeria kusceri | reverse complement strand
ACTACTACTACTACTACTACTACTACTACTACTTCTACTACTACTACTACTACTACTACTACTACTACATGTGCTTCTACTACTACTACTACATGTGCTACTACTACCACTACTCCTACTACTTCTGCACATACTACTACTATTACGTTTAGTAGTAATACTACTTTTACTACTGCTTCTACCTCTTCTACTACTACTACTACTACTACCCCTACATGTTCGGCTATTATTTGTAGGTTGTAGAATTATCGGGAACTGTTTTCATAAATTGTGTGTGTGATGTTTGTTCCGGCATGTTGTTAAATTACTTATGTTTAATTGTTTTCATTTTAATTCTTTATTCAGACACAAGCACTTAGGATGGAACGTCTACATGTAAATAAACAATACTATATCTTAGGTTGTTTCACGGCCATTTCACATGTAGAACGTCCTACATGATCAATTGCAGACATAACTGAAAATCATTTATTCGCGGATTTGTTATATATTTGTTATTAAGTTCACAACAAACACTTGATTTCAATTCAAAGACATTTGTGTCGTTTCAGCAATACCCACTCCAACAAATAACTTTGCAGACAAACACAATACACTGTTATTGTGGATTATTGCTCCAATCTGTACTGGAACTCTAATTATTACTGTTATATGTATTGTAACAGTGATGCGTTACAATTGGAATTATTGGTGTAATGATCTAGATTCGATAAATTAAAACACAAATGCATAAAAGCGATCGTGCACAGAAAATACATTGATATGTTGTTTTATTTGCATACTAGTTTTATAAGCAACATGTATGTTCAACATGTGCATGTACAATATATGTTGAATTGCGATGTTAAACACGTTCAATAACGTTCAAATAACGTTGTGTGTAAATACTGTTAAATAAATTGGTAACATCCAATGACTGTGTTTTAATTAACTGCGTTATGTTGGTGTTTTTTATATTGCTTTTGTTTCCAAATATAACCATTGATCTAAAATACAGGTCGTCTGGCACCCGGAGATATTGCTGCTATAGTCGTACCGATTGTGATTGTAGTGGGCGTCTGTTGTGTCGTACTTTGTTGCAGATGGAAAAAGAAAGTTACTACATTCATTATTCTAGTGTATATGTCATAACAATTTGATACAATATTATGACTTATAATGAAATTTATAAATAAAATTAGTATTTACTTAATTTAAATTAATACTCTTTACATGGTCAGATGCTATATTCATAAGTGTTTATAAAGTATCGATAATGTCTACTCGTCAAAAACGAATAGGGAACGTTTCGTATAATAACTACATTTAACCTGGCATTTTAGCCTGCTTTAGCCAGAAAAAGAGCAGCAGCAACGTCACAGATCTCGGAACAGGAAAAATAATACAGATTGAAATTCGAAAAATCGGGGTAGAACAGGACCTAATGAAAACGGGTTGCAATCCGACTCAATCAGCAGCGGCCCTCCGACTAACGCTTCCGTAACCGAAAAGGAAACAAAGATAACAATCAGTCCCATCCCACGGGTCGTGTCACCCCAAGTCTAGAATTGTAGATCCCGAAATCAGCAGTTCGCGAAATGCTACAATGCTACGATGGACTCTCACGAAATTTTTATCTAACCTGAGCACAACGTCCTCATGGTGAGCTGTTGTGGTTGCCTTTTTTTCGTAGTCTGTCGTGCGCTGTCAACATTTAGCGTCTGACCCTCTAGAGACCACAGGTATTGCCCAATCTTCATGAAACTAACTCAGAGCATTTGTCCCAGATATCTCGCGCATTTTCGAAACTAGATTAAGTGTGGTTAAAAAAAAAAGGTCACTAGACCAAATTGAATAAAAATCTCGTGAACACTCTAGAGGCCACATTTATTGCCCATTCTTCACGAAACTTGCCTCTAACATGTGTTTTAATAATATCTCAGAAGTATTCGAAACTGGGCCACCTGGGGTCGCTAGGGGAAATTAAATAACAAATTTTTGAACATTCTAGAGGCAACATTAATAACCCACTTATCATGAAACTTGCCCATAACATTTTCCCCAATGATATATCGGACAAGATCGAAACTGGGTCACATGGGATCAAAAACTAGGTCACCAGGCCAAATTATCATGTGAGCGACCTAGGGACTTATTGCCCTCTTTTATCGTTTTCTTAGAAATTAACTATAAATTGTGTGATAAGATAGTGGTGCAGGCAATTCGGCGCTATTTAACATGCCGGATAATGGCCAACTTTCTTTTAAGGCATGGACGGACGAAACAGGCCTTCGGGAAACACTGCAGTGTAAATAGTCCAAGTGACGCACTGTCAAAGCCTCCTCAAAAGCCTCGTTACATGTAATCCCATAACGTGGAAAGAGTCACATAATAGAAAATCGAGTGCTGATTGAACAAGTTGAAAATTAATGATGTTCACTTTTAAGTGAATATGAATTCTATATCGATTCAGAAATGCCTTATCTACATATTTCATAATTGTAAAGAAAAGAAGGATATACTGTTCACAAGTTTAATATTATAATTATATTTAAATTCAGTTTAAGCAATAAACATACACATACACGTGTAAGTTGTATTTTATCGTTTATTTCTTCTGTTACGTTTGTTGCATATTTGTACTGGATTCAGGAATGAATTAAAATTTAATTCCACAACATCTCAACTCGTATGATCCAGAAATATCTTGTATGGAACTGGTGTAATTGCAATACAATGCAACAATACACACAGACACACACACACACACACACACACGCACACACGCACGGGCACACGCACACGCACACACTCACACACGCATATACACGCACAAGCACACGCGCACGCACGCAAACACACGCACGCACACGCACGCACACGCGCGCACTCGCACGCACGTACGCACAAACACACACGCACATTCTAAGATTGTCGTATTAGCTACGTCGTTGCAATTATGTCACTACAATGAAGTATAACTTTTTTCAGTTAATTAATATATATTTGCAGTTAAAAAGATACGCACATTTCACTTTAATTATTCGGAATGAAATAGAGAAAGAAAACATTATTAAAAACCATGAACAACATCAAAGGGAAATAATAGTTGTATTTAACACAATTAATTGATCTGCATTTATCTTCCCCTCAGTTTAAACCATAATTGATCGTTATATTGTGCGTAACATTGGTGGTCACGAACGTACATTGTAATATGTTCATATGAGCAAACCAATTATCCTGATTGCAATGTAGTGCACTACATTTCTAAAGATGTCCAGGCATTAAACGAAAAAATATAAAATGGCGATAATAATTACCGACCTTGAGGTGACTAAAAAGCCTATTAGTAAATTCTGACAGACAACGAGTCCTAACAGCGTCGATGTTTCAAAGATATCATGTTATAAACTTCGTTCATGTTCCAGAATGGGTGACTGATTCAAGCCGAGAGTCGCGCGATGGATACTCTTAACATTGAATTGGTTTGAACCTTGTTCGCAGTTTTTTCAATAACATCTGTTGTTGTATGCCAAATATGATTATTTTGAACATCTGAATAATTGATTTCGTTTACTAGTAACAAACATTGTATACAGATTTACGATGTTGTTTTCATTTTTAGTAGAACCCAAAACCAGTTTCAACTTCATAAACATCTGACTAATCCATAATTTTGTTTCGTGTAAACACATAATTAGAATTCACAAGTGGCTCTTTATGTTGAATAGTATGTATAATTCCTACAATCACGGCTTGTATATATTTTAACCCAGTTGAAAGAGTAAATTATGTTGAGGTAGACATATCTCAAGTGCATAAGGTTTGAAGACAACAGTTTTTGTTCACATAATAACAACACAGTGAATACAATGACACCAACCACCGATAGGACATCAATCACTGCTAAAAGAACATGTTAAAATCAAATTATAACATTTATTCACCGATTAAAGTACACCATAAAACAAACCTTGTCTACATAATTGCAGAATGTGTGCACACAATAGCGTGCGGAACGCATTTTCTTTACTGATCCGTCGCATGTCTCATGACACACTATACCAACACACGTAATTATAATATACCCCTAACATATCTTTATATGTTTTTGAGTTTAATTGCTTTATTTTCAATACGTAATTTGCCATAAGCAAAAGGTACATGCATCTCCCTGTTGAATGGATTTTTGCGGTCTCGTGGTGTAAAGCCGTTCATAGTTTAAATCAGTCCCATCAATACATTATATTTACATATATATTAAATAAAACTACCAATAAAATATATTGACAATCACATTAAGTTAAAGGAGAATAAAACCTAGTTTTGTGTCAAGTGATCAATCGCTTATGGAAGTGCTCATGGGTGAGCCATTGTAGTCACTCACAGTATGTCGTCGTTCGTCGTCAAGAATTGATTAAAACGATTATTCTCTGAAACCGGTGGGTGAACTTGAACCAAGCTTGGCAGGAATGTTCCTAGGACGAACCTCTACCACATTCCTTTAAATGAAAGGAATATCTGTAAAACACCGTTTGCCATGGCAACCAAAATGCTTATAAATATAGCAAACGTAACAAATGTCTTCAGAAATTACTGGTAGATTTTAAAATAATTTACAGAAATGACACTTGGGTGGGTCACTCTCTACCAAATTCTTTCAAAAAATTTTGATTCGTGAAAAAAACATGGCCGCAAGGGGGTGGGGAGATTTGACCTTAGATGACTGTATAGGCACTTTTGACAGTCTTCTCGTCAGAGACTGCTGTTAGGATTTCAAAAACAAATTATAAAAAATAATGTTCCTGGTTAGCCTCTACCAATTTTCTTGAAATAATTTTGATCTGTAAAAACATAGCCCCCAGGGTGTGGGAAAGTTCGATCGTATACATGACATATTTTGACAATCTCCGAGTGAGAAACCAATCACTGTTTTTTTAAATATTTTTATCGAAATGTTACTTGAGTAAACGTCTACCAAATTCCTGTAAATAATTTTGATGTGTAAAAATAACACGGTCGCCCGAGGTTGGGGACATTTGACCGTATGTGGTTATACATGCAAATCTGACAATCTTCTCAATAGAAACCGCTTTCTGGACAGAAAACTTATTTCATAGAAATGCCCATAAGGTGACCCTCTACCAAATTCGTTCAAATAATTTCGATTCGTTCAAAACATGTCCGCCATTGGTTGGGAAAGTTTGACCGTTTAAGGCTCTATAGGCAACTTTGACAATCTTCTCGTCAAACACCGCAGGATCGATTAAGAAATCATTTCATAGGAATGCTCCTTGGGTAACCATCTAGCAAATGTCTTTTAAAAAAATCAGCCTGTCTATCAGGGAGTGGTGAAGATTGAGCATACATGGTTTTATATGCAATTTTGACAATCTTTTTATCAGAAACCGCTGACTGGATTTCGAAACAAATTCATAGAAATGTTCCTTAGGTAAGTCTTACCATGTTCCATGAACAAATTTTAATTGGCAAAAAAACTTGGCCGCCAGGGGATGGGAACGGTTGACCGCAAATGGCAATTTTGACAATCTTCTCGCTAGAAATCGCTGTTTTGCATCTCGAAATATTTTCACAGAAATGTTCCTTGTGTGACCCTCTTCCAATTTCTTCAAATAATTTTGATTTGAGAAAAAGCATGGTTGCGAGGAAATGGGAAAGTTTGGCTGTATGGGCAACTTTTCTTGACGAATTTTATTGTCGAAAACTACGTGCTGCATTTCAAAATAATTTGAAAAGAAACACACCTTGTGTAAACCTTTTTCCACATTCCCGTGTATTTATTTTGATTGGTTACAAGCATGGCCGCCAAAGGGGTGGGGGATATTGACCGTATGTGGCCAAATAGGCAACTTTGACAATCTTCTTGTCAGAAACCGCTTACCGGATTTCAAAAAAAATTAATCAGAGATATGTTCCTAGTGTAAGCCTTTACCCAATTCCTTCAAATAATTTTGATTCGTTTAAAAACATGGTTGTCGTGGGGTTGAGAAGTTTGACCGTATTTCGCCATATACTCACCTTTCACAATATTCTCATCAGAAATACTTGCAGGAATTTGAAATAATTTCACAAAAATGTTCCTTTTGTAACCCAAAACCGATTCCTTTTAATTATTTTGATTCGCTATAAAGCATAGCCGCCAGGAAGTGTGTACGTATGTCTATATACGGCTTTATTGGCAACTTTGACAATCTTCTCATCAGAAATCACTGCCTTGATTTGGAAATAATTTCACAGAAATGTTGTTTTGGGTAACCTTTTTAACCCCTCGATTGATGACTATACTTTGGCTACAACATTGACACTGTTTTTGTTTTTTCTTACAATAAACTTTTATGTTAAGATAATGTATAAGAACAGTTTCAAAGCTCTGATTTTAACCGATTTAAACGAACTGAGGTCCATTTTAGCCTGTGTAAATGGGTTTTCCGAAACTCTGTCACAGGTTTAAATATTGGCTACTACAAAATTAATGTATGTTTCATATATATTAACATATTGCTAATAATCTGCTGATAGAAATCTAAGAAATGACCACGATCCGTATTCTTCACCATCCCAACATTCACGGTCCGTATTCACCACCCCAACATTCACGGTCCGTATTAACCACCCCAACATTCACGGTCCGTATTCACCACCCCAACATTCACGGTCCGTATTCACCACCCCAACATTCACGGTCCGTATTCACCACCCCAACATTCACGGTCCGTATTCACCACCCCAACATTCTTAGACCTAAAAATACAGAACAGACTTAGACTCACGATAAATACTATTGCGTGTTCATATATGCTAGCTACCAATAGTGCTTATGTCCTTAACAAATCGTTCTAAATAAAGAATGTTGGAATTAGAGTGGAAACTACCATGACAAATTCAAATTTGTTTCAAATGTATTAATATATTGCTAATAATCTGCTGATAGAAATCTTAGAAATGACCACGATCCGTATTCACCATCCCAACATTCACGGTCCGTATTCACCACCCCAACATTCACGGTCCGTATTAACCACCCAACATTCACGGTCCGTATTCACCACCCCAACATGCACGGTCCGTATTCGACACCCCAACATTCACGGTCCGTATTCACCACCCCAACATTCACGGTCCGCATTCACCACCCCAACATTCTTAGACCTAAAAATACAGAACAGACTTAGACTCACGAAATATACTATTGCGTGTTCATATATGCTAGCTACCAATAGTGCTTATGTCCTTAACAAATCGTTCTAAATAAAAAATGTTGTAATTAAAGTGGAAACTACCATGACAAATTCAAATTTACGCTTTTAGAACATAACAGTTTCAATAATATTCTTTATTATTAACTAAAGTTTAAGAATAGGTTGGTATTATAAATCTTTGTGCACACTTTCTGTTCAGCAAATGTATTATGAATGCTTAAGACAATCTTGTTTATTCATTACCTTATATTTCGTACCGTTCTCATACTTATTTTCAATATTAATATTTTATGTGGGTTTCAAGCTATAAGACCATTACAAACAATGTTTTATTGAATATAGTTCATGCTTGAAATCTATACAGTTTAAATGGGTAATTGGACCACTTAATAGCGCTGCTTAAATATTGTGTACAAACATTAAACTCAGTGTTGAAAGAAAGAAAGGCCTTAAACATGAATGTTCTAATTCCCTGTTTGAAAATAAGACTTGTTTGTTCTAACAAGAAAATCACAATTATGTTTAGGCAGATAACACAGTCAGTGAATGATAAAATGATTTGATTTGCACCCTTCTGTTAGCTACTAAAAACTGGTTAATTTCTATTCCCCCCCCCACCCTTGTGTCATACAAACATTGTGTTATCTTCATCATGCTCATAAAGTGCATTGGCAGGGTTGATTTATTGTTGAATACTTGTTTGGTGTATCGCATGTTACAAAATTGAATGTTGCTGTCGAAATTAAAGAATACAAAAAGCAATAATGCATATTTACGAATTTCAACATATTTTGTCCTTAACAATTGAAAGTTTATATAAATTCACTGTTATGATGCAATGGCCAAAGAGATGTTTTTCTTAATTAAACTAGTATTCTAACAATTTTTTTACAATAACATTGTATTGATCATTTATCAATATGCATTACATGTGCATGATAAAATTATCATGTTATAGTCAGTATAGTTTTTCTTTATAAATGAGTGGGTGAGCAATTATACCCATTTTTACACTCGCACACTTTTTTCACGGTTGGACAAAACTTACTCGCATTCTCTTTTTTTTGCGTCTGTGCAAGTCTAAATTTGATCCCTGTACAAAAAATTCAGTTCAAGTAACACACTGGGCCATTCATTCAATTCTCTGACAACAAAACCAATAAGGTTTGATAAAAGCAGTTGTTGTTGATGCTTTATGATGATGATGATTATAAATATTATAATGAAGATGCTAATGATAAGATTACAGATTCTGGTGGTGTTATTGTTGATAACGTTGATGATGGTGATTTGATTCTAATAAAAATGTTTTAGATTGTTGGTATTGTTATTTCTGTTGTTGTGGTTGTTGATAATGATAAAGATTGAAATGGGACATGAACAAAAAAATTACGTGTCCCAATACTCAATGTTATTACAGTAATCTTACCAGAGCAACTGTCCACTTGAATCGAAATTTGACCTCATATCCTATACACAACGATCACTGCAAACTTCAACACACACAATGACCACTTTATAACTTACTTACAGTTGCTTATGGAAACATTGCATATATTTGTTATCATTGTGTGACCTTCTGATAGATTCATTGTAGTAAAATTGCCCTGCATTACCTAAAGAAAATGTCCCAATTTATGCTCATTTGACCTACTGAACTCAATCCAGCCTGATGGTTAATAACAATAATGCAATGCAATAACGGTTGTCCCTGTTCCCGTGTGCGCAGGTACGTTTGTATGTACATATGTACATATAGAGAATATATAGTTGGTGACGTTTTATATCATGTGATATCAGACGAGTCTGATATGGCGTAGAAAAAGGCAAGGGTTACCGATCCTGTTTAAGCCATATCGGACGAGTCAAATATCACATGGTATCAAAAGTCAGCTATCAAATATTCTATTTATTATGCCACGTTTTACAAATATTGTTTTATTACTAAAACAATAAAATAAACAAATAATCGCAAACATTTAACAATTTACAGAACAACAAAATATGCAAATGAGACAGCCCGATGACGTCTAAAAGAATCAACAATAACATTTTAACACACATCATTAAACAAAACATTGAAGCCAGAAATTGTGACTTAATGTAAGATTGAACATAATACAGTAAAACCAAGGTTTTCCCGCCTATAGATAACGTGATTACCTATTTGTTTGTTGTTTCATTTCCAATACCTAATCTCTTAAAATTCTATGTTCCCGTAGTGTCAATCGCAATCGGATCCTTCCGGTTCCGGGATTTTATTATGCATAGGTTCCGTGGTTCAGTAACGATAAACAACGCTGAGCGCACCTAGAAACAGGGAACCAAATTCTTGCATTTTATTAAACCCATTGCAGCCATTCTCATCCACTCACAAAACATGGACATGACGCAATCTGAATACGTCACAACAGTAAATACGACATGAAAGTATGTCGATTTGAATCTCATCAGGGGTGTAGCTTGGTCCGTAAATATGTGTAGGCCACTTTATAAGTTGTCCAGGGTCAATGAGGGAGTGGGTTGCCCCGGCATTTCTTTTTTTCGGTAGGTGTTGGAGATGATTTTGGGTTTATATTTGGTAGCAGCACATCATTTCGATGCATTATCATGAACACCGTTAAATGGATCAAATAATACATCATTTTCTGCATACACTTGGATCGATTAGATTAACAAACCTGGTATATTTACTTCGGTTCTCTGAAAGCCTCTGTAAAAACACATTGTTGTGCATGTATAGATTTCAATACACTTGTGATTGTCAACATTGTCATTCCGATCTAATCTGTCAGAGGTACATCTATATTAGAGACACTTCCCCTCACCCTCGTCCCCGGAAACTGAAGCTTTTTATTGCAGATTTGGCATGTTGTTGTTTTTTTGTCACGACACTGCTCATAATTGTACAAGTTTCATTGTCTCTGTCAAGCAACTTAGTATGGTAAGTTAAAGAAATGGTAAAATGCACTTTGTAAAGTATGTATAATACAATTTAAAGAACCGGCTGTTACGTACCTAAACAGAGAAAATACCAGGATTAAACATTTGACCAACTAACAAACATACAGCCAGTGTTAATTTGTATTGACATTGTAATATGTATTTATGAATTTATGTAAATGACAAAAAACTGTAAAGTTTACATCAATAAAACATTATGTATGTCTGTCTGTCTGTCTGTCTGTCTGTTAAATAATTTGGCTGGTGGTATTTTATTTAACGTATTGATCAAACTACTGACGTATAAGTCACTAATCCAATTAAATATTCATGACAAGTTTTCATAATAAAATGTCCCCAAAGACTATTGCATTATCAGTACATGGAGTGTAATAGTGATATGATAGAAAATTTATGATATTTTTGTATCGATATGTATTTATTTTCTTCCAGGATTAGTATACCCCACTGCATGGCCAATTGACTGTTCAAACTCTAGTCAACTGTTTAACTTGTTAGAATATGTGCAACAGAACCATTTTATCAAATAGCGAATGCCACCATAATATCATGGAAAAACAGTTTCAATTATGTTTCCTGCACATTTTTCATATATCATTATTTGACATTAAAATTTCAATAGGCCTAAGGATAAAAAAACAACATTTATAAGGAAGAAATTAAACAGTGTTCATATCATATGTTGTATTTTACACATTATGCGTTATCTATACGCGGAAAAAAACCACGGGTTCGTGGCATACAACATTATTCATCCAACTCGAGCGATACAAGCCACCGGAACACAGGTATGAATATATACAATAATTATAAAGGTTATTATATACACGTGTATCAATTGCATGGAATAAATGATCTTTGAAAAAAAAAGAAAAAACAAGTGTTCACATAATTATTTTGTAATTGTGTATACATAAAAAAATGCATTGAACAGCTTGCTTCGTTCAAAATTATCAAATGTCAAATGAAAATTTTCCCTCAATTCATGTTATTAATATATTTACATCATTTCATCTATTAACACACACTCGTAGTATACTGCAGTCCACATAAACGACTTTTCAAAGTTTATTTGTCAAATGTGAACATTCAACAAAATAATAGCCAAAAAAACGGACAACAACAACAAGAAACGTGGAAATTCCACGAAAACGAAATTTTTCGAACGAAATGCATAAAAGCAGCACAATAATGAAAGACAGTTCTGGGTGCCATATGCATTCCTAAGCTATGTCTCTTTTTTGTATTTTTAGTAACATTGACCTTGACCTTAATCTCACACACCCCATATGCAATCCCAAGCGTAGTCTAGATACAAGGTACCTATGTATGAAGTTTCATTCAAATATCTTGATGCATTATATAGTTATTGAGCGAAAACCCTTTTTCTAATTTTAGTTATGCAGACCTTCAACCCACCCACACTATATTAATCTCAAGCGAGGTCTCGATATAAGGTATCTATATATGAATTTTCATTAAAATATCTCAATGCATTGCCAAGTTATAGAGCGAAACCGTTTTTCTATTTTAAGTATTGGTGACCTTGACCTTGACCCCACCCACTACATATGCAATCCCAAGAGAGGACTTGATATAAGGTATCTATGTATGATGTTTCATTAAAATATCTTGATGCATTCTCAAGTTATTTAGCGAAAATCATGTTCTATTTTTAGCTTTTCTGAGCACGAAGTGCTTGGTGAGCTATTGGTATAGGGGACCTCTCAGGCGTCGTCCGTCGTCCGTAGGCCGTCAACAATTTGGCCCGTTATCGCGATAAAGACTTCATTTTTTATTCAATCTTGAATTGAATCATGTTTTTAATGTATCAAACTTATTTTTAGGACTGTGGTAGACGCTTACCCATAGAATGTGTGTGTGCTTTTTTTTAATCAAGTAAGCGCTTCTTGATAACTGAACATATAAATACTTTCATATAGCATGAGATATTACATTGCAATTAATAATGTATTTCTACTTGTATTACTGTTATTAAGTTTAATTGCAAACTTACGCAAATAATCTAAAACAGTAATTTTACTTGTACTGCAAACAACTGGTTGGATTTCGAAATAATTTTACAGAAATGTTCCTTAGGTGACCATCTACCAAAATACTTCAAATTATTTTGATACTTTAAAACGCACGCAAGCACTAGGTCCCACTTTTTATGGAGCATATATTTTTCCAGCATGAATAGGTTTTCAAATACCTTGGCATAAGTGATAAGCATAGTGAGAAAGAGTGTCGCATACAATAACCAGGTCCCTAGGTCCAAGGTCATGGTCACAGGTCAAATATAAGAAATCTATCATAAACTTTTGGTCCGGAAAAGAAATAAATCCTTACAACTTTATCTGGTGCATATCTTTGTCAAGCATGGAGGGACACTGACAGATGGCAAACCTATAGTCCAATCTCTGCACCAAATTTCATGGTCAAATCTAATGCCCATTTCGAACTATTACAGTATTTAGTTTAGTTCTATATTTAGTAACAGTCACGTGACCTTTGACTTCTGGTGAAAAAAAGGTCGTGCATAATCCTAAAATTGCCAGATTGCTGTTTATATGTATACCCAGTTTCATGGAAATAAGTTCAGTACTTTTTTAGTTATTGCAGGAACCAGGTTTTGGGGACGGACAGACTGACACACATACGGACAAACATATAGAGAGACACACAGACGGATGGCAAACATATAGTTCAATCTTTGTAGCAAGTGTCATGGTCATACCTTATGTACCTTTCGAATTATAACAGTATTAAGTTTATTTCTATTTTTTAGTAACAGTTACGTGACCCTTGACTTGTGGTGAAAAATAAAAGGTCCTGCATAATCCTCACATTGCCGGTTATATGTATACCAAATTTCATCGAAATATCTTCAATACTTTTTGAGTTATCGCAGGATCCAGTTTGTTTTAGTTTATTTCTATTTTTAGTAACATTCATTTGACCTTTGACTTCTAGTAAAAAATAAAAGGTCGGGCATAATACTCACATTGCCGTTTATATGTATACCAAGTTTCATTGAAGTATCTTCAGTAGATTTTGAGTTATCGCAGGAACAATATTTTGCGGACAGACGGAAGTTCATTTCTGTTTTTAGAAACAGTCACGTGACCTTTGACCTCTGGTAAAAAATAAAAGGTCGTGCATAATACTCACATTGCCGTGTATATGTATACCAAGTTTCATCGAAGTATCTTCAGTACTTTTTGAGTTATGGCAGGAACTATGCATTGCGGACGGACGGACTGACGGACGGACAGACGGACGGACGGACGGAGGGCAAACCTATAGTCCCCTCCGGTGAAACACCGGTAGGGGACTAATAACTTGAGCAGGTGAGAAAAAGGAGATTAAAGGAAGCCGATAAAGAAGCATTAATGGAATATGCTTTCAACTAACATTTAAACCTTAATATATACAAATCTATGAAATATCTATATTTTTTTCCATAAATAACATAACATATAATGTACACACATAACATAAAATAAAATAAAATAAAATAAATTAAAATAAAATAAAATAATATAAAAAATGAATAAATAAAAAAGTAAAAATATAAATAAATAAATAATGAGTAAATAAATAAATAAATACATAAATAAATAAGGACATTTTAATTACTGCCTTTTAAGTGGTTTATAATTTATAGTTAGCCACGCCCCATTACAAAGGAAAACTGGTGGAAGTTCAAAACAGATTCATAAGCCCCGCCCTATCACTGCTTTTTGTAAGCTAAATCCGCCTTTGAGCGACTGCGCATGCGTAGCGATTAATCGCTAGAGCTAGCGTTTGCGCTGAAAAGCGGTGAATTACGTAATTCAGCGGTTGAAAACGGATGAAAAACGCTGAAAACCGTTTAAACTGATGAAATCGGTTTAAAACATATTTTATTTGCGATTCTGTACCGATTAATCGCGGAACACAATCGGTGACCCTAATGTAACTCAGTAAATGCACGCATTAAACTCAGACCATACATATCAGACCATACACGCATCCAGCTCTGACCATTCACGCATCCAACTCAGACCATACACGCATCCAACTTAGACCATAAACGCATCCAACTCAGACTACATCAATTTCAGACCAAGCACATCCATCTCAGCCCATATACACATCCACCTCAGACCATACACGCATAAACCTTAGACTATACACGCGTCCAAATCAGTCCATACACGCATCCAACTCAGACCATACACGCATCCAACTCAGTTCATACACGAACCCAACGGAGACTATTCACGCATCAAACTAAGTTCATAGTCACATCCATATCAGGCACGAGTCCAATCCAGATCATAGAATTCAAACCCTACGCACATCTATCTTAGACACACATCTAATCCAGATCATACACATATCCAACGACCACAGCCTCTGGATGTCATATGTTTCAGAATCGAGGACAATTATGCACATACAAGCACATAACTTCTCTTGTTATTCGGTTGGTAACTGTTTATATACACACCTAATAATAAAATACTAATTACATTGATTTTAAACTTAGAATGGATTACTAGTATCCGTGATAAAGTCCATATCACTTAGGACTATATATCGCGTTAGTGAATATGAAATTTTATTTTAGAAATGTATTTGCATAGTACATTTAAATGTACCAGATAACACTTCATATTCATCATTTTGATATTGTCAACCAATGCAGATAATTTGTCTCGATAGCGAGTTGTGTATTCACATAATTCGCACCAATGTCACTGTACAATTCACACACGTTCTCCCAAACGCATGTATTTACACATACACTTAAGTTTGTAATGACTGATTTAATCGTTTGGTCAGCATAAACACAATGTATGACTATCTTATTTAACATAATAAATGCACTATACTGCTATGCTATTCAGCCTGGATTCATTAAACAGTTGAGCATATCACCACTTTGCATTTATCATCTAAACAGTCAGCTGACAATTAAAGAACCTTTGTGAAAAAAAGAAAAAACAAACCGACTACAAATTGAATAGTATTTTATATTATTCATTAAACATAATAAGTATGTTTGATTGAATTCAATCGTTTAGAATTGCGGCCATGTTTTATACAATAAGTAATGTTGCAGAAACTGCAATTGGAAGAGGTGAATTGAATGTGTTTCGATTTCACTTATGTGAATATAGGTTTGTCAGATCGTCACCATCCGATAACAAGATTTTTGTTTTCATGTTAACTTAATTCAAACAAAATAGCAGCTACTGACACGTTTAAAGGCTTTCTAACGTTAAACAAACATAAATGATTTATTTGACTACGCAGTAGGTAGCAGTTTAAGTGCACTTACCGCTATGTTAACGCATGAACACACTACGATTACCGATATATGTACTGGACTTTTTATGTACATGTAACGCCATGTGCGGAAATTAAACTTATTGGTGTAACATCGAACACACATAGTAAACAAATAAAACATAAAAAATAGTGCATACTCTTATATTAACAATTTCCGTTTTTATTACGGACACATATGTGTACATCAATACATGTAGCTATTCGTGTAGCTCTACAATTAACATATGTGTACGACATGCATGTATGTTAACTATATAGTGCGATGGTGACTACTGTATTTTCTCTACGAATAATTAATATTGTAGCTAAAAATATTGGTAAATACTATTTGTTTGTCCAGCTATGTTCGTTAACTAGGCAATGTCCTTGTATCATAAGAATTTGGAATTTGGAGTCAGACTATGAAGACGACAAATTGCCAACACAACTTTAAACTTACCTCTCACTCTTGACATGATCAATATCCACACACATGTAAAGAATAACATCGTCTAGGCTTATTTCCACAAATGTTATGACATACGTCATATGTAGAAAACATGAGATGTGATTATTCTGTGTATCAGTTCCTTTTTATCGCTACGTTAATTATCTGCACACGTAACTATTTACATGTACATGTATATGAACTATATTAAAACTCTGTCATTTCATGTGCATTCATGTGTGAACGTTGTCCTGATAAAATTAAACGTCCGCATTCATGATGTGCTCTCTATCAGTGTCTTAACATTGTAATTTAAACGTGCTCCTTTCAAAAATTGTTTTACTTAATAATTATAGGCCAAGTTAATTTGTCAGATCGGTTTATTCGCAGTCGTAATATTTGATATATTGTCATAATTATATCATTACATTTGCTATCTTAATATGTTTGTAATTTGAGCTGTATTCATGAATTCAAACATTGCCTGTTTGTATATATCCGTATATTGTAAAATCTGTCAATCAATATCACCGTTTAAGCTATTGCAGAGGGAAACAGAACTTGCTAGTGGTAAAACTAAACTGTAAAACTAAACGGGTGGTTTCAATTGCAAGGATATAATGATAAGTAATACATGCATTTGGATTGTTTTTCTCCTAACTACTTTTAACCCAGTCCTGAACATTATGTCCACAATATTCTCGTCGCGATACATTACAACTCATTGAGCCATAAAGTATAACTGTTGTGGAAACACATAACATTACAAAGTACATGCATGTGTTAGCCCATTGTTTTATTTCAAATTGAACTTATATTCAAATCTATGATGTTATGCCAATGCTACCTCAATTAAAATAAAACTAACGCATAGTTATGTTATGTCTACACAATTAGCCTGATGGTACCAACCATATCTTACAAGTAATCAGTTTTTCAGTCATAACCTTGACAATGTATACTGTAAAAGGGCAATACTCCTCTGCGTATATTTAGTTACATCTGTTTACATATCTTTATATGAGCGTGATTAGTCATAATATCTGTATAGTACTTCACACCAATGGCAATATGTCTTCATATAATTGGTGAATACGCCTAGGTGATTTTTTTTTCAATTGTAACCTGACCTGAACATTGTAAAACAATGTGGTAAATTAAAAAAAATACAAACAGGTGAAAAACGCTCTGCATGCATTGTCTGATAGAATGAACTTGAAGAGAGGATATGTGTTTATTTCAGTATAAGATCCTATTTTATTACATGAGTGGTCATAAAAAAACACTACGCCACTCGTGAAAATATTAGGTTTTATATGTCCACAAATAAAAGATACTGCGATCTTACAATAAAATCAACATTTTATTGCATACTTTAAAAGAAAGTTTGCAAGATGCACTGAATGGTCACATGTTTGTGTATTCTGGCATCAGAAATTATTCCAATATTATAACCTATTATTATATTGGTAAAATAGAGCCATACCTCGTTGTCGCTGTATGATATTTTATTGAAATTAATATTTTGTTTGCTGTTGTTTACGAAAGCCGATAATTACAAGGCCGATGAGTTTATTTACTACTGCTTGTATGATATTTATATATAAAATAGTCCGTTTTGTGCTGTATTATTACTCTAGAGAACATTATCAAATTGTATACTTTGACTGTTCAAACAGTGGAAATATCAACAACAACAAAATAACCAATAACAATATGTATGTTTACTGAAATAAAAAAAAATGGTTATAAGGATATTATTATTACATATAGCAATGTAGGCAACGTCAGGCATGTCTCACCACGCGTCAAAATGTCATTATGTCAATGCATTTTTATTGCTCAAACAATTCGTACACTATTTGTACGTAGCGTGCTGAAAGTATAAACCCCAAATAGTTCAAACCGTTTTTAGTTTAAAACAACCAGATACTCGCCTCAAAGCTACATTTAACCTGTGCAACTTGATATCGCCTTTTGGAAATACTCGCATACGGAATACTTGGTATGGATTTGTACTCAGTGTCTGTATATTTCAAGCTTCTTTCTGTGCAACAAGTACGTCCTATATTGGTCTACAATTTAATTGTTTTAAATTGTTGAACTGAACTCGTACACTACTGATGGTTAGCTGATATATATTATATGTATTGATTATATATCGACAGTAATGTCAATGTATTGGATTGGGTGTTTCAAACGCATAACATATGCTAACAACTAAGCACATTGCTTACATATAACCAGTTTGAATGATAATATTCACCTTAAGTATGCCATTATAATTGTTCAATTTGTGTACGTGCGTCATTAAGATGCTTGAGAGTAGATGTCAAGAACATAAAATGCGTGGTGCGGTATTCACATGTTGCAAGCAGATGTAATTAGATTTCTGCAGATGATTGCTCTTATTGCTAGCAGGTCTTATCTATTTTGGTTGTTGCAAACAGCCTTTCAAGAGGCTTATTCAGTTACAAGCTATCAATCACCTATATCAATAAACCTGTATTTTGCGCTGCGGCATGATCCGTATTGTCACTATTTTCTGCCCTTTGTAAAGATGTTTACCATTGCCCTGCACGAACTCATTTATAATCGTTCGCATGCAGGTTGTTCACACGAATTTGACAAATCTAACCATGTCAGTTGAGTTTAAAACACCTCATTGACACATTACAAACGACAGAGGAACCCAAAAACGTACAGTTGGCTGTAAGCATATATAGTGTAATTGTGGGAAGTCAGTTAAATTTAATACATGTTGAGTTCGAAAACCAATTAATCAGTGGACGGTGTATACATCCATAAATATCCAGAAAAGCAATGTGCTAGAATGATGTTATAGCCAATATATCATTGAATGAGGTACACATTTGGTATATGGACATATATAAGAGACAGCAGGGTTTGTTAAGAATATTTGTGCCATACACAATTCAGCAAGGTTAAGGTTCGCGTTTAGTGTGGGCTCCCTTTGACTAAGGTTGAGTGTATCGTTCACTAAATATGACGTACACAGAATATTCCCAGCCCGTATGCATACGTCTTAGCATGCAATATTTTCTACATTTCGATAATGCTTTTCATTTTATAAGCCATGTCTTTCCTTCGATGGTCACGTCTTTATTTCGTTGTGACAAATACCACAACTTGGTTAGTATTGAATGTTTGTATGCACGGCCTCAGAAAGTGAAACATTCGTTTTGCCATAGCCTCGTAAAATAGATGTGTGGTTATTTAAAACAATAGTAGTTGGCATTCGTTCAGCTAAATTATCAATCGGCGTTAGGTGGCATTTGTTCAGCTAAATTATCAATCGGCGTTACAAACACCGATATAGCTTAACATCAACGCTCAATAACAGTTTAGCAAACCCGTCCTTTAATATCAAACATGTATGTGCAAGTCAAGTAAGTAAACTGATATCATAAATGATGACACCGGATAATTTATTCTATGTCGACGAAAACGCTTCTTGAACGCCGATGAACAGGCTCAGAATTGTATAAGTCTACAAATATCAAACTTGCATGACTTTTAGTGAATATCAACGCATGGCCATGGTCAGAAAAAAACTATCACGTTAAACTTAAAACGTCGCCATAACAAGGTTTTAATTCTACTAGTTCATGTTCAAAACTAACTCCATTTTGTTAACACTTCTAACTCTAGAAAATGCATCTTCTGAACGTCTTAGTCAGACGACGCGGTGGATTGTCCGATCACACCACTTTCACTATTAACTTCCAATGTTTCATTTGCATGCACTGCTTTACCTACATAGGTGTTCAAGGATACGATTGCCAATGGTCCACGCGAGTGATAATACTATACCTGAATTGTTTTTGAAACAAATGTCTATGTGCCTTGTAAGTAAATGGTACTACAGTTCTAGCATAGTGGTCATGTAGCAAACATCTGTGCTAACTGCGTTAGAAAAAAATGATAATTCTCTGGACGAGTCTTAAACTAATGAACAACATAACTTATGCTAGGTTTCAACTATCGTGCGATCAGTCACGAACGCCAGAATTGGTCACTCGTAGCTAATCGTGGTCTTCCTCTGAGATTTCATAATTGGATACGATGTGATGCGAGTCCGAAAGTTTTGATACGATGTTTTGCGCTCTTCTGCGATCGGGTTACGATTTGCTAAGTACAGCTGTCACAATCTGCCACGGTATAATCTTCATTTTAGATACGAGTACATACGTTCCGCTGGTATTCTTTTGATTGAGTCCACGATTGGGTCTCAATCTGATACGATCATCACGATCGATTTCCCCGAATTAGGACGTTTTAGTTCGTACAGATAAGTTCCGATACGCTTATCACGAAACAATGCGCTCCGTTACGATAGGATACGATTATGGTCGCGATGTCTTTCACAATCATGATCGATGGAGATCACAATCTGAGCTACGACTGGACCCGACTGATATAAATACAGCCCAATTGCCTATTGACTTCATTGTTCCTCGAGATATCAACACATCTTAACAGTGGGTGGTGTTTCTTCTTGTGAACGATCGATCAAAATGTGTGTATGTTTATTCTTTAATTAAATATCAATAGTAATGTATTGATACACATTGACACGTTACAGGACCGTGTTAATAGTACGGAATACACTGATGCTCGTTATAGTGTGGTATCTGAAGAAACACGTTTGATGGTAAGAATGAAGTTTATCATTTAGTAATGAATTTTGTATTTTGAATACATTCTTAGCTCTATTTTCAAAGTATGTCATGTAATGCATTGACGTGTAGGTATCAATGATGTAGTGAATTATTAATAGGAAACACTTATCCAAATAGTCTGCATGTTCACCACCGAATGCTAACAAGCGGCATAATTACCAGGTGATACTTGGCAAGAATGTAAGACGTACACAATTTTTGCAAACCAAATAAAACGTTAAGTTAAAATACTTAATATAAGTACGTTGTACTTACACAAGATAATTTTATGAACTGATGATATATATATTTTTTGAAACAATATTTTTTGTTCGTTTATACAATTGGTACATTTTTGTGAAGATGATACAACTAAAAAATGTCTTATTGTGGCAATTTGACATTATTGCGTTATTCTTCATCACGAAATATCTTAATATTTAGGATCCGTTTAATATATTGCTTTGAATACATTCATGATACCGATGCTCTTTAAAATGAACTAAATAGTAATAAGTATTAGTATGTCTTAAACCTGTGCAATCAAGAAGATGTCGCTATTCTCGTTTGTGTTGTATTCTCGTGCCTCTGAATGTTGATTTGTTGCTCTGGTTACCGTCAAACTGATTCGTGATAAATATATAACCCTAGGAATGTATATCTACCACGGATGCACGTGGACTTTCAAATCAGTTATAGTCCACAAAACATAACCCCTTTAATCAATGTATGTACTTCCCAATCTACTAGTATCTTGTTGATGTCATAGATGACTCGCGTCGACATAAATCATTAAACTTGCAAATATTTTAGTCAGTATTTGCCATGAGATAAATATATAACCCTAGGAATGTATATCTACCGAGTGCAATCAATGTATGTACTTCCCAATGTACTAGTATCTTTTTGGTGTCATAGATGACTCGCGTCGACATAAATCATTAAACTTGCAAATATTTTAGTCATTATTTGCCATGAGATTTGAGCATGTATAGATTGCTTAGATTATTAGAACTGCTCCCGTTCGTTGTTGAATTTATGTTTTAGGTTATACAATTCAAAAAAACAGACCGAATACTTAAAACAAGGACACTGCTTACATGCGGAAGTTTAAATCCCTACTGTACTAAATGGTATGCGACTTAAAATTCAACAACAAAACAAAAACACACCACAGTGTTTATTCAATGCATTGATGCTTCGGAAGAGTATTTCTTGAATAATTTACAGCAGAATAACAAAACAAACACATCATGTTTAATACACGATATTATATAAAGTGTGTTATATATTCACTATGTAAATAACATAGTAAAGCGATTATGTTCTACATTATATCATGTGGATGTGCATATTGTCACGAGTTAGTTGTAAGTTTCCATGTGGACATGTAGTTACTGCATTGTGTTTAAATTGTGTTAAATGTATATACATGTACATGTATCGAGGTCCGTGCAAAACCGCGCGCATATGATACATAAATATACGTTCGTAAAATGGAAAAGATAGTTGACATTAATTACAGGTGTTTTCCATCCGCAAATATTATAAACTTTTACTAGTTTGTTTTGTTAATAACAACGTTATTATCCGATACGTTTTATTAAAATGCATGTTAGGTAATTGTTTGAATGACCAGCACATCCGAATGTGGTAGTTGGAATGCACAAGTCAGTGTTTGAAATATAGTAGAATACTAACATTGGATTCTAATTGACAGTGATATACACAACCAAAAACAAAAAACAAGTGCAAACATGGTACATTAAACATTGTATTGTTTAAGGTAATTATAACAAACGTCTAACTGTAGATAGGCAAGATCTTTATTTATTCAGGTTAATAAGTCATACATGTATATACAGATAACACATTTGGTGATGCAAGGTGTTTGCGTTTATCAAAATGCTGAAAAGGGAGATCTGTATATGTTTATATACTGAAAATCACGAACGACACAGCAGGGGAGTACAGCTGCTATACGGAGAACGGTCTGATGATGTCAATATGTATTCAAAGTGAAGGTACGTCTGAAAATCTGTATGCATGTATGTATCATTTCGTGTATGTGTCTGGGATATTTGTGTGTTGCTGGTGTAAATCACGTGTCTTCGTGTTAACGTGTGCTTGCGCATGTTGCTTGTGCATATTTATATATCGACTGTTTGTTTTTCCCAAAAAGCAATTTATACTACCATAATCAGTTGATAGCTATAAAAACAACAACATTACAACAACATAACGATCCAACCACTACAATATCGAATGCATAAACAATCGCATGCGCCGACTTTTTTTTCCATATTTTATTAATTGTATCGTGTTATGTTCAAGTAAATTCTCACGATGCAATCGTATGACTGCATACGTCATGTTTCAACCAAATAATGTACGCGGAAATTAAAATAAAGTAAAACATCCTCTTTATTCCAAATATGACCTAATAAAACAAATATCAAAGTTCTCGACTATGTGTATTATTTATTGGCATGCGTGTCTGCATATGACCTTTAATTTTGTATTAAATGGTATTTATAATCAGGGTCGATTCACAGGAAAATCAACGATACACAATACGTAATACGTGCATCAAGTATTACGTGTATGAAACAAGAGCCGTCACTTTAAGCAAAGTAGGCTCTGTCTCGGTAATGTAAGGATTATGAAGAGCCTATTCATGTTCCTTAAAGTGTTTAATCAGAAGTGTGTTTGTTGAGCACGTTGTCATGCTGGTCAATAATTATAGGACGCTGTATTGAAATCTAACACGACTTCTTGACGTTATATATGAAACATGAGTTGTAACGTTCGGATGGACGGACATACAAACTTGTTTCATCGATAGTTGCACATGAATAACGCATATGTTATAACACATAGTTAATCACAACGCTTACAACCTGAAAGACCATGGTCAACATGCAAACTTTTCTCCACCAGTAAACTTCTGCTTATAAATAAGCTTCCCTTATTACAGTTGAATAGTAAAATGAAGCATTATCTTACACTAAGTCTGTTTCAGCTGTTGACTCAACAATCACACTTAAGCCTAGCGTGGATGATGTTTATATAAACAGCTCCCTCACATTGAAATGCTCTACATCGTCTCCAATAGGCACTGTGTACTGTCGTGAGACCGACCAAGGAACTGAATATGAAGAAACATTCCTTGTTCAACAATATGCAGGCGAAGAATGTGCTCAGAGTACAGACTACTTAGAATGTTTCTGCAATTCTACATAAGTGCATACATGTATCCTAAAGGTGGTAGCGCTGTCAAATGATGGGCAACGATGGCGGTGCTCCACAACATTTGATGGTGTCGAAACAATCAGCAACAACTACACAATTAGTCTATTAAGTAGGTTACGTTATGGAATATTTTTTTTTCATGTTAACATGGGTGTACATTTGTGTTTAGTTTTAACGTCGTAATGTTTTGATGGGTCAAGCGAATATTCTATATTGCTGCGATACGAGAACATTAAATAGTTAACAATTAAATCAAAGACACGGAATTGCAGTTACTTTTATGTAGTGTTTTGTTAAAAATGGGTTGAATAGTGATTCTATAACAGCAACGGTAATTTTAATTGAAATGCTGTTCTTCATTGGGAAATGAAATTATGGTTAATTTATTGTTTGTCTTTAATGTTAACATATTTATGAAATAAGTGTATGCACTGTGTGTTGTATACCTATAAAATTCATATTTATTGTACGTTTTGACTTTATGTTTAAGTACCACTCACATCCGTGACACAGGCAAATGCAATTCTGTTTAATTTATTGTTTGTCGTTCATGTTAGCATATTTATGAGATAAGTGTATAAACTGTGCGTTGTACACCTACACAATATGATATTCATTGTACGTTTTGACTTTATGTTTAAGTACCACTCACATCCGTGACACTGATTCCGCGGTATGCCGTTTCGTACCATGTATATAACGAATCAAGCATCTTCACTTGCACTTCTTCAACAAGCAGGGCATTGGCAACTATTGAGTGGTTTGCAGATGACAAGATCATCACAAATATGGCAACCTACACGTTCAACGCGGATGTAGGAACAAGCATTATAAGATATACGCCTAAAGAATATAATACCAAAAATGTGACGTGTAATGCCATATATAAATACACAACTACAATGGTGACCAAGCACGGGTGAACGGTGTTGCAAATACTATGTAAGTGACATACTAAGTTGCATGTACTAGAAACGCAACCGTGTACCCAAATTTACATCAAATTTGCTAAAATTAACGATGTAAAACAAATATGACATACGTTATTCAATAGTTTTTGTATCTGTATAAGTGATAATTTGTTTTGTAATAGTTCCTGTTTCAAAGCCTGCTATTACAATGAATGGCAC
>CM051029.1:1986077-1993577 GCA_027627225.1 Congeria kusceri | reverse complement strand
TTTCTCTATAATGCGTAGTAATCGGTGATAGTAATACACATTCCTGCGCCAGGTTGGATTACGATACAATGTGCCGTGGATTAGTTAAGCAATTTTAACCGCAAAGTTTTTGATTGTAGGTATTATCGTGGTAGTGTGTTTACAGTACAACAGTCTACAATGCTGTACCGTATATTCACAGGAAACGCAGAAGCCGGGTTTCTAAATTTATTTAAGTTTAAATTCATGCAATTGGATACACTTAGTCGTTGAATAATGTCCAGCTTTTAAATCAAACATTTAACACTCAGTGCAAGGTTTAAATATATTTATAATAAATATGCGTATTGAACGTGAAAGTGCGTTCTCATTTTCTAAAAATAACGTGAGCATACGTGTTATGATGTAAACAATAGTCAACACAGTCACGACATTCAAACGCACTATGTGTTTTCGAAAGCAATACAAGATGATTCAACTGGTAGATGCGCGTTCAAATGTGAGTGTTCTTACGTGGATTACTTATACGTAAAAAATGTTTTCTATATTAGTTATTTGGATTTAACAACATTATTGGGGTAAAGGTCGGTCGAGAATTTGAAGAAAACAAGATGGCGTAGAATAGAACGCTGAATACTTCTTACAACAGCACATTCAATACTTAAATACTGAAGCGTGATTACTGGATATACAGACTAATATACGCAAACTAATATATAAATATGTGCTGCTTAATGAACACAAGTTATTACTACGTTGGATTCTTGTTGGATTTTGGAGAACCGGCAATACAGCAATTATGTAAAGAAAGGGAGGCTATTGTTCACAGCAACAATAAACAACAAGTGCAACTGCAAGTGTAGTATGCGGGAATTAATAAAGTGCAAAGGATAAAATACATACTTTAAATGCTAAAATTAAGTTGGACCAGCTCCAATGCCTTGTGGATAAAAGTTGTACCCGCAATACATGGTCTGTACTAGTCTCCTTGGCTCAACGTGACTGAGGAAAATCCAAGAGAAAGAAAGAGAAAACACAGTTCAATACATCGGAGAGGTATTCTTAACATTTGCTGTTATTAATCTTTACTTCTTTTATTTTTGGTAATTCTGTATGATAAATGGTGACAACACCTACAATTAAATATTGTCCAATTCAAATAAAATTAAAAAAGTAGTCCCTCAATGTGAGTGATATATGGATATATCTCACTGATACATTTCAATATTTCACTACTTAGCTTTAAATAAATGGCTTTTAACAAAGAAGAGAAAAGGAAAGCTTTAGTAATCGGCATTACTTTCGACCACCGAGGGATATATAATGATTTACTAGTACATTAACTGAAACAAAATAATTTGATTACTACGACTGCACAAGAAATCGGTTTCAATAAACCATTGAAAGAATGCCAACTCGAACGTCTGCGTTGTGTACAACATAACGATGGACAAAATAAACAACATATCTAAACAAGGAGTGAACGCTTACTGGCTTGATTATACATGTAAGGCAGGAATCATGACTGGCCACACATGTATTGAATCAATTGATATACACTTTTAAAAAAGTGATTATTTTTTAATTATTGTGTTTATCATGTGGGATCCAGATAATTGCAGTACAATTTCCCACACTGATTAAATCACAACCAACCTAGCATGAAAATATTGATAAGGTGAGTTAGACATTTTTTCATATATCCACATCACTGGGGACTGGCGCGTGTAACGAAACGAAAAGTGTTTCTCAAAGATAGCACGTGTACGCATCTTAAAAACTTAAGACAAACAGCGTGGTTCATTTCCTGAATTTTACATAATTTCGTTGATAAACACACACATACAATTTGACTTCGTTGGAAAACATACACACTCTCTGTGTGACACGCACACAAAATAAACTGCGAAAGATGTAGATATTGTATTATCAGAAAAAGAGTAAAAACACGTATTATTTCCAAATCACGACCTTTATTTAAACAATCACTGTTATTAACCATTAGTGTTTTGTACATTTAGTTCATAGAAGAAATTATGTCAGAAAAACACATACTAATACTTTTATGACATTAACTGCACTAAACCATTACAAGAGGCGCTTGTACTACAGAAAAAACAACATTAACCATCATATCTCGGAGAACAGAATGCGGGTAACAGACTACCATTCACATTTTCTATATCATCTCCGGCCACGCTAATAAGTTGACTTAGGACACCAACCGGAAGTTCTGAACAAACAGTCATGATTCAACAGATTGTCGGCAGCCATTGTTATGACAATGCACCAGTTGAGCTGGAATGTTTCTGCAATTCAACAGTGTACACGTGTGCTATTAAAGCATTAAATTTAACTAAAGAAGTGGATACACGGCGTTGTTCTGTTGCAATATGAGGAATAATATCTTTCAGCAATAACACCTACATTATCACTAATAAATATTAGTCTACCATGTTTAAGTAATACATATGGTTAATAACAAACACCGACGTATTGTAATAGTTGTATGAACCATCGCTTTAACATTATTATTTATAAAATTATATGAAAATATACAACAATGTATCCAAATAAACAAACACACATCTCAAAATCTCTTACGCATTTTAATACCGATTTGTTATAAGGGTCGCGATTATACGCATATTTTAAACGGTTGGTGTGTCAAGCAACGTAACTGAATAGACCGCAGTGGTCATCAATGCTAATACCACATAATAAAGTGCAGACGTCACACATGTCAACTTCATACAATGTAACAGTGGGCATGTCTGACTTTTATTGGGAGACATGCGTTTGTATTGTATATACGATAATTTAATAAATCAAACGATGGTTTACGTTGTATTTTGTTGTAAGTAACAAATGTATGCTTTGAAACGTCTATTTGTGATGATAGTTTATTTATTCCACTAAACAGGTTACAGTGCGGGACAACTCGCCGACATTATTACTGGTAGCTTACTCGGGGTTGCTGCGTTAATAGTGTCATGTTTTTGATATGTACACGAGATACGACACAACACGTTGATAAGAAATGAAAACTCAAATTTGCACATACAGTTAATCAATACCAGCACATATTATGCCACCGAGTATATATGTTAATAGTCATGCATGCATCGGTTATATCGTAAACGTATATGTATTATTTGCTTATTTAAGTAACCATGATAATATCAGTTTTTAACGTTTTAAACTAAATTGTACATACTATTCTGTGTTGGTTTATTTGTAGTTGGTGCAAAAATGGGGGTCTACACACAATGATATAACCGGATGAGAAAATATACATACACACATTCGATATGAAGTGGATGAACCGTGATGAGAAAATACAATCATGTGATATTAAGATGGTAAACCGAGATGAGCTAAGGAACGTACCATGCGTTATGATGCGAGTAAACACAGATGTAACGACTCACGAGGTGAAGCACGCACAACTGAGAAAATAAAAACACGCACTTTCAGACCACATACAACTTACGTGTGAGCTGTATACGTAAGTTGACAACGTATACAGCTAAAGGTGAGCTATATTCGTTTGTTGATGTATATAGCTTACGTAAACTGTATACGTTGGATAGTATGCATATTATATACATATACACTTGAAATAGGTATTTCGTCTTAAGCCTTGGTTACACATAGGTCGCCGACCGATTACCCAACACCGAAAACTAAAATTTGCGGCAACTAACGACAACGTCTGGCGACCAAAATCCTGAAAAAAAAGCAATGGAACTTTAGTCGGAGACTGGTCGGCGATTGATCAAAGACTGGTAGGCGACCTGTCGTACGAAAAGTCGGTGATTGTCTTCCGACCATCAACAACCATCGAATATTGGATGGCGACTATTTGGCGATTGGTATCTACTAATTGGCGATCGATTGGCGACTAGTTGGCGACTGGTTGTCGATGCTCTGGGGGGGGGGGGGGGGGTAGGATTATTCGATATTTTATTCAGTTCTATGATTTTTTCTAATTGTTAAAAAAACTTTAGCATATATATACATGACATTAAGCAATATTTAAAGTATGCCTTGTGATAATGTAAGACACTGAATGTATTCGTGTTGTTTTGTTGATTATTTAATTCAATTATGATTATTATACTATTATCCTAAATGTCCGGCAGCAAATTTTAATGCTAAGGTAAACTATCAAGTACACTTTCCATATCCAGCAATATCCTCTTGTCCCTGCCCTGCCTCTTTGAAAATGGCATGCTATCACTTTTAAATTATAACTATTACGTGTCTTGTCACGTTTAAAAGAAGTATTGTAAGATTTTGCGTTCATTTTTGTAAATGTGTTTTGGAGACGAAGGTAACTCGGCGAGCGGTCTCCTGATGGTCTGCGACTAATCGCCGACCAGACGGCAGTCAGTCGACGACCAATCGCTGCCCAGTCAGCGATCAACAATTAGATTGCCACAAGTCACACTTGTCTGCGATTGGTCGCCGACGAAATAAAGACCAACGAAAACCTTCTCACAACCTGTTTGGTCGGCAACAGGTCTTCCACTCAACATCGAAGACCATCTGCGACCAAAATCTGTATTAGGACCAGTCGGCGACCATCGACAACCAGATGCCGACCTAAAACAAATTGTTTAAGACCGTTAACACCATCAGTATTAAATATGATTAGTGATTAGCAGAAGTAGCGGAAGCAGTAGCGGAAGCAGCAGCAGTACAAATATCAGTAGTAGCAGTGGTATTAATAGTGGTAGTAGTAGACGTAGTAGTAGTAGTAGTAGTAGTTGAAGGAGTAGTAGTAGTAGTAGTAGTAGTAGTCGTGGTAGTAGTGCTAGTAGTTGTTGTTGTTGTTGTAGAAATACTAGTAGTACTAGTAGTACTAGTAGTAGTAGTAGAAGAAGCAGCACCAGTAGTAGTAGTAGTAGAAGTTGTAGTAGTAGTAGTAATAGTAGTATTAGTAGTAGTAGTATTATTATTATTAGTAGTAATAGTAGTACTAGTAGTAGTAGTAGTAGTGGCAGTAGCAGTAGTAGATATATTAGTAGTAGTACTAAGAGTAGTAGTAGTAGTACTAGTAGAAGTAGTAGTAGTAGTAGTAGTTGTTGTTGTTGTTGTTGTTTTAGTAGCAGTAGTAGTAGTAGTAGTAGTAGTAGTAGTAGTAGTAGTAGTAGCAGAAATAGTAGTAGTAGCAGTAGTAGCAGTAATAGTAGCAGTAGTAGTAGTAGCAGTAGTAGTAGTAGTAGTAATGGTATTAGTAGAAAAAGAAGCAACAACTGTAGTATTAATAGTAGTAGTAGTAGTAGTAATGGTATTAGTAGTAGTAGTAGTAGTAGTAGTAGTAGTAGTGGTAGTAGTAGTAGAAGTAGTTGTACTAGTACTAGTGGTAAAAGTAATAGTAGTAGAAACATCTTTATTAAATATAGGTAGCTCATTTAGTACATAATACTACATATACAAACACACAAACAAAGCATTGACCTATTTATAGTTAAAAGAAGACAGACAGACAGACAGACGGACGGAAAGTATTTGACACACGGAAATAATAATACTACTCTGTAGGTACGTTTAAAAAATAGTTTCGACGGTTTCGTATTTAAAATCTTCAATATGGATAACTGACTTACCATCATACAACAAAATATCGAGGGAATCCTTAAGACAACTATAATATGTAAATATACAAATGTTTTCCTAGATACCCTGTTCTAGTTGCATTCGAAATCACACCTACAACTCGCGCAATCTATCGAATACCTCCTATTGTCGTACAACGTTTTATCAAGGGCCCGCATGCACGTGACGGTATACCATAAATAATTCATTTCATTCATAATCTATTATACTTATATTACTAATTTCCCTGCGCCCGCGAAAGTAACATCGATGACCACAGTTTGTATATTTATTTAACTGGTTAAAGACATAAGGTCATGGTATTTACAATGAATCAATAGTTATACTGTGTCAATTACCTATACTTTTTCAATTCTGTTTTTCGACCTACCGTCGATACGTGCCATATACATGTACTAAAATGTATTTACGAAAGAAAATCTGAACCGTTGGTGCCAGTTTATTAAATTATATTTAGTAACGTCGATGTTTCGATTTAAACACACATACTTTGACATAATGTAAGCCACTTACACACCCCATATCGAATGAGAATATTAACAATGCTGTTGAGTATTTAACAAGCTGATATAAGTATGTGTTTTGTATTAACCTTTGTATGTTGCTTAAGGTCTTGTCGATTTATACATACATTATCGCCGTATTTTCAAGTGGAACAAGTATGTGCATAGGACTGCTAAAAGCCAATGCCCAATAGAGTCACGTCAGTAACCATTTGCATGCGTTTAATTCATATGCACATATATAATGAAACAACAGTGACGAGACTACACGATGAGAAATAATACATATCTTTCCTTAATATCACCTTGACCGACCGTTATGCTTAATAAAAACAAAGTCATAACAAATGCTTGTGTGCTCACATTAATTATTTATTGACTTTATAATATTAAAATAGAATATTGTCAGTTTGTTCGCTTGATACAATATAAACCTAGCCATTAAATTTCTAAACTCGGCCAATACGGATAAAACGCGGCCAATATTTAAAAACGCGACCAATACGAGATTCAGCCAATCATGATTTAATATTAGCTCAAGATTTTGACGCCATTTTGAAAACGCTCAGCATAATTGACTTTGCGCTTTGTATTTTTTACCAAAAGTTATTACATGTCGCACTTTCACAAAATAAAGTGAGCTTGGGCAACATTCGTACTTTTTAATATATTGGACCGAATCTACCGAGCGACGAATCGTGACATCCTGACGATATCGACCACAAAACACACATTTACTTCCCTTGACGTATTCTTCAATTTAGCGTTTGTTTTCATGAACTCGATTAAATTATGTATTAATAATTGGATTAAAATTGAATTTGATGGCTGGATGCACCTCAGAAAGGGAAGGGAATCGGTGAGTTAGCTGAGCGTTTGCTCTGTCAACTCAACGACAGCATCTTCTCACTGACAAGAGAGGATTCAGCTGAAAAAAGTATGGTGGAAGGCTAAATTTGGAAAACTGTCTTAGTAACTTAGTAAGTTAGTAAATTATTCATTTTATTTCACATCTAGTCGTCGTCTTCAACTTTTCAACAATGTCTTAAGCATACGCTGGAGCATACATAGACCTTTTAAGAATATTCTTAAACAGAGTCTATTCTTTATTTTTAAGTCTAAGAATGGTTAAAGAATGTGAATACAGACAGGTTTGGCAAGACTCGGTCGGAAGACAGTGCATATCGATCGGCGGTGTTAAATTTTTTGCGACTTTCTCGATACAAATATTTTTAGCAATTAATTAATGTACTGTTTGGTTGTTATATTTCACAATACACAGGAATCCTGGAAAACAAAATAGCGAATAACCAGTGCATTTCCAGCTCGACTGAACGCTACCCTGGTAATGAAATATTTAAATATTTGTGTTTTGCATACAGGTGCGCGATTT
>CM051029.1:1968577-1981077 GCA_027627225.1 Congeria kusceri | reverse complement strand
AGGGATTATATTTTACACAGATATGTATTCAAAAATAAGCATGAAATCACATATTGCATGACATGTAACATACATGTATACGCAAGGCTATATCAAATTACGCACATATCACACCTTTAACGAACGAACTGAGCAATTAGTGTTTAGTTGCATTATGTGCATTATTTGCTTTTATATGCCATATACGTACATAGAGAAACATACACATGACAAACTATGGTGAAAATAAAGATGTATGTGAAAAAACAACACTTCGTTTAAATAGATAAATAAATACATACATATTTAAATATTTGTCATTGTGCTAGTTATATAAGAAAATATAATTGTTTTACCTTATGAATTTAAACAAGTATTTCGAAGTTTTAGTAATCGTGTTGGCTAAAATATAATTTAAACGTAGATGTGTACGTGAGCTCATATTGTGCATCATTGACATATACAATAGCATTTGTTCAGGTGACATGTCTTTGCTTCATTGCATGTGAAACGGAGTGATGCACCCAGAAAATGCGAATTTTCAGTTGATATTGATAAAATGAGAAATGTTATGATATTGTTTTTAAATTGAAATAGAAAGGAACATTTAAAACAAAAGGCGGCAATAAAATAATGATAAACCTTTAAACAAGATGTATTTACATTTCAATATAAATATGTTATCATCATATAAAAGAAAAGCGAAACTCCAGTTGCGGCAGCATGAGAGAACTCTTATTAGCAGCCCGTGGTCCTTTATTTATGGCAAGTGACCAATTGCCAAATAATTACACAGCACATCACAAAATCATATAACAAACACAAAACACACATGGATAAAACTGGGGTCACCACCTTGGAACGGTCAATGCAACGCATTGGGGGTTTAAACCGGTTTACGTGCGCATGAACATAACACTTGGCCAATAATTATTCACAAAACATGTAAGTGCAAATAACAATGAACCTCACAGCATCGCATTTCAAATTAAACAGCAATAAAAAAGAATACTATTCAATTTAATGACCATTTAATTACTCAATGGCTACATGCAAACCAGACTAGCAGAATTGCAACTTTCTGAGGCACGATGAAATGAAACAAAATGCAATTATCAACTACAACTCGTCTTTTTATAAAAAGCTTTAAAGACATAGCATCATATAGTGTAATTCCTAATTCCTGTACACACTGTGTCCGTGTACATAAATATTGAATATCCTTAGGAGTTTGTTCAACGTATATCCGTATAAGGAATATATAAGAAATTCTAATAATCACGCTTATCTGTAAATAGATTAATCCTATTAATCATGCTTATCTGTAAATACATTATCTCAATAACATGCAAATTGAAATAGAAAAACAAAATAATTATGTTATATCTGCAACATTCAACTTATAGAAAAAATAATATACAATTTGAGTGATCAGTTGTTCGATCTTAGACTTAAATCTATGATTACGTGTAATGTAAAGGGGCAATAATCCCGTGCCCACTAATTTAGTTACATGCATTGTATTACATCCATTGATATTAGCGGAATGTAGTGACTATGTCTGAATACTAGTACACACTTTGTCCGTTTACAAAAATATTGAATATCCTTAGGAGTTTGTTTCACGTACATCCGGGTACATCTTAGCTACATTGAATGTGTGCCACATGTACCGCCTTTGGTAATGCCCGTATATGGTAAATCTGATATTCATGTGAGTACTGTATCGTGCATACTAACAACTCTATTCATTGCCACTAATATTTTATATAATTGGTATTGCATTCATATTTGAAATCGTTACACGCGTAAAAAAATGATGTCAAAATGCCAGGTCGAATAGAATTTATTATTTATATGTCCATTCCTTTGTCGATGCCGTGTATTGTGTTAGTGTCAGTATATTGCGTATATACATTGCGTACATAGGTGCATATAAACGATGATTGAATGTCATAACACTAGCCCCTTTGTGTTTGGTGTAGTTTGTATTTCGTATGTCTTACAGGGAATTTGCCAGTTGTTTGACATAAATGATCGTATGATGCAAATAATGATGTTGTTTTTTTTGTCACCCAGTTGATGCAGCTGAAGTTTTATATTTTAATATGTCATTACTTACCACCTTTCTTACACCAAATTTACTTTGGATGAAATCCTGAATTTTATCAAGCCATTTTGTTTCCAGTTTGTCTATGCAAAATAACGCGTCCGTGTAGATTGCAGGAAAACGTATGAATTTCACAGCTATTTGAGCGCATACAATAGCTTGTTATGGTGGCTGATTTCTGCCATGTCGACAAACGCCAGAAAGACAAATACCTGATTTGTAGTATAGGCGCGCATATTTATCGGTCTGGCGTGACGGCGTGTTGGCTGCCTTCTAACGCGCCAACGCGCCAGAACGATAAAATATGGGCGACAATACGACAAATTTGTACGCGCCAGAACGACAACACGACACTTAAATATCTCGTTATTTGGCGTGCTGGCGCCTCAGTTTTGTCGTTCTGGCGTTCGGCGGGTTTGAAGGGCGCCAAAACGACAACACGCCAGAACGACAACTAAGCGCGCCGATACGACAATTAAGATATATGTCGCCTTCCACTAAGCATGCACGCCAACAAGAAAGGACGACAAATACCGCATTTCTCGTATCGGCGCGCTTTTTGTCATTCTGGCGTGTCGGCGCGTTGGCGTCCTACAAACCAGCCAGAACGCCAGAACGACAAGTCCAAAGCGCCAACACGCCAAATAATGGGCGCCAGAACGAGAGATTTATGTGTCTTGTTGTCGTTCTGGCGGGTACAAACTTGTCGTATTGGCGCTCTTACTTTGTCGTTCTGGCGTGTTGGCGCGTTTCAAGGCGCCAATACGCCGACACGCCAAAAACGACAAGTACCTTTATTTGTCGTATCGGCGCGTATATTTGTCGTCCATTTAGGGGCGCCAACACGCCAGAACGATATGGCAGAAATCAGCCACCATAGCTTGTACTGAGGTCACATAATTATTGATTGTAAACAGGGCTTGCAACATTGCTTTCATTTTCAAGCTATATATCTGCTGTATTCATAAACCGTATTTAAAATCGTATTAAACTATTGTCTTACTGAAATGAGGAAGTTTAAAACCAGTTCATTCAGAATTATTGCCAGACAGAGATGGTAGGGTTAGCTAATATTCTTAATATTTACATTTCACCACTAGGGATATTACACTGACATTGCCATTCCGAACTCAACATTACCGATGTGCATGGTTATGTTTTTCATTTTGACTTTGAATAGTATGTTGATTTACAATATGTATAATATGTCGTTGTTATGTATTTATGCGGTCAATCCGGTAAATATTTCCGGAAACCTGTCCGCAATACAACCTTCGCACATAATGGTTGTGTGCAATAAATGCACAATTTCAGGTAAACAGATGCACTATTATTAATTTAAGATATACATGATGCGATGTGTATGCCCGACTATAGCTCGGAAACATTAACCTGACACTGACCTTCATGCATGCATGCATGTCAAGTCCCTTACACTGAAAAAATATTCTGGTTTCTGTAATGAAATCCTGTTGAATCGATGTATCCCAACTGAAGACACAGTTATGAAATCAATAATAATTTAAACACTATTACCATAAGAGGTATTTCAAGCGTGTATTGTGCTAATCATCAATGCCAGGTTAATGTGTCCCAGCTATACTAATGTATATTTCATCATTTGTTAGATGATGCCAAATATGTCGCCATGAATGCTCAGTGGTGTTAGTAAAATTAAGTTCTTGTGGTAAATACGTAGCAGCCGTTTAATGAACGTTGCTGTGTTCTTCTAATTGGATCTTTTTGTGACGAGTACCATCAATAATACACCAATATATATATATATACGAAAATCGCATACCGATCTCGAAATTAACATGGTGCAAATGAGCATCTGCTGGTGTACTGAAATTGTGAGTACTGATGATATGTAGAGTTTATTGTGAGCGACTGTCTATTTGATTCTATTGAAAGGTAAATGAACAAAAATGTTTTCGACTTAATCAAATACGTGTAATTATTTTCTGCAAATATACAAATTGACGTGTTTGCACTGATTTCATATAGCATTTATTACCACATAAAAATACTACATTTAAGGAAAAATGAATTCGAATGGATAAATTAAAGCATATGACTTTAACCCGACCATTCAGTTAGGCTGTGTATACATTGTATTTGTTGACAATTATTTATGTATATTACTACTTATACCATCCGATACAAAACATTTGCCAAGACATACATGTTTGATTTGTTTCCAGACGTAAAGTATACAGGCAACAGTATCGATCGTAAATAAAACATTTACAGTGCAGAAAGCTTCATATTAACGTATTCCCGATCGTCGTCTGCTGACACGATTTTTGCTGACATCTCAGGTTGAATGTCTGACGAAGTGTTGATGGCTCGCCGAGTGTCCTCAGAGTAAAGAGTCGCATATTCACGGACATCTTGTTCTTCAAGTGTCTCATACTTATTGCCACGACGGGTAGCTGGGGTATCTGCCATAAAAAGAAACACAGTCAACATAGTTGACGGGATTGGTAATCAAACAGTGGCTCTCATCCATTTTACTGATTTAATAAGGGGTAAATGAATTAAGTGTTAACGATTTAACATGCCTGTGCCCATCCAAGCATATATCAGAATGAGTAGCAGGTGAATACACTTTATTAACATAGTGGGCATTTTGATTTTGAAATTAATAACGGCAACTATTTTCATTACCCAATATGTAGGTTGAATAACTTCCGTCTGTGTTTGAGGCGTTGATAGTTTGCCTGCATATAAAACAAACATTATAATTTGGTAATATTTGCAATATGCGTTACTTATTAAATCGTGTTGAAATGATTAATAATAATGTGTTTTATTTATCTTTATATGCGTAGACAATGATAAACCCAATAGTGTATCAGATTACCCGATTCATATGATTTCTACACACATAAAGTTATGTCAGTCATACAATTTCTTACATTTCCATCACCAGATCCTCATATTGGCCTGGTATTTCGTATTGCATGGCTGCGTTCTGTCCTGCAATAGCTAACGATATCATGATTTCTTATACAAATTAATCTCATTCATAACGGTCGGGTGTTATGTACCACGTAAAGTTTGCGCGTGACTCTGGCATGAACATATTTTAAAATCTATAAACATGCACTAGTAGAAATACATAAATAAATGTGCAAAATATCCGGATTTACAGTTTAGACTTTGGACAGAGCCTGACTGAGGTACTTGTTTAACTGCATGAATTTCTGATGTTTGTATATTGGTTCTGCTTAAGTGTTCAGTGCATTGTAGTTTACATTTATTTCATTTTTAATTAATATACTATTCAAACTTATAAAATAACATTTTAATGACTGGTTGCAATGGATAAAGCACTACTATTTATAATGGATTAACTAATCATTACTTACTTATATTTTCGTATGTTCCGCCTACATGATTTATTGACCTTCAACATATATTTAATACATGAAATACAACTAATAAATACATTGCACTATCAAATTATAAAAAACACAATAATGCAAACTAAACAAATACATTCCATAGAACTGCCTCGCAACTAACAGTTGCTTCAATGAAATGAATCAACCATTCATATATATTTGTTAATAAACTAAAAATAAACTTTTGTTTGAATTTCACACCAGGCGATCATATGATCTAAACTAAATGCTAACTGAGTCATACCTTCTCGTTAGTATTTGCTTTGCGTCATAATTTTGCAATGCTAAAAGCACAAAATAAAAAGTACATGTAAAGGCAAAGTTCATTAGTCTAAGTAAATAAAACAAAAAATGGACTGTCGTAGTAAATACTGAACTGCGTACATTATGTTAATGAAAATATTATTTTACATGTTTTATTGAAAACAAGTAATACGTATTACTAAACAATAAAACGTGTAGGATTATATTAAAGACGTTAACTAACGTACATTTACCTCGTGTTCTGTATCTCCATATCACGACTATGACGGCGACTATGATACCAACTCCTGCAGCAGTACCTATTGCACCACCAATAGAAGGGGCAGCCGAGCCCTTGTCAACTATAATTACACAAATATGAAATATGATACACAGTACAGATCACTGCTTACGTTAGATATTCATTTTTTGATCGTTTCTATACAGTTTCCAGTCTACATAAATAGTTTTAACAAATGAAATTACCTGCATCCAAAAGAGTAGTTTCCGTTATTTCTTCAGTCCAATCTGATTTGCCTAGTTTGTTTTCTGCCAGCATTTTGATTTGATATGTCTTGCCAGGTTTTAAACCCACAATTGTCCAGGAATAGCTTATTACAGAACCTGCTACGTAGATATCTCTCCAAATGTCAACATCGACTTCTTTGTATCGAACAGTGAAGTTCTGATCCTGGCCGCCATTAAAACCAGGAACCCATGTAATAACAATGTCCGTTTTTCCTATACGGGCGATAAGCAAGTCTTCCGGAATATCTGGTTGGGCTAAAATATGTGTACTCGTAAAATAAATAAAACAAATGCATATACATACGCCATTGTAATTGTGAATCTACTATCTTAATCAGTATTTAACTCTAGTAAAGTGTTAATATGTATTGTGTTTTATATAATTAAAAAAACTCACTTCAACGTTGTAAGAGATACATACACTGTGCGTGCAAGGTAAACACTGACGCTACTGAACCCAATGTGTTGGAAACGTTTGCCATATATTTCGCATAATCTCCGAGCTGCACACGGAGAATCATCAGTTGTGTCTGCATTTTGTCATCAGAGGTATTAATCAGAAAGTTGTTGGAGTCACTGGACACATCTTTCCATTCATCATCTACACGTTTGTACCAACTGTAGTCTGAAGATTTTGGCTCAGGATAGGCCATGATTGTAAAGGTAAACACAGCCGAGTCGTTAGGAGCTCTGTACTGTTCTGTTATAGCAGGTGAAAAGGGCGACACTCTTGGTGCACCTGTGCAAGAATACAGTTGTATTGTATGCAATTTAAAACTATGTATAGCCAATATATTTACTCTTTACTAAGTACGGTATGATATACATATTTACCTCATTACTTACAGTTATCGAATAGAGTCAGTGACTGTTTTTGTTGTCCTTGGTTAAAACGGTTGTTAGCGAGGCATTTATAGCTTCCAGCATCATATTCACATGTTGCTCGTTGTATATGAGATTTGGCTTTATGTGCTTCAGTCTCAACAAGGATTGTTTCATTTTCACGAGTTGCATTGACGATACGAACAGTAGGTTGAGGGTCACCATCGGCATCACATACCAGCTCTAATGTTTCGCCTTGGTCAACAGTGATGCTAGTGCTTGATTCATTTGCGTTGAATGCCCGTATATATGACCCGTCTGGAAGAAAACTTGCTTGTGAAATATATGTTTGAACACCAATATAACACTACAAACTTTTTGAATAAAGTGGATATTGTATGATACACAACAAGAACTATTTAGGAAAAAAAAAATGTGGTAGAAATAACGGATTATTAATTACAGTTTATTGTGGTTAATATCGCTTCGGTCAATTATACATTAATTTTCCAAAAGTTAAGAAGGCTGGGAGAAAAAGTAAAACACGGAGTGGAGAATAAACATTATAATATAAACGTATTGCACCGTGCCAGTTATTTGCAATAGAAACAGTATACACACATTCTCTCACGTTTTGCTCACCACTTCTGCAAACGGCGGGATGGTTTGAACTCAGATACGTGTTTGTCTTCATAATTAAGCAACTTTATATTTGTGATGCCAACATAATGAATGTTATTTCCATATAATTTTCTAATGAAAATAACAAGATCGGTTAAATAAAAACGTAGTAATTATTTAACTTACATTCAACATTTATATAGAATGTCGATTGACTAAATCCGTACACAACTTCATTTCCTGCAGGCTGCATTATGTTTGATGCATTACATTGGTATTCCCCTTCATCGGTCAATCCAGTGTTGTTTATTGTTAGTGTTCGCCCTGTACCCACCACTGTTCTCGTGTCTTTCCTTATCCATGTAAAGGTCGAGGCTGGTGGATTACCAACAGTTGTTAAGGTGCATGTAACCGTTAGAGACGTGTTGAGTAGAACACTTTGGTTCTGCAAACTTTAAACAGCCGGTGGGTCTGTAGCATCAATTAATCGTATCATACATTTGTAAAACTAAGCAATAATTGGTATTCATATTCAAAATCTAGAACAAGTTTGATATTAAAATAAACCAACCTCTGTACAAATCAAGTCAATTTGGCTAACATTACTTACATAGTATATAAAGGGTAATTGTTAGGTGCGCTGTCTCGTTTACGCTATGTCCTACGCTATCTATCATGGTGTTAACTGCGTTGCATGCTAAATTTCTGTCCATGTTAGTGCTCGCATTGGTAATAGAAAGAACATTTCCTTCTGGAACTCCAGGGCCATACCAAGAAAGACTAGGAGCTGGATTACAGCTAGCAAAACATGCTGTTGTGAAAGACCAGCCGTTAATAACTTTAAGTACTTGGTCTATCTGTTTGATGTTGTTGAATTTGCTTCTATGATTTCAGGACCATCTAAAAGGTAATAATTATTGGCTAATAAATTGATTAAAAACAACTATATATGTAATGCCATGATAATGAATGTTGAAGAAAATAGTCGACTATATTACTTACACAGTAAGTGTAGGTTTACTGATGAATGGTTGCTACCATTAACGTTTCCTTTAAATGTGGTGTTCATGATATTCTTTACCGTGCATGTGTAGTTCTTGACCGTTGGCGCGTGATATTAGATATGTTTCGAATGTCCCCGTCGTGTCCGGAGCCCCATGAGTACATTGAAGTTGGCACACTGTCTACTGAACACATCAACCAAACAGTACTTCCTACTATAACTCTTATGGTTTCGTTTGTTGCAATCCAACTTTTATCTAAGTGTTGTAGAATGATATACGTGATCTTAGGAACGACAGGACCGTCTACGAAAACAATTATATTTTTATTTATAGTTTATTGTTACTTATAAGGAAATGTTTAAATATTTACTAAAATTAACTCCAACATTCTAACAACAAATTGAAAAATATCCAAAGAATCGAAATGCACTTCGCGTTGTCGCATTTTAGTGGTTTTATACATGTCTGAATGCTACTGGCGGACTCAGGATTCCGAAAAATGCATTGCTAATATTTAACAAAAATAAAAGACGAGAAAAACATACATAATTTGGTATGAACGGTGCAAGTGAAGCATTTTACTAGGTTTAAAATATGTTATTGATTGATTCCTTATCCAAACCAGTGATTCAACATCTATATTTTACAAATGTAAACGTGCTTTGAGGCCGTGTTTGAGAGGATGATGATACTTCCTCCGTAACAAATCATATGATCCTATACTGAACGAAGATCAGTTACGCATCTGTTAAATTATAATACGTATACGAATTGTTAACTTGTGCTGAACATACGGGTATTGCAATTACACAATACTGTAGCGGACACGTTTCTGGTCACAGTGCCTGTTGATGTCATTCCGTCAGTTTCTGCCATAGTGTTTGTTGCTGTGCATGTCCAGACTGTATCATGCAGTACACTGGTCACTGTCAGTGTAGAGTAATTGACATTCTGTCCTTGCCAGAATACAGTAGCCGGGGGATTGGCGTCGCTCGCACATTCAATGCTGATGTTATCACCCCTCAGTACTCTGATATCGTTATCAACGATTTCTAAATTGATGTCCTTATTTAATAATCGTGTAATGGATAGCGGATCTGCAATTGAAGAAATCAAAATATATAGTATTAAATGATACTTGCAGCAGAATAACAGATACATGTTGGAAGTTCTAAGAACATTGAACATTATGCATTTCAACATAACATTGAACACTGCTTACATATTGAATGTATATCCAGTGCGGTAAAGTTCTGTGTGGACTGTGTACTGTTGGTCCCATTCAATGAATACATGAAGTTCAATGCCATGCATGAAAAGCGTCCGTTACTGCGAGTGACGTTTAACGACAGCAGGGCACCGACGGACTTTCCTCCTGGGTAGGTCCAGTGATAAGAGGGAGGTGGATATCCGGAGGAGGAACAATTCAAATGTATAAGTCTGCCTTCTCGTATAGTGATCGTGCTAGATACACTTATGTTGTTGACAGTCAAATTCGGTTTGGATACGGGGACTGAATAAAAAGAAAACATGACAACGTCTCAAATATTTAGCTGAAAGTCGATTGATCCGTTGAATAAACGATTATCCACTGTTTTGTTCGAATAACCTGACATATTTTGGTGTTCCATCATTTCTATATAAACACTATAATATACAGAGGTGCATTAACACGACGCATACAATCATGCATAATAAAGACAGCTAGTAAATTTAAACAGTAACAAAGTACTTACATTGTACGCGAATGCTCGTGGTGGCTTTGAACTCCGAACTTGCAACACAAGATAAATTTCCTCCACTATACTCGTAGGAGTCAGGTGTATATTGCAAACTGCTCATTGCGACGTCAGCGGAGTAGGTATAGTTAGCCAGGTTGGTGATGTTCACCTTATCATTAAACAATTGAATACTAGGCGCAGGTCGGCTCTGTGAAGTGATGCTTGTGAACGTCGATGGGACATTGAGAACAGGGTACGAAAGGGATTTCTCTGGTTGAATGGTCAAAGAAGTGAGCGTCACTGGAAATAAAACAATTTACAGAAACCATACATTTGGTAGAATGTCGTATTGTATTTATGTATTTTAAACCGGAACAATACCTCAGTTACGAATGACGCTCCACACCTGAATCAAATGAGCTTTGATTTTTCGAAATAATCAGAATTAATGTTTACGTTTGTTTTGAATACTGTACAAAATGGAAATTTCATTCACCGTGTTCTTATTGCTTATGTATGGATATTCCGTTGTTAAATTTTATTTTATTAAGAAGCGAAGCAACACTTCTGCCATAGACATGTACTGGAAATAGTGTTTCATTGATAAAGAAACAACAATTGTAATAGCTAACATGGTTAGTGGAACATACTTTACATCCAGTGATGGTATGTTCCAGCCACAGCTTTTAACTGCTTTTTTATAGAATATTTAGCTTGGTTAGTGATGAGTTTTAGTGTTTGCAGATACCTATATTTTGAAATACAAATATAAAGTCTTTATATGAGATAATAGATATGATTTAAAACAAAGCAGAAGCATACAAGACCCCCAAGCGAAAAGAAAAAGTCTACATTTGGATTTGCTGTGTCAACGAAGGAAATACACGGACGATAATGGATGATATCTTCCTATTGCAATGCAAAAAAAAACGTGTAGAGACATTCTTTTATTTATTAGATGTGGAGATTGTTCACATAATGGAAAAACATATAATCAGAATCGGGAAATAGAATGACGTATAATACGAAAGGTCGTAATCTTTCAAATATGCAGTAGTTGTGTGAAGGGCAAGCACGTTTTATTGTACGTTGTGAAATTCGTGTTGTGTCGCAAACGGGTCCCGAGGAAAACATTCGCAAAATGAATAAAATTAAAATAGTATTTTTTGAGCCAATAGCGATAGTTAAACACAGAAATCAATAAAAAAAACACCATGGAGGAAATAAAACATAAAAACGCATTGTCCGACACGACTACATGTATTTAATCAAATCTCTGAATACTTTCAAGCATTATGGAATCCTGTTTTCTTCGTTTTATATGTCTTTGTAAAAAGTTGATTTTTTTCACTCGATTTAGCTAAAAGGTACACACAAAAACCATATACTAATGGACCAGCAAACATGTTATACAACTTAGACATGTTGTGGAAAATATTTAATCGCGATGGTGGGGTGCAAATAGTCCGAAGTAATTACGTATTGTTCGCTTATACTTATTATATTGTACTGAAGTTCCAAATAGTAAATGTAGAGCCATATATATCATGACGTTAACGATGCATGTAATTTAAGCAACATTGGGCATCAAAACATATTTGCCTAGATATTTTATATTATATATATCAATTACAAAAAAAATATTATCAATATTAAAGAAAAACTTAAGAAAAATTAAACATGTAAGTTTCTGTCCAACATTGTATAATCAGTACGTATTTATATATTGTTTATTTTAACTCAATTTTCACCCAAAGCACGACATACGTATGCTCTGCTTAAAAGCTGTATAAGGCCAAGGCAACTGTATATGTATTAACACGATGCTTCTTGTTATATATCGCGTATTGAAATATATCACTGTATCTATATTGCAGCTGTGCCACGGAGGAGACGTAGTTCTGTAACACCTTGTCAGGTTACCACTTTCGGCGGTTACCATGCATAAAACAGCTACACTTGTTTTGAGACTCTGAATAATAAATCACTTTGCTTTTGATAAAATACAAAATACAACACTGTGAACGTGCGTGACCAAGTGTCTATTATAATTTCAAAACTC